>OV121084.1:57678293-58878293 GCA_921293015.1 Phorcus lineatus
CTGTGGAGTGTAAACATATTCCCTGATGTAGAAGACTATATATAAATATAAATATTTACTTGTAGGGTTGCTCATGTCAATTTTGTCACACATGTGCATGTATTACAGCTGGTGTTAAAAAGTTAACCGTATGATTGACTCTGGTGATAGAGATTATATTACAATGGTCCACATTTTTGAAGACTGTTAATCTCCATAAAGATAAATAAAGATCGTAGATTGATTTTGAAAATCAATGCTTTGTGCAAACTTGATTAATTTCTCTTTTTGTAGAAGTACTTACATCAAGATTAAATGGATATAGAGTATGTTGTCGGAGTCAAATATGTCAATCTTTATAAAGGTCTTATTTTATCAGGAAGTAGCGGTTGTTACTAAAAAAATCAGCATCCTAATGTTAATCACTTCAGTGTTGTGACAAAACACAGGTTTAACTCCTGATTTATGATCGAAAACCGGACAATAGCACGCACTCAAACGTGGCTCAGACGTAATTATGAATCCCTATTTACAGCAGGCACAAAGGCAAACATGTGATGGTGGTGTTTAGTGGGTCATTAAAGTAATGTATGTGCAAAACGGGCCCAGAATATGGCCCTTTTCCGATTATCATTGAAAAAAAAGAAAATATCATAATTTGGCTATTTTAGAGATAAAGATGTAAGTTAAGGGAGGCAACACTTTAATCTTACTCATTCAGCAAATGGGAAGTGGTTTCATGGACACCTAATTATAATGAAATTCTTGTTAAAAACTATTACATAAAAGGTCAATATTCAAGATAATTGGATGACTTTAAATTTATCTGTGAAAGTTAATCCCATCAGTCGTACATATTTTCTGCCTTAAACTATTCTTTTCAAAAGCTAGACCCCATTGATTTATATTTCATACTTTGTCAAAGTGATTCATGTTGTTATGATGTTTAATTTATTAAGAACAGCAATATTTCCTGGATAGCATCTTCTTTATAATGAAAATCACAATGTAATAAAAGCATTTTTTTTAAAGAGTTGTTATCGAGAAAATCTTACTGTACTTATGTATGTTAAATCTAAAGGGCCGTCAAGGATTCTTGTAATCAATATTTCACTTTTCATGATTACTAAGAGAACTGCAGGGAGGAAGGCTCGCAACACCATTGTAGCTCTGCAATACAGTGAAACCTCTGAGCTTAGGCTGGAACTAGAAACCATTAAGGACTGCACATAGTTTCATGTGGTATCTTCTTGCTGAGTGTTGTACAAATTTATACAACAGTTGCAAGCTGCCAGGCTACCAGCAGAAACAGAATCCCCCCTCCCCACATATTGCTATTTCATATTTTATAATTGAATAATTCCTCTCTGTTTTATAGGGTTCAATTTATCGGTCTATAGAACATTCAAACGTTTTGTTTTAACAACTGCTTTATCACTCTCAATAAGTAGGTATGTTCGTTAATCAATAAGTAATTATTGTTTATGTTACCTGTAATGATAAACGAGATACGGACCAGTACATAAATAATTCACATTTCATAGGCAGGGAAATTTGTGATTATCGGGTAGCCAATTTCAATATTGAGTTACTCTGTTTATTCTATACTGAATAATTGTCCTATTTCAGTAATGGTTTGTGGTCATATATGCAATCATGTAAATAATTGTCCAAATCAATATATGTTTATTTTTGGTAAGTGTTTGTTAAATTGTTGAATGAATGTCATGCATGCAGGATTAAATGAAGTCATGAAAAAGTTTTTTTGTCAGTCAGTCTTGTAAAACATTTATGCTTTTAAGTATTAACCTGACTGTAAATGAATAATTGAAATGTTAACGATTATTAGAAAACTAATTACAACTGACTTGCCAACAATAATTGTAAAGACCTCAATGTGAAGTATGCCTGTTAACATGAATATGCAATGAGTCTTGTGGTGAATGATGAAGAAATTGCCAAGACTCATAAACTATGACAAACAATTATTATGTTGTGGTGAGGTGATGTGATTGGGGTTTTGACTCTTTCAAGAGTATTTCACGTATATCACTATATTATTGCAGGAAGAACGCCTGCAACACAATTGTGGCCATGCATTGCGGTGAAACATATGAGCAATCGGCTGGAACTAGCGAACCATTATTGGTACTTTGGTAAAATAGCATTGCACCCAAACGTTACTGCGTGTAGAACAGTTCTCTACTGCTAACCACCTCTCGTCTCATGCTCTCTCACTCCAGTTAATCTCTGATCAAGTTAAGAATATATTACCTGAGATTAAAATCTTTGGATTCATTCTTAACAATCAAACACCAAATTCAGTCAAACTTGTAATTAAAAATGCATCATAAGTGCTATCTTGAAGAAGACATTGTGTCTAAGTTGTGGATGTGGAGTAGAGCAGTCCTGGGTTAACATAGTCAGTGTCTTTTTTTAAGAAAACAATACTTTTTTAGCTGATTGATAGAATCTCCTTACATGATTTTTACTAATTTGGATATGAAATACTTCTCAGAATCTCCCTGCTTAATTTGAACCCCAAAACCAAAATAAGAGGAACAATTTTCATTTTTTAAATATTTCTGTGCCTCTTCTAAATGTCTGTAATATTTCAGGAAACTTTTCATCTACACTAGTAGTGCAAATTTCAAAAATGCAAGATTAGTTCTGCTCCATCAGTCTGTAATATAGGAGTCTTTAATAAAGTTTAGGTCCTCATTCATCTAGTTGTCACTTAACCCATACTGTCAGACCCATCAAATACTATCAAATTAAAACCTTGCATTGTACTTTTAAGAAAATGTCATAAACACAAAGTTTATTTAGTCTGTTGATAGATTTGGAGTCCTACTCATCACAGTACAACAGATATCTTACCATTAATAATGCAGGGTTATTCTTTATCTCTGTCTGGGTGATACAAACAATAATGGTACAAGTGAGAGTTCCCCTCCCACAGAGGTGTATCATTAACCTGTGATTGATTGCTTCATGAATAATGGATATGGGGGAGAAACTATTTCTTTATTCATTGAATATAGCTACAAGCTCAGCAGAATAAGAACTTTTTCATTTTGAATAAATTCTAAGAGAGGTGTCTTTATGATAATAACTAGTGATTGATATTGTACAATAATCAACACGTCTAAATCTGGTCACCCATTCAGTGATTATCCAAGACCTTTGTTGCTGAACTTAGATGATCTGATGAATATATATAGGTCATAAGCAAAATGTGATCATTACAAAATACTGAATTGAAAAATCTTTAAAAGAACATCACTATTTTGATAACTGCATCTCGGCAACTATAACTTCAAATACAACTTTACCACTCGTTCTAATGATATCAATTTGTCGAGATGATTTCCTAACTAGTTGCAAACAACTTTTACATTATGTTTTCAAGGAACAGCAGACTATAGACACCTATAGATTAGAGAGCCTCGCTCCCATGTGCATCCTTAATCTTTGATTGATTGCAGATGAATAATTCAAGAGGTATACACATGTACGGTTGAGCTCCGTGAGGCAATCACTTCATTACTGATGAACAAGAAGATAACTGATGAACAAGAAGATAACTGATGAACAAGAAGATAACTGATGAACAAGAAGATACCTGATGAACAAGAAGATCTAGATAACTGATGAACAAGAAGGATAACTGATGAACAAGAAGATAACTCATGAACAAGAAGATACCTGATGAACAAGAAGATAACTGATGAACAAGAAGATAACTGATGAGCAAGAAGATAACTGATGAACAAGAAGATACCTGATGAACAAGAAGATAACTGATGAACAAGAAGATAACTGATGAGCAGAAGAACAACCAATTTGACAAGAGATGATTCTGTATGATTCTGGGATTAAGATAGGCCCAGCACTAACACCTAGTGGCCTTTCCTGTAAAAGACCTTGCTAATTTAAGTGACAATAATACCTGAAGTTGACAATAACCCATTGGATATGATCCTTTTAAAAACTGGTGTTGAACTATGTTTAGTGCGACAAATTTCCGGAGATATTGTTTTCAAGGTTGCTCTAACCTACTGATGGTGGTCTTAACCCTTAAAAACTACCTTATTTTCTACTTGTCATTTCCTATGGTGCCATGAAATATAAGTTTAAATATCAGTTATTTATCCAATATGTTAATTTTCTACCTTGCTTTATTAACAAAATTTCATTGATCCTTTGAATTTGATTAAGTTCATATTTCAGTGTCAGAGTACTTTTGTGACTTGAACCAAACTTGCCATTTGAAGCTGAAGACTCAAAGCTATCTTCAGCCCATTGATTCCTCTCTTGAACCTCATTGATTACCATCACAATTACGATGAAGGAAAGTATGAAGAATCTATATTTGCGACATATTGTGCCTGCTTATAAATCTATGAGGTACCACATATACTGGAGAAAACTTTTAGAAATTGATTTATGATAAAGATTTGTAGAGAAAATCAATTTAGATCTATTTCAGATTTCATGTGTACCTGCCAACTAGATGGTAAGAGGATGAAGTCTGGTCTGGTGGTTTGATGTCACTGTAGATGTATTGTAAAACAAGAACTCTGTCAGCCTGGTAAGGTCAATAGGACTCCTCTCAGGTATTTACTTAATGCAATGAAAATGTGGACAGCATCTCTTCCTCTTGACAATCTCGTAAATGTTATAGGAACAATAAACCACGAAACATTTAGAAGGATACGTTGAAACAGAGAAATTGATGGCTTGACATCAATCAACAACAATATCAATATTAAGCAATGTCTGTGTTCACAATAGATCACTGGAAACCTTTGATTTGGCATGAACTACGTGCCAACATTTACAGAAAGTACTGTAAAATGGTAGACCTTATCTACATGTGGAGCTGGGTATGTTGACTTACCTAATTACCTAACAACTACCTAACAATAGATTATACATTATGCATTAAAGTGTCACAAAGTATGTTTGATGTTCTGAATATCATATGTCCTAAGTTAAAATAAAATTGCCTCCCTAAACTTGCATCTTTATGTCTTCAATGTCAAAATTATGATGTTTTATCGTTTTCAAAGATAAACTTTAAACACTCATATCTGATCATAGAAAAGTTGAATCTATTACATACATATCAGCTAAAAGACTTATTAAACACAACCAACACATTTTTGTCTTTGTGTTTGCTGTAAACAAGATTCCAAAATTACTTTTGAGCCAATGGTGCTCGCCATTACCTTTTTTTAATTTTTTTTATCACAAATCACTTTTAACCTGTTTATTGTCACTATGCTGATCAACTATGCAATACAATCATAATTTTCAGAAATGATCACTACATCTCAATAGAATAACACCATTTATAAAGACTGACATATTTGACCTCAATACCAATTTTGCATGACTATTCTTATTGACTTTGTCCATCAAGTTCTCTGTTTTTCATGAGGAGATATCATACTTGAGTTAACAGGACAATTGATGGAGGTGGTCAGACATGGATTTAGACAAGATTTGAAAGTTTTGCCAATGTGAAGCTTGATTGCAGGATAACTCAAGATAAAAAGTAGTTAAATGTAGTCCCAAGATGTCTTATGGTTCGTTGATACTTACTGAATTTGTTGATTGTGACCTATTTTCCAGTTTATGTCATGAAGATTTCCATGTTCTTCTAGCAAGACCTTTGTGTCAGATATGAATAAATGAAACATTAACCATTGGTATTCAATGAAAAAATTATTAAGGTATTGGTTCCACTTACATTATTTCTATTTCATTGAAGTATTCCATCACTGATGTTAGCCCATGGCCATGCAGCCCGTCCATGTATGATATAAGCATATAGGTGGCCCTGACACATTATGTATTTAACTCACCTGATGAAATTCATTACCAAACAATCTGATGTTTACTCTCAGTAGTCAAAGTTCAATGGTTTATGTGTGTCGTGTGTCGTCTAGCGGAGAGTGAAATGCTACCCCAATCTGATCCAGCTTAGTGATATTCAACCACTTGAAAAGTGTAACTATCTATTGTATGCAGCCTGTTGAATATTTAACCATATCACATAGTTAAACATCCCGTGTACTGGGTGATAATGGTCTGTCTGCATTGTGAAAGACCATTTGAATGTTATGTGGGTTATTCAATGAATGTCATTGATTACAATGACAATAAATTCCTGTATACCACTTTGAGGACCTCTTTGTTTTAAAGTTACTATTAATCATCTTCTTCGGAACTGTTTACCAAAGACCTTGCAGCCATGATGACACTGTGCCACCCAATCTGATCACATTCACCAAATACCAACTAAGTTGAACACCTTGATAGCAGTTTCCTCATGGAGTTGATAACAATATACTGTAATGGACATCATTTGTCTAGACTATTTATATGGAATTCTGAAGAAGAAGAGTGTTTATCAACCTTTGCATTAAAGATTCCGTGATTTTCATAACATTTTTTTAACTTTGATATGAATCTAAATGTCATAAGTGGTGATATAAAATCAAAACATCTTAACTTTTCATGTCCAAAAAACATATATGTGACAAATACTAGTTTTCAATGAAAATCTAAAAACAGCCTTATAAATGCACAGAGGTGTAGATATCACGTCCAATATACATGGATACTAGTAATATAACCTAACAAACACTATCAAATCCTAACTGCCCTCTTTGCTGTTTTAGATAAGTCTCCAAAATTACGTTTGACTATTTGACGCGCGCCACTGTCTGGTTTTCATTCATAATTGCGACGTTCTACCTTCATATGGTCACTGTAAAAAAAACGATAAGCTTTAAAATGTGTCTTTTTGGTAACAGTCGATACTTTGCAATCAAATGAAACCATTGATTAAGTTTGGTATATATGACTCCAACAACTCACGGAGTGGCTCTTTAAGCCACATGGATGTCAGAGGGCATGTAGCTACTATGAATCTGAAATGATATTTTATTTTAGGAGCATGAATTTTAACCAATTGATGTGAAGACTGAAGTGAGACAAAGGCTTTTCATGTATCAGGTATAAATACTACACATCCATTAGATATCAAATGATTGACAGAATCAACAGTATACAAGTAAAATACTTGAATCCCCATCTTGAAGGACAAGCTATTACCCCTCTAATCTGTTCACTGTCTGCCCCATGTTGGATTAACCTAATCCCCTGGAACTTGCTCGTAACCTAATCAGGTATTCAGGTATTGTCAGTTACTTTTGTTCAGTTGTTAGCAAAAAACACGTACTGACATGATAGAAAATCTGGGTGAGAGGCTGTTTGTGTATGGAAACAATTTAAATAACAAATGAACAACTGGAAACAGAGATGGATGAGTAAAAGGCCGATTTTGGATTAGTTTTCAAATTTAATCTTGTCATCTTTATCTGATGTATTGAATTTAAGTTTTGTTTGTAAAATTACTCTTTATGTTGAAATGTTGTCTTAATATTTTCATTCTACTATTTGTATTCTGAATGCTTTCTTTATTCAATGATGATCTAAAATTAACAAAATCAACATTTTCACACTTTTATAGATTTAATTTAATTTCCCTATCTAAGAATGAATGTATCTTTTAACATAAACACAAAACTAGAAGGAAATCTAAATTTGCTAGAAGTATAGGTTAGATTGGGTTCCTTTCATTTTATGTTGTTATATTGGATAACTCATAACTTAAAGATTATTCATATCGGCAAAACATTTCAGTCAAGTACAGTGTTATGTGTTCCTGAAAGCTTTCGTAATGGGAAAACATTCAATCAGGTCTTCCAGGGGTCCAAAAATTGGACTCGAGGGGTCAATCCATCTTTACACAAGAGGTCATGTAATTGTTGTTCAGATCAGATATAATACACATGTATGTCACTTATATATGGTCATGTGTGATATATTTCAGCATTGATATTTTGACATGATCATCTTACTTAACACATCAAGGACAAACAGTCTAAGATTAGTTAAATAAGTAACAGTGATCTTTTCTTTTGGAGTTCTTGTATCCGAGTAGATAGACTTGAGTCCATCTTGACCAGACTCAGGTTCGAGTACTTGGTTACCCTTGGAAACTCTTATTTCAATATGTCTCTTGCCCATGGAGACAATGTAAGTCTTTCAGTTAACGTATCACTCTAAAGACTCTATAAAAACTCAAACTTTCAGATAATCAGAACAAGGAGCTGATGACGTACCCTTTCAGTGACAAACCAAACATTTTGTTGCTGAACTCTTCTGAGGGTTGTCAAGAAGCAATATTCACTGGGCTCCTTGCCACCAACTTTAAAGGAGTTTATTTTAGGGACTTGAGGCTGGATCAGAGAATTAAGTTGATCACAGATAGAGATGAGAACATCTTACCTCTTTTTGATATTGCCCTTTCTGTTGACATGATAAGACAATATTTGGCCCACTTCTACTTCTAGTTAGAAAAAGGGAGTGATTGAGGTCAGGGTTTGCGTCTGCATCACAGTGATAGATAGCTAGATAGATAGATGCAGCCCTGGGAGATCAGATGGTTGGATCCTTCTACCTGTCACAGATGGCTTTATGGCCCTGTCTACATCATCATAACTATTGCTAGAATTATATATTCATAAATAGAAAATAATTTATAATTGGATTTTCATTTTATAGGGATTATGGTGTTTATATGATTGATTGCCAAACATGGATAAATATGTATTGATACTTGAAATGACCCTAATTTGTCATGTCACAATAATTCTATGAAATAAATCATGTCATCATCTTGCCTTGTTAGCATCATAACATCTTCTAACAGCTAAATATGTCTGCTTTTCCTTCTAAAACATTATGACAAATGATTTTACATCAAAATATGAATTTAAGTAAAAGAATGAGCGCTAGTTGTTGCCAGTACGAGGAGCAGAGAAGGACAGTTTGATGTAACCTGGAACACAGATACAAGCAATACTAGGCCACTAATCCTATCATAAACCTATTGAAGATTGTGGATTAATGCGTCCACAGTGCAGAGTGCAGGGACATCCTTCACAAAGCTATAAGGTCAACATGTCCAAAAAGATCTACACTGTGCAGTGTTTAAGTAAAAAGTACTTGATGAAAATATATTTCAAATTTACTGTTAATTTCAAGGTTACAATGGGAACCTGCATTTTAGATTTGTCAGAGAATCTCATTGGATCCCTTCATTTTTTACTGCAAGTTTCTTCTAAATAAGGGCCCAGTCCATTTGGATAACCTTGACATTATTTTTGAAGTAACAGATAAATTTATCATGTTTAAAGCTGTCGGAGTAATTTTGGATATTTTCCAAATTCAAACTGTTTTGAAAACATTCTGTAGTCTCAACAACCAAACAGAAATTGTCAAGATGTCTCAACATTTTTGTTGATATTTAACTTTGTGTCAACCTTTCTACTTTCCCTATGCTTTGATTTTGTAATTAAAACTTCCATTAAGATTCATATCACCTTTGAAACAATGTATCTTTGACATACTGATGGCTAATCCTCTTCTCATAAGTTACCTGTCACCAAAATGCATTCAAATAGTAGGAGAATAGTTTCTCGTTAAGGTATATGAAATTCTGTGTGATGATTTGATTATACTACATTGTTTAGTAAATTTATCCGTAAAGTTTGCAACTTTTTTTATGCCTTTCAATTAGTTAAGTTTATCTCGTGCCAATTTTAGAAGGATGTTCTTGTATGATTCTGAACTGTGCTGTTCTGCCTGAATGAGGGAGTCTCTTGTCCTTCATACTTGCACTTCGATACATTAAATACCCTTTACCCTACCCTTCACCAATAAGAATTAGCGTATATGACAGTACTCCCTTTACCCCATGAGTTTACTAATAAAACATTTACCAATACAGTACACCCATTAGCATATATGACAGTTCACTCTTTACCCCAGTTTACCAATAAAACATTACCAATTCATTCCATTCATTAGCATATATGAAAGTACACACATAAGCATATGTGACAGTACACCATGTACCCCACTATTTCACCAATATGACAGTTTCCCCAAAACTGTGCACTCATTAGCCGACAGCTTCACGGATATGGTTTAAACATATTTTTATTCAAGAAACGAATCTGGTTTGGTAAACAAGCAAAGCTTTGCTTATATAAATACCGCACCAGTACAAAGATGATAAATATAGTACACACGAACTAGACAAGAAACAAAAATCAGAACACCGTAGCATATCATTACATCAATTGAGTATCTACAAATTCAGACTAAGTAACATAACACATGCAGTTATTTTCACAGGTAATGTTTCGTTTATAATTTACATTGTTTTTTCAAAACGCTTACTCTTACATATAAATTGGTGTAGGGATTTTATTATATTTAAATTTTCATTTTTGTTCATAAGTGGTGTTCCATATAACACAGTTTGGAGGCTGTGGCCATTTATATAGAAGTAGGCATCATTTCTTGAATCCGAATAGAGCTTGCATATAAATAGATAATGGGTAACATTTTCATTGGGATATCCACAAGCGCATTCGGCATTACTTGAAATATGTCTATTGACCTTATCAGCGTTAAGATCACTGCATCCGAGCTTGAGACGACTGTGTACAATTTGACAAAATCGACTGCCGTAATTAAGATCGAGGTAATTTTTTGATTCAGACTTTGTTAAAAGAGATTTGAATTTGCTAATTGTTTCAGCATTGGTTATTTCGTCGGGTAACGAATTCCACAATTTAATGGTATCTGGAAGGAACGATTTTTCATATATTTTGGTTCTACAGGGTATAGTTTGTAACTTAGAACTGTTCCTTAGAAGATATTGACTATTGTCAGAGACAGGTTTAGGCACGAGGTCGCATAAGTAATCCGGGGAGAGATTGTTATACATTTTATAGAAATAAGTCAATTTGATATTATGCCTTCTTTCAGATAGTGGTTTAAACAGGGTTTCTCGGTATAATTTTTCATGGCTAGTACCACGAACTGCGCCACTTATAGTTCGAAGTGCATCTAAATGTAACTGTTCGAGAAGATAAGATTGTTCTTGCGTACAATTATCCCAGATGTGACAACAGTAATCAAAGATCGGCGTCACAAAAGATTTGTACATAATTTCGAGCGTTTTTCTTGAGAGGCGATATTTAAAACTTCGGAGGCAGTTTATCATTGGGCTTACTTTATTTACAATATCTTCAATATGACTATTCCATGAACAATTACTCTGAAGAATAACACCAAGGTGTTTATGGTTTTTAACTTCTTGTATCGGGGTTTGATCCATATACAAAGTCGGAATTATGTCACCTTTAAGTTTAAGAGTGAAATTTACAGTTTCTGTTTTGCTAGGGTTAAAGTTGACTTGCCATTTTTCGGCCCAGCTCGAAATCCGGTTCAGGTCGTCATTAAGACAAGACGCGGCAATATCACGATCGTCTACAATAACATATATTGATGTGTCATCTGCAAATAGACGAATATGACTTTCTATACCATCTACTATATCGTTGATATAGACTATAAAAAGTAGTGGTCCCAACACGGAGCCTTGTGGCACGCCAGCAAGTATAGTTTTACGATCAGAGCAAAGACCATCTACGACAACCTTCTGTATTCTATTTTCTAAATAACTTTCAAACCAGCTCAAAAGAGATCCATCGATGCCATATTTTTTAAGTTTTGATATTATGCCTCGGTGCCAAACTCTATCAAACGCTTTACTGATGTCGCAGCCATCACGGATATGTCAATACACCCTCCACCATTATGACAGTACACCTGCTGCCATCTTCCCTCATCGACACAACACACTCATTAATTCCCATCGATACATAACACACCAATATCATGCATACATGCAGTACTACCACCCTTTCTGATATAACCCCTAGAGTTTATTCCTGCCAAAACTTAATACACCAACTTTGTGATATGCCCAGAATCCTCAGTCTACTCTGATCAATTCCCACCAGACTATTAGAAAGTGCCTATGCGATCCCTGGTATATTCCTGCCATTACATAATACACCATCATGTTAATACATCCAGTACCCTCGATCCACCTTTACCCCTATTCCAACTAATAAAGGATACAACAGCATCATGATACACCCAGTACCAATATACCCATAACAACTTGAAATATGTTCCCACATATAAAGGATACACCCAGTACCCTCAGTCCACCCTTACCAATTTGACCCCAGGTATATTCCCACAAATAGAGAATACACCAACATCATGATACACCAAGTACCCTCGATCCACCCTTACCAATCTGACCATAGGTATGTTCCCACAAATAAAGGATACACCCAGTACCCTCGATCCACCCTTACCAATTTGACCCCAAGTTTATTCCCACAAATAAAGAATACACCAACATCACGATACACCCAGTAATTTCGATCCACCCTAATCCATTCCCGCTAGTCTGGAAGAAAGCGCCGAGTCGGCAGACCTAGCTACGAGGAAATCTGCCTACCACTTCATACTATTGCCCTCTTGTTGACATTGCTGTTAGGATAAGTTCATATTTATAGTAGGAAAGTTAGCTGTGTTTATTTTTCCCATGGCCAATTGTTGGTATTTTTTAATAATTGCTGTGTTGATTACAAGGTTAGGGGTGGGTAGAGGGAGCTGAAGCCAGGACTGGGGCAATGAAACAATGCATTGATTATCCAGTGTGTGGCAGCAGGGTGCCTAGTAACTTGTACATTCTACCAGGTGACACACTTTGCTGGGGCTATACTGCATTTTATATTCATAAACAATGTTGTTATACAAAGAAAAAGTGAGGTAGCTTGTATGCCTTTAAACAGTATCATAGATTTTAAAGACATCTTTTAGTGTGTAGGTATTCTAGAAAGGTAAAGTCTTAACGATTTTAGTAGTTTAAATAAGTTCAGCAGGTTCCTTCTTTATTTTGCCAAACAACAAAATGTTTGTATCAATTCTCTATCCAGCCACTTCATTATTCAAATTGAACAACCGTATATGCTTAGGTAATTGTTGTAAATAGCCTGTTCTCAAACATGTTCTTGTTTTACAACTATATGCCATTTCAATAATGAAAAATATTAAGTTGTTATATTAAGAACCACTCTTTTAGTACAAATGTTGTTCTAATTTCAGGACGAACCTCTTGCTGCTTTTAAATCCTCTACTCTTGTTATTCATCGACTGCTCAACATTGTAGCCATGTGTAGACCTCTAGAGATACAAGGCATATTTATAGTACATTTTAATGTACAAGCTTTAGAAATATAAACATTTATTATTCATCTATTTCAAATAAGTATAATGAAATATTTCCATTAAATCAGGTGAAGCATTTTGATACAAAAAACTTTCCATGTATCTTGTACAAAAGATGGTATGTTTAAAACAAGCAAACACTTTATTCATAAACAAGAAAGAAAAAAACCTAATGCTTTTGTTTTTGTTACCTAGACAAATATGTGCAAAGGTTCACAGTTTTATATCACATTGGGCACTGTTTCTCCTGTGTTTTTGACAAAACAGACATAATTTAAGGCCTTTGTTACTAAATGTCTTATTTATTGTTTTTCCGTTGCTGTTTGTGGAGATGCCATGAAGAGGAGGTATTGGGTTAATTCATGTGAAACTTAAGCCATGTGACACATACAGTTGAAATATTTACAAATCGGCCAAGAGTTCTGTGATGAAATATCAATATTATGATAATTTTTTGACAGCATTTGGTGTCAATCATTAGGGAATGTTCAGTTCTTATCCTCGATTGAATAATATTTGAATTATATCAAATTATGAGTGACACAAAGAGTTATTGGACGATGTTTCTGAATTAAAATAATTTTTGTAAATTCTAGTTTAGTTTTTTAAACAAATTTTAATCAGGTAAAATGTTTTAAATTGTAAATACTGAAAATAATGATTAACAATGTGATGAAATTCAAAACCAGTCTCCCACCCTCTTAAACCTGTAAAGTAAACGTCCATATGAAATTAACAAGTATGTAATGGATAATTAAACAAATAAGAAGGAACTCACACCAGCTTTAATTCTTGTTTCTCTTGTTCAGCTAATTGCCCTCTTGCTCATAATGCGTACCATTGGTGTGGACAATTAACATTCTACCCTGAAATAGTCCATTGTACCTCTTGAACCATGTTATAGAAATAATACGGTCGTAGATGCAGCTTTGTATGATTTACACTCGTAAACTTATATAGTTTTTGAATAAACTTTCTTGGCTCAAGGTTGAGACTCGAGTCTAATTGTACATAGACAGGGCTGCTATTTCATTATCGAGACTGAAAATGAACATGATATACATGGCGTAAAATGTATGTTACCTTGTTCCACCCAGCTGTTAAGATGGGTACCTAAAATCAGGTTGTACAGGCCTACAAAGTGTTAAATAGCTACATTGAAAGTACGATTCATTTAGGGTAATAATGTAGGTAATGTACTTATAAACAGGTATAAATATGGATATCACAATTAATATCATTTCAAATGTAGATTTTATGCTTTTTCTGCCCAATTTGATATAGATATGCTTTTAGTGAGATAATGGAAAAAAATCTATGACAAAGGCATTCTTCACCCTGTTAATAAAGGTTATTGAAAAAAGAATTTTGTTCAGTATTCATAGGTTTTGTTTTTTTATTTTAATTATTTCTGTTGTAGGAAAAAATAAAGTATGGACTGTCTTAATCTTATTTTTAATATCAAGATATCTTTGTTGAATAAAAGTAAGATTTTTAACTTTCTCAATGTAATGTTGTGCAGAATTTAAGACCAAAACTTTTTTTTTACAGAGAAGAAATATATAAAAGTTATTTTTACTAAGTGAAACAATCCCATTTCATCTTAAATAAAAGTTATTAGTTAACACCTGTTTGTTACCTATAACGAGCGTATCTCAGTAGATAAGTGTCAGGTATAGGCTCACCTGTGTCTCAATCAGCAGGTATGCTCCACTTGACTCAGGTATCAACAGCAAAAACTTCATTCACAACAACACAAAAACACTTCAAGAATCAAAACTTCTCAAAGTGCCCAGGTAACTATTCCAATTTGTCTCTTTTTGAAGAAAGTACAAATTAAATGCAGGTATATTCTCCCTCGGTTATCCAGGTAAATGAGACAGGTAGGTGTTTGTAGCACTAGAAAGATATCAAGTTGCTCGCCTCTCCAAGGAAATACAGGTAAGCGTTTGACCTGCCAGCCTCATAACTCAGCGACAGGAATAGCGGCAGGCGGCTCGTGTCGCGGACCGTGGGAAAGTTGTTAACACAAATATTGATATACGAATTACTTGATCACCCAATCAGATATCAATCGTAGGTTGACATTTACAGGTGAGACTCTAACATAGTCTAACCAGGTAGAATCTTCACAAGGGTTGACTTTGTAAACTGATGATATAGTTGAAGAAAGTTAGGTGGACAGGTATAACTCTCTGTTTATGAACCTTTATGTGTATTTTATATCCATAAACAACCTGGTACATTCTGGATCCTTATTTAAGAAATCTTTGGTATACATCTATATTTAACTGTGTATATGTCTGTAATTGTCTTGATTTCTTTCAAACCTCTTACCCCTCATTACTTTCCAACCCCATTTTTATTTCAATCACTATCTAGATCTCCTATTACCCTACAACTTTGAAATTCATATGAGCTCATACTTTCCAACCCATTATTGTTAACATGTGACGGTCTGCTAAATTTACCCTCATTTTGAACCAAACGCTATACTCTCTCTCTCCCATTACTTCCAACTGACCCCTACCCTTTTCTATCCGACCTCCCTCCCTTCTAACTGCCAATCCCTTTTCACCAACCCCTACCCCCTCCTAACAAACTCGTTATCCCTTCCAGCCAACCCCAACCCCCTTCTAACCAACCCTCTCCCTCTTTCAACCAACCTTATACCCTTTCTAGCAACCCCCTACCCCTTTATAACCAACCCCTTCCCAATTTTGTTAAACCCCCACCCCCTTCCAACCTACCCCTTCCCCTTCTACACAACCCCAACCCCCTTCTAACCAACCCTCTCCCTCTTCTAACCAACCTTATCCCCCCTCTTAACAACCCCCTACCCCTTTCTAACCAACCCCCTCCCAATTTTGTTAAACCCCCACCCCCTTCCAATCTACCCCTTTCCCCTTCTACACAACCCTCTCCCCCTTCTAACCAACCCTCTCCCCCTTCTAACCAACCTTATCCCCTTTCTAGCAACCCCCTACCCCTTTCTAACCAACCCCTTCCCAATTTTGTTAAACCCCCATCCCCTTCCAACCTACCCCTTCCCCTTCTGCACAACCCTCTCCCCCTACTAACCAACCCTCTCCCTCTTCTAACCAACCTTATCCCCTTTCTAACAACCCTCTCCCCCTACTAGCCAACCCTCTCCCTCTTCTAACCAACCTTATCCGTTTCTAACCAACCCCCTCCAAATTTGGTTAAACCCCCACCCCCTTCCAATCTACCCCTTTCCCCTTCTACACAACCCTCTCCCCCTTCTAACCAACCCTCTCCCCCTTCTAACCAACCTTATCCCCTTTCTAACAACCCCCTACCCCTTTCTAACCAACCCCCTCCCAATTTTGTTAAACCCCCATCACCTTCTAACCTACCCCTTCACCCATCTCCACAACCCTCTCACTCTTCCAGCTGCTCACCCCTCCTACTTTCAACTGATCTCCCTCTCCCTTTAAACAGGCCCGCTCCACCTTCCAAACCCTTTTATCACTGGAATGTTAATTTAATGTATCAGAACTTATTGAAAACTTCAAAGTAGACTTTTATTTGAGAGGTAGATTTATAAAAGTAATTAAGTTTATAAGTAAGCCTGAAGCTGTTTGTGTTAAATCCCTGCAGTGTGTTCCTATCAACAGTTGATATATCAATCCACTACACTCTCGTTAATCTTAGTCAACCCACATAAAAAAAATAATTTGTAGAATTTTCCCAGGCTTACGACGACTGATTTTTTTTAGAGGATGGCCGGAGGTGACAAGAGATGTCATATAAAGCCAGTCCTTGTTGCCACGGTGAATTGCGAGTCAAGTATAGCGATGATTAGTTGAGCGAGAAATCTGTCGAGTGTGTTTATTGTGTAATATACTTGCCCTCTGTTTTTCTCAACTCCTGGTGTGTTTGGAGGTAGCTTGATTGAACTTTATTTCAGAAATAAACCATTTTTTAATACATTATCAGGATACATCCTTCGTAACTGTGGGTTCTGAATATATTACATGAACACCTGTCTTGCATGTAAGCAACTTGAAACTGTGGGAAATAAAAATGGTAAAAGAAACAAAACAAAAAACACCTGTCATGTTTCAACTTGTAATACAGTAATCTTTAAACAAGTTTTTGGATTTATGTTCTGAAATATTTACTTTTTTCTCGTTATGTACAAAACAAATATAAGACAGGAAAACTTGGAAAACATTCTTACAATAATGAGTTGATGATGATGATTAGAATTTTACGTTTTATTAAAGGCTTATGCAAGATATAATCCATAACCACAACATTGAATAAATGGATTGATCTTTCTGGCTTGATTATCATCAAGCGTCAGAAAATATTGACTAAAACAATGACAGATATATTACTGAGACTTGATGAAATGAATATATATGTATATATAAAGTATATATATATGGAGGATTTTTACAAAGATGTTAATATAATAAAAATAGTCCTAAGTACACAAAGGTAGGATATTTGTATGGACAGGAGGTTTTATAGTAACACTGGCTAAATTGAAATGCAACTAGCACCATCTTTGACCAAGGTCAGGCCTTGACTTGCTTACTAAACCATAGCAGTGCCCTGTATACTAAGCAGAATTATCCTATGATACAGTGACTTACCCATGGCTGTGAATTGGTTCAACTAGTTACAATAAAAATATATTTTAGTAAAAATGCTACCCTACCAAATTATCATGCTTTGATTACCTTGGCCAGAGAGAGGTTTTGGGAAGTTAGGATTATAGTATAGATCTAGTCAAGGCTTAATTATTTTGCCAATATCCCTTTGCCATCAAGCTAAATTATCCCAAGATGGTCAAATTTGTGAGCTGAAGTTACCTAAGCCTAAAGCTCTTTGCAAGATGACATCTGTAGTCATGGATAGAGAACAAGTTCTGCACCACTCTGCACCATTTTCTACCTCACTCACTATCATCAACATGGTATTGGTCAAGAAAGGCAAGTATCGTATAGATATGACCAGAATCACTCATGACATGTACAAGCCTTGACCATGACATCTCCTCGCCAGGTGTTGACTGACATGTTTGGTATTGTTGAGAGCACTGAATGGATTGTGAGAGACATACTAATGAAGATGATGATGCTTATAGTAAAAGGGTCATCACCTCGTAAACGTGCCATCATGAATCGAGGGTTGAATAATTATCTTTATGTATGTTTATTTTTGTAGCATCATAAAACTGTTTTTTGTATGTAATTCATCACTGTCAAGTGAAGCGAAAATGCCTACGACTATAGGACAAAAAAGATGTTGTGGGTTCCCTTTGTGGAAAAGATGTATGTGGGGATATTCCTGTTTATTCATACCTATGTAATTGACCATGATTATTACACAATCCAGTTAAAAGATTCTGATGATCATATTTTGATTACTTTAGTTTTGACAATTTGAATTGCCCATACTCATTCAAAATGAAAAATATTTTAATAAGTTAAAATAAAAAAATAATACATTGTTAATTTTCTAGTAATGCTTTCTTCATATTACTTCAAGTAGTCCATTGCAGTGACATCTGTTAATCCAAAGAACTTGAGGTTCAATTAAAGTCCTTGAATGGATGAAGATAGTAAATGACATTGTAGTGTTTCAAAATAACTATTCTTTCAACAAATATACAAATAAGAAAATCAAGGTAATTTTAAAATAATTTTAAATCAAATTATCTCTTTAATTTGCACATTGCAATATACATGTTACCTGCCTGCAGAACCTATTCTATCAATCTTTTTATCTTATCATTATTTAGATTTTTAATAAGTAAAACATATATGATTTATTTATTTAATCTACAAATAAGAAAATCATGATAATTTAAAACTCTACAAAATATTAAAATCAATATGATCTTCACTTTTTAATTTACCTGTCAGTATCTATAGCAACATTTCACCTGCCTCAGTGATTCAGAACCTATTGATCTACATGACTTACCTGAATATACCTGTTCAGTCTACATGACTAGATCAGAGAAATGCTAATTATAATTCACAGGTATCTACCTGCATGTTAAGTAATAATAGAAGGTGTCGGAATGATGGGTAAAGTGTTGACATATCGTTCCCATACCTCAACTCAGCAATATACATATAGCAATTATGCTCTTAACGAGATGATTGTGCACCTCACCTGTTGAAGATGCACTAGCAGGTAATGTAGGATGAGGTAGAAGATTGACAGGTGTTGAATGAAGTCTTGTAATAGTACATGTATTGCTTTGTATACACGCATAGTGTGCTGGAAACATCAATGGTGAAATGCAACAGTGCAAATTATATCTCAATTAGTTCTAAAAACATGTTAAAAATATTATATTAAGAATATGTCACCTGTTAATTTGAATTGATGAGTCAATGAATGAGTTGCTGTCTCTGACATCGAGATTAGTCAAAGTGAAGACTTTCATTTGGAGAAAAGTTGGATGGTTAAAATAGTGAGGAATTCAATAAAAAAAATTTTTTATTTTCCTCCGGACAAAATCCTTACATTTGCAAACCTTATACAGTAAACCAAACTTTGATTAATTGCTCATAGTGCAGTGAAGCTGATATATACTGGGAAAAAATAATAAGTGATATTTTAAAAATCTGATATTATTAATAATGACATATATTTAAATTGAGCACCAAATGAAATATTACTCATAAAATTGAGTACATCCCTAACTTATTTTGTCCAGTATATTTTAGGGTCTTATACAGCTGACACTACTGCCATTGTGCTGCCACAAGTGAAACTCATGTGTCATCATACACAATCGTAATACCAGGTAATATGATCTTTATGGAATTTCACTGCAGCCTCTCAGCAAGACAAGCAATCAGTTACTTCTATGTTCAATCTGATATCTATATTTCTTATCTTTATTGACAGAAATGTGATTTTTTGAAACTGGTAATTTCTGACTAGTATAAGTTTTTCAGTTTATATTTTCTATCTCATATCTCTATCATCTATATGCATTGCTTATTGCTGGGTTCTATCTGTATTTCTGATTTACAACTGCACACGTCTCCTTCAAACCTCACTTCTTTTGATATGTGCATAGTTTAGATGGTTCAAGTCAAGTTGACAATACAACAAGATTTAGGAGCAGGGAAATAGACAATTTTGTCAAGAAGTCGGGGGTTAAACTCCTATTGCTAGATAGTGGCTTTCAATTATCTTTGTGTGTGTCAATCATATCTTTGTGGCTGTCTCACAGACCGGGCTATGTCTCGTACAGGAACTTTATTCACAGATCAAAGAGACAGCCAGCTACTTCAGTGTGAGCTGTGTAGTATACTGGTATACTGTACATACCATAGGGAAAGATTCCCCAGAGTGGAGATCTTAATTATGATAAACAAATTCCTATTTGGTACCTTCCTTTTCATTTTTATGTTATCATAATATATTTCATATTTTCCATCATTTTGATGAAATACTAAAAATTCATCAATTTCATCTTGAATTATTATGAAATGATTTATTCATACTACAAACAACTCTAAAGGTTCATACATGTAATAAATCCCTTCATGTATAAGTATAATGTTGAAAGTTGTTCATTAAATGTTTTTGTTTGAATAAGGGTTACTTAAGCATAATCATAATTCAGGTTTCAAAAAAAATTTGGGCTCACCCAAAGCAAAGGGGTGTTCCTATGAAGACCTTGCCATAGGTTCTTAGAACACTTTTCTTATCAATGTTTCACAACTTTTGAGTGCAATATGCGATAGGTAGTTGTGGTATGTAGCACAAGGTCCCTTCAGACATTTTGCCTAAAGCAGATCTTAAAAGATGTTAAACAAGTCAACTTAGAGCAATGCAGATCAGCCGGCCTACCCAATTTAGTCCAATAAACTTGACAAACATTCTGTACCTGGCAGAGTTGATTAATCCCGAAAGTTGAGAACATGAAGCAACTATTCTGGTCCTGTTTGGTGGGTCTGTGGATGAAGAAATTGGTGTGGTCCTGTAGGAGAGTCCTTTGAAAGGCTTGGGATTTATCTTTGTAGATTTATCTGAGTAGATTTACTGGAGAGTTCACATCAGTGTCTTACTTCACGCAGGTAATTACTGGAGTGGTGAGAGAATGACATCATAGATACAAGTTAGTACATGGCCACCCACATCGATTGGGAAGGAAGACTTGATGGACCAACACACCCTCATATTATGTGAATAGAGAAATGGACACAATGAAAAGGATACTTCCTAGACAAGAGAAGAGACAAACTCTTACCAAAAATCAATCAGAGACAAAGACCAAGATATCAATTTTAAGACACATACCAATAGAAAGATCACATACCAAGATACAGAAGGATAGACACAGACCAAGATAAAGATCGACTGAGACAGACCAACATATAGATTGACAGACTACAAGACAGATAGACATCTTGTTTCAGCTACCTTCTAAATCCGTTTATGTGAAATAGCATGATCCTGAGATAGTTGAGATTTTTAATGTAATTTACATCTAATAGTATTACATTAATCATTTTCATATATGTGTAAACATATATATAGATATAAATGCATTCATGCATACCTAACACCAGCTTCCACAATACACCAGTTGATCTTATCCCTTGGAGCGTGTAAATACATCAACATCTACTTAACCTTATCAGATCTCCCTGGTGACCCCTCCTCCCCACAGCAGCCTATCCACCCATTAACTTGTCACACTGTCAGAAAGTGCTATACTTGTTACAGACGTGTCTCTATAGACATAGACATCATGTAATTGCTTGAACCTTGTAGAATTGCTTTAGTTCCCAACACTTGATAAACCCCATTCAAATTCAACTCTTTTACATCCAACCTGAACTGATTTGGGAGTCGTTTAATCACTTTATCCGTGTAAGGTTATTTCTTTTTTCCACAGAGTGCAATTCTCTATCAATTGTCTGTCTACCATCACACTAACTCAATGAAGACCATTTCAATGTCTCATTTTAACTGTGTTAATTCTCATTTGTGATGCGACTTTCTAGAAGTGAAGCGACAGTGGTGATGACTCATGGGTCTTATACACTGTCAGTTGTAGATACCGTATCTCATCTAATAGATGCTGTCCACGACTATTAGAATCTAAACGACTAGAGGTAGGTGATCATCATGTGATAGATGCCAGTCTTCCAAGGATGCCTGTGCCAAAGTTGAAAAATTTCTTGGTGATAAGATATATATGAGTTGACATGGTACTTTTTATTTCAGATTTGAATTTCAAGTAAAACTCTAGGGTGCATTAAACAAATAAACGAATATTGCTGAAAAATTTTACTTCAAATATAAAAACAAAATATAACGTAAACATCAGCTGATACTTATACTGACTTCTTTGATAACAAATGGAAGCTGGGTTCATGTTCATAAAGACTCAAAGGTACAATGAATAAACTGTCGGGCAAAAGAAAGGTTTCACCCAAGTTGATTTAATCATATATATAAATTTCGATTACAAATGTTTTAAGTTTTAGACGTCGTACGCTAAAATCGAACAGTGCAGGCCTTTAGTTATCAATCGAAGAATACGTATGCATGTGTTTGCAATTTTTTTTGGAAATTGAAATTTTGAATTTAATTTTTTTGGAAAAGTATTTTTGATAACCTACAATTCTTAATCGATATATAAGATATGTTATACATAAAAATCAACAAACATACCTTGTTTTTCACACATTAACGCCCTTTTAAACATGGTAGGGGTCATATTGGTGTAAATTTCATTTTTCACCCCTGTCTACTTTAGTATTACACAAAGATATCTTCACATTAACCAAACAACGATTAGTTCATATGAATTATTGTAGACATGATTAATGTTGAAAATTCAATTATAAAATGTGTAACATACATTTCAAATCGTTGTAAAGTCGAAACCAACTGATGTGAAACCTTTCTTTTGCCTGTTAGTTTATAAAGGCATCCTTGGTCCCTTAGTTAGAACCAACCTGCACAAAAGGAGCTTTGTACCAGTTCTAGGTTCTATCATGTAAGTAGGAAGTAAATGTAGAAGTCAAAGGAAAAAGAAGTGGCTGACACTATTGAAAGGGAACACATTGAGATTCATGAGAGGGATATTTGACTGTACAATCAAGTGTCTATCAATATTCAATGCACAAACCCGAATGAAATGTTAGAGACTGACAGACTGTAAAATTCTGTCTTTTTGTGGATGACGGTGTTGACCAATAATATTACAAGACCTGTCTATAGACTATCAGTAGGGGTGGTGAACCATTCCACTCTTGTTTGGTTGTACAGTTCTTGTACAGCGGGTTCTGGGCAAAGGTCAAACTGGCTACTGAGAACAGTGGTTCCTTCAAGGGACACTTTCAATGAAAACCTGTATTTGTTTTCATAATTCAGTGATCGCAAGAAGTAATAGGTCAGTAATATGCATTCATGTTGAGATATATTTTGGCTTCAAAGAGTTAGATGATATGCATTGTTCTGTATGTAGAAAATGATTCTTTTCGAAAGCCATTGATGCCCGGGCACTTATCAGAGGATATATGGCAACATTAGTTTACAATTAATTCAGAAGCTTCTCTTGGGGGTGAGACATCTTTGTCTGATGAGGGAGGTGAGATTGTAAACTACAAGTTATTTCTTCTGTCTCCCCCTGGGTGAATATATATCAACTTACCCTGTCCTAATGAACATACAATGTAGTCAAAATAATTTGTCATTGTGAACATATATTGTTAACACTGTCAGACGGAACATACATTCATTTTCCCTGTCTTAGAAAACTTCATCAAATTACCCAGTTTTAATGAACATATATTACCTTAACCTGTCCTAATTAACATATGTTAGCTTAACCTGTCCTAGTGAATGTATATTACTTTACCTGTTTTAGAGAACATATATTGATTTAACCTGTCAGAGAGACTATATATTTCTTAACCTGTCTTTGTTAACATATATTACTTAACCTGTCCTAGTAAACATATATTTACTTAACCTGTCCAAGTGAACATATATTAACTTAAATTAACCTATCCTAGTGAACTTATATTAACTTAACCTGTCCTAATGAACATATTTAATAACTTTACCTGTTTAAGTAAACATATATTAATTTTACCTGTCTGAGTGAATATATATTAACTTTACCTGTCCAAGTGAACATACATTACTTAACCTGTCCTAGTGAACATATATAACTTAACTTGTCTTAGTTAACATATATTACTTAACCTGTCCTAGTGAACATACATTACTTAACCTGTCCTAGTGAACATATATCAACTTAACCTGTCCTAGTGAACATATATTAGTTAACCTGTCCTAGTGAACATATATTACTGAACCTGTCCTAGTGAACATATATCAACTTAACCTGTCCTAGTGAACATATATTACTGAACCTGTCCTAGTGAACATATATCAACTTAACCTGTCTTAGTTAACATATATTAACTTAACCTGTCCTAGTGAACATATATTACTTAACCTGTCCTAGTGAACATATATTACTTAACCTGTCCTAGTGAACTTATATTAACTTAACCTGTCCTAGTGAACATATATTACTTAACCTGTCCTAGTGAACATATATTACTTAACCTGTCCTAGTGAACATATATTACTTAACCTGTCCTAGTGAACATATATTACTTAACCTGTCCTAGTGAACATATATCAACTTAACCTGTCCTAATGAACTTTTTCCTTGTTTTAGAGAACATTTATAAACCTGTCCTAATACAAAGGAAGATATCCACCTTTCAGTGAAGCTCATGATAATCAACTCTAAGGTTTAGACATGTTTTTAAATGTTTGATATGAAGAATATTTTTTATGATAATGAAATATGCAATTTTTACTTCATACTTGCGTCCATATAACTTTTTTGAAATGGTTAATTTTACTTGTGTAATATTGTCGCTCTTGGCTTTTCTTCAGAATAGAAAAGAACCATTTAAAAATTAAAATAACATGCTAAATCCCCATTCATTACTGTGGAGTACACATTGGACTTAAAAAGGTTAAAAAGTTGACAAACGCTGTCCTTGTATATTTAAATCTGTACAATGTGTACGTTCAGTAATCCAGGGTCATTCATTTTCCAGCCGTAAGGCCATGTGCAAACATTAGTTCTGAGAATCACACAGAAAACTATTTGCATTTTCTGTATACCAGAACATAAATATCATGAATTTATGGCAATAGAAATAATGTATTATTTACCAAACATTAAATATAATTTGCTAAGCTGCCTTGGTTATCAAAACATTATTAATAGGGAAATAAAGTACTTTGTGTAAATGTTGACTCCATTGAATGTTATTTATGTTTCAGGCCGTCAACCGTTATTAAATCAGATTTGCATTATTTGCTTCGGAACATATTGTGAAATTCATTAACTACGGGCATATCTTAATAGAAATCTTATAGCAGCAACAAAGGGAGGGTGCTTTACGGCCATGTTGACTCAGGATTATGAGGACTAGCAGTCAAACCAGACATGTTACAATAATTATTTATGAAATTTCTCGTTCTTGATATCATATAGCTGACTTTTAAGGGGAATGTCAATGTTGAATCTGGGATTAAATTAACCATATATGACCTTAACTAGCTTTGACAACAAAAGGCATTAATTCAGCATTTTTATTGTAATGTTGTAAGGATTATTTAAAAAACATTTTCATCCCAAATAAGTCTTTAGGTGAATAAATAAAGTTGTTGAAGTCATTGGCACTTTGAGTTTGAAAACCTTGAAATCGAGTGACTGGCCACTTTGTATTATTCTAATGATTCATGTTTTAAGTCTTTGTTAGTTTTTCTGATGATGAATGCTTGGTATCAGTTATAGAGATTTTCTTTAAGCTTTGAATGAAAATTTTGGTAAATGTTGCAAAATTCTTCCTCTCCAAAAGCTAGCTACTAAATTTTTTATTCTCTCATCGCCTCTCTTACAAATGAAGTACTCTCCAAGCTAGAAATACTAAACCCTGGTCCGATAGTTATAAATGAGTTTGTTGAACAATCAGTAACATTCTTTGAGTGAGCATACCCTCCATTTCTGCATTCTCTCCCAACACAGGTAGCTCCGTCATAAATTCCTATACAACCTCTGTCTTAATACGAAGGTTTCTAGGAGTTACGCCAGTTTCCCCTACTGGTGGAATATTGCAAAGTAAACTACCCGGCAATATTTCAGCTAATAAAAACAAAGAATGCATGAATAACACATTTGTTGTCATAAATGCAGTCACAAAATGAGGAGTAGTTGTTCTGTAAAGAAGACTCAAAATACAAGATGCATATTATAATAAAGTTTAGCTTTTTGAAAAATTTTGGCGATTTGAATGATAACTTTTGAAACAGCGTCGCTGATTGCACAACTAATTTTCATTACATCCAATCAGCAATCTACATAATTAGATCGAGAAACCTTCGTATTATGACAGAGGTTGTATAGGAATTTATGACAGAGCTACCTCTCTGGGAGAAAATGGTTGCAATTTCTGTAGAATTTTGGAGAATACTTGAAGATCCTTCAATTGTGAGATAAGCACACAATTGTCAAACAGTTTAATTACCCAGAGACAAAAAACAATATTTGTTTGAATAAAATATTGGTGAATTTGTTTTCGGCACTAGAACACTTTAAAAGAACAGTGAAATATGGCCACTTGAAACAGAGCTTACAAAGCAAGACACAAGGTGAGGGAAGACAATGTGCAATTAAGTTAGTTACGGTAATTTTTCTGTGGAAAGCGTTTTTTGTTTGAACCATCCTCCCCGTAAACAAATATTATAATATAATGTTTGTAAGATGGAGATTAACTCAAGGTTTGAGGTAGGTAAGTAATGTACTTACCACTCTGTGTGAAGCAGACAAATGGTTCCTTTGCTTGTATTCCTGCAAACAACAAAAACATACTTCATTTTAGATATTGTTAGTTTATTTTGTTGAGATATCCCTTTTCAACTTTTTGCAGTTTTCATTCCATTTACTGAATCAGGTAACAACGTTATTGATTTCTGTCAAGGTCTCAGTTGGTGAGTGGGTAAGCTGTTGTACAGTCAGTGATGGCGGTTGGTACCTGACTCTGAGGGTATGGGTATGAACGCTACTCGTATTTCCTTTTTACAGTTACATCAAAAACAGATATGTCAAAGAAAAATACCATGTACGCCCTAATATGTTTAAATTTTCCAAACTTTTAATTAGTTTCAATAATGAAGAAACTTGTATTTTACCAATGGTTATACAGAAACCGAATTGTTAAATGTAGGGGATAAATATGTATCAACAAATGTAAATGTAATGTACTATAGGCCTGAGACCTTTTGAGTATTGAAATAAAAGATTGATTGATTGAACACGACAAGTTCCTCAGCACAAACAAGTACAAGAATTTGTATTGTTACAGACTGTGTGATCCCAATGAAACATTGTTATCTTATAATGTATTTCTAATGCTCTTTTCATGTTTCAAAATATGTTTTCACTTGTTCTATTCTGATATGGTAGGAAATTATCATAAGATTGTTTTATGATATTCCAACATGAAAGTTGTAAAACATCCAAAGTAGTTACTACATGAGAGTTCCAATGGGAAGGATAAACTCTGTTGTGGGTGGAACATAGACTTAGTGATATACAATACATATATTATATACAGCTATAGGTAGCAACTGACAGAACAATTGTGTGTAAGATCTTTGGGACGTACCTCGCTTGCTCTTATTTGTCACCTTTAACCTTGCTATTGATAAGGGTCAAGGTCACAGCAGGTACTGTTATTGTATTGTAAAGCATGTCCCCTGAAGCACCTGAAGTGGATTTTGCTCACCCTGGAGAGTTTTAATCTACGTTTGGGATTGATCTGTCATCAAGTTTAATATTTGTGATCAGAAGAATGCGGACAGTTTATTGCCTGTGATAGGTCTCTCATGTTTCCTGCTTTATGACACTTCTTGACTTGAGTTCTCCGTGAGAAGAACGCATCGCCTCGATTGTTCCCTGAGGTCAACTTGTTTCTTGAGTGATAGTCTGACAGTTAACAAATTACTGCTAATAATTTTGAATAAAACAATTAGATCAAGTTGTCAAAGCTACAATTGTGTTTGGAGAATAACCTAGAAAGGAAAACTTTTGTTAAGGATGAAATAATAAGTTCTGCCTACAGTTTGTTACTTTTTCACAGTCTGATATATTTCATTTAGTTTTTTTTCATAACTCGACAAAAACACTAATTTTGACTCACATTTGTCAAACTTACTTGATATGCTGATCAATATTTGATGTATGAAAAGTAATGAAGGTTTTCAGTGTAAACTATGCATTCTGTAATACACTCAACAACAAAATTGAAGGACCACCTCTAATAACTGTATTTCATGTAGTTCGTAGAATGATACATGTACATTTTTCTTTCATATGGAATATTGAAACTTTTCAGTTGATTTTATCATAACTAACATTGCTTATGAATTTAAATAAGATGATTATTTTTAACCAGTCAGCCGGCCAATCTGTTTAAAAACAAATCACTGATTCGTTCAGTAGGCTTATACGTGGCTGTCACTGGTCACTCACCTATCATCTGACGGAATCCGGTAGTGATCTGTGTCCACAAGAAGTTATGTTAATAATACTTATCACCATCATGCTTTCAAATTTCGGAAAGTTAATAAAAGTGCAAACATCGCTTTTCTGAAGAATGCTGCAAAGAGCATACCATAACGGAAATTGCCAAAGTTTTCTGAATGTTTATAATATCAAGGTGCTCAAGAAGGCCTTGATCGCTTATCTGCATGACCAAAAACTGTGATTTTTCATGGAAACCTTGATAAACCAAAACTTCTGTTATAATATATATATGCTTTGCGGATAATATTTGATATGGAGGGAAAGTACAGGGGAAGCCTTCTTTATTGATACGCAAAAGTGCCTCAGAGAGCTTAAATTTGATTGGTCAGCTAATGGTCAGCCCTACCAACTGCTTAGCTGTCAATTTTGAGGTGGTTTCCTGTTATGAGTTCACATAGACACAAATGTTTTTGGGATTCTGTCAGATCATAGATGAGTGACAAGTATCAACACATTATAAGACTAGGGAGCAAATCAATGATTTGAATTAAATTTGTCAGTCAGCTTACATCTCCCTTTCTATGTTTGTGAGCTTCCTTTAGGATGAAGCCTAGATATCTTCAAAAAGGATACTTGCTTTGTTTTCTTGTGTATCCTTATGCATGTACTTCAATGAGTCAGTTTTTATGATTTGTCGAAAGTTTTCTAGTGTATTGTCATAAAGGTTTCTGTCTCTACTTTATATTTACCCATGTGTTAGAAAACTGATTAAATGATGTTTTCAGTACTTGTTTTGTATTCCTGAGTGTTATTGTGCAATTCTTCAACAGCTGTTTCTTATGTTGCATGTTTTACAAGTAAACGATCACATCAGATTTTCAATAGCCACATTGTGTTTGTGAGTGTAATTACTTCATTCTTCAATATTTCCAGTAGCCACTTTCCCTTTGTTGTCTAGTTTCAAACTGTTTGAAGTCCTGTGATATTGTGTTTAAAAGTGTTGAAGTGTTTTGTTTTCCTGATATTACAAACTGGCACTTTGATGATAAGCCGGGAGCTGTATACAATCGCTGGGTATGTGATTTGGTGGGAGAGATGAAATGCTATACAGATAGAGAGTTCCTATAGCTCATGTTCTGTCAATACAAAATAACAAACAGCAGATATGAAACCACTGAAATCCAAAGGGATTCAAATCTTTCCGATTGATTTAAATGAATTAACTTAGAATGAAAAAGATATTGAGTGTGAGTCAACACAAAACAATTACCTGTTTTTTTTCTAATATCATTTCACAATTTGTCTTGTTTAGTTCAAATATAAATGAAATGTCAAAAGAAGGAATGATATTATATCTGATCTTGTTTTATCCAACAGATTTTATATGTTGTGTGACAGTTTTTGATGGCTTGGTAAGGTGTGGAGATAAATTGGACTCCTGATAAGGAAGGAAGTATGGAGAACTTGGGTTACTGGGGAATTTTCTGTTTTTATCAATATTTTTTGCCGTTAATAATTGTTATAGTTATTGCATGATGCAATTACATGGTTTTAAAAGCAGATGAAATGGAGTTGAAGAATGCTGCAAATTTGCAAGTTTCAAATCTCATTGAAAACAGACCAAACCAATCACTCGTACCTCGCTGTATTTCCACAGCACCGCTCCACTCATTGTCTACTTTCACTTTATGGTGCAGGATAATTCTAGGTATCCTTTATTAACCCTTATCCTGAGACTTGATATAGATAGAGAACGGGTTCCATAGTCAAACTCTTCATAATCATGACATCAAGGTTTTGATGTTGATAGAAATACAGTGTCAAACTTTCTGAGGAACCTGGAGACTGTTGAAGGTTTACTTTTGCTTAAGTTTTAAAATTGTGTTGTTCAAAGAACATGTGTATATTTTTATTGCAAAACAAAAGAAACAAATAATTGTTCATGATCATGAATATCAATAAATCATAGGTATATTGTTATGAATTCACATTTTACACGCTAAGGGATTAACTACCCTCCCTTAATCAAAGTTAGATTTACTGACCAATAACTTGACAAGCTGGGTTGGGTTGACCTGATCGTAAGGTCAAGTTACCGGTGACCTTTTGTGACCTGCAGGACAGTATATGGTATTTGATTAGTTTATGATGGTCAAGTTGTTACACGAACCTTATGCAGTTTCCAAACTCATTTATCAATCATGGTTAAATTTCAGCTTGTAAGGTGACCATTTATGTGTATTCTTTTTGAGTAAGTCAAAATTGACAATCTCACAATATTTTGACATGCCCATGAACAAAGCTGACATTATATCTTGCAATACTATGAATTTGAAAATTACAAAATGGTGTTGATGTCCTTTATTTGGCAAAACCAAGGATAAACATTCAGCCAACCATTATTCATTATTTTGTCTGTAGTAATCTTTTCGAAATATAATCCTTCTTTTTAAAAATGGTCAAATCAAATATACCTTTAAATAGCTTAAAAAAGTCAATGATATAGGAGTAATTTCTACCTTCTGCTTTACGAGGACATTTTCATTATAGCTATATTGCATTCCTTCCAGAGAAATCTAATTTATCATGCTATGCTGTGAATGCAGAATTCACACTAATTATAATGAACGATAAAATGTTTTATGAGTCTTTACAAACCGCAGCATATTGAGGGAAATGTAATATTTCTTTAACCCAAATTTAAGTGGAGAAGTATATCATTCCTAAGCCATATTTATTTTTACATGAATTATTTCCCATTGAGTGAGCATATATTCAGACTCAATTATACTTTAATCCATATTTACCTATTTAAGATTGCCGAAGCATTAGTCACAGTAGACAAGGCCTATAGGCTGATGCCCTGATAACTCAACAGCAAGCAACAGCAAACCTCTCTCGCTCCGTGCACTCAAACCCTTCTGAAGAAAACTAGAGACTGGAGAGTCTTCTTTTATTTCAATGCTGAAAACAAACTCTAGACATTTTCAGATTTCCACAATATCTAAAATTGCTTTTGAGAAGTTGATTTGTTTTTGCATTTTGATTAAAAGATTTTTTTCTTTCTTATTTAATCTTTCTGCAACACAAAACATAAAATCCTTCTGCAAAGCATATGCAGATTAAGATTTTCAATATCTGATAGCTAGTCATTTTCAAAACTAAATTAATAAGAACTTGTAGATATAAGCTACATTCTTATTACCTGTTTTAAGCTTGGTGGGGTTGAAAGTGGAGACAAAACTTGAGCTGGCTTACTCTTTGTATGAATTATCTTTTAAAAGTTGAAGGTTTGAATGTCTAATTTTCTAAATTTAGGAGAAATATTTAACTTAATACATAGATCCCACCACAAATGATAGTTACATTTATGTTTTTAACTATGAGCTTGCCGAATTTCAAACTCAAATATACCTGATTAGTTTATTCTTTTATTCGCCTGTTCCTTCACCATCAGTGATACACATAATGCCTTTGATTCCTGCACCAAGGCAAAATCTATTGTTCACATGCAAACCTAATTGTTCAAAGGTCAAATCACTTTTCAAATTTCAGATGTGCGAGGGTAATGCTTGATAAGATTTGCAGGGAGATATTGTTTTGTTGGGCCAGGCTGGAACTGGTATGTAGATGTGAGTGATATATCGTTATTCTCCAGGCCTGGTGTATAAAGTCCTGTATACAACACACTGGAGGGCGGACAATACCCTGGAATACCGCACAATAATTCATGTCATAGCAGGCATAACTCAACCCTTTATTAACACACTTGTTACACAATTGCCAATAAAGATTACAATTTATTACTTTGTTTTGTTTTCAATTCTATAACTATGAAGTAAAATATTTATCAGCATGAAGTGGACCTTTTAAGAATTGCTATTTCATATGAGACATTAGAATAGTGCTTTGTTTTTCATTGAGATATTGAATGTAGACTCGATGATTATGTGAAGGTGATATTAATTTAGGTTCTTTCAAACCTGGCTTTAACTTCATTTGCCTTTAATGATACAATCAATTTTGCATTGAAATTCTGTGAACTCTGTTTTCATTAAAGATTAGTCATTCGAAAGCGTTTTCTTTGAAGATTACTCTAGGAATTGTTTTATGGCTTTGTGTAATTGCAGAAAACCTGCATTGAGTCATCTTTATATTTATTATATAGTTCGAAATAAGGTCTGAAAAATATTTCTACTCTAACATGTTGATCTGTATCTAAAAAGCAAGATCTAACAAGAACAAATTAAGCTACTTAAGTTGAAAAAAATTCATCCATGCTTAGACAGGTTTGATAATAAATTGAAAAAAACTATCAAATATCGGCCATCAAATGAGGTTATTAAGCTTGTACGCATACCAGCACATGAGAAGGCCTCGGAACACGATCTCATTGTCTTTGTCACCCTGCGTACATATTCATCAGGCATTGTGTGTCTCTGATGGTGTCAGGACAGATTGTGTCCCTCCCTTTGTTCTCGGGAACATATTGTCTTCTGCTTGTGCATTTTTGCTATCAATACGCAGTCCATTTGTAGCATAAAATTTGCTTAAGATGCCTAAAATAGTAAAATCATGAGAAAAATTACATGCTAAAGGGAGCATCTCCTAGAATTTTGTCACCTTAAAATATTATTGTTGTACTGTATCTTAAGGACCATTGAAGCAATAAATCTTATGTGGTAATCAAATGTGTCCTTTTAGACTTGACATACAGTGCTTTATTGGATGTAGCGAGAAGGTTTTTTGTTGGAGTTTGCTTTTCCTTATGATCGGTATTGTGTCTGTAGTCACGTGTAGTGTCACCAGTGTAGATATTGTGTCACTCGGGGCTCAAGGTAAATATTGAATCCTTAACTGATGTGTCCTTTCTAAGTATCAAGATGAGCATTTGCCAAAACCGGGTAGTCAGATTTAATGTCCTCAGTAGGTATTATAAAAGGGACAGACAGTATGTTATTGGAGTCAAATATGCTAAACTTTAGATATGGTGTTATTTTATCGAAAATGACAAGTTGTTTTAAAAAAATTACCAATTTAATGCTTATCAGTTCAGTATAGTGACAATAAACTGCTTAAAGTGCCGATTAATGATCACAAAGTTAAGTGTTTTGTTTGAAATTTATTGAGGATAAATTTTATTTGGGTTATTATTGAAGCCACACACAAAATTATGAAACATATGCTCTGTGTCACTTTAAGATAGGTACCATGTCCTCATAAGGTGTGAAGAATGATGTTGTGATCCTCTGGTCTCAACAGATACCATGCCCTAATCACTAACTAAATAGATATATGTCCACAATAGGCATCAAAGTAGAGGTAATGCTGTATTGAATGTCGCTAAAAGGTGTTCAGTAAGCCCTATCGGGTCTCGGTGAGAGTCATGGATGATAACACACCCGAGTCTCTACCTGGTTTGATAGACTGTCTATGTTCTCTATCAGTGTGACAGCCCCTGCCAAACAAATACATTAGGACTGCAGCTATGTGGAGTGGGGCAGGTATGTTGTTTAGACCAGTAAATACACCTTATCCCCGAGATTACCCATGTTTCTCCACACTGATAGTCTCCTGGAATAGTTGGGGTCAGTGCCAGAGTAAGGGCAGGGGGTCACGCCATATTAAGGGCAGGGGTCATGCTGTAGTAAGATCAGGGGATCACCGCAGGATTGAGGGTAAGGGGTCACACCAGAGTAAGGGCAGAGAGTCACGCCGTAGTAAGGGCAGGGGGTCACCTCAGGAGTAAGGGCAGGGGGTCATGCGAGAGTAAGGGCAGGGAGTCACGCTGTAGTAAGTTCAGGGGATCACCGCAGGAGGAAGGGCAGGGGATCACCGCAGGAGGAAGGACAGGGGTTAACCACCGGAATGAGGGCAGGGAGTCGACGCCAGAGTAAGGGCAGGGCTTCACGCCGTAGTAATGGCAGGGGGTCACGCTGCAGTAATGGCAGGGAGTCATACTGTAGTAATGGGAGGGGGTCACGCTGTAGTAATGGCAGGGGGTCACGCTGTAGCAAAGGCAGGGGGTCACGCTGCAGTAATGGCAGGGAGTCATACTGTAGTAATGGGAGGGGGTCACGCTGTAGTAATGGCAGGAGGTCACCTCTGGTGTAAGGGCAGGGGGGGGGGGGGGGGGGGGTCACCAGTGGAATGAGAACAGAGAGTCACTGGCGGAGTAAGGGCAGGGGGTCACGCCACAGTAAGGGCAAGGTGGCACCGCCTGAGTCAGGGCAGACAAATTGGGAGAGAGGACAAGAGCGGTTCCACTTTGTTTCTGTCCTGGAACCTTGTTCAAAAGCAGGAAGTCCCTTGGAATTCGATCAATTTCTTGATGTTAAGAAATCCTGTGGAAAGTGTAGTAAATTGTTCACATCAAGGAAAAATATGAAAAATCTAGACAATACTTGAAAATGGAAGCCTGTCTTAATCTATCAAATTCTTGAAAATCCTTTTACAAGTTAAGCAATCTGTAACAAGGAAACAGGTGGAAAGTAAAAAAATCCTTAACATCAATGAAACATGTAAAAGAATCAACAAATATTTGAAATTAAGGAGACGTGTTGAAAGTCTTAACAAATTAGGATTTCTCGTAATCCTGTGGAAAGGCAAACAAAATCCTTGGCATTACGGAAACATGTGGAAACTCTAGGTTTCCAATGAGAAAATGTTGGTCATTTTATTTTCATAAAAAGAATACTGAAGCTTGGACAGTAAACTCTGAGAGTAATCTTGACCTTACAAATGTCTTAATTTGTTCCTTCAAATGATAAAAGAATTAGTTATTTTGGTTGTTTCTTAACGGAAGCAAATCATTTTCAGTTTATTAACCTGTTTCAGACTATAGAAATGAAACTGACCGCTGTTATACCCTCTTTGTCTGAATCATCCTGCTACATCAGCGTATTTGTCTACGCCTAGCTCCATCATATACCCTGATATCCTTCGGCCTAAAACGCTCGTATTGCTTGCGGCTGGTTACTCATGGCTATTTAAAGCCTACATTGACATTTGTTTGAATTCACATCTGGGTGGTGCCGCCATTGCTGAATGCGAGTCATTTCATTGGCTTGGTATATTTAGCAATACTAGCGTTTTAGGCCAAAGGATATCAGGGTATATGATAGAGCTTAGCGGAGACAAATACGCTGATGTAGCAGGATGTGTCTGAACTTAAAGTGTTAATCTTTGACCAAGCTGTATGATCAAGGTTCAGCAGATTCCACTCTGAGTTCTTCCATCATATTCCTAGCATATATGGTAACTGTTTTACCATCATTTCTACATTCATTTCATAAGTACACACTGATTATTTCCTGGCTTATTATAACTAGGAAACTGATGTTTTTAAAACAGATGAAACGTTTTTGGAAAATTGTTTGACATTGATTTGACTAAAAGCATCATTTCATCAATCAATCTAATTGTAGCAACATCACCACTTTTAGAAACTGTTGAGTGTTTTATTACAAGTGCCATTGATCAGCGAACATAAAAGGTGTTTTCTAGGGATAGATTTCATTGAATCTGTCCAGCATATATCCGACAAGTTATATTTAGTAATGCAGCGTTTACTGATACTTTGTGTCTTTGTAACTCAACTACATATAGTTGATGCAGTGTAAAATGTCATTTACGTTGTTCAATTACGTTGTTCAATTTCTCTTTCATGTTCAAGTTCAATATTTGTCAAGCAGAGAAGTGCTTTAAAGATATTTTGATAAATGAGAAAATCTACGAAACATATTTGTGAATTTATTAATCCTCATGTACAGTTTCTAATCACAATTTCATTCATGGTGGACATTTAGTGTTTTTAGTTACATGAGGGAGCAGGTTTGAATCTCAAGCCGGTGCTTATTCACTTGTGCTAACTAACCAAAATAAATATATTCTTTATGAAGCAATTTGACTTTTGTTTCATATATTTTATAGAAAAAAAAAGATGCAGCAAATTAAATTTTGAAATTTTTGAGTTATCACAATCCGAAACTGAGAGCCTGAATGTATGTTTTCAGCTCCTTTATTTCATGTGTCAGTCTTATTAATCTGATTTCTTTCTCTCTATTGTCTAAATCACTGCAAACTTATCAATGTTGATTATTCATCTGTATGACTAATTGATTAATGATTGATATTTATTTCTAACAATCATTTTGTTATCATCAGATATATTAACTAAGCACTGTACAAATTGTAAGAAATGCCTAAATACAAATGTAAAAGTATATATATAATCACATCTCTTAGGTGTTTCTACTTCATTACAAGAATGTTTTCATGAAACATTGTAGTGGCATTTGCATGACAAGCTGAAATGTTATAACTTCTTAATAATTTGATTTTGATTTATTTTATTTGAATTACTTACAAATATTGGGAAAATGGCTCTCTCCTCTTGCAAAGGCCCACTGCATTTTGGTTTAAACATATTTTATTCATAGTAAAGCTGATTGGGAACAGGTTCTCCAGTTTAGGATACTATCTCCTTTTTATTTACAGTACAATACACTTTAATCATAAAAGGTATTGGACAAGACAGAGTTGTACAAAGAAGAATAGCAAGAAAAGAATGGATACACGAAATAATAAATGCCCGTTACATTGATGTCACAAATCTTTGTTTTACACTGCCACGGACAACAAAATTCATGATCTTGTGTTGAAAATATTGCTGACTGACAAAAGTAACATGCGCACTTATGTAAATAGTACACCATGTGTGGTTCACCGTACAAGTGATGAATATGTTCATTAGAGCATCTTTTTGTACGCACCGTGATGAGTCCCTGCTACGATGCACATGATGGAAGGGCGACCATCAGCATGGTGTTTGACAGAGAATCACTATGTTGTTACTCAGCCCTCCAGCATCTTTATACATATATTTATATCTATATTCTGAAATGCCAGACGTTCACGACTCTTTAAGGATAAATTAGTTCTGAGGAGCATGTATCAATCAGAAGACATGGCAGAATGTCGGGGTGCATCATGTATTATCACAGAAGGGAGACCTTTGGAAGGAGACTCAACACCTTTGCTTCCCCCATACCCGCCCCCCACCCCACCCCCCTCGACATGATGCACTCCAGTAAAAACATGTTTCTTTTCTGCTTTTTTTGGCCCCCATTGTAAATACATAACCAAAGGCAATAAATACAGAGAGATTGGGTCTGACTGATGTCATACCATAGGGTCTTGTTTCACACAGTTGTCTGCCCTTTGAACAATGGTTCTTGTTGGAAAGGGCAGAAACCTGTGAACTATGATGTTTATGATACCAGATACATCGGTCTGTTATATGACGTCATTCTGCATATCTGAAACGATTCTTCAAAACTCTTGATTGCCTTTAGAAACTTGTTTGCTAGACAAAGACAATATCATGAACATGAATGCACTTTTCATTTTTGCAGGCTTGCTTGTTGTGCCAGAAAGATTTTTTATCAAACCTGTACAACTTCAATTGGTCATGTAATGAAAATATGGGTTGATATAAAACAAAATACAGAAAAATTTGCTTGATGATTGAGATAATCAATTTGCTCACATTATTCATTTGAAATTTGTTTTTAACAGAATACAGCATTTGTTTAAGTTTAAGGGTATTCTTGAAATATGCCCAGCTGTCTTGGTTTTGATGTGGGAACATTAGAACAAGATGAGGACATACTCTAAGTAATGTAATCCAGGCAATTACTTTCCTTTGTGGACAAAAGTCTCCTTTATGAATCATTACATTCCACCAAATCAAGCCCAAACATCAAAGAACTGCACATTCCATGATGTGTACAAAGAGTTTTACTTCTTGTCATCCCTGACTTACATGAGATCAAACTTGCTCACCCAACACGCGGAACACGGCAGTGACATGCACAGAGTCAAAGGATGACGTCATCACGTGGGCAAGTAAGAAAGCATGTAGGACATGCAGTGAGGAAACGACCGTCAGAGAAGAAGAAAACCTAGATTGTTATTGGATGACAGTTACAGCATCGAGGAATTTCAAACAGGCTGTAAGAGAACAGAGATGAAGTGAGTCTGAGTTTGCCTCCCTTTGAGTGAGCAGCTTGACCAGAAACCTGTCTGATGATGTGTTCACCCATTCTGATGAATCGGGAGACGTAGATGTGTTTCATTAGACAGCAAGGTGCTTTAGTCACCTGTGATGATGGTTGTATTTGCTGTGACATGTCTTTAGCTGACAATGATATGTTTCACTTTACTTTCAAGTGTCCCATGCAATGATGGTTTCGGGACATCTGTCGGTGATGCAGACGGAGTTGTCATGGTAACAGATCGTCCTGTCATGGGTAACAAAATTCATCCTGGGTCAATCCATCTTGGACGTCTCTCTCTTGTCAAGTGGCACCCCTCCCCGTCCTGCGACATCTCAGCAGTGGGCAGTGTTTGAAGCTTGACAGGAGTGGCCGTGTTGAAAAAGTAATCCCCTCAGGTCATTTGTAAAGACATAATGGTGCTGATTCTCCTACATCTCCAGCCTTTACAAACTCGGTTCAAGTGATTGAAGTCTTCTCTGCTGACAGCCAGACCAATTTGTTGCAAGGGTCAGCTTGTGAGATATTTGTAACCTTCTTTAACTGCTCGTCTGGTCGGAAATCTCTCTAACCTTGTAGAACTAGTTGAAATATCTTTACAATGTTGCAATGTCTTTACCGTGTGGAAATATGGATGCACTTGAGTTGAATAGCAATGATTGATCCTAAACTTATTGCACCTCAAAGTGTTATGATTCAGTTTGATACAAGAATGTTATCATGATTTCAGTTTAGATACAAGACATTTTTTTAATGTAATAAATTGGTTATTTTGTTATTGAATGAATATTTGTAGATCAATCCTATTGACACAGCTCTCATGTAAGTGCTTCTTATACATCATGGTAATGTTTAAGTTTCAGAGTGCATAAGTGTCCCTGTTTGTATACCGGTATGTCTGTTGGTATATGTCTAAGACATGAAACATGGTTTTCTTTCTCCCTCTTGTATCTCACTGTACTTTCAAGCAGCATCACTGATCAATATTCCTTTATGTGGAAACTATCTGACAATGATTAACAATTCTTTCAGGGGAAGTATGTGGCAGTGTTTCCATTAAATTTGAAATGTTAATAATTTTCCATCATGTTTGACGAGTGGTAGACAAGTAAAAAAACAATTAACCTGCTTTATGCCAAACATGGTGAATGTAATGGTGAACTGTACATTGTTATACATTGTATCTATACTTCACTTTAAGGCATTTTCTTATGGCAAAGTTATTTATTAAGCAATACAACAGTTTAGTGAAGAATTAAGCAGCACACATAGAAAGTGTCCAGTAATATACCACGAGCAGCTTTAAAAAGAAAATATACATATAGAGGGTTAGACCTTCCGCCATGCCTGTGTCGATGTATTTACTGTTTGCTGTGTTTTCACTACAGGAAGTAATTAGAAAGCTTAAGTTAGATTTAGATTCTCTCTGAACCACGCAGTTCAGGTCTTGAGACATAAAGTATCAATCAGAAATACATAAAAAGTATACTTATTATTTCCACTCAATGGGCTAGCAATCAAGGGATCATACTTAGATTAATAAAGCAGTAGATGATATCAAGGTATTTGAAATGTAATCTTAGGATCTCGAGGGATTACTGCACATATCAAGCTATCTCTCCCGCTTGACAGGGACTCAGGGGAAGTCGTAGGGAGGCTGGACGTAGCTTATTGAAGCTCTCAACATTCTGACAGTCAGGCATTCCACACAATGACATGTCCATAGCCTCAACCATCTACCCGCTACCTGATAATGCAGCCAAGATCCTGAGTATAACTTATAAGTTATCATTAGCACCTCGCCACTCTTTACCTTTGTTAATGAGTAATTAGCATTCAGACACTGTTTTTGTTTAATTAACTCCAGTTAAGTTTTAGATACGAAACACTGACATCGTCCCACATCTATGTTTATGCTATGTTCTTCCAAGGTCTAGACTGGTATATAAAAAAGGGCAATAGCTATCTGAAATGTTGAATTTTTCTGCATAAACTTAGCAAGCTTTTAAGATCTCGGCCCAGCCTTGGACAGACCAGCAACTGACCAACCCTACCGAAGAGATCTGGAATGTGGTTCTTAGCAGTAATAAATCGGGAATATATGCAGCATAACGTTAAAGCTTTTTATGACTTGTTAATCGGTGTTCAGGCAGGGCTGTCATTTCTGTGCTTCATTAATTGCACTGTTGCAGATTATTGTATCACGGGTGCCAATCTTATTGACAGTTTAAAGCTGAATTGCTTGCCTCATCTAGGACCAATGGATTGCTTGCTGATTAATATTGTCACCATGGCTTGGCTATTTGATTTATTGGTCTTTAAAAATACTTACCTGGAATTCATATTGATACGCACTGAGATTTTATTCTCTTTCATTTTAATTGTATACATTCTTGTTGTTATTTTATTGTATTGTTATGGATGAAGATTATTTGATTTACAGTGGAAAAAGGTTACAGGATAAAACATGCATATAATGGTTGTAAAACTGAGTTGAAATCTTCCGTACTTTCCTAAATGTAGCTTTGTTATTCTAATCAGTTGATTTGCTGCCTGTGGCTGTGTTTGCAATACATTAAATTGCTCCACCATTTAGATATATGGACCATAAACCTGGCTTACAGGTCCAGATTCATATCAACATTATTATGCTTGTGCTGGTTTTTTAAAGCAAAAGAGAAGAACATAGGGGTTACAATGTACTTACTGAAGATTAGAGAGATGTATGTGAGAGTTGTATCCTTATTAGATTAGAAAAAAGAAAGTTTGTATGGAGAGGACAATGATATTTTGAAAAGTATCGCAAAGAACTGGAAGTTTTCAGCATTTCAACTTTTTTTATTCTGTATATTGAACATAGTCGGAGGACCCACTTGCTCTTTATGGTGTGAATGAACCTGGTAGAGCTATCTTTACTCTCAAGTGCTTGGTTATCGTTAGCAAAGAAGTTAGTTAATTATATCGTTAGATTTTTGAGCATGCAGTAATTGGTTCTGGTTAATCCAGTTTGCTCATTGATTCATTAGGAATTGTTTGTATCAGGCCCTTGCAATTACATATTAGTTCAGTTTTTTATCTGATGACATTTTTTCATGATTCTGCAATAGAAGGGTGGGACAACATTTAATCCATTTGTGTAGCACATTTCTTGGCTATTGCTTACAATTTTACCTAGTGAATTTCTCTCTACATGACTAAAATTACATGTATGGGAAGTTTACAGTTCATTCTTTCCTCCACTGTTCAAATGGTTGCGATATCAGTGACATGATACTCTGCACCCCTAATTGAATGTTGATTTATTTATTAACTCATGCTTTACAAGCCACAATTGAGAGTGACTGGCTGATCCATGAACAGGGCAGGAGAAGTGAAAGGTCCTCTGTTCAGCCGCATGTTAAGGAGAGATATATAGACAGCGGCGCACAAAGCGTGAGAAAGCTCTTGGGTGACACCTCTTCAACAGAGCACCTTGACTTTAAGCCATTGCATAATTCATTATTTTGTCAACCTATTCTAAATTCATCAATTGTTAAGCAAGAGAAGCGATTATGTGGGAACCTTGTATTTTTATAATGTCATATTTACATGAACGTGTATGTATTGTGTGAGAATGTTGTGTGAGTGTTTGAGAGTGCCACCTATCGCCTCACTCCTAACCGGGTATATTGTACACGGTGATTTCGACTCCCGTCAGACTGTGAACACTTAATAAAGCCTAGACCTCTCTTGAGTTTCCCCGTACACACAGCCATCTCAGGTAAAACGTAGATAAATACACTTTTGATAGGCAGTGATAAGTGATATAAAAGAGATTTACAGCCTTCGTTTGGCTGCCTGTCTTATGCCTGTTGACTGCTTTCATAGGTGGCCCTCGGCTATGCTTGTTGTAATTTCTACTTACCTCTGTGGCAAGTGGAGAGATCAGGAGCGTGGGAAAGCCTCAGCTTGGTCGGCTGCGCTTGACAAACCACAGCTGACGCAATGCCAGTTATGTCTCCAATACAACCGTATGAACACAGAGAAATATCTGCTAAATGTACATCTATCTCATGTGAATATTGTTTTTATTTTCTTTCAAATGAGGAACACCAATAACATAACACACTGTCTGACTTTGGGGAAAATGTTTCCTATACAAGGTACAATCACAGCCAGATGTTTGCTTATGTGCATCTATCCCATGCACATATTGTTTTTTGTCTTCTTCTAAATGAGGAAATTTCTGAATTAAAGCTTTCATTCATCAAGTCTTTTATAGTTTTACTGTTTTCACCTGCCTGATTCCTACAGGTTGAGTTTTCTTTCCTCGACCGCCCATTCCAAAAGAATGTATTCAAACACACGAAATTCTTTTTGTCACTTCCTCTGATAAGTTTTGCCTGAAAGAAAGTAAATCTCTAATTCCACAAACAGAGTATATGAATCCAACCTAGACAAAAGAAAAATCGCTGGCAAGTTTATCCACAGCTGAAATCACATTAAAAGAATCACAGAGACATATATTTCTACTCCCGAGCATTTGAATGTAAATAAACCCAGAGATATACTCCCGGCTGGGATGGAGGAAAAGCTAGAGTAGAAGCGGCCTGCCCTCTCCCAGCGTATAGATAAGTGAACAGCGACTATACTTATACTGTATATACAGGTAGGTATAGGTAGAGACACACAGGTAGTTATAGACACGTAGATATGTACTGTCCAGATTATAAGTCTCTATCAGATGTCCATAGGCTTTGTATGTTGTACTCGGATACAGGTTGATATTGGTAAATCTCAACACTGGCTGGATACGATAGTATATAGGTAATATAGATACATAAATATGTTTCTGCGAGGGTAGGAACTGCTCACTGCCTATAGGCTGCAGTGGTATAGTCGCAACTATCAGACACTTGAGTAGGCTCAGATAATAACGAGCTACACGATAGCTATATGGTCACTCATCCGTGAATACCAGGCTGGACATCAGCTCCTTGTCTTCTATTTGTAATCATGAGTTATTAGTCTTTAGTAAATATCCACCTAAGCTTTTGTGTTGCACCAGACATTCGTGTTTCACATCAGGAACAAATTGGGTAGTTTTGACAGTAGTGGAGAGGACAGTGAACATCAGGTACAAATTGGGTAGTAAAGACAGTAGTGGAGAGGACAGTGAACATCAGGAACAAATTGGGTAGTATTGACAGTAGTGGAGAGGACAGTGCACATCAGTAACAAATTGGGTAGTATTGACAGTAGTGGAGAGGACAGTGCACATCAGTAACAAATTGGGTAGTATTGACAGTAGTGGAGAGGACAGTGCACATCAGTAACAAATTGGGTAGTAAAGACAGTAGTGGAGAGGACAGTAAACATCAGTAACAAATTGGGTAGTAAAGACAGTAGTGGAGAGGACAGTAAACATCAGGTACAAATTGGGTAGTATTGATAGTAGTGGAGAGGACAGTGCACATCAGTAACAAATTGGGTAGTAAAGACAGTAGTGGAGAGGACAGTAAACATCAGGTACAAATTGGGTAGTATTGATAGTAGTGGAGAGGACAGTGCACATCAGTAACAAATTGGGTAGTAAAGACAGTAGTGGAGAGGACAGTGCACATCAGTAACAAATTGGGTAGTTTTGACAGTAGTGGAGAGGACAGTGAACATCAGGAACAAATTGGGTAGTATTGACAGTAGTGGAGAGGACAGTGCACATCAGTAACAAATTGGGTAGTAAAGACAGTAGTGGAGAGGACAGTAAACATCAGTAACAAATTGGGTAGTAAAGACAGTAGTGGAGAGGACAGTAAACATCAGGTACAAATTGGGTAGTATTGATAGTAGTGGAGAGGACAGTGCACATCAGTAACAAATTGGGTAGTAAAGACAGTAGTGGAGAGGACAGTAAACATCAGGTACAAATTGGGTAGTATTGATAGTAGTGGAGAGGACAGTAAACATCAGTAACAAATTGGGTAGTAAAGACAGTAGTGGAGAGGAGAGTAAACATCAGGTACAAATTGGGTAGTATTGACAGTAGTGGAGAGGACAGTGAACATTGGGAACAAATTGGGTAGAAAAGACAGTAGTGGAGAGGACAGTGAACATCAGGAACAAATTGGGTAGTAAAGACAGTAGTTGTCAATAGACTGTGATGTGACAGATTGTTCCAATGACTCTACACGGCATTAAACTGTGATGTGACACATTGTTCCAATGACTCTACTAGGCATTAAACTGTGATGTGACACATTGTTCTAATGACTCTACACGGCATTAAACTGTGATGTGGCACATTGTACCATTGACTCTACTAGGCATTAGTCCGTGTCATGACACATTGTTTCAATGACTCTACTAGGCATTAGACTGTGCCATGACACATTGTACCAATGACTGTACTAGGCATTAGACTGTGACGTGACACATTGTTCCAATGACTCTACTAGGCATTAGACTGTGATGTTACAGATTGTACCTAAGACTCTACTAGGCATTAAACTGTAATGTGGCACATTGTTCCAATGACTCTAGTAGGCATTAGACTGTGATGTTACAGATTGTACCAATGACTCTACTAAGCATTAGACTGTGATGTTACAGATTGTACCTAAGACTCTACTAGGCATTAAACTGTGATGTGGCACATTGTTCCAATGACTCTACTAGGCATTAGACTGTGATGTTACAGATTGTACCAATGACTCTACTAGGCATTAGACTGTGATGTTACAGATTGTACCTAAGACTCTACTAGGCATTAAACTGTGACGTGGCACATTGTTCCAATGACTCTACTAGGCATTAGACTATGACATGACACATTGTCCCAATGACTGTACTAGGCATTAGACTATGACATGACACATTGTCCCAATGACTGTACTAGGCATTAAACTGTGACGTGACACATTGTTCCAAATGCTATTGCAGGCAATACAATGTGTTTCAATTTGAAAGAACTCTAAAGGTAATGAATTGCAACTGGTGCTATGTTGTTTGTGTACATCATATCGTATATGCATGGTTAACATGAAGTGATGTTAATCTTATCAATCGGAACATGTTGCATTTCTATAAAGAACATCTAATCCTACAAAGTTATCCTATACTCATGTATCAATCCTAATGTAGTGTTTCCCCTAGTCAGTTTTAGCAGGGCGCAACGCCCTGCCCTTTTGAATATGCGCCCTGCCCTTTTTCTGTCCCGCCCTGCCCTTTTCCCAGTTGCTAGTCCAAATTTTCCTGTTGCCCTATTGCAGAATATATCATGTACAATGTAATCATTTACAATGTCGCAATTGTATTTTACTTAAGATACCTACGGATGAAGAGCTCAATTTTGCTATGATATCAGGATCTACAAGACAAAGAAACAAAAGAAGGGAATGATTAAACTAACGATCCATCCTTTGTGTCACTGGGACACAGCTGCTAACCACATGTTTAGCTAGATACAGGAACAATAGGGAGATTACGGGCGGACACAGCCGAATGATCTCACTTGATGTAATGAATGAAATGCACATGTTTGATATCCGTAACTCATTTAAAATTGGAAAGAATAAATGTGATGTTTTTTTCTGAATTTATTCGTAAGATTTATCAAATATATTTTAGACCCAGTTTCATTTAACAATGAAACATACCTTCAAATGAATTTGTATTTAAGTGCCCTTTTGTAAGGAGTGGTGCCCTTTTCTAAATCAATTTGCCCTGCCCTTTTTCCAACCTAGGGGAAACACTATAATGGAAATAGTCACAGCATGAATTATGCATTATAAGTGAATTCTCAAATTGTTGCCATGATGAAGATCTAGTATTGAGCTTCTTCTGCCAAACAAAGAGTCATTCATAAAAACAGTAATCACGTAACATTTTCCTGTTATTATCAGAAACATGTGTTAAACTTCCATCATGCTCCATGATTATGTTGTTAAAATATATATAAAAACCAAAACCATGTGTTAAGGTTAAGTAGATATTTGGATGCTTTAGATCATAAGAACTCAAGAGCACTGCTAAATTTTATAACAGCAAATCATTACCTACCGATTGAAACAGGTCGTTGGAATAATATTCCAAAACATAAAAGAATTTGTAAACTCTGTATTGGTAATGACATTGGCGATGAATTCCATCATTTATTTATATGCTCTCATTTCACAAATGCCAGAGTAAAGTATCTTATACCTTATTTCTACAGAAGACAAAATTTTTATAAAATGAAGACATTATTTAATAGTAAAAGGATAGGTACATTACGAAAACTAGCCCTGTTCTGTAACATTATCTTAAATGTTTTTTAAAAATGCCGCTAGGAATTATTACCTTAAATACCATCATATTCATCATGTATATCTTTGTTTTATATATTTGAATTACATTTGTTTCATGCCTTCATATGTATATATGTCTTTCGAATACAATATTGTACATCGTATTCTAAACCAAATTGTATATTTTGCATATATGTGTAATGTATATCCTCATATGCCGCTGCTTGCGGCCTGAGTTTAAATAAAGTTCAGTTTAGTTCAGTTCAGTTGAAATCCTCCCAAAAAAGAAAAGAAATTTGTACTAAATATGACTTTTAATAACACAATTATTAGTTTTTTAATTAGAGCTTTACATTTTTCAAAAAATTAAGAATAAATAAGCATCTTACATGGCATTATTGGAAAGCCTTTAAGTTGAACTTCTTATTACCCTGAACTTGAAAATGTGATGTTGCAAGGATACAAACATATCAGCACAGGTGTTTGATGCTAACGATGAAAGGTGTTCAACTCGATTTGACACTTCATGTGCAGTGCAGGTGTAAGCAACCTCTGACATTAGCTAACAAGCACATGCGTGCAGCACACACACCTGCCCAGGGGAGGTGGCAGTCACACCTGTCCATGAGAGTGTGCACATCTTTAACATCTTCATATACAAGTTGGTTCAAGAGACTCAAATAGACATCATTTGTAAGGAGGGAGGGGGGGAGGGGGTTCCCCGATTGAAAAGAAGGAAGGAAGGAGTTGGGGTAGTTAGGTTCCACCCATTTTTACCGGCAATTTTCATAAAGGAAATTCCCTGAATCCCTTCTGATCTGCCAATGCTGTGATACTGGGGAAAATTCCATTGAACAAGCATTGTTATATATACTTTTGTAAGGTTCTTACATATATTGACAAATTTCTTCGTCTATTCATATGTAAGTCATGAGGTTGGAATTTCTAAAAAAACACAGCATCTCAGTTGTTGATCCATCTAGTGAGACAACAATCAGACAACAATCAGTTTCTGTAAAGCACCTGCCATGCCCCGCCCAAAGATTCGTAACTTTGAAACTCATTGACTGCCAGGAGAGTATGATAGGTAAGTCTTTGATGTTCTGGCGCCAATGACAGAACATAAAGCACTGGTAGTGTGAGGGGAAAAGTACTTACCTGTTTAACTATATCAATGCGGGATTGTGTGATATGTGAGCTCTGAAAGGTTCTCTGTCAGTCATGGGGTTAAAGTAGTTGTTCTGAAGTGACGACAGGTTCAGAAGTTCCGCATATTACCTGTAATCAACAGAACAATAACTAACACCTGCCCTCAGGTAGATCTATCAAGTACTGAGCTAACTGGTTAACATTTTGTGAAGCTCAAATGCTCTTACACAGATAGATTACATGTGAATTTAGCGAGGATGACAGCGCAGTAGTAGGGATGGTTAGCTTAATGTAATGTAAATCAAAAAACACCTTGGTTACAAAATGAATTCAACTATTCTTACTAGTATTTGAATAATACTTCTCGATGGCCAGTAGCATGAAATCATAACTTTTGTTTCATGTTCAACTGCTGTAGCACAGTGGAACAAGAGCAGGATTGTTAAGGTACTACAGTAGAAAACTGAAGGCTAGCCGATGAAATAGCAACAAGAAATGGACTGAGCTGTTCCAGTAACACACTGACTTAGGGAGGGCCGGTACAGGCTTCCTGCTATGACTCATCACCAAACATCTCAATTATTGATGAAAACAAAAAGGCCAACTGATAAAAAACAACATTTCTAGACAAAATAAGGAAGGATGAGCTGGACGGTGATACCCTTGAGAATGAGTTCCGTGGAGGTATCTCTCAGCATCAGTGTCTGTGATGACGGACAGAGCGCACACTACACCGCTTGTGTTCTGTGGATGCACGTTACGTAGCCAGATATGTCTGCCCAGACAATAGGTCACTGTCTTCTCCACTAACTGTGATACTGGGGTCCACTGGTTCCTTGTAGAGAGTGGATAGATCTAAAGACATGTTTTATTCTCTTTGAAGATTTAGATTATATCTTTATGTATATAAAAGCTCTTTTAGGTTATCAGATTTCTTTGAGGAGGTGCAATGGTTATTAAAACAATTGGGTATATTTACAGACCACATATAGCTAAATTGTATTGCCTGTGACAAGGGAAATAGAATACTTATTGACTGGAATATTCTCTTTTTATAGTGACATCATAGAAACAAAATTAGTAATCAGTACTCTCGTTCATTATAATGCCCTGCCTTACAGCGGCTTATAGTATTCATACAGTCTGTTTGTCAGTTCTAAAATGTTGTTTGGAGCATATCTACATGTAGAACATATAAGCAGTGACTTTCTGAGAGGGTTTCTGTCCTGAGAACATCTCTCAAACTATAAAGATTTACTCCACCAAACTTGATACACATTTCCACCATTAACCTCAGAGATGCCTTTTTGGAGGTTAGACAAAATCTTAGTTTTACTTTTTGCAGTTTTCATGGAAGCATTGCTTAAGCAGTGACTTTCATAGCAAGTCTTTTTTTCTTTGAGCATATCAATCAAACTATAAAAGTTCGCTTCATGAATTTTGATTGAAATGTTCTCTATGTACTTAATGTGCTGTCTGAAAGTTTGACAAAAACTATTTCTGCGGTTTCCTTTGAAACATGATTTAATCAGTATATCTATGAGAAAGTCATTTTTCTGTAGTTTGTCATTTTCTATCTCATCTATAGTACCTAGACGTGTATCTTGAAGGAGAAACAAACAGAAATCATATGTAGGTTTGGGAAGATTTTTTGAATATTTTCAACCTTATTTGGCTTAAATATCAAATCGCATATAAATAAAAAAGTTTACAATAGTGAAACTTTTTGTGCATCCAACATTACATTTACTTCAATCAGTTGAATTAAATTGAAGGATATCTGTTGTACGTGGGAACTTGGCTTATGCTTGCTTAAACCATTGTTTCTTTCTGAAATGTGATGCTGCTGGTTGGACAATTAGTAGGGCAATGAAGAATCACATGTAACACTGCAGTCTTGTTCCCACGCATGGCCTATTCTTTCGCTAGTATAAAAGCAAATGGGACATAGAATTTTGACCATGTAACATTACTAAAACTGTTTTTTTTATTATTATGCAAAACAAGTTGATATCGTAATTTTGGCATGTTAGTGATGAAAACGCAGGTTTTATAACATTACACAGGACATATGGTGTTTCGGCTATTTTTAAGCCACATAAGAAAATGAGAAACATACTCTGTGTCATTTCAGCAGTAAAACAATTTTTTTACAGGTAAATATAGTCCAACAAGACACATGTAGCAGTCTCCTGAGAACTCTTCACTCTTATTTGAAAACCAGTCTGATGCAAAAGCTCTCCCAAGATAACGTTTATCGGTACACCTCCATCAGTCAGCTCTGAACCTCTGATCTGTCCTGTCCCCTTTCATCATACGCTAGATCGTGATAGTGTAAGATCCTAACGGGACCAATCAGAAATATATTACCTTGCCTTCATGTAAAAACAGGACAGTCGACAGGTAAAAATGTAGAGAATCTTGTTTTCATAAGATCAGGTTTGCATATCTTTGAGTTTGGACTTTTTGAGGACTTGGAACTTGCAACCTTACAACTTTAAATCGTTTGTTGAATTATGTTGTAAGAGTTTCTAGATAAAGATATCTGCTTTGATGTTTTATAATCGGAATGTAGGTAAGATGTAAGTAAATGGTTATCAGAACTACACTCGATTTAACCTTTTCATTTCTTCACACTCCTGGGTTAGAATATATGTCATCTTTGAATATAAATGAGATATACTCAATGATGTGATAAACTGATAATCTTCTGAATCATTTCAATCCACTTTAGCTGCATAAACTAAAGTGAAAAAGTACATTTGATAAGGTTTTATTTTTTTTTTATAAATCAAGAAAAAATCTTAAGTCTGAGAGTGGTAATATATGTTATGTTCTTCATCAATTCGAAACAAACAATTAAGAAAGCTGAACTATTGTTGACAGACTCCTTGGCTTTTGGGTGTACTAATGTTATTTTTTCTGATCCTGATTAGGGCAATAGGGGGCATGCTGTAAACACCTTTTCTCTCTTCTCACTATTTTTACCGTCCCCGATAAAAAGTTCTTCAATTAAATATTACTCACTAAAAGGGCTTGATAATTAAGTGCTGATTGAAAAGTGCTGAAATAAGGAAAAAATTGTTTTTTTAGATAAAACTGTAAATAAATAGACAGATCTAGAAATAAATTTATCATCGGTAAAATGTTCAACATGCTCTGGGCCTCCGATCGATATATATATACAAACTTAGTACTGTTTCTTGCGCATATGTAACGGGTGCAAACTACAAGCTTCTGAAACCCAGTTTTAGAAGCTTCGTTTTCATATTGAAACTCAGTTCTAGTCATGTCGCACTGTTGGTAATGTCAAGTTTTCTATGCGATACATTTGATCTTGGGGAAGTGTGTCTTTAGTCGCACATGGACTAACAACGAAATACTCCTGGGTTCGAGAAATGAAGGACCAATATGAAAAAACTGATGTTTCATTTGAAACCTGATGAGGCACAGAGCCAATAGTTTTGTCTTTATTCAGTTAATTCAGCATATTCCTGAAATAGGGTGAGAGCTGTTGATTGTTGTATTAAGTTATGGTTTCAAATCTAGATGGGAACAGAACAAGAATATATATACTATTGCCAAAGTTTAATTCCATACTTAGGAATAATAAATATCAAGTGAATTAAAAAAAGCTTGACTTCAGGACTGTATAGAAGGGTCTGTGATAAAGAAATACACAGTCATTGTTCAGGAACTAGCAGGCAAGGTTGCATGCTCTTGCTAGTTTGTTGCTGTTAGGATTTTTGCCAGGGCAGATTTAAGTGTCAACTCAAACTGTCACAAGAGAGAGATGCACAGAGTTTGTATCTCTTCGACTGTCTCTGCCACTTCAACCTTGCTTCCATCACTAACACTGCTTCACTTAACTGGGTCTGTTCAGGATTTGACATCGCTCAGTGAACGTTTCCTGCAGTGGTTTGTAACAGTGAAGGCAAAAGAAGAAGATGGTAATGTTGTTCAAAGAAAGTAAATTATCTATGTAAATAATTGATTCTTCTGTACTGCTACAACTCCTAGAACGTGAATCCAAAATATTATGAAGTAGTAAGTTTTTCTAAATTGCAAACAATCACGCACATTAAAAAAATGTCTTAAACTAAAATTAAATAAACAAGAAACTCCTCTTGATCTGTTCATTTACGAATAATGTTAAGCTTTCATATCTTCTCATACAAGATAGCTTTGTTAAGTATAGTGGTCTGGTTGAAGGAAGAGCAACCTTTTGTTGGTTTCACTCCTGAACAGACCCTGCGTGCACTTGGCACTGGACTCCTACAGCTCGTGACACTGCATGCTGCATCAACATAGCTCCACACACTGACACAGACATTCTCAGAGTGTCTTGGATATTGCGGTGTCAGTGAGGATGATTAGGTGTGATGCAGAGCATGTAAATATAAACAGGATGGCTACATTGAAGTCATCATTGATAAACTGATGTGCTGATCAGGGGCTCATCTCTCAAAGAGATAAGGTGGTAACCTCAGTACATTTCTAACAATTGAAGATCAGGTTAAAATGGTATTAAAGTTGTTTGCTGAAAGAAGTTATTAATTTTGAGATATTTTGTAGTATCTGACAACCACATATGCTTGCTTATGGACATAAGCTAAAGTGAGATACAGCACCAGAGCAGCTAAAAATATACAAGTTTTTTAAAAGTGTATTTTCATTCTTAGTAATTAAGAAGTCCTAAGAGGTAGTGCAGTGAGGGAGTTGAGCAATTTCATTGAATGTCCGCTAGAAGCAGGTTTTTAAAAAAATGTTGTGCCTCTAATAGTGTCTGTCAGCCTCTGATGGTGTCTGTGTGCCTCTGATGTAGTCTGTCAGCCTCTAATGGTGTCTGTCAGCCTCTGATGGTGTCTGTCTGCCTCTGATGGTGTCTGTCTGCCTCTGATGTTGTCTGTCTGCCTCTGATGGTGTCTGTCTGTTTCTGATGGTGTCTGTGTTTCTTTGATGGTGTGTCTGTGCCTCTGATGGTGTCTGTCTGTTTCTGATGGTGTCTGTGTTTCTTTGATGGTGTGTCTGTGCCTTTGATGGTGTCTGTGTGCCTCTGATGGTGTCTGTCAGCCTCTGATGGTGTCTGTCTGCCTCTGATGGTGTCTGAGGCCTTTGTTGGTGTCTGTGTGCCTCTGATGGTGTCTGTCAGCCTTTGATGGTGTCTGTCAGCCTCTGATGGTGTCTGTGTTTCTTTGATGGTGTCTGTGTGCCTCTGATGGTGTCTGTGTGCCTCTGATGTTGTCTGTCTGCCTGTGATGATGTCTGTCTGTTGCTGATGGTGTCTGTGTTTCTTTGATGGTGTCTGTGTGCCTCTGATGGTGTCTGTCAGCCTTTGATGGTGTCTGTCAGCCTCTGATGGTGTCTGTCAGCCTCTAATGTTGTCTGTGTCACTCTGATGGTGTCTGTCTGCCTATGAAGGTGTCTGTCTATGATTGTGTCTGTCAGCCTCTGATAGTGTCTGCCAGCCTCTAATGGTGTCTGTCTGCCTCTGATGGTCTCTGTGTCCCTATGAAGGTGTCTGTCTATGGTTGTGTCTGTCTGCCTCTGATGGTTTCTGTCTGCCTCTGATGGTGTCTGTCTGCCTCTGATGGTGTCTGTCAGCCTCACTTAGGGAGGCATTGTTTGTGGGATTGATCGGATTACACCAAAATTTTGTTTTCCTTAGCAAACGCTCATACATATTTACAGGCACCTTTGGACACCTTTGCAAGATTCATGAAGTTTTGTGTTTGTTATTGTAAATGAAATCTGTGAGTCTACTTTCTTACACTTGTTATTGTCATGCAATTGTCTAGAAATACTTGTTATGATATAAGAATATAAACCTCTTGTGTATGCAGTTGAATTTATAATTAGATGATAAATTTATCATCTTTTATCTGGAAATCTTTTCATGTTATACAATTTACAAAAAGAATATGTGAAAATTCGAGAAGATAGGCAGTGAAGTTATCTTTAATTTCTAGATAAGTAAAGATATTCTGAGAATAGTTCTCTGTTACTTGCTGCCCATAGAGACCGCTTAACATTCCTGGGCAGCCCATAAAGTAGATGGCATTTCTATAACTGCATATTGTTTGTCTGGGCTTATTTGGTCAGCCTATTAAACTGACCCTCCTGGAAAAACATAAACAAGTCACTGGAGCAGGTAAACGAGAGGATTAGTCTGGGGGCATAAACAGGGAGGGTAGATAGTTGTTAGTACATGCACAAAAATAAATAAAGACACAGAAAGCGCCACACAAAAAGCATTTTTCACACCTTATTTCTCATCATTTTCTCAATGTATTTTGATAATTTTTATATCACAAGAAAGAGAAAAGGATTGTCTTTAATTCCACGTTAAATTTGTATAGATGCATGGATTTATGAAGAAACTGTAAGTGCCGCACTAAAAGCTAATTTTGCTCTTCTGTCCTTGTGAACTGAGTTGCAATTTTGTCATCCAGATTCCTTTAGTACAATGTATCTTTTGAAATACATGGCGCATTTTGATAACTGTTATATCACCATGAAGAAGAAAAGGTTGTCTTCAATTCCATATGAAAAGTGTACATATGAACAAAACAAATTTACCCTGCAAGTGCCTTAAATAAGGCAACTTTGGCACTTTTTATCTCCGTAAACAAATGACATATCCAAAAATTTATATCATCGACAAGGGAAACAAAATTGTCTTCAATTTGATATATAACATGTATATACACTTAAACAAATGCAGCACCAAGGGTACTTTTTTCTTTCCTTATCATGTGAACTGAAGGGTAATTTTTCCATATACTTTTCCTTTGCATGAAATATTTTCTGAAAAATGTTTTTTTAATAAGATTTAATAAAAAGATTGCATTATGGTTAATTGTGTTGACACAACGTTGGCACCATTGGCAAATCTGTAAAAAGTTGTCTGACAATGAGAAAGTGTCCACTTAAATCAGAAATTGTTCTGATTGTAGACTTTGACAAAGTCGTCCAGGACTTGAATGGACAGTTGGAAAATGTCTTGATCACTGCAACTGTTGTCATGAAGTGATTGGCCGTTAGCGCCATTGACGGTAATGTTAACTTTGTTTGCAACACTAACAATATGTTGTAATCGAATGTCCATGAAGCTCGATTGAATTTCTCTGTTTAATAGTTCTTGCACGATCTTTCTCAGCGTATATATTTGGAACTGGAGGACATGTTCTAATGTTTTTTTGTCATCATAAAGAAGAATAAACTGTCTACAATCCCATATATAATACATGTATATGCGGTCAGAATTATATATTTTTTTCAACTGAAAATAAAGACATTCTTTAGATACTTGTAGATATCTAACTAGAGGTCGAATTGTAAATTTATTTATATCATCATAAGAGGAATGATGTATATTTATTTCCATATAAGATTTTTATTTGTGCAATCAGATTCAATGATTCCATTCATCTGGAAATGAAGACAAAATGAAGATTGTTATAGAAATTGTTCTATGTGAGATACAAATTCTTTTCAAAGTGTCAGATAAGTATCATTCATTTGTTTACAGGATTCATGGGCTAATTTTGTATAAAATGGTCATTTACATCCAGAATTTGCCATATGAACAAAAACAGTTACATCTTAAGGCAATTGAATATAAATTAGCCATGAACGCTAATCACTCACTAATGGTAGCGAGGTGGGTGCCGGAAAATTCAGCCTCAGGGGAAAAACTGGTAAAAATAATACTCAGCAGAGGAGGGTTAAACAAGTATACAAGTATGGGAATGTCACTGTGAAGGTTGATGACTGAGCGACACCAGGTAATGACTGTATTAGTAGTAACTAATTAATATAGTTGGACGATGAGAAAGGGAAAGTGTATGAACAAGTGGTTGACTGGAATGAAGGTGGAAGCTATGACGAAGGGAGATGTAAACAGCTTAGGAACGTTATCAAAGAGATAAACACAGGCCAACAGCTGAGATATGTCGACTGACTGCATCACTCACCATAATAAACCCATCTTGGAGTGGACAACACTCAGAATTCATTGTGGAGTGGTCAGGTACTTGACCGGCTCTCTGGAATCTACAGAATGGCTACCACTGACCACACATATACTGTCTGGGTCAATGTGGTGCCTGTTTTTATGTTTATTCATTGAGAATTACTTGCAACAAGATCAGCAACGATTCTGACTCATGGCCAGCTAGAAGCAGGAATTTGGTTAGTGTCTAAATGTATTTAAACTGTAATACTTATTCATAGAGAAGTGATCCATCTGATAAATAGACTGGTGGATGGAAAGACTGGTGAGTTTGGTGATGGTAGAAGATAGATCTGGATTGGATGGAAGGTGGACCTGAATAGTCGAATGGTGGATCCATGATGATGGATATATCCTTGTTTGGATAGATGGTTTGATATATGGGTGTATGGATAGGTGAATAGATGGACAGATGTATGGATGGATCAATTGGTGAATGATTGGATGGATGGGTGAATGGATGGATGTATGGATTGATGAATAGATGGATGGGTGAATGGTTGGATGGATGGGTGAATAGTTGGATGGATGGGTGAATGGATGTATGGATTGATGAATAGATGGATGGGTGAATGGATGGATGTACAGTTGAATAGATGGACGGGTGTATAGATAGATAGATTTATGAATGGATGGATTGATGAAAGGATGGGCAGATGAACTGATTGAAGGATTGATGAATAGATGGATGGGTGTATTAATTGTTGGGTAGATCAATGTAGAAATGGATTACATTTAGCAGACTGCAGAAAAATCTAGACAGGAAAATAATAAACAGATAAAATAAGAATTGATTTGGTGAATGAAAATATATTTTGCTTAACAATAGCATCTGAGTAAAAACATACATGCTCTAACCAGAAGGTGTCTGCAGTTTGGAGATAACCAGTCTGGATTTGCTTGTTTACCTCTGACACAACACAAAATAGGTGGGGGTTTGTGGTAGGTAGGCAAGGGAGACAACACAGATCTGCCCCTCTCTGGATATACACTATATATACAATATCTACCTTTCTCTGGCAAATATGACACATTAAACACCCAACTGGGTTAATTCAAATGTCAGAATTTATCTTCAGTTTATAGAATGTGTAATTAATCATGAATTATTACTGATGAATCTTTTAAGTGCAAAAAGGGATGGGTTTGTGATGGAGGTTGTTGTTGATGGGAGATGGGAGATGACACCCACAGAGTAAAATCAGTAAATGTTGGTAGAGTTTTAAGTTGTTGGGGGTGATGTGAGTGTATTGTGGTGTATTGAAGGATGAGGTGAGTATTGTGTATTGACAGGTGAGGTGCTTGTGTTGTGGTGTATTGACAGGTGAGGTGCTTGTGTTGTGGTGTATTGACATGTGAAGTGAGTGTATTGTGGTGTATTGACAGGTGAGGTGAGTGTATTTTGGTGTATTGACAGGTGAGGTGAGTGTATTGTGGTGTATTGACAGGTGAGGGGAGTGTATTTTGGTGTATTGACAGATGAGGAATATGCATTATGGTGTATTGACAGGTGAGGTGCTTGTGTTGTGGTGTATTAACCAGAGATTTTGGTCTGTTGTTTGTGATTCCCAGTTAAAGGGAGTGTATTGCGGTGTATTGACAGGTGAGGGGAGTGTATTGTGATGTATTGACAGATGGAGTGAGTGTGTTGTGGTATATTGATAGGTTAGGTGAGTGTATTACGGTGTATTGACAAGTGAGGTGAGTTTATTTTGCTGTATTGACAGGTGATGTGAGTACATTTTGGTGTATTGACAGTTGAGGTGAGTGTACTGAGGTGTATTAACACGAGTGGGGGAGCATGTTATGGTGTAGAGTATTGTGGTGTATTAACAGGTGTGGTGAGTGGATGTTGTATTGGCAGGCAAGATGAGGTGAAATGATGGACAGTTTGGTGAGGTTAATGTATTTCCAGAGATCTACATTGTCATGCAGTGTAAGGATGATGAGGTTTTTGTGAACTTAGAAAAGTGATCAGTAAACCAAACATACAAACTCCACATATTACTCCATGTTTAAAAGTGAGGTTAGTTAGGTTAGGTATTATGTGTCCATAGATGATGAATGTCAGATGGTCAATATGGGTAAAACTAAGATTCAATTAATATGTGAGAGAACCACCCACACAGTTGTATAGATAAAGAGGTGAGGGGTGGGTAAGGCTGGGTGAGGTAAGAAGTGATAGGGTGAGACCCCCAGTGTGGTGTACAGATGGAGCGGTGCCCCAGACACGGTGCTTGTTGTCTGGTTGCTATAGACACTAGAACAACTACTCCTCCACGCCTTCATGTAAACATCCAGCCTCATTATGATAACCCCTGCTTTCATATCGAGAATCAATCTCAAGGGATGGTCTCTGCATCAGATTTTTTATTAATCTAAATATGTCAGAAATCAGGTGAAATGAATAGAAATATTATTGTTTAATATTATGATAGATGTATTAAATATAAAAAATAAGGCAAGTTTGTTGCCTGCTATTTCAACACAGCGAACAAGTGAAAGTGATAATTGACTTTAAAACAAAATGTCATAAATCATAACACCATAAATAAACAAGCAATCTGAAGTCTTTATAGTTCTGTTATCTCAGTAATTAACACTAAATGGAGCTATACAAGCCTAAAGATGTCAGAATTGTTGGCAAGGTCACAAACCCAGCCTGAGAATTATGTTTCCCAGATTTACATCCTGTACACAGATAAGGAATCTTCCTGTCAGGACCAACAGTACTGACGAATAGAGGTGTGCTCAAACTTTTGAATATATCACAGAATGTAAAAGCGCATTTTATATTGGAATGGTATGATTTACTTGTCTACAAGTTAATGTTCTCTAAGCACAAATATATTTATGCCCAATAGATATTTACCTTGAATTATTTCTTATACTGTTCCATAATGACGCTTCACTTATAAGTATTAGTATCTTTTATGTGAAGTTGTTAACATGAAACCTGTCAACTTAGTATGAATTACAATTTTTAGACTAAGTTTAGTTGCACACAAATAAGATATTCTTAGTTTCTTCCCTCAGCCTCTCTGTCTTACAACATAATGCTATATGAAGTAAATCTCAGAGTTCAGGACAGTGTCTATGGTCCAATGTTACTACAGTGCTTCAAGCAGGAATGTGGACTGTGAAGACAGCCTTTACCTCAGATTTCACCTTTCATCAGTGTGGTCTATTGAGAGATTTGTCTACCTGTGGAGTACAACCACCTGTGGAGTACAACCACCTGTTGTACTGGCACTGCAGATGGAGAAGGTGAGGGCTGGGCAATAGAAGTAGAATAGAACTGGGGGAAAGTGTGGAGGAGAGGGATTGGGGATACTAGGGGCTTCTCTACCTGTGCTACCTGAGGAGTACATGCAACCACCTGTTATATGGACACTGCAAGAAAGGGAGAACTAGGGCATAGAAAGGGGAAAGAGGAAATGGGGGGGGGGGGGGGGGGGATTACCTATGCTACCTCTGGAATCCAACCCCCTGTAACATTGGCACTGCAGAGTGGAAAAGGGGAGGACTAGGGCTTAGAAAGGCTGTAAGTCTATCGGAGGAGGAGGGGAAGGGGGGTTACCTATACGACCTCTGGATTAGAAACCCCTGTTTAACTGGCGCTACAGAGTGAGTAGGATAAAGGCTGGGGGTTAGAAAGATCTATATTTTTTATGTTATAAAATTTAGGAAAGGACATTGTTTGGCCTGTACCTTTTATCTAATATACACTGTACTGCTGACCGGGGAAAGGGGACACGACACTGCTGACCGAGAACACTACACTGCTGCACAACCACAGGCTGTAGCTACAGAAGCAATGAGCATGTCTCAATACAGAGAAACCTCAATCAATAAGAAGCCAATAAACGTAGCACCCTGTTAAGCCACAGTAAGCATTAATTTAGCACTTAATTTGAAAAAAACCAACTTTTTTTCACAGAAATCCTTAATGTAATAGGAAAACAAGCTAAAGACTGAATGAACCATGAAGTACTTCAAGAGAAAGATGTAAATCGCCCAACAAAAGAGCCTTTCTAGACTGTAACCGTGTGGAGCACTAAGCACCTAATGGCCTATTTATGTCTGGGTTTGCCTCTAATTGGACACATCAAAGCTGTAACTGAAAAAGTTAATTATGTAAATATTTTATTTTATTTACCCTAACTGCCATGTTGGTGAAGGGGTTGTTGTTTTGTTTGTACGACTCGTTAGATAGATTCAGACACAGGTGTTGGAACACTTCACATCGGTCTTAGTTTGGTTTCTCAACATTCCTAGAACTGATGACTTTACAGTCAAATAAAGGAGAGATCTTTATAAATCTCTTGACTAATGAACCTCACAAAAGTCATCTACATACTACTGCTGAAATTCTATTCTACTGTTTGTCATATCTGATCAAACCAAGGCTCCTCACACAGTCAATACTGGATGTCATATCTGATCAAACCTAGTGTCCTCAGGCAGTCAATACTGGATGTCATATCTGATCAAACCTTGTCTCCTCACACAGTCAATACTGAATATCATATCTGATCAAACCTTGTCTCCTCAGGCAGTCAATACTGGATGTCATATCTGATCAAACCTTGTCTCCTCAGGCAGTCAATACTGAATGTCATATCTGATCAAACCTTGTCTCCTCAGGCAGTCAATACTGAATGTCATATCTGATCAAACCTTGTCTCCTCAGGCAGTCAATACTGAATGTCATATCTGATCAAACCTTGTCTCCTCAGGCAGTCAATACTGAATGTCATATCTGATCAAACCTTGTCTCCTCAGGCAGTCAATACTGGATGTCATATCTGATCAAACCTTGTCTCCTCAGGCAGTCAATACTGAATGTCATATCTGATCAAACCTTGTCTCCTCAGGCAGTCAATACTGGATGTCATATCTGATCAAACCTTGTCTCCTCAGGCAGTCAATACTGAATGTCATATCTGATCAAACCTTGTCTCCTCACACAGTCAATACTGGATGTCATATCTGATCAAACCTTGTCTCCTCAGGCAGTCAATACTGAATGTCATATCTGATCAAACCTTGTCTCCTCAGGCAGTCAATACTGGATGTCATATCTGATCAAACCTTGTCTCCTCACACAGTCAATACTGGATGTCATATCTGATCAAACCTTGTCTCCTCACACAGTCAATACTGGATGTCATATCTGATCAAACCTTGTCTCCTCAGGCAGTCAATACTGAATGTCATATCTGATCAAACCTTGTCTCCTCAGGCAGTCAATACTGGATGTCATATCTGATCAAACCTTGTCTCCTCAGGCAGTCAATACTGGATGTCATATCTGATCAAACCTTGTCTCCTCAGGCAGTCAATACTGAATATCATATCTGATCAAACCTTGTCTCCTCACACAGTCAATACTGGATGTCATATCTGATCAAACCTTGTCTCTTCAGGCAGTCAATACTGGATGTCATATCTGATCAAACCTTGTCTCCTCACACAGTCAATACTGGATGTCATATCTGATCAAACCTTGTCTCCTCAGGCAGTCAATACTGGATGTCATATCTGATCAAACCTTGTCTCCTCACCCAATGTCTAAGTACCTCAGCTGCTATTTACTTAGATAAATTATTTGTGATTACGAAAACTCCAGATTCCAAGTTTAAAAAGAGTGTATTATTCTTAAGGCACTTACCAAGATATAAAACATATTGAAATAAAAACTTAGATAAATTACAATAAAATTCTCTAAATATTTGTTCATTGATGATCTTATTGTTACATCGAGGGTAAATGGCGTCAACATGTCCAGCTTTTGCAAACCTTTTGCATTTTGAACTATTCTAGAAGTTATTGACTAAAAATCATAAAATTTAACATTAGTGACTCTCTTACAACTGTTATATATGATGACTATTATTTGGGCCTCAGGAGCCATTTCTCAACACTAGAGTATCTTGTCAAAAGAAATGTGAAAAAACTACAAAGCTTGAAGAATGGTAACAGGTGTTTGTTGCGAAGAATTATAAAATGTACATTTTGTGGCCTTAGAGGTTTGATATATTTGCTGACTCAAGAGGCAACAGACAGCACAGGCAATTGAAATCACGGAACTTGTTAGCTATAGCAGCAGAGATGGAATAATAGACAGCTTGTTATAACATTTGACGTGTCTGTTAATACCTTTTTGTAAGACAAAATCAATCATTTTCATTAAAAATATAAGTGTGAAATATTCTAGATACAGAAAAAGTTTGACTTAGACCATTTTGAATGGTGAGAGGAAGTCTTGAAAAATGGAGGACTGTCAGTCATGTTGTTTGTGAAGGTAATGTGATGTGGAATTATCAGACTTGCCCTTTCTTAAAGTTCATATTTACATCCATGATAAATTCTATTCAAATCACATCTGAGCGTATCTTGACAAGTAAGTAAAGTAACACCTAAAGTCAACACTATCTCATCCTGCATTGTGTTTTGAGCTCATATTTTTTTTCAGTTTCATATTTTCTTACAATTCATGAAGAAAGGCCAGATTAAAATGTCTAGAAAAAAATTGTTTTTGATAAATCACAACACATTCCCATGTACACTGTACAAATATAGCCAAGAAGATTGAAAACATTTATCTTTGCTTGATAGGTTAATATTTGAGATAATTTCTTCACACTTGTAGAGATATATAGCTTGGCTTGGTTAGCCTCTATCTAGATTGGCTGTACGTACTTATGTGACCACAGACTCAGTATGAGAGCATTTCACAGAAACTCCTAGTCCTGCTTCATGACTGTGTATATAAAGAAGCCTTTTATACAGTCTAGGTCCACATTCAGCAAGTCTAGATTTAGGAGATAATCAATTTAAGATTTACTCGCTATCAATCCAGTATAACATGTCTCTGATTTTCAAACACACTAGGTTTATCTCCATTCTACCATGACGATTTTAATGCTGAACTCTTTTTCATAGCGAAATGCACAGTGTAAAATGTTCCGACTTCTGAAGACAAACATGAACTCGTCAGCATCGGGGATTTTGCGTCATAGTATTGAACTAAAATGAAATCGTTAACAAAATTAAACCTTATACTGCGTGTTCACGAAATGGTTTCGTACTAGTACGAGGTACAAATGTAAGTATAGAATCGTTTAAAAAGTCTTTTTTTCTTGTTTTGATAGCAAACAAAGACCGCGACACCCCCTCATGACGCAAATGGATGACTCTAACAGTAGACCACTATGACGTCGTAATAGGGTTTATGACGTCAGAAGCGCTTACGAAATGACGTCATTGTTTTGTTGCCGTATTCGAAGGAATGCTGCTGCATGCCCAGTAGCGGAAAGCTTAGTTTACGATGATTTTTCACTCAAACTTCTTATTTTGTACAAAATACGACATAAAATTAAAACAATTTGCTCTCTCCGTGTAAACACACGAAAACAAATACGATTAATTCCTTTTGGAAAGAGATTAATCCCACTTGCAAGCGGAATATCGACTCTGAAGTTACCAGTCGGATAGTTGGAAGTCAATGTATGTATTAATACATTGTAAACTGATTTCAGGTAAACAGAGCAACTTCAATCGTGAATTGATGCCCTCTGAGTCGGACAAAACAGCCAATCAGAATCGAGTATCCAGCAGTTTCATGGTAGAATGACTGAATACACATTAATTAGGAGCCCAAAGAAAAAATATTATGGATGAAGAAACAGTAACTTATTAAAAATTTTCATAGACTAAATTTTAGGGTCCCAGGGTACAGTTTTACATTATTATTTGAATTTTGTTAAATATATATTACATATTGGATGTATCTATCATGTTATTTTCAATAAATAAAGGAAAATATAAAATATCTTTTGCTATGTTACTGACATGGGCAAGTTCATATTACATATTACAAAGACAAATCATGTTATCTTATGTGATATATATTGTCAAAAGTCACAATTTTTTAAGGAAAATATTAATAGGCAAATTGAGATATATAGGCTGAAAAGAGTAACCCACAGATAGAAAGCATACTCTCTTACATACATATTACCATGGTGTCTCAGAGAACTGTACTTTCAGGTCTTTGAAAGATTAAGACTTGTTTCTTAGAGCTTTTTTACTATTTCTTTTATGCCTTTATTCTTTTATTGCTAATTGCCTTTATTAGTCCAAACTTCTTGGAATAATTTCCTAGTTCTACAAAATAAATTTGTATATCCAGTACAGTGAAACATAAGTAGTGACACTTTTTTCATCTGTGAACATGTGTACTTGTTACTGTTACCTAGTAACCATTGTTTCAGCAAAGGTTCCTCTGTTTTGTCATAAAATGGAATTGAAATTGAATAGCATTGGTAATAAAAGATTATTACACTCTAAAGAATGTCATATGAATTGTACAAAGATAAAAATCTCAATGGATACTGCAGTCATTTGATTTAAGATTCAGGAAATTTGCAGCCAATTTAAGTTAGAGAGTTACTCTCTATATGTCTACCATCACCCAACCCCCATCCCCATCTAGGTGTGAGGTGTATGAGTGCATCCCCCTCACCCCCCCGACCCCCATCTAGGTGTGAGGTGTGAGTGCATTTCCCTCACCCCCCCCCCCCCCCCCCCCCCCCCCCCCGACCCCCATCTAGGTGTGAGGTGTATGAGTGCATCCCCCTCACCCCCCTGACCCCCATCTAGGTGTGAGGTGTGAGTGCATCCCCCTCACCCCCCCCCCCCCCCCCCATCTAGGTGTGAGTGCATCCCCCTCACCCCCCTGACCCCCATCTAGGTGTGAGGTGTGAGTGCATCCCCCTCACCCCCTCGACCCCCATCTAGGAGTGAGGTGTGTGAGTGCATCCCCCTTACCCCCCCTCCCCCCCATCTAGGTGTGAGGTATGTGAGTGCATCCCCCTCACTCCCCGAGTCCCAGCATCTAGCGTGTTCCACCCTGGACTCTGTGGCGCTCCCTCGAGTAAATCTTGTCTTATCTCCTAGAGAGACAGTTCCATCAGCTAGAATCACCGTTCTTGTTGAGTGTAGGGAGAGAGCTTCGGATTGATGTCTCATCATGTTGGTATATATACTTTTATCTATTAGTAAACTGCTGTTTCCTGGGGTTCTTGGATTTTTAACACAATCTTTCTATCTATGTTTTTGGATTTTGTTCTAAAGAGCGAAATTGTTTCTTAGTTTTCAGCTCATCAGGCCTGAAAGACCTGTTGGGCTTATTGCATGGCATGCGTCCGTATAGATTTAGCTTTTTCAACTTCTTCTCATGAACCATTCACTCAAGTTGGAATCTTGTGTACAGGTACCTTTGGCAATGGGGATTATAAATTATAGATTTGGTGTTTTTGGATATAATGGTCACAGGGTCCATGCCTTAAAAACCTATTTTCATCCTCTTCTTAAGACTGAAAAGGCCTGATGAGCTATAATGCCAATCTTTTCAATTTGATGTTTTAAGACCTGCAAAATTTTTATTTACCAGACAGTTCCAAATATAATAGATTATAAACTGATGTAAAGGTAAGATTAAATTGAGACATTCTTAGAGAAGTTTATCTAAACACCTTTCTTTTTCATCAGATTTTGAATAACTCCCATGGAGTTTGTGATGAGGCATGTATAGGCAGCTATCAGTAGAAGTCACACTCGTATGAATAAATATGAAGTTAACAAAATGCAGCATTATCTAAATATCACCCACTTCCTATGCAGTATGTCCCTGGTATGTACAAGAAGAACCAGCCACCAGCAGGTATTGCTGACAACTATTCCTGTTTAACCCCTCAAGCTATGTCAGACAACCCATTGACAACTTGACACCTGTTGTCATCATCACGTCCCCACGTCTCCACCGAAACTCTCATACTGATTCATAACTCCCCCAGGGGGCGCTCATACACTGATAACCCACGGTAACACACAGGATTTGGGGAATTATACTGAATGAAATTGTGATGAGCACAACTGGAATTTCATTGACAAGCAAGTTACGTAGATTCTCAATTGGTTTGCCCCTGTCACCCCACACCCACATTCCTGCAGTGCGCTGTCTACAGGAAAACACAACTAATTCCTTACACTAAACTGTTCACTCCCCCTCCCCCTCCCTTTTCCCCCCTAGTGAACTGTTTTCTTCAGTTTCCTCATGAATCGCCAGATCTGCATCATTTTAGAGAGAAAATGTTAGTTTCTACTCCCTAATCTCATCCACTCGTCTTGAGGGACATGATCCCTCCCTCACCAGCTCTTCCCCTCTACCTGATTTCGATTATGATCTATTTATGACCATCACAGACCGAACAACTACTTTGTTTAACAGGAAAATAAGAAAACTTAATTAAATTCTGATAAAGTCTAAGACATTAAGGGAATTCTAAATCAGATACTCTTTTAGCAGTTATTAAAGAAACTTCTGACTGAACTTCAACACGTTTTTGTCTGATATTTTATATTTGGAGAGAGCTTTCATTGAGCCTGTACACTACAGGAAGTTAGAATCTCTGATCACCTGGTGCTGGTGCAATGTCTCATTGATGTTCAGCAATAATTTGCTACCAATTATCTCTCATCGAGTCACCTGACAAGATTCACCTTATTAATATTGAACTTCATTGATTAGATTGATTGTAATAAAACTTTTAATCCTGGATATCAGCATACTGTCATTGTTCGGGAGCTTGAAGATCCATAGAGGTCTTCCTGGCTTAGCAAAGGGATTATGATAGTTCATACTATATGGAAGATGTAATGAGAGAAATGTCTCCTCAAATCATAGGTTTGAAATTGTTATCATTCTTCTATAAATCAAATAAACTTAGCATAGGTTTCATTTGGACTTTCACATAACATTTTAACATCAACATGCATCAACTCCACTATCCAAACCTATTATACAATTCCACTATCCATCCACATAGTACAACTCCACTATCCAAACCCACTTGTTAACTCCGCTATCCAAACCCACTATACAATTCCACTATCCAACCCCACTTTTCAAGTCCACTATTCAATCCCACTATCCACATCTAATATCAAACCACACTATTCAATTCCACTATTCAACCCCTCTGTACAATGCTGCTTTTCAAATCAACTATCCAACCTCACTATCCACCCAAACTATCCATCTCAACTATACAAATCCACTATCCACTTTCCAACTTCACAATCTAACTCAGTTATAAAAGATTCCAATATCCAACATCACTAACCAACTCCACTATGCAAATCCACCAATAAACTACACTACCCATCAAATATCTAAATCTGCTATACAATTCCACCATTAAGCTCCACTATCAAAACCCACTTTCGAATTCTTGTATCAAGCTCACCTTTCCTCCAACTCCAATATCCAATTCCACTAACCACCTCGACTGTGCAACTCGACCATCAAACTATCCAATTCCTCTACCCAACTCCACTAAATCATCTGCCACTTTTTAGCACCGCTTACAACCCTATGTCTACATCTGAACCTAGACATTTCCAAACACCGTCTTCAACCACTCTCCACCCTTCCACCTTATACCCTAGGCTACACAAATCATCTTATTTCCTCTAGCAGCCCAACCCCTTGTCCAAATTGTCCGACCCAGAACCCCATTCCTAGTAGCGTCTCCATACAGTAGCATGGTGTACATCGACATCTATACTCCACACTCCAGCAACCCTGTGTATTTATGTGTATATGATATCGACTGTGTACTGGGAACTCCTGATCTGCTACATCCCAACATCCAGTCACATCCCGGGAGACAGTGCAGTATTTGCTTTTCCCATGAAGTTTCACTTGTTTTTAATGCTCTCTTTCTCTCAATCTCTCTGTGCAAGCAGAGGAGCCTTGATTCTGATGTGGGTCTCACTCATTCTGCAGTGTGGAAGAACAAGGGGGTTTTGTACAGGTACACGCCACCCTCACTCACCTGGGAACAGTTAGGGGGATAGTAGGGCTCTGTTTTCCCCAATTGCTGGTATAATATTGGAACTATACTGGAATGTTTACATTTGAAAAATGGGTTCAAATTTACATTCTAGAAGCTTGCAGAGTGTTTAGATAAAATGCCCAGTTATGGAAAAATAAGTTGGCAAACACCTCGATGAGAAATTATTCATGAAGTGATATTGGCAGGTCCTTAGCTAGGGTCAGATGCTTGTTAATCTTCTTCAAACATGGCAAGTCTCTTCATTCAGCATTTGGGACGTGAATTGAAAACTAGAAATCAAATAACAGAAGAATGAAATGGGTCATTTTGTTTACAACCATTCCCTAAAAGAGGGATATTTATAATCAACATTGATCATTTTGTCAATTCAGTGTCAGTTGCCTGATTTAAGTATAGTGTATTATTGATCCTCTGAAACAAAAAGGATTATTCAATGATGTTTTTTTCAGTTTCAGTGAAATTTGGAAGAGAAAGAGTTAAATATTTTGTGAATTCTGGGTCAGGGATGTAAATGAAGACATATGAATGTCTTCTATACGGATACAAGTTTGGTAAAACTTAATGAAAACTCGTTCCAAGAAAATCTCAGGATTTCAATCATTTTGTCTATTAAATCATTAAAATGGTACTGTCTGAGATTTTGTCGAGTTAAGATTTGTGACATAACAAGGAACTCTCATGAAATGTACAGGCTACAAGCTATGGAGTATCGGTCCTATTCTCTTAACTGTGTCATAATTAAGATATATCTGATCATGCTGGTTTAAAAAATGAAACTTTTTAAAAAATTGATAAAATATATAAGTTAATTATTACCCTCTATGTATCATTTATCTCCAGTAACTTCCTTGGTTGACTAGTTCATCATGTCGATATCATGATATTACCTTACTTTTTTAAAACAGGATAATTGATAAATCTTTTCTTATTAAGATAACCTTTTCAATTATCGTGAGGGAGCTCATTAAGGGCATAAGAATACATATATAGTGTATCAAATTTAAAGAGATTAATTATAATAAGCTGATAATGCATATTACACAGTTAGCCTTGATCATGATATTAAATGTCAGAGTCAAAAGAAATCTTTTTAAAGGTCAATTGTTTAATCTAGTGCTAATGTAATTAAAGTTTTTTCTGGAATTTGAGTCTATATTACATAAAAATTAGAGTTGGACTTAGTAACATAAATAGATACAATCTACAATCTTCATGGGTTTATTTTATTACATGTAATACAATGTAAGAGACATTTGAAGCTGATAAGATTTGTCCTTAAAGTTGGATTATTGAAACTTTGGGAAAGTAGAATATTTCTATTATAAATGCAATTGTAAGTGCTAAAAAAGGTTTAGGAAAGTCTACTTATTGATTTCATCTACAAATGTAACTAAATGACAGTAATCAGCTGTTTGACGACACAGCAGTGTATTTAAAACAAGCTTTGCTCCGAGTAAAGAGCGGCAATGTACTTCTCTGTGCCGCGGCTATGTGGCTGATCAATACAAGATATGTGAATCACTTTGTCTACGTGGTCTCCCTACTTCCCCGTCCCCCGCGGTCAACCTGACCCCCAGACTAAATTCTTTTACACACACCCTCCCTCCCTCCTCTCTCTCTAAACTATCTCAGTTCTCACTGCCCACCTTCTGTTAGCTACTTATTTGTTTCACCAACTGACGTTTTCAAGACAAACATTTTTAATTACAACAATAAAAAAGAAAATAATTAGAAAAAAGCTTCAGAGATATTTCAAAATTAGGCTTTCTAAAATTGCTGAAGGTTTAGAGACGTGATTGATGTGACTCGATTTAAAGAGGCAGAATAGAGGAGCATTTATAAGACAACAGACTGAATGAACACCACTGTCTCTACGTCCTTTCCTTATCTTTCACCAGATACTGCTGTACATACTCACTTTTAAAATTTCATTGTAATAAGTCATCTCTTCATGAATAGAGATCAGTGTCAAGATCACCACTATTTTCTCAGGCAAACTTAAACTGAAGTTTTTATCAGATAAATGAATAAGTAAAAGATTTTTTTAATGAAAAATTTTGCATATTTTTATGCTGTAAGTAATTTTCTTTTTGATGACATAGATTAAACTATCAGAGATGTTTACTCTTTCCAATGCTAAATGAGTTTGAGGCAGATAAAAGGTGAATTTAGATAAAGTTTGTTTTTAAATGCTTTCACAGGTAAAGTTGTGATAAGGAAGTTATCAACACATCATTAGTAACACAGATAAGCCTTCTTTAGAAGTTGTAAATTAATCTTTGCATTATGTATTAGTTTTCAAAATAATTGTTTTTAAAGATATCAAATGACGGAAGCAAATGAGCCAACGAGAAAATAACAATCATACAAGGTATTAGTGAAAGTTACGAACAATTCATAGATCATTCAACAATAAGGTAGATATGAGTTGTATCTATACAGAATTCATGACATAAATTTTGCCTTATAGTTGAATCTCTATTTGGCTGCGTGATATAAACAACGAGTATTCCCAGATCAAGTAGTGCTTTGATTCAAAGACAAGACCTGAGGATTGTAACACTATGTGTGATGTTGTGGGTGCCCCTGAAACCTGATAACCCTCCTCGAGTCCACCTCGAGTCCACCTCGCTGAAACCTCACCACGCAGAACTGTCAACTGTTCAACTTTATTACTCAGGAATGTCAACCGTTAAGAAATCAGACACAGAAAGACAACGGCATTTGTATGCATTGCGTGTGCAGAATCAATGGTGGAATAATTTCTGTGTTCGCATGGATTATAATTATTTTGACAGTGTGCTGTATATTGCAAAATGAATAATAGCTGTATGATGTGTGACATTCCTGTTATCAGAGGCTGTTTGACTTATTTCATACTCTCTGATTATATCTTTGATAAATGAATCATGAACAGGAATTTTGACTTTGACACACATTCTTTGAATACAACGTAACGATATAATATCTCAAAGCGAGAAAATAATTCACCGACAATGTTGACAATTGCGGTATTATTGCAGATACACTAAGACATATGGTATTAAAATGGGAATAAATAATCACAGATTTTCCTAAACTCTGCTTACAAACCAAACACACAAAGCCAACATATGTAAGTTCAAGCTCATCAGATGTTTTTAAAGACACAATTTATGGTATCAGTTTGCAGTATGAACTCCCTGAGGATCATACTCGGTTGTATGGTAGTGTAGTCATAACAGAATTACTGCGTAGTTTGTGGCCACAAAGTATTTATTTATTAAACTGTTTGTATGCTCACCATTGAGATGTATCTACTCATCAAAGATCCAAATGCTAAAAAAGTGACAAAAACAATAGCGTCCAACTTGATAATTTTACCCATGACTAATGCATTAAAAAATTCATCATATCACCTTTCATATTATATGGAAATTTTTATCAAGAAATGTGCATGAAAAAAACTATCAACAGGGTACCCTGCCCTATGAACCCTGATACCTCCCGGGGTGGTACCCCATGAATAAGGCATGTCTGTAAGATTATTCTCCCCCCCCTCCCTCCCCCCTAGGCCCATGACCCCCAGACAGCAATCAGTGACCATCAGTATGCAATCATAGGCAGGTAATGGGCCGTGCTATGTAAATCATGTAGGTAATTCATGTTGCATTTCATGGCACCAATATTACAACCATTTAGTCACACAATGGTAGGATATACAACAGACACTATATAGAAACATGCAATGCAGTAAATAAATATATAAATTGTTGAAGATTATAGGGTTGTGCTTAAGTATTTCCTTGGTTATTCTTGCCCAGTACAATGGTGTGTTTTTTTTACAAAAGATTGATGTGAATTGAATTTTGTGTATGCTTAATAAAAACTTTTGCATGTTATACAGATGTATAAACAATATACACTTGCAAATGACCGAAATGTTATTGGAAATGCTTACATTGTGATTTTCAAAGTGATTTTATAAACTGCATTGTAGATAAAAGGGGCCAAATGTATGACATAATGTCTGACTGTGGCTTTATTGTTGTCAAATGTTGACTCCATGAAAGTGAGACAACATGTTTTTAAGTTTGACAATAGTTTTGAAAGTTTGACATTGTGGTTGAAAGTGTGACTGTCACACTGGAGCAGACTGTATCCAGTAGACTTCTACTGAACCTGAGTGCTGTCACAGTGGAGCAAACTGTATCCAGTAGACTTCTACTGAACTTGAGTGCTGTCACAGTGGAGCAAACTGTATCCAGTAGACTTCTACTGAACCTGAGTGCTGTCACACTGGAGCAGACTGTATCCAGTAGACTTCTACTGAACTTGAGTGCTGTCACAGTGGAGCAAACTGTATCAAGGAGACTTCTACTGAACCTGAGTGCTGTCACACTGGAGCAAACTGTATCCAGTAGACTTCTACTGAACTTGAGTGCTGTCACACTGGAGCAGACTGTATCCAGTAGACTTCTACTGAACTTGAGTGCTGTCACGGGGAAGCAGACTGTATCCAGTAGACTTCTACTGAACTTGAGTGCTGTCTCACTGGAGCAAACTGTATCAAGGAGACTTCTACTGAACCTGAGTGCTGTCACACTGGAGAAGACTGTATCCAGTAGACTTCTACTGAACTTGAGTGCTGTCACGGGGAAGCAGACTGTATCCAGTAGACTTCTACTGAACTTGAGTGCCGTCACAGTGGAGCAAACTGTATCAAGGAGACTTCTACTGAACCTGTGTTCTGTACGAGTGGTTGATGTAAACAGTGGCTGGAAGAGGTTGACTGTATTCTGGATGAGTGGTTGATGTAAACAGTGGTCTTGGATGAGGTTGACTGTGTTCTGGATGAGTGGTTGATGTAAACAGTGGCTGGAAGAGGTTGACTGTGTTCTGGACGAGTGGTTGATGTAAACAGTGGCTGGAAGAGGTTGACTGTGTTCTGGACGAGTGGTTGATGTAAACAGTGGCTGGAAGAGGTTGACTGTGTTCTGGACGAGTGGTTGATGTAAACAGTGATCTTGGATGAGGTTGACTGTGTTCTGTACGAGTGGTTGATGTAAACAGTGGCTGGAAGAGGCTGACCGTGTTCTCACAGTAACAACAAATCACTGCCCATGATCCCTCACCTGGCCATTGTAAAGTCAATGCTTGGTACTGTAATCCCTTTGCCTCAGTCTCTGTTAAGTCGATGAGCGGCAAATAGGCTCTGTTTGTGTTTCCGGGTTGTTGGGTCCCACCTGACAATTTGCAAGCAAGCTAATTAAGATTTATGTGGGAGAAATGGCCAAATGGCTTGTAGTGGCGCAACAGAGGTTTCAACTTTGAATAAAATAAGTTGTCATTTAAAATATGAACAGGTGTTTTTAACAGTGGGAAAATATGTTGTGTTGTAGATTCTGTTGCATTTTCAAGATTGGCTATTTTTTTTAGGAAATGTTTGGTTTTTTAATTGGGGTCTCAAGTAGGTTATCGTTTTGATAGACAAACTTTGTCTGAATTCAGTTCTTCATCAGGACATGTACACTTATTAGCATCTCAGATACATTTCACACTACAGATTATAGGTATTCCAAAGCATGCACTAGTTGCATACAACAGTACTATGCTTTGTTACAGGAACTCGTGCTGGAAGAATCTCCTGGCACTTAAAGGATCCTGTAGCAGAAAGGAGCTTGATGCCCTCACAATCTTCTTGTGTTCCTGCTTTAGTTACTGTCAATACATTATGAGAGCTTAACAATTTTAGAATGACAAGCTGCTAGTTTTTATCATGAGCCATGCATTTGTAGGTTGAGGCTCGTAGATAATTATTTAAAAACAAATCCTCTGAGACAATAGAAGACATCTAACTAAAGTTTAATCTGTTACAGGTATATCCGCCAGCCATGGGAAGACCCACACTGGTTTATCCGATACCCCACACATGGATTGTTTGATAGACCCATCAAGTCCTGACAGTCCACTTGACTTGAGACAGCCCCAGGTGGAGATCTTACTATTGTGGGGCAGATAGACAAGAGGTCATAGTATGGTGGATCAGAGAGACTCGTGTAGGTCAGTGGGGAGGTCTAGCTGCAAGAAAACATTGCAGAGAGGAGGGTATGTATTCTTGAAGATCTCTGTGGGTCTTGGGTGGCCTGTTGACAGAAACCTGGCTTACCACTTAAAGGTGGAACCTGAGCTAATTCTCCTGCAGGTTTTGGTTTCTCTAAGGAGGAATGTTGGGAAATGCCACATGTTCAGTTTGTGTTAATCATAGTGATCTGTCTTAAATGGAAGGTGGTTTGTTGCTTAGTCTTACAGAAGCACATGTAGTTACAGAAGTTACAGAAGCTGGTGAAGCATCTAGAGGTAGCTTTTAAAAAGATAACTTGATGATCTCTGACATCAACCAACTAAGATTTAAAGTTTTTAAGTATTTAACCAGTTTGTCTATGAGTCTGTTGTACAAAAATGACTTTAGCCTTATGTTTGTCCATTGTCGTGCATTTGATACTCATATGAGAATCCCTTTTGTAAGATCTTATACATTAAGTTACACTGTTTTACCTTGTGATTTTGACCATCGTATAACTTTGGTTGATAAGCCTTTGTACCCTATTCACATTGTATCTCTTGAAATTTATTATCTTGTACATGTTTCTTACAGTAATTGCATTTCTGTAGTACTTATAATCCAATGAAAGTTTTTTGAAACACAAAGAGGGCTGCAACACAAAGTTAGAGGACTGTGGTTCATTTTCCTAACAGTATATTATGAAAACTGGATTAGTAAATCTAAGGAAGTAGTAGGTATATATCTCTATAATTATGAAGTAGATATATGAAGTTGTAACTCTTTAAGTAAAGACGGAGTGAAAAAAAATTGAGTAACTAATAACGCTTTTACAGTCCCGTCAAAAGAATTGATGTTGGATGTTGCAAAGTAATGACTCTCATGTGGTCCTGTAGAAGTATACTTAATGAGTTGCTGATCTCCGGACAGGACTGGAGACTAGAGACAGTGACGTGGTGCATTTACTGGACCACTCTCATAGTCTCTGTAGCAGAACAAGGAGAGAGGAAGTTACAAAAAGGTTTTAAGGAAAATGCATGCATGGGGGGAGGGGGGCGGACATGACTCGTGAGGGATTGACACTAGACAAGGCTTTAACCGTAAGCTCATCTACGTGAGATGATATTTTTTCTTCCTTTTGATGAGAGGACTTCATCAGAATGGCTTCATTGGATGGTTTGAGAGGTGGCTTCAATAAGGTGGTTTAAGATGAGGTTCCAATATAAGAGGTGGTTCAAGTGATGGCTTCATGGGTTAGTTCCAGATGTGGCTTTGTAAGGTGGGTCCAGTGATTATAGACGGTGGCTCTTGGTTCACATTTGGTGAGGAGGAGGTTCCAAGAGGGGGTTGTAAGTGGTGGTTTCAGAAGTGGCTTCACATGATGGTTCCAGAGCTGTTTTTGGAGTCGGCTTAGTGAAGTGGCTTCATGAGGTGGTTCCAGAGCTGTTTTTGGAGTCGGCTTAGTGAAGTGGCTTCATGAGGTGGTTCCAGAGCTGTTTTTGGAGTCAGCTCAATGAAGTGGCTTCATGAGGTGGTTCCAGAGGGCGTTCTATGAGGTGGTTACAGAGGTGGCTCTGTGAGGTGGTTCTATCAGTTTGTTTGTAAGGTGGCTTCATGAGGTGCTTCCCAAAGGGATTCTATGAGGTCGTTCCGGAGGTGGTTCCTGAAGTGTGTTCTATGCAGTGGTTGAAGAGGTGGCTTGGTAAGGTTGCTTCTTGAAATGGTACCAGAGGTTTACGTTTAAAAAGAAAAACAGCAAAATGGAAGCTTCATTCATGCCCTTACTGTTTCAGGTACAGTTTGTATTTGTGAATTCCTAGAGACTTTTCTTAAAGATAAATAAGTTTATCGGCTATATTTAGTGTTGGTCAGAACTGATTTAGGTGACTGGGTAATGTTCTTCAAATGAGCAAGACTTTTATGATTTGCTGTAATATCTAGAAACATTAGATTTTAATTGGCAGTGGTCAATGTGAGTACTAGAGACAATAGGACTATCTGAAGGAGGAAGCATGTTGGAAAATGGAGGTTGTCAGGACATGTGTTAACATAAACGACTGGTTTATAACTCCACATATGCTTCTGAAATATCTCATACACCCCTTTTCACAGTGGCAGCAGTGTAGAGTGATTATTTCATGTTTTCACAAGGAGATAGAATTAAGCATCATCCATTCTGGTCTTCTTATTTTGTTAATAAATGTCCTGAAATAATGTTTCAAACTTATTTAATGTGTTGTTTTTCAACACTTTGTACAGGACATTGATTGGCTGTTGTCTTTTTCATGAGGAATATTCGATACCATCTCTTTGAAGTTTTTTTAGGTGTTTATAAATAATGAAGAAAATCATATTGAACTATGAAACACATAAATAATATAACTTTACCAACCTTGTGAAACCTATTTATTCTCGCTAACTTGTTGAATCAAATTCAAATAAAAAGTGCATGTAATCAAACTTTGTTCTTCTTTCTGTTTATTTATTTTTTTAAAACTGCTTGAAACAAAATGTGTTATATCATTTGCCATTATTAAAATTCTATTCTAAAAATTCTATTCTAACAAGTTATGGAAGTTCATGTTTACATATTTTTTACAATCCTTTTGACAAATAATCAAACAAAAATTAAGACAGGAAATGCACATATTGGCATTCAGAAGGGAAGCTGTTTTGTTTGTGTTACATTTTATATCCTCAAATAACAATGTTACATTATATCAGTAACAATGTTACATTATATCACTCAAATTTTTCACAATTCAACTGATAATAATAGAAGTAGAACTTAATGAATAATATTTGAACTTTGTATTACAATTTTCCTTAATGTGTTTGATTGTATAGAATTATGACATTGAGTTCTTATCTCCTTTCCTTATGAAGTTGTTTTGTTGGTTGTCATGGCATGATAGAACTTTCAGAACTTAATCAAGAAAGTTTTACAGATTCGGTTGCAATGTTATTCTGCACTCAACAGTAGAGATAACTTTTATGCACGTAGCGCTGAACGACAGCATATATAAATCAGGTACACACGCGGTATCCATGTTGGGGGCGGATGTTCTAGAACGTCTAAGAATGTTTTACAATTCTTCTGACACCAATTCAAATCAATGTCTTATCATGTTAACATCTCATCAAAGTTTCAAACTACCTGTCTCCCTTGCATAGCTGTTAAACATGGAGTGTTTGCGTTGCCGTGACGACGGCAGGTAGGAGTGAGATGAAGGAGAAAATGAATATTAAAATTGTCTGTCAACAAGATGGCTGGACGGTTGCTGGGTCTGAGATGAAAGGTGTGAAGATCAATGCGACCTCGTCTCACCTCATTGATCTATTGATTACCTGATCAGAGTGCACAGTCAGCACTTAAGTTTTCTGCACTTTTAGTTTTTCTGTTGCTATTGAATCGTTTGTTTCCTCATATTTTGTGGTTGATATTCACAGAACAAGGTTTGTATGTTCGGAAATTTAAGATTACTTTGAGGCTGATTGATGTTGTAAAGGGATTGTATTATTAGTCATTGATTGAAGAAAATTAGTTGCAATCCACTGTACATATACATTTAAAGACAAGAATACACAGAGAAGGTTTTTTTAAGTGTAGCAGGGGAAAACATTGCATGTAGTCCTTTAGATACACAATATTGTTAATCACTGTATATAAGTTGTCAGGGAACTTACATCTTTTGACTCCTGTGTATAAGTGTAACAGTTGCCCATGATGGACAAAATTGCTAAAAAGATAATAACTACAGACGAAAGAGCCGATTACTTTCAAAATTTCTTTTGACAAAATATACAGGTATGATATTATATATCCAATTATTAAATGTATGCATAAAATTTGTAATATCCAATTATTATACCGTATGCATAGAATGTGTAATATCCAATTATTATAATGTATGCATAAAATGTGAAATATCCAATTATTATAACATATGCAAACATGTGTGTGATGCTTGTCAAAGGGATGTAATAGGGAGCAATGCACCACATGCACCAATAAAACACATTGGCAAGTATCTCATCAGTGAAGTAACAAAATGTATTGGCAAGTATCTCATCAGTGAAGTAACAAAATGTATTGGCAAGTATCTCATCAGTGAAGTATCAAAATGTATTGGCAAGTATCTCATCAGTGAAGTATCAAAACGTATTGGCAAGTATCTCATCAGTGAAGTATAAAACGTATTGGCAAGTATCTCATCAGTGAAGTAACAAAATGTATTGGCAAGTATCTCATCAGTGAAGTAACAAAATGTATTGGCAAGTATCTCATCAGTGAAGTATCAAAATGTATTGGCAAGTATCTCATCAGTGAAGTATCAAAACGTATTGGCAAGTATCTCATCAGTGAAGTATAAAACGTATTGGCAAGTATCTCATCAGTGAAGTAACAAAATGTATTGGCAAGTATCTCATCAGTGAAGTAACAAAATGTATTGGCAAGTATCTCATCAGTGAAGTAAAAAAAAATATTATCAAGTATCTCATCAGTGAAGTAACAAAACGTATTGGCAAGTATCTCATCAGTGAAGTATCAAAACATATTGGCAAGTATCTCATCAGTGAAGTAACAAAAAATATTGGCTAGTATCTCATCAGTGAAGTATCAAAACGTATTGGCAAGTATCTCATCAGTGAAGTAACAAAACGTATTGGCAAGTATCTCATCAGTGAAGTAACAAAATGTATTGGCAAATATCTCATCAGTGAAGTAATAAAATGTATTGGCATGTATTTCATCAGTGAAGTAACAAATCATATTGGCAAATATCTCCTCTTTTTCAATCAATTGATTCTACTTTGGCAAAAAATAGTAGGTAGTGTATTCTATCAAATGATGTGAAACATCAAATAAATAGAGACCACTGAACTGACCCGAGGAAACTCTTGAGGACCACATCAATGATTCTGCTTTGGTAAATAATGTAAGTAAAGTCATATATCATATGTAACATCAATTAAGAGATGGATGCATAAGGTCCACAGAACTGGACATTTGCACTGAGGACACAGTGTTATATACATATCAGTCAGCTTAATATACATATCAGCTAGGCTGGAGGACAAGAAGGAAATATTTCACATTGTCTCAGCATGGGTTAGCAAGCACACATTCAAAGTTTGCCTTGTATTGCCCTGCCGCTTGCTTAAGCAACCAATACAGATGGTTTCCCTTTTGTTTCCCTCCAGCCATCCCTTATAAGTCAACAAACAGATTAATGAACACACAAACTAATGTTTGCTCAAATTGAAACGCATGAATTTTATTTGGATAGCTCATTTTCTCCAAATTCCTAAGTGTTACAAATTAATAGTGTGATCTTTTCTGCGCCCATGGAAACACACCCTTCTCTGTCTTCATCGATGTCCATCCCACACTCGCCAGTAGAGATCCAATGAAAATAGTGCATATTGTCAGCCATCTTGAATAACTGCACAATATCAACATTTGACAATTTACCCCTCATGAAAAGAATATTTCGCTTGTGATGTGTTCCTTTTGGATCTGTGTTCTTGTTAGTTTTCCCTTCAACAAAAAATGGCAAAAAGTTTTGTCATCCTCCAGCCTGTGAATGTTCTCTTTGATACAAAATTGCAAAAATACTCATCAACATTGTCATTTTTATAGTTGATGGTATAGGGATTTGTTATATTGGTATTAACATCAACAAAATGTGTCTGTTTATTTATATTCAAATCAAATGATTTACTGTTTTTTTCAGTTGGTTAGTATATCTGTACTGCATTTTGAACCATCTCGTCTTTATGGCTTTTCGTTCATACATTGTTAATGTGAACTTTCTGAATTTGTAAAACAATATTGTAAACAATAATCTAGACAACACACAAAAAGAAAGAGTGAAACATTTGCCCGAAATCTAGAAGATTTACGCAAAGATAGACTGATCTATACACAGATCAAGCTCTAAATTGTTCTGCTCCATTTACAAGTATGATAATGTCTCAATCAAGAAAGCCAATCAATTGATTCCACACTAATGACACTAAACATCGACAAGGACAAACAGATTTATCGAGAAAGGATCCTGGAGGTCCCAAGATTGGCCAAGTGGAACATCATAACCCTCTCAGCGACCATTGATTCCGATAATACACGTCTCATGCAGACAGCTCGATTGTAATATAGTGTCCTTCTTAATCTATGATTAATCTGAAATAAGCTGAATTGACTGCGGACGACAGGGGGCATCACTCTGTTTTGACGAGGATAATCTGAGTAGTCGTGTAGGTCAAAGAGGTTGTGTATACAGTCCTCAGTGGTCAGCAGAATAAATCAGAATACATCATACTTGTCATTAGTTGGGTTACCGATGACATGCGCTATCAGTCGGTTTGGTAATTGGCTTTCATGTCTACATGTTATGGGGAAATAGAGATATGAGATGTTTGTTTTATCTCAGAGTGACTCTAATCAATCAGTTTATAATATTTGAGATTGATTTTGAGAATCTGTTGTCAGTTTTGTGTTTGATTAATTCAATTTTTAATAGATTAGTTTCAAACTTGAATAATTCAAACAAAAAATATTCATAAAATATTATATCACCCATATTATTGTTGTTTAACAATAAAGTGAATCATAAGTGGTGTAATGATTTTCATATGTGCACTTTCATTTCCCTTTTATAGTTTAAATTATAGATAGAAAAATTTATAAGCTGTATTCTAAAACTATAAAAAGTCTTGAATGGTTGTATTGAGTGAAGGCTTTTTGTGGTTATGGATAACAGCAAAATAAATACAAGGTATTTTGTGTTATGGGTAATGAAAACACTCTCTATGGTCACCATTGGTCCACGAATGCCATTGTTACCTACTTTGGTACCCTTGTCATGTTGATCTTGTAATTATCTTGCATAGACTTAAGAAACCTCTAGTTTATTATCAAAATACTAGATATCAAAATTTGAAAGAAAAAACTGTATCAAAGAGGAAGTTCCATGTTTTTGTATTTATATATATAGTGACCTCACGAAAAGGGGAAACAAATTCTGTTGCAAGACAATATTTTTTATCAAAAGAAGCAGTTTTAAAATGAACCTACCATGATCAGTTAAGCTATGTGAATCCATTTACCTGCCTCAAATGATTACAAGGTGTTCACACAGAAATGGCCGTCAGTGGTTTTAACTTGATACTTGTTTATTTCCTCTATGACAATGGATGATACATTGAGCAACAAGATGTTTTGACCCTATGGAGATAATATATTTGGCATAAACTAGGTCTGTTGGGAGAAATTTGGATATAAATATTCAGAAAATGAGCTACTGTCCCTTTAAATTATCTTCGAAATTAAAGCTCATCCCTCAAATACCCTTGTCTAACTGATCTTTAAGAATATGTATTCAAGTATACATTGCCCCTTGTGCTTCCAATACAGATCAAGCTCTGATAGACTATCAACGAAGGCCTCGTCAAGCCCCGGTTCCCAGGTATGTATGTTAAATATGGTCTAGCATTGATCAGCTATAGGCACAGTATCTTATTTGTCAAGGGCACTAAAAGAGTGCTACCAACTTAGTCCTATGTCAGAGGTGTTTTGATAGCTAGATAGCTGTGCCAAATCATTGTCTTAATATGTAATGTAAATAATATGATTAAAGTAATTATTAAGTCCCCTGCCACAAGGAAAAATGGTCATAAAGAGAATCTAATTGTTGTGTTTTCTGATGTAGGATAGATCAAAACTATTTGATAAATAAAAAAACAATTATGACCAATTATTGATATGTTTGATGTCAATAGACACAGGGTTGACATTTTATTCAACAAAATTTCCAGTAAACAGTTTCTGAGCTCTACCTTTACTTTGTCAATGCATTATGATGTCATCAAGCTCATGATGATGTCTTATCGTGGGTAGAGAACATGATGTCAAAAGATTGTCATGTCATTTAGTAAGTGATGCTCATTGTGCTAAATCTTCCACCAATAAAACATCCTGTAAGATGTATCAATCTACCATCAATAAAACATCCAGTAAGATGTATCAATCTACCATCAATATACATCATGTAAGATGTATGAATCTTCCATCAATAAACATCATGTAAGATGTATTAATCTACCATCAATAAAACATCCTGTAAGATGTATTAATCTACCATCAATAAAACATCCAGTAAGATGTATTAATCTACCATCAATAAAACATCATGTAAGATGTATTAATTTACCATCAATAAAACATCTTGTAAGATGTATCAATCTACCATCAAAAACATCCTGTAAGATGTATCAATCTACCATCAATAAACATCCTGTAAGATGTATCAATCTACCATCAATAAACATCCTGTAAGATGTATCAATCTACCATCAATAAACATCCAGTAAGATGTATCAATCTACCATTAATAAAACACCCTGTAAGATGTATTAATCTACCATCAATAAAACATCATGTAAGATGTATCAATCTTCCATCAATAAAACATCCTGTAAGATGTATCAATCTTCCATCAATAAACATCCAGTAAGATGTATCAATCTTCCATCAATTAAACATCATGTAAGATGTATCAATCTAACATCAATAAAACATCCTGTAAGATGTATTAATCTACCATCAATAAAACATCCAGTAAGATGTATTAATCTACCATCAATAAACATCCTGTACAATGTATCAATCTTCCATCAATAAACATCCTGTACAATGTATCAATCTTCCATCAATAAAACATCCTGTAAGATGTATTAATCTACCATCAATAAAACATCATGTAAGATGTATCAATCTGCCATCAATAAAACATCCTGTAAGATGTATTAATCTACCATCAATAAAACATCCTGTAAGATGTATCAATCTACCATCAATAAACATCCAGTAAGATGTATCAATCTACCATTAATAAAACATCCTGTAAGATGTATTAATCTACCATCAATAAAACATCATGTAAGATGTATCAATCTTCCATCAATAAAACATCCTGTAAGATGTATCAATCTACCATAAAAAAACATCCTGTAAGATGTATCAATCTACCATCAAAAAACATCCTGTTAACAGGTAAAAATATTTTTTTAATCTCATTTTTCTCTACATTTTGTGTATTGATAGCACCTTTCTATACTTACATGTACATCTATATACATTGTTTCATTTACATTAACATATGCTTGTTCCTTTGTATTTATCTCATTCTAATTGATTTCTTCTAAAAAAATTATTGTTTTCCTATTTTTAGCCTTCAATACCCTTTAGATGCTTTGTGGGAATGAGATACAATAGTTGAAGGTGGAGATGCTTTGTGGGAATGAGATACAATAGTTGAAGGTGGAGATGCTTTGTGGGAATGAGATACAATAGTTGAAGGTGGAGATGCTTTGTGGGAATGAGATACAATAGTTGAAGGTGGATGAATAACATGACAAGTTTAATTATGAAAGGACAAAAGTTTGTTTTTAGAAAATATTACACTATAATCATCAATTATATCAATAAATATCAATAATATTTTAAAGCCTGGCTAACAGCATGTCAAGTTCCTCAAACTCTTGTAGCTATTCTCAGGTTCTTAGAACTGGAGGTAGTTTTGTGTAACCTTTCACTGTATACTTAAACACATAAACAAACACAACTTCCCTCATTAAATCAGGCACTTGTATTGGCTGATTAGATCTCTAAACGACATGCACCACACAGAGCACCTTTCAACATTCAACACTTTTAGACTGGTCTCATTATTCACGCAAGTTAAATATACACCCATATGAAATTCAGCTGCAGGTGTGACAAGTTGCTTGGTCAGAGCTACAAAATCCCAGCTTACATAATTTCTTCATTTCCCTTGCCTTGCCAAGTTGGAAATATAGCATGTGGATGTGTCAATTGATGGTAACAAATTGTCATATCTTCAAACTGTTGACTGGATCACTATTTTGTTTCGCCCTCAGGTTCATCACAGTGAGAAAGGGTCCCCATAGGCTTTATGCCCTTGGCCTTATGTTAAAGGTCAAGACAAGACAGAGAAGTGGAGTCCCAAAAAGGTTCCCTGGTTTTCTGAGCACATTTGGCCATAGATTGACCACAATGTGAGATCTGATAGAGTTTGTGACCTTGACCCTAATTTCAAGGTCAACACAAAGCTGTTACATTGTGTACATTGTCAGTTATTGTTTAGTTCCTCTTTAGTAATATTTCAGCCATAAGCAGTGCTCTTCAAATTTGAAACAAAATTTCTCGGGATATTCAGAGGCTGAGTGCCCTTGAAATTACTCTTTAGGCTGCATAAAAGCATTTCAATTTTCAGCATCATCAAGAACCTTATGTTTAAATTTGTCTGATGGATATCATCTACTGATATCTAAAGAAAGCTCACCAGATAGTTAACAAAGTTTATGCCTCTTGAGAATAATGCTGGGCCCATTTTGGTGACCTTGCAGGTTTACAGAAGGTCTTGGAATAATTTTTTGCAGACACACAGACAGACAGAAACAAATAAAGAGAATAAGCCGTTAATAATCTGTTCAAATTTACCCGCATCTAAGTCTATGTCATTTACTTTGATTTATTACTTAACTTAATTTGTACTTTTACTTTAGTATATAGTGATAATATGTCACCTTCATGACAAATAACTGGTAAACCTGAGTAGTTATATTGTTACCTGACAAGTTTAACTCTAATTTGTTTCTCAGATATAAAGGGTGTGTTATTAGAGTATTTACTAGTACTTGATACATATTTATACAATCTTAAAAGTAACTTGTTATGAAAGAAAAATTAATAACATGTTTTCCCTATCAATTTGTCAAAAACATATGTACAATCTATATATAGTTCTTTATGATGTACTTGGATCTTAGTCATTTCGGGATTAAACTTGATTGGTAGATGTAAATCATTTAGTTTTCTCTATCAGCTGTTATTTGTTTGTTTATATTTCTTTAATTTCCAAAATGCTAGTATGATCGTAATGAAAGCCAGTTTTCACAAGAATTTTATTTCAGAACTTGGAGGGGCTCGGCAACTTTGTCTGCAGTAGAGAACTGTTCTACACGCAGTCAGGTTCCGGTGCAATGCTACACTGAAATTCAGCGCAGTACCACCCATGGTTTTGCTAGTTCCAGCCGATGCTCGCAGGTTTCACCGCAATGCAAAGCCACAATAGTGTTGCAGGCTTTCTATCTGCACTACTACTAGCAGCCGCAATATAAGTGAAATAATCTTGAAAGTGGTGTTAAACACCAACTCACCTCACCTCCCAGAACTCGGTAACATTTCTTGATTTCTCTAATCATTGATGTGTAGACATATCAAAAGAGAATGTTATATTTTCCATATGATCTCTCAAGCCCAAGAAGGGAAATTAAGTAGTTACCTCTTCATCATAAGGAAAATCAGGAAGATTATTTGTAATCCACAAACTTTTTTCATTCATTCACTCTAGTAGTGTCATAATTTCATAGTGGTAAATAAACCAAAAGAAATCCTATTTTGAGTCTTATACATTCTTCCGTAAGTCAGGGAGTTACATTACAAGTACACCTCTAGCATGTATGAAAATGTTATTTTTATTCCACATGGTGGCAAGCCAAAACTATCAACTATAATTTCGAATATATCAAAACGTCAGAATTTGTTCCTTTTTTTTTTTATCTAGAAAGTCAAGATTTTTTATCTATTCTATTGAATTTTTCAGTAAACAATTTTAATAGTAGTCCCATCATTTAAATTTTTTAAGCGCCAAGGGCACTTATTATGTCAAATATGGTATGTCTTTCAAAAGCTACTTATTAGTGATAGACGACCCTTTGATGTTTGCCCACCATGTTTGCCATTGTTTATCAGGGCCAAATTAGTAACCAGTGAGTAGTTTAATAATCAAAGTTTTCACTTCATAATTGCATTGTAAACAGTTGAATGCAAGTACCATAACTTCAAAGCTTGAAATCTTTTGGGCAGAAGTCAGAAGGTTTGATTTACTTGGTCCTTCCCAACCAACAAGTATACAACAAGTGAAATATAACTTCTTAGTTGACAACCATTTCAATGTTATATAATCACACAAGATTCCCAAGTTATTTGTTGGTGCTTGTCCACAACCAAATTGTATGTCATAACTGATAAGTTCGAGTGGCATCTACAAAAAAATCAATAATCTGAATTATCAAAAATTTCTGCTCTATTGTCAAGTCATTTATATTGAGTGAGTGAGTTATTGTTTAACCATATTTCAGTCATTATCTGTACATTCACAAGACGTGATGTAATCTCAGTTCTCTCCCCTGTTGTTCATTTAAGGCAGTGAAGCTTGAAGGTAGATTCACCGAGGCACTACAGGCAGCACTCAAGAGACTGAGAGCGTGGGATCGAACCATCCTTAATCACGGGGCGTGTTTGTTTAAAGGATTTATCAATCAGCATCACTTTCTCTTGTTTGTTGTACCCAAGACAAAATCATTTTTAATTTGAATATTTCATCATGTTTTATTTACCTTCTGAAAATCATAAGACTTATTTGAGAGGCATTTAGAAGTTGCTATCAGTATTATTTAAATCACGAGACATCACAAATAAAATTATCATATTAATATTATCATTGAAATAAAAATCATTCTACTGATTTTTCTTTTGTTCATCATAATGTGATGGTAAAGAATAGCTTTAAATGCTTAGTAAATGCTTATCTTAAATATTCCATACGGACTTAAAGCATCTGTCTCACCTTAAAGTACAAAAATCCTTTCAGGATAAATTATTTGTCAATAAATATGACAAAAAGAAACTTGGAATCAATGAAATGGACTTCATTGCTATATGTTCATGGTTCTTGATCTGCTGGTGAAGGTTGTTGCCATTCATACATGCAGTTCTCATTAGTTGAGTAGACAAAATAATTGTCTCTTGATTAACTTGCTGATCAAGAGCTATTCCAGGACAAGCTAACATTTGTCCAGAGCAAATCCAGGATAACAGTTCTTTTATGTTATCAAAATTAGCAGATTAAAAGTAAAAACTTCTTCACATATTACATTGGCTGGTATATTCAGTGTATGAGTTAATTGTGGAGCCACTGTTTAGATACAAAACAATAATAATGCAGAAAAAGTTCCGTTTATTGCCTAATAGTAGTAATTAGCAGCCATACGAGATACATCAGGGTCAGAGCTCTCACCGCGACGGTAACCCACGAGGAAACAAGTCTGTTTGCACACACCGTCAGCAGGCTTGATGGGGTCCACGGAGATGCAGGTTTTCACAAGACTGAGGAATTACAAACACTTAGCTCTGGTTACAGGCCAATAAGTTGACAAGAGAGTTTTTCCTTCGAATCAATGTTGGTGCAGTGAGACAGCCGAGAGGCATCTGCACTTCCTGTTCAGTGCCGCCACCGCCGCTGCATGGTGCACATGCATTCCTCATGCAGTTTAGTGGTCCCTTAGTGTCATGCGCACACATGCTTTTCTCTGCTTATGGACAGTGTCATGAGAACGATACATAGATACATATATATATACACATGCATTCCTTAGGTGCAGTATAGTGGTCATTTTATACTATCCAAACACATGCTTTGATCACATTATGCCTTTACTCATCAACAGCTAAAAAACTTGTTACAAAGTGTACTTTATTTTTCATTCACAGTTTGTCGTGAGGACAGTGTCTGTATACAACATGTTTATTGGCAGGTCCAGAGGGAGGTGTCGGGGTCCTCATCAGTGATGCCCAGGCATTATGCATACATTGTCTCTCTGTGAACAATTTGGTTTGCTAATGTCTCGAGATGCCTAGGGAGCAAATACATTAGCTCATTTTGGTTATTTTGATATGATCATATTCTTTCCCCCTACTACACTGTATTTTCTCATCATGTGAACAATTGCCATATTCAGTTTGCTGTGTAGTCATGGGTATGAGTAGGCATATTTTCTCAATGTAGACTTTCTCTAATACATCATATATTTAGACGGTTTGCACACCAATGTGTTGTGTTGATGTAGAAGCTCGTCAGAGTACAAGAATATCTTCATGAACTAGCACTAAACATGTCATGATCCACCCTGGGCACACATTCAGCTTCCCACATTAGGTTACATGTAAGATAAAGTTATATGTGTAATTTTCTAATACATTTTGATCATGTCACTACACAATATGAAATAACCCTTGTACAACTAACAAAGAAAAGATACACTTACTAATTTGGGGTCTGGGAGACCATACAGAATTTCTGGCACAGATCGCACTAAAGATTCACCTCACATTTGTCAATGTTTTACTCAAATGTATTTTGGGAAATATTTGAATATTTCTTAATGACCACAACCAAAAAAATTTAGCTGAAAAATTACAAAGATAGCTTTATCCTCACACCACATATAATTGATTTTGGATGATTGTTAAAAATGGACTATTTTACCAATTAATAGACACTAACCTTGTAGTATAAACATTGGCAAGCATGATTAAAAACTCGAAATCTTTCAGTGGTTTGTACATCCAACATATTTAAATTTCAAGACTAATAAATGCATGATGAAGTTTCATGAAAATTAAGAGGGCATAAAGATCATTTGTGACGTTAACGCTTTAGTCTAACAAACACCAAACGGTGGGCAAGAGGTGCAAGAGTGCACTCATTTGTACCCAAGAAAGATAAATTCCCTGTAATACTTGTGTTAATGTGGTTGATTTGATAATACACAAAATCTGCTTCAATCAGATAACTTAATTCATGCATTACAGGTTAAAACCTACAGCCGGGGTCCGATAGACCCCTAGACCCTGTTTTTGAGGGTTTAGCTGTAGATTTCAAATCTTCTTAGAACATTGTCAATGGTGTGGTAAAAAATATTAAAAGTTGTACTCTCTAAGACTTGTTACAAATGCTATGTATGAATATTTTATTTCTTTCAATGAACATATATTATTTACTTTGAATAAATTCTGTTTAAGACTTGAATTGCATGAATGTTAAGTGAAGATTATATTAAACGCAAACACCAACTAATATAAAGGTGTAAATGGTTGATGATTGTCCTGGGAACAATCGCTCTGTGTTTGTAGCATTAACACATTGTTGTATGCACTCAATATTTGCAGACATCTTCACACACAGTCTCCGGCTCTTGTATAGAAATTGCCTCCCTTGGTATTTTAATACTTTTCTAATTAACTATTTCTAATTTGGTGTGTTTACTGTGGAAATGACTAATGACAAGCATCATTTTGATGATAAATCAAAACTGGTGATCCTTTTGTATGTTAATGAGTCTAGACAACTGATATGACATTTAAACTATTTGAGAGAGACATGGGATAATAACTAAGCCAACAGGAATGATATTTCACACTTACCTGGTGGATGTCACAGCTAGTCCGACAGGTGCTTATACAAAACCAGTGAGATAGAGTGACAATGTAGTACTCTGTGCAACATCACCCTGTAGGCGTGCACATGCACAGTGCAGTTGCAGAGAACAGCGATAATGTGCAAGCAACGACAACAGAAACTGCACAACGAAACCATGGGAAAGTCATACACTTGTTCAGAAAAGCAAATTTATCTGGCGTATTGTTGAGCCTGGTATTGATTGGGGTGATGGGGATCCAGCAGCCTTCTTTGTCGGGACCCAAACACTGCCGTTTTTCCTGCTTTCAGGTATTCCCCTCCACATTCTCCTATTAGAGACAGACCAAGTTGACAAATCTCATCTCCTCTGATCCGGGAGAGTATGCAGCATATGTAAAAATAACTCTTTCTACCTTCTGTTTGAAGTTTTTAATTTGAAAAACTTGAGTCTTTTTTTATATTGTGATTTGTTATCTCGATGCACAGAAGTTAAAAACTTTTCTCAGAGTATCCCTTCAAGAGCTGTCGCCTTCTTGTTCCAGATATGCAAGTAGCTCTTGGTGGAACCTGGAGTCTGAATCCTTTTATTCACCCAATTTGGTTCATAGTAACAAAGCAGGCGAAGTGTTAATTGGAGCAAAGATTTCCTTTTATATCTTAGGCTGATAAAATTTATATGACCTTTTCCAAAATTGTATACAAGGAAATTATTAAAATATATTCAATATCTTAGTTTGTATATGAATAAATAATTTACATTGCAGTCAGAGAATAATTACACCACAGAATTTGTCATTTGATTGGATACCAATATCTTCTTACTCTTTCTTCTGTAATTGTGTTAAGAGTTGTACACCTTCATAGCATTGAATACAATAGATCAGTGGTGCAAGAGCCAGACTAAACTGAGGACCATTTCAAATTTGCTCGAGCCATAATTCGGTTCACAAATTGCACTCACTGGCAGGGGGTCTCTGGCCATCAAACCTTTAAGGTCAAGGCACTGTTCAAAAAAGCTATTGTAGAGCTAAAATCAATGGTAAATGTTTGGTATGATTGATTGTTGAGTTTCAAGTATTTTGCAAAAATGTTATAGCTATCGTTATACAAATAACCAAACTTACATTGGACTTTTAATAATAAAACAACACAAACATTTCATTTTCAAGCATATATTCATTTATGTTAGACAATAGTAAATATACACACACATAATACTCTCAAATCATCAAGATATATTATATTAGAATTATTTCTTTGCTTGATTTACAACACCAAGATGTATGAGGGTAGTAAAAACTTCCAAGTACAAATGACATTGTAGTGTACAAAACAGACTTTCATATCAGATTGCTTATTCCTGGCAGCAATCACCCATCAATACAACACAGCACACATTGTAACACAGTACAAGCTATTCTAACAGGTGTGATGTGCAGGCAAGGCTGTGATCTACTGTTGATACGGCGGCGGCAAAGTTTACCATTCTAAGACTCTTACTTCAAAGCTCTCATGGTAAGAAGACAGACAGTGAGCCAATGTCAATGCATCAGATGGACTTGCCATTTAGACACTGATACATTTACCAGCTTGACTTCAGACCAGTAGAACAGAAAGGGCAAAGTGACATTCTGAGTGACATCAGACCAGTGGAATCAAAAGGGCAAAGAGATGCTCTGAGAGACTTCAGACCAGTAGAAGTGAAACGGCAAAGAGATGCTCTGTGGGACTTCAGACCAAAGGAATCGAAAGGGCAAAGTGACACTCTGAGAGACTTCACACCAGTAGAAGTGAAAGGTCAAAGAGATGCTCTGTGATTTTCTTTTTAGTTCAAAAGTTGTTTTAATCTAATAATGCCAAGTGTCTTGAGGGAAGTAGAAACTGATAACAATGATGTTAGCTTTTGCTATACGGAACTTCATCTCAAAGTTGATAGACAGACCCAATCAACTGAACTACCTTGTGTTTCATAATAAACTATAACCTCCTCAATTTTATTGAATACTTTATTGAATTTGTACTCTCTTTGAGATTCTATGACCAAGGGTTACTACTTTGATGCCTGCATAAACACGACCAGTAGAAAAAAATGACAAATTCATCAAACTTTGCATCAGTGATGTCAACCAGATGTCTCTTTACCTGTCTTCACACTATGAGAGCTTTTCTAGTCAGAGCCATGGACACTGTTCCTCAGATAAACTTAAGAGAACTTTAAATTCTGGCTGAGATAAGTAGAGTTTGCATTGGTTAAACCGTGTCCATTTTCAGTTAAGTTACATTTTCACTAGGTATAGGGTTATATTACCGTCTAATGTTTCAGTTTCTTTACTACAGTGCAGTTTTATTCCAGAAATATTGGTGTAACTAGGATATAAACTTTCATGATAACCCTTTTGAATAGGTTGAAGAAGATCTTAGGGCAACAAACAATTTAGGAAGAACTAGTTCTTATGAGTCCAGCATATTTGTCAACATCCCCTTCATTTTCCTTGAAGGTCATTTAGAAGTGATGTACTAAGAAATACCAGATTTACTGGATAACAACTGCCTTAGTGTGGAATTCACAAGGTTTCGGCGTGTATATGCCTATTCTTTCATCAGGTGGGATCTAACCTGTTTAAGGGAAAAACATACACTGTGAATTTCATAATAACGAAGTTGTTGCCCAGAAAATCTTGCCATTTTCACTTCCTTCCTGTCACAGACAATACAATGTGAAATGCAGCAATCCCTCCGCTATAGCCTCTCACTGATGCCGTCTCATATTCAGAAGACAATTGGAGACGCATCATTAGTTCAAGCACAGAAAATTCTGATTACTAGGGTCCTTAATAAGATCTTCACAATTGATTAATCAGATGTCTTCTCATACAAGCTCTAATCATATATCATTAACTGAAATGTCTTCATAGAAAACAAGACACAAGTATCTCTAAAACATTGAATATCACCATGACAGTTGTCATTATATTTGCACACTTTTGACTGGATGAAAGAAACTCGTCTAAAGTCAAAATGGAAGTTGTTCTACTCAACAATACAAATCCATGATTAGTTCAAGTCAGTCTTCTAAGACATTTACATGTATTGTTCTAGCACAGTTCCAAGTGTAGTAAATGCGGCAAGTGATTTGATTGGTCGACATGCTGACCAATCACCTGCGGAATGGGTTGAGACTCCAAGAACCGGCTGTTCCCGGTTTCTTCTGTTGATCTTTACTCAACTTCAACTGGCGCTCTTGTTCCTGCTCCTGAATATAACAAAATGTAAGACATCAAGGTTTCATATATGATAAAATAAAGAGCCCTTTGCTCATCAGGTTATCTATAATTCATTTAACAAATGGTCACTTGGAGACCACTTGGGAACCACTTAATCACAAAATCTATATAAATTGTCATCAACATGAGCAAGTAGTCTGTTAACAAGGTTTTAACTTTCTACATCTTTTGCACTTTGAGAAGAAGATGAAAATAGCATTTAGAAGGAGAGGCTCCTGTGACGTATATTGGGGGTCACCAAATTAATAAATCAGAATCCCCACCAGCTTTGGAGTCTGTACACAAGGTTTCAGCTTTCTCCGCCACTTGAGAAGAAGAAAAATATAGGTTTTTAAGGCATGGCATCAGTGACCTTTAATAGGGGTCACCTTTAATAGGTGGCCCTTATTAGGGTTCACCAAATCCATAAATAAGAATTCCCATAAGCTATGGAGTCTGTTCACAAGGTTTCAATTTTCTATGTATTTTGCTTTTGGATGAGAAGATAAAAATAAGTTTTAAAAGCATGGCCCCTGTGGCCCTTATAAGGGGTCACAGGGTCGCCAAATCTATAAACAAATAAAATACAATCAAGGCATCTGTACACGAGATTTCAGATTTCTAGGTCAATGGTCCTGGAAGCATGAAATAGTGAAAAGTTTACGGATGGACAGATCAACGCTGGATGACATGCCATGCCATAAGCCTATCAGGCCCTTCTGGCCAGATGGGCTAACATTTACTACACTCTTTATTTGGTAATTTAAAAGTACCCATGGCTACTGGCAACTGGCCTAGTAAACAGTGGATAGAGGCAATGATTCCCATCCTGGCATATTATGAGAAAATAAGATGATATCCTACAATTTAACCAATTTTTGGCATCCATGACCATCATTAAGAAAAATTTAAACTTTACAAATCAAAACACTTTTTGTCAACAATAAAATTCAATTTCTACTAGCCAATTAATATCTGCTTTCACATTGAATGGAATTCTGAAATTTCAGAAATAAAAATACTAGTAATTCATTGTCTATTTAAGCTAAAAACCTGTAACAGATGTGCATGTGAGAGAAAGGTTGGTGACCGCAGTCTGTATCAAATGACTCCTCACAGAATCTGAGATAAGGCATTACTATGGAAGCCTGTAAGGACCATAACACCAACTAGCTTACTGTAATGTCTGCCCAAGTGCTATAAGTCTCACTCACAGTGGACCAAAGCGCTGAGGTTTCGCAGAGTGATGTAAATGTGTACAATTTGATTCAAGGTTATCAAGGGAGATAAATCACGCCCTAAGTGTCATTGCAAGTTGTAGACACAGGACGCCAGAATCACAGTAACAAACTGGCTTCTGATAACAGGAGCAGATGCTGCGGTGGGACACTCACAAAATAAGTTGCAGATTGATGCACAACTCTTCAGTTTTATCATAAATCAAAATGATGAATATCTGCATTGTTTATTCAGTATCCGTGCAACTTTGTCCAATATCAACAACTTTGTCCAATATCAACAAAAGAAATGAGTAATAACCACATTAAAAGATATGTAACTGTTTTTAGCCTACCAGCATCCAATCATTCAGAATCAACTTTAACCCTTAAGATGCGGGTCCCGGAATATTCCGGGATGAAATTAGCTTAGCGGGATGCGAGTAGCACACTCTATTTTTCTCACGCTAACTAATTATGACCGCGGGTCTCGGTAGCGGAGCCCGGAAATTTATTGCCTAGCAGTAGTCTCAGTTCAACGCTTGTATTTTCGTTCCGGCTCTCGCTAAGCAACCGTGTTTTGTTTCGTTGGTGTTCTAAATAATGCGCGAACATGCTCCGAAAATTATGCAAACATTGATAATGTTTATCGTACCGAAAATAAGTGTTAAAATCACTCAATTTTCCCCCACTCCCCGCCGCACGTGCTAATAGCCTGTGGGCACTTTCTCCCCGCTCGCACGAGCTTACCGTCCCGCGCGTGCTATCGTTTGCTTACAAGCCTGCACTCACACCAAACGTACAACCTTATATCGGGCGCCCTATGCTCTGAACATTTGGGCGGATTTCAATACCGGTTGGATCATTTGAAAGAGCAGAAAATTGTCTTCAATTCAATATAAAATACATAACTACACTACCTGAATTGAAGATACAGCATGTGCTGCAAAAAAGGTGATTTTTACATATTTTTAGTTTTACACCATTTTGTCACACCAATTTTTACATGATGTGCTCAACGTATTTTGACAATTTTTATATCATAAGACAGAGAGAAAGATTGTCTTTCTTTCCATGTAAAATGTGTACATGCGCAAAAATAAATAAAGACACAGCAAGCGCCGCACAAAAAGCTAATTTCTCGATTCAAATCATGTAAACTGAACGGCGATTTTGACATGTGCCTTTCTTTCGCTCATATCTTCTCAACAGCTAGGCGTATTTTGAAATTGATTACCTCGTGATAAAGAAGGAATAATTGTCTTCGATTTGATATAAAAAAATTATATACACCATATAGAATAAAGATACAGCAAGTTCCGCAAAATTGTGACTTTTGTTTATTCTTTCGTTTTTACCATTTTCTCGCACTTTATATCACATAAAGTTCTCGGTAAATTTTGCAATTTCATATATCAAAATATAGAGAAAAGGATGATCTTTATTGCAATATAAAATTGGTATGTACAAGAAAATCAGAAAGGACCCGGCGCGCATCGCACAAACAGGCAATTTCTCTATTCATATTTTGTTGACCGAGAAGCGATTTATTTTCAACTGCTTTTTACACTTCCTATCCATTTAACGGCAGAGCGCATTATCAACATTTTTATATCACAATAAAGAGGAAAGGATCGTCTTCAATTCTATATAAAATTTGCAAATTACAATTAGACAATAAAGGAGCGGTTAGTGATGTCGCAATTATCAAAATCTGTTCTAAAATACCCGAGGGTACCATCTTTGCAAACTTTATATATTCCAAACCAAGTGGTACATATTCATTATTTTCATATCATCGTAAAGCAGAAATAAATACCTTCATTTTCATGTGTAAGTTGCCCATATTTGCATCAAAATAAAACGTGTGGAAACGATGCGACATATGTTGCGGTAAGGCGATTATCAAAGACTTTATTAGTAGCTATACCCACGTTTCGTTGGTAATAACTTCTAATTACAGTGCAAAAGATTGTTATGATTTATTTCTTCGTAAAGAAGAATAAATTGCCTTCAATTCCATATATAATTTGCATGTATGCAAAGCGAATAACATGATTTATCAAGTTGGAAATAAAGACAATTTATATTGTGTGTGAGTGTATGTTTCAACGGGGATACCCCGCCTGCACGCGCTGAGCGCGTGCGTTTGCCTGGGGCTATTAGCTTAGTAATATTACTGTGGGGGTCAGAACGTTATCGGGATGTATCACTACCCTGTTTTCGTAATTTATATCTTTCGTTTAGGATGGCGTATCGTAATAAAATTTATCGTGAAATATAGAGCAAGAAATTAGCTTCAATTCCGTATATAATTTGCATGTGTGCACTCAGTGATTAAATGATTTTATAATGTTTGAAATAAAGACAATTTTTAAAATTTTGTAAAATTCGTTCTAGACATATTATAAAAATAATTTTTATATCGATGTGAAGAGGAACTATTCATCTTTAGTTTCGTTTTGATTTCGCGCATGCGCTCTTGAAATTTATTGAGTTATGGCGCGCGAATTGAAAACAAGTTTACTTCAGTTGTAGAAACCGTTCCAGGGGTGATAGAAATTTCATTCAAAGTGTCAAGTAAGTATCATCCATTTGTAACACGGGATTCGCCGACTAGCGTTGTATAAAACGACGATAATGTCCGTATTTCGCTATGTAAACACGCCATATGTTGTTAAAACGGTCGCATCTGGCGGCGCTGGAAAATTCGGCCACAGGGGCTAATTGCGTTATTACCGTAGCGAGGCGAGTGCTGGAAAATTCAGCCACGGGGGCAAAACTGGTCAAAATAATATTCAGCAACGGAAGGGTTAAAGTATTTTTTGTTAATGACTAATAAAAAAAAATCATAGGCCATTAAGATATCAAAAGAGAAAATCTGTTAACTAAATAACAGAGAAGCTTGTTACTCATATAAGAGCGAGATTATTCAATAATTTAAACACTTTAAGATCATTCAATTCTGTCCATCACAGTTTTTAATTAGATGGAGGGGAGAGCACTCTATGAGCACCATGCACCAAAGGGAGATGACTACTTCTTCCAAAGGGAAGATAACTCTAGTTGCCTACCTGCAGTCTCTTCTGGTTTTCCTTGAACATCTCGAGGGGGTCGTCAAACTGACTGTAGTACTCCAGCACTGTCCTCACGTCCTCCACTCCACTAGACGCCACCGCTGAATCACAAGGGTACACATGAACCAACCAGTGATATACAATTTGTACAACCATAAGGTCATCTGAAGCCTGGCTAGACAACCATAACAGTCATTAAGGGCTGGAAGATTGTACCTAAAACTGTTGAGATAGATAGCTGCACCGAGGTGGATGATTTAAATGTACAAATAAAGTTACTTCAGTGTACACAAGTGTCTGTGATTGATATGCTTTAGGTTTGTTGAATGTGTTTCCTTAATCACAAAACCATTAAAATAAGGTCTAATTTTTTTTCCTTCTTGTTTTAACTTCAACCTTTGCATAAGGCATTTTCTGAAAACTACAAACGATTGCTGGTTAAACAGGGAAGGAAATTAAACTCTTTAATAAACTTATCTTCCCTTAATATCACAATGGGAACTTTATTCCTATTTTTTTTTTTTAATTTGTTCCCAAAGGTTACATGGCATAGAAAAAAGTATGTCATACTTTATTCATATTTTGTATCACATTTTCTAAACAAAAGAGCCACTGGATCTTGCGCTTATCTGGCTTAATTTAATAAAATCATATAGGAAGCCACAGGATCACCAAATCCTTAAAAAAGATAATCCCCAGTAGCCGGAAGCTTGTTTCTTGTCTGAGCTAGCATTTTTTTTAGGTTATTCTTCCATTTTACTTTTCATTTTGATAATAACTCCTTTAGACAGGTTCTTTCTCAAGCTTATTTCATACACAGCCATTAGCAAACAATTCAGCTTTTGCTTCTGAAGAATATGTTTTTGAAGGCATGGCCTGTGACCCTTAATAGGGGCCACAGGGTCATCAAAACAATTAAATATAATCCTCACTAATAACAGAGTCTGTATTTCATATCTCAGATTTCTTGAGAAGAAGTTGAAAAAGCTCAAGGTTCAAATCACTATCCAAACCTCAAAACCCACCTTCCATTTTCCACTCACCACCAACCTACAAAACCAAATTTTCACCCACCACCCAACGTACAAAAGCCATCTTCCACCTTCCACCTACTATCCAACCTACAAAACCAAACTTCCATACACCAACCAACCTCACCCGACCTAAAGAACTTCCACCTACCAGCCGAACTACAAAACCATACTTCCACCAACCACCAAAACTACAAAACCCACTTTCACCTTCCCCCCACCATCCAACCTACAAAAGTCAACCCATCATCCATCCTACAAAACCAAACTTCCACCCACCATCCAACCTATAAAAGCCATCTTCAACCTTCCCCCCACCACGCAACCTACAAAACCAAACTTCAACCTACCACTCATTCTACAAAACCAAACTTCAACCCACCACCCAATGTACTAAAAACCCTTTCCTCCTGTCCACCACTCCAGAACCTGATGACAGATCTCTTGGTTTGGGTTGCAAGGTGCCCTGTCGACTCTCTGCACTACACGCACTTATCAACACGCTCTTGACTTACAGCCCAACACAACTATGACTACTATTATCCATGGTCAGGGCTAGTTGTATATCCCTCCAGCCCTGATCCTGGATATCAGAATCACCAGACCCATGAGGTAACCTTACGTGTAAGCCATGAATATCCTAACTAACAATTGTGAAGTTTTTCCTTGAGTAGAAGTGCATTTCTTGTGCACACCTCTGACCCAGCAATGATAAATTACTGCAGTGTTCATGGGAAAGACAAGAGACAACATATCACACACAATCGCCCCAATAGATACCAGTAGAGGTTAGAAACTTATATACTCAGTCAGGCCCTCCGTCAAATTAGATCACCCTTTATATTAATGCATGGATTATTTACTTATTGAATACTCGGTCAGTGCTTAAAGTAACAGTGAATTTTCTTAACATTTGACTTGGTTTTGAAATATGATCAATGTTCAAATAATAGCAACTTGAATTTTTATCCTAAAATGCTAAATATATCACAATTATCAATTCAACACAACCTGCAAAAATCTGTCCATCTTTCTGACACAGATAAGATTCCACAATTAAGGTTGATAAGTTTGTGTAAGCCAGTTTCGGTACATCATTTTTTATCTTAATCAAAATCAGAACTTTACACCTTTACTTCTTTGAGAAGCATTTAGAAGTTTGAAAGAAGAATAGAGAACAAGTTCTATGGATTTAAAACATTTTTATTATAGGATTGCAATACAGCAATAAAGAAGTTGAAAATCCATAGAACTTTTTCTCTATTAACACCTTTAATTTGATACTGTGCTAAAACCAATTAGCAGCAAGTATTTTTTAGCATTAATCATTATTTCTTAATAAAATAATATTTATCATGTTTTAAAATGTGACCAAAATATTCAGGGTCACATACAAAATTTATTTGAGGCAATATTTTTTCAAATACATTATTGATTTATAAGCATTGTAAGGGTTCCCCTTCCTTATACATACAATACATATTATAAAAAACATACAAAATTCAACAATTTGAACCTCTTCTCAAATTTTAGAAATAAATGGAAATGAGAAGCCATGTGCAATGATATAGTGTCTGTTCGTTGAAACAAAAGACAGTTTTATAAAGAATCTGAACATTGATGCAAACATGCACTCTTAAACAAATGAAAAGTTTTAACTGAATGAGTTAATTAACACTCTCTTAAATATCCATATTTTCACACCTCGACAATATTTCAGTTAAAGCGATACAGTACATCAATGTTGAATACAGAATATTTTGTATAAAAGTATGTTAAATCTCAAACCATAAAGTGAATAAACAGTTTTTCACATTCCATTCAAAAAAAGTTTTCGTCTCTTCATACTCAAAACACTTCTCATTTTGCTGAAGTAAAAAACCCAAAGTTTGATAAATCCAATAAGGATAATAACACTTTGACATATGTCAAATCAAATCAACTTATCCTAACAGACCATGTTCCCAAAGGGAAACTTATGATTTTATGAAAGCTTCACTCACTTCCAGAAGCTAATAGATGTGTGCCTTTAAAGAAATCACACACAGACATTGAAGGAATTGAGCAAGCTCTATTAGAATCTGAAATAATATTTTTCATTACTATTTGGTGGGATAGAAGAACATAGTAGATAGTAGAACATGTGAAGAAATACAAATCTGACTGAAGAATATATCAAAACTGACCTCGAAGGAAGTGAGCTAGATCGATAAGTGTTCTGTCATCGTCCTCTCCGCCCCACTTCTTGACGGGGAAGGCGTTCTTTGGGTGAAGCTGGTAGGACTTGCTGTTCCAGTCAATGATGATCACCTTCGACAGATCTCGGTTCAGACAGGACAAGTCCTACAAAGATAATTTGAAATTCAGACACTCCAGTCTGATTATTCAGTCCCTGATTGCAACCTTAGCATCTTGTATTAAAGGCAATTTCCATAGTGAAATAACTGGAAACTGAGTCATTTTGATATGGACAAGTTCTCTGAAAGATACAATGAAATAAAAATAAAACATATTTGTGATGGAAACAGACACTAAATACACAATATCATAATTATTGATATATTGATAAAAACATCCTGCCTAACAGAAACACTGTTACTCTTAAAATAAGTTTTAATTCCCAAAAGTCAGCCATCCACTGTTTGATCAATAATTTAGTCTCTCAGTAATGTTTTATGTAAGCAAAGAGTTAACATAAAGATCCTATATTCCTAACAGAATGAATTCAATGCAATACAATTCCTTGTGCCCTGTAAAGATTGGCATCTCAACAATTGTAAAATCTAAAAGGTAAAATCAACATGCCAGACTAGAGGTTTTAATTTTTTCTAGTCCAAAATTAAAAAATCTAGCCTATATCACTAGGCTTTAACAAATTGAAATTTTCATGTGCTTACAAGAGTAGAAGGATTTACCACATTTAACCATTTATAGCATTGTTGCTGGTATGGAAAGCAGCTCTAATGATGCTATCAGTGGTGAAGAGTTTAATATTCTAAAATCTTAATATGCCCATTTAAACCAGCATGTTGCTGAAAGAATGAAAACATATCACATTTCAATCAATTGTCAATAACAAACTGTCATTTACAATGACCCATAAGAATATGAAGTAAGTTTGAGTTGCTCTTGTGAACGTATTAGAGAACTTTTCTAACTTAATTAACTGACAAAAGAAAGGTAATTAGGTTGAGATAAGGAGCGAGATAGTGGGTGTGAACAATGGAATATTTCATGACCTCCCACGCCCTAACACCTCCTTTTTACCTCGTCATCAATATTTCTTACTTGTGACATAAACAACGATAATTGAATGATAAAACAAGGGTAATCAAAAAGATATTTCATGAATCATTTAATTCTAAATTTGATCAGATTGCAACGGAAATTATTACTTGATTTGTGATTAAAACAGTTTGATTGAAGAAGGTCACGGCAACCTCGTTGTCATAACAAACCATGCAATATCATTGGTGATTGATCAATTCCGTCTCCATGGAAACAAACAAACAAATCAACTATGGTTGCAGGAAAGTTTCTCGAAGTTTAGGTTATCATGCCCAGCATAAAGTATCTCCTGATTTTAGTTTTTATTTTCTTCAGAATAGAATCAATTAAATGCGGCAGAAGTATTCTAGAAAGTATTGACAACGTAATCGGGTATGGGATGATAGGGAGAAATGACTTGGGTGGAACTGGCTGATGCAACAATTTCCGCAGTGTAACAAGCACTTGGTGATAAATACTTCAATGGAGAGTTCTATTCTGATGGTTCAGATTAGTTTTGACAGCATGATACAATTGTAAAAGGGTTGTTCATGTTTTTATTCAGCAGCTTTCAATTACACTGTCACTATCTTCAGAACAAAAATAATTAAGTATCAATTTAGGAAGATTTAAATGCAATATAAATGTTTTTCAACTAACAGCATTTCAGAAAATATACAAATTGCTTGTCGCAAATGATTTTCTCCAGTTATGCATGTGATGAAAAGGAATTAGTAGAGGTGTGATAATACAGATATTTCATAATACAATGCTATTAACGATAGGATGTGATAGGATAATCTATTTACATAGATTTTTTATTAAAAGAAAGGTTAACTTTTGACAGTTACCTTGATTTTTAGGCAAAATAAACAATTTGAAAGTCAACGAATGAGATGTTCAAAGTGTGAAAAGATGAACAATCGCCAGACCATAAGCCTGTCCATGCATTAGGGGCCTCAAACTAGATAAGCCTTTGCGAGACATCGCAAACGTAGAGAAGCCCCGAAACTGATTGTATCACCCGCCCGTTTTACTTTCTTCATTGCCACAATAAAAAGGGTACTTTTCAAAATATACCACAAAAGTCAATTGAGCATTAAAGTCAAGAAATCGCACTAGCAACTAGTAGCATTTGGATGTCATGACTTTGTTGCAGGGATGTCACTTAATTTTGATCATTTTTAGTAATTTCAGACCTTACTCACCTCGAACATTGACCTGCGAAATGAATGCCATAAATTTTCTAACAATTCCCAGGGGGTATAATCCATAGAACTTGTTCTCTATTCATTATTAAAATTTTCATAATCAAATAAAACATTTCAAGAAAAATAAGTCATGATCTCTTTGTGACCTTGACCTTTGACTGATTGTAGCAACTTTTCAAATCATTGTACTTCTGTATAGTTGATACATAACGAACAACAGCCTAATTAACAGCACCAAAACCTTTCAAGTAACCGTGTTTAGAAGGATTTTTATCAATGATGGCATAACTAACGACCTTGACCTTTGACAGGAACATGTCAAGAGAATTCCTTGGGGTTATAATTAAAGATCTGTCCCTGAGAAGACAACAGCAATATCGTTTTAAAGAACGACCCCTATAAATCATAATTTGGACTGACTGACCCCAAGATTCAGCACTCTAGGACTTCTGCTTCTGGAGAAGAAGATGAAAATAGAGAATTTGTAGGGCATGACCATGGTACCTATAGTATGGATATCAGCCTTCTTAGGCTTTTTGATCTGTAGAAGAAGATAAAATTAAGTTCTTTGGGTATAACCCCCCTAGGCCTCATTAAGGGCCAGAGAATCACAAAATCTTTAATCTATAATTCCCTAAGATAAGGCACCTGTACACAAGAGTTCAACCTTCAAGAGACTATTTATTCTTGAGAAGAAGATAAAAAAGATTTTAGGGGATGACCCCTAAATGCCCTTGTTTCTAAGAAGACAATAGAGATACATTTTTAGGGAATGAACTATGTGTTTTACAATAATAATAGACTGACCACAATATTACAGCTCTCTAGGACTTCTGTTTCTGAAGAAGAAGATAAAATAGGCCCTCATTAGGCACCATGGACTCACTGAATCTATTCCCAATTAACCAATGTACCTGTACACAAGATTTCAGTCTTCTTTTGGTTATGGTGAAGAAGAAATAGCTTCGTATAGCATTGGCTCCCCAGGCCTTCAACAGGGGCTACAGAGTAACCAAATGTACTTTTATAATACAAAATTTTGGACAAATTGATGAACTGACTTATAGATGCCGTAAGCCATCCCGTGAACAAAAACAAAAGGAACAAAATCAAAATAGGATGTCATTTTGAAAATTTCAGCTTCCTGTCAGTTGGGTTTGGAGGAAAAGTCATTTCAAAATGTTTGGGAAAATCCCTGCCATGCCCTTATTTAATGGAGGACTAGGGGCCAAATTTTGTGTCCCTAACTGCAAGCTCGCTATAGACAAAATTTCAAGTTAGGGGCTTGATGACGCCAGAGGCATTTTATGTCTGACAAGCTAAAAATCTCTAGCAGAGAGCAGAGATATTCTCAATCATTACAAAAGATATATATAGGGGAGATAACTATTTTATCCTACCTCATATAAGAACGGGCACATAAAGGTCATTTTTGGCCCAACGTCGCCCTTAAACCCACCTACCTACCTCATATAAGAATCTCAATCACTGATTGGTCCATTTGACTCTGTATAACTACTGATATATATATATATACCGGGGTCTTGTATATCCCTATTTCTATCTTGACGGAATGTTATAATTTATAGTAACCTATTTGTCAAAATTTAAGAGAAATCAAATCCACAAAACCATCTCTAGGAACAACATTGATAAAGTTAAGTATAATTTACAAAATCTTAATACGATCATATTTGATACATTTACTGCAAAAAAGCTTACAGCAAAAAAAAAAAACTCATTTCAAAAGGTAAATCCCAGACTGAAGCATCCATAAAATATTTGATTTTTGCAAAGGTAGAAAAAATTCTAATTAACACCTGAGCTCTGTATAGGTAACTTTCAAACCTTCACTGCCTATGATCAGAGTATACGAGCTAATAGATGAATGCAAAACGTAATCGTAAGACAACAATTTGTATTGAAACATCATGATCTCCTTGTTATTCATAAATAGTTTTCCTTTTTAATACTAACCTTAGCAAAAAAAGAACATAGTGTTTTATCTAAATGATGCTTTGTTTTCCATACATATTAAGATGTCAGTCTCCTGGGGACAATATATCTTTATATATATATATATCTCAACTTCAACATCCCAACAATGTCTCAAGCTTGGTGAATAGCACGAAAATATAGCAAATGAAAAAAATATTGCCGATGTGGCACTAATAAAAACGGTTCTCACATCAGCAAGCAAGAGGGTGTGTCACCCATCCAGTTACAAACCTGACCCCTCTTTACTGGCCAACCAAGCTGTGCACAAAGCATTTGGCAAGTAATAATACATCCTGCACCAAACAATAAAAAACTTCATCTCAAAATTATTTTGTCAACTTATAGCAAAATCGTGCTGCACAAGTAAGTTCCAGTTTGCCTGACTGTGAATGAGTGGGTCAAGCTGTGTAAATAGGGAAAGTGTTTTGTAGTCTCTGAGCCTATCCAGTACCTCTCATAGTATGACACACATAAAACAACAATGAAAATAACATTCCCGCTTTGAGAACACTCTAATATCACACCAAGATGAGTTTATTCCCAGTGTTCCATCCAGGTTTGAACAAATACAGTGGAGGTCCTCATTTGCATTCGCTTGACACTGCATACTAATGCTTATAAAATAAATTAAAGGGACACAAATTATTGTTTGAGTCAAATATGTTAAGCTTCATAAATGGTGTTATTTTATTGACAAGTAGCAGTTGTTTCTGAAAATTAACATCTCGGTGCACATCAGTCAGCAAAGTGACAATGAACAGGAAAAAGGTCGAGAATTATGTTAAAATACTGGAAAATGACACGAGCCAATTACTCAAACATAATTTTGGAAACTTGTTTATAGCAGTCACAACGAGAAATATATTTAGGATATATAGGTTGGTATTTGGTAGAAGGTCGTTTAACTACTATACATGTAAATGGGACGCTTTCTTTACTTTTACATGGCCGTTTTTTAACTTACAATCCAAAACAAGAAAATGTCATAACTTTGGAATTTAAGAGATAAAGATGTAACTTTAAATAGGCAATTTGAACTTTATTGATATAGAGAAGAATGCAAGTGTGCAAAATCGGATCAGTCGTTTTTTGATGAGCTCACTCAAATGTCTTCATTGGTATATGAAATGTTTCGGAAGACTCAGAAATGTTCCGTTTATAAGAAAAAATCCATAATGCGCTTTGTTTTAGGCAATTTCACCTTCATGCATTTGCTTGAAAAGAATTTCACAGGTGAAACTAAACTACCTAAACTAAGAGGAAATATCTACTGTAACTAAGCATGTCATACATTCAGAGGTGCTATTATCATAATGCTTATCTCAGATACATTTGTTTCTTTGAGCAAGTCGTACTATAAAGAGATTTTCAGCTTTTATCAGTAAAAAGAAGTAATTCTTCCGCTTGTATACGTAAATGAGTATCATTGATAACATTTTATTTTATTAATTACAGTATGTAACACATTTTAAATAGATCATCAAGGTAGGTTACGCAGTAGTATGTCCTGATTGCGGGTTTAAAAGTCTTTTTGCGCAATCACTCCTCCAAGTTATTGGTAAATTGTAAAAGAAATATATGAAATAGCGCACTAAATCTGCATAGCACAAGGAGCTAAAAAGGCATTTCATATCCTGAATAACACAGATTTTTTTTAAAAGTGTGAACGTCTAACTTAAGCGAGTTAAATTAACCATAACTTAACACAAAAATATTATTATATACAACAATGCAAAATGAAATTGTATGAAAAATAGGAAGTCTCAGTCGCCCTGGTACTTGCCCTGGACTCATCTTACTTTACAAGCTGCAATACTGATGAGAGTGAACATATCAAAGAGGTTGGAGGGCACAATACATCTCAATCAACATAAACTCATTAGCATTAAACAGTGTTCGTGTTAACGCATAAACCTGCGTTTTTCACGCATAAAAATCATATAAACACGCAAAATATATTGTAACTGCGTGTTTTGCACGCACATATAATTATACACTTAAGTTTATATTTTTCCATAATGTTAAAAATATCGTTCTAAGCTGATTGTCTGATTACGATGTCCTGACAAAAATAAATCGAAATCTGGAAATCCCATTGCTAAAAGCCCTGTCATTGGTTACTTTACCGATGGAATTCCCCGGAAGTCGTTCGTTTCATCCAATCAGAGCGATTATTATAAAGTCTCATGCTGTATAATATTACGAAGTTCGGAACGGCAGCTAGTTACTCACACAGGCATGTGGCTGCATGTGTTTTATCATCAAAACTGAACCGTATGTGGTATGTTAAACTTTGATGTCTAAATTTTATGACAATTTATTACCTTTACTAGTAATTATTTTATTGAAATAAAAACTCCATTAACAAAAAACGCGAAATATTTGAATTGAACATTTATTATTTCATTTCTGCACGCACTGTATAAAAACCTACCGCGAACACTGATTAAACAAAGAGAAGTCCTACCTTCACATGGTGGCCGTTGATGTACCTGGTGGCATCCCTGTACAGACGATACATCACATGACCATGGGGGTCCAGGTTGTTGATCAGGGGATCTGCAGTCTGACATAGAGCAATCAAACAGAGAACATTGAGTAATTCGCCAAATTTTGATGTCACATGAAACAAAATAAAAAAAGAGTACATTCATACAGAATAAAAGCTAAAAAAATCTGATCAACAGCTTACACACATTTAATTCCTATAGATAATGTTGATGTTTAAAGGCAACAGGCTACGAAAAACTGTTTCTGAAGTAGTGTCAGATAGTTGTCATTTCTAATAAACTTATCTGCAGAGGCAATATTCACATCTTTATCCAATGGCCATTTCCACATTATTCTATTTTCAAACTTTTGTGATTGATACAAATTGGTAACGCAGAATTATCTAAAATCAACAGCTTAAGTGTTGAATTGGTTTAAGATAAAATCACACTAGAGACTGGGTTCAATTCCTTCTTTGATCTGTTACAATCAAAACATCCATGGAAGCAAGAGAAGACAATCTGGCAGATTCCATGTTGTCATATATTCCGTTAAATTAATTATCATTCCGTGTTTTTGGACCAACAGGATGTACGGTATTCCGTTTCTGTATTACGGTTCCATTTATTGAATTAAAGTTGCTCGCCATGTGCTTAATGGCCCGATCAAGCGAGCCTCATGTTTTCTTTAAACCTGGACATAAAACACATGTAACAGACCTAAAGATTACTTTCATTTCTTTTCATTAAAAGACAAGATCCACCAACCCAGTAATTTGGAATAACACAAACATTCATGCAACAATATGGTAGAATACTGACATGGGTTTAGACAACATGGAACATGTTCAATGTAAGGGAGACAACTGCTGTACTTACAATGCCTTGCTCTGAAGTGTAGACGACGACCTCAAAGAGAGGCGGGCCAGCCTGCTGGAGGAAGTAGTCAACACCTGGTCGTCTCTTGAACCTCCAGCCAGTCCCGTACTGTCACAGAAATATTATTCCTTAAGATCAACAAAATTTATGTTGAAACATGCTTTACACTATTAACTTTGTAATTTGTCCAGATCCACAACATGCATACTATAGGTCTGTAAGATGCCTCTGTTGATGCAGATTTTATTTTCATTTCTACATCTTTTCCCTCATGATACTGTACTTGTAAGGTTGCTATGAAGCATTAGTCCAGTATTCTAGAGTGTCAGTTCTGATAAGAACCTACGTTTCCATGGTGAAACACAAATCACACATGTAAAGAAATAATGCTCTTAGCTAACTTCATATCAGACATTTATAGATTTCCCTGTAAACTATTAAATGTCCAGTGCAAGGTGAACGCAATGCTTATTAAAACAACAAGTCTGTTCGATATAATCATAAAACATTATACTTTATTCCACTGACATTTCAAATTGAAACCAAAGATTGCTAGATTGGACACAAATAAGGAAGTGAAACATACAATCATCAATACAAGTATAGAGACCAGAAAATCAACTTCAGCAAAGTAGGAATGTGCTTATAACTCAACTATTATGTTTCTTTAACCCTTGCATGGAAAGCTAACTATGGAGACTGACCGTCCAATCAGGATGCACGAGGACGCCGGTCATCTCAAGGACAAGAGTATAGGGAGGCTGGACATATGGATAGGAGACTGGGTCAGGCAGCAGCTTGTCCCTCGACGGGTCCTGGATTGTCTATACAAAGGAAAGTGATTCAAGATGAGAATTGATTGTTTATGAATTTCTTTTGATTTTGGAAAATTAAACATAAACTCTCGATTTTAAAAAAATTAAAATATTGATTGACATATTGAGATTTTTTCCTTCTGTTTGTGTAGAAAATTAATTATATGATAGGTTATCTAAACTATTTCAGCAATTCAAAATAAAGATCTTTATTTTCTTAATTTTCACTATTGACATACCTTTCTGAAAGCTGAGAACTCTCGGGCAGCTCTCTTGATGTAGGCCTGGACAGTGGCAACTGAAACCACAAAAATACAAATCAGTACCACTGGTTACTGGAAGTGGGTAGAACAATGAGTTTTTTTATCAAGCTATACTCTAAATATAACTGATTAGTTTTTAACATGAAAGTACATCAATACTTACATTCACTGAACTCATCATTGACCTGAAAATTTAAAAAAGAAATCATGAAAAATATGACAAATTGATTTAATACTTTTATGTTAACTTAATTTGTTAATCATAAGGAATAATTTAAAAATAACTATGAAATCATCAACACAATTAAAGCTTTTGTAAAATTATTTTTAAAAAAACAATGTTTTACATTCAGTGAAAAGAAAGATGTAAATGAATCTATTGATTGAACTCTTTTTGATACTCACTATATTTCCATCCGGATCTCGGGGTGGGGAACCTAAACAAGATAAAAAAACGTTGCTTAATTTATCTTAAAAAGTGTGCATCCATTCAAGTGAAAATTAACTGACAGCTTCTAAACTCATATATTATTATTCTGTTAACTTTAAAAAACAAGCGTGTGATAGAACGGTAGTGCATTTCCTTTGCTAACTAGTGTTTATATCATTTATACAAACGTCAAATGGAATATATATCATTGTCTTTGGTGTTTGATATTGTTCAGTAACAATTTTTCAAGGAGGGAAAATAAAAAGACCAGTGAACAAACATGTGTGAATGATTATCATCAAAACCTACCCCAAATGTAAACAAGACCACCAATTGTAATAAACGACCATCCACTCAAGAAAATTAAACCTAATTTCCAGGCATTCTTTCCTGTCCATTTTGCTTTGAAGGACGACTTCTTTGATTCTTCTTCCTTGCCCTTGCCTTGTTCCGAGCCATCCTTTTTATCTTTGCTCTTCTCTTCTCTTATTTTGGCCTTCAGAATTTCATCAGTTAAACCCTTGACATTGTCTGATTTCTGTGTTGAATATAGTAATATCAAGCTTGATTGACTTGGAATAATTCTTCTCCGTATCAGTTCTGTTTGAGAACAATGTCTATGAATGTTATGCACTGACAGTGACGACACTGACTGTCGAAATCGGTGACACCGGCGCAATAAACACATGCACGCACTGTAGGCTGCCATCTTGGATACAGTGGTTGTGTGTAAAATATTGAGTGAATTATGGGAGAAAACGAACAAGGATTTTTTAAATGGATTTTTTGTGTTATTTCTTTTAGTTAACATTATGTTCAAACGAAATACATTTGACAATGAATGATTGAATGAATGACGTTTATTTCGTTAAGAAGGCTATAGGCCCGTGTAAAGTCAAGACAAGTAAAATATGATATTCAGACAATACAGTACTAGTGCTGTCGGGTAAAGCTACGCACCTAAGAGATACATCCGATAAAAATATAGTCGATGGGATAAAAACCACGTCACTGTTAAAGTTTAGAACTTCACTGATAATTTTATTGTTAAGTATACACGTTGAATTGTGTTTGTCATTGACACTGAAAGTTTTCAAACGATTATACCCCCATATTCCCATAGGTCAGCATGTGCAGGCTAAAGATACGCACTCAGGGTTTGAATACACCTATTATTTCCATTAGTATCATTTTGATAGATTTTAAAACTGTTTTCGAAAGTTTAGGAAAGGAAAAACCGATTGTCGGATCAATATTTTGGTTTCCAATGAGTATTGTTATGTGGTTACTGGTTAGGCAAACTGTTTGATAACGATATGTTTGCTAGGAATTATGTCATTTTTTACCGTGCCACTAATCAACATCGGCATCAAGGCGTAATAAAAGAAGATTGTTTTTTCACTGGAAAAGTCTATCATAATGTTTGATTGTTTAAATGGAGTTAATCCGATGACTGTTTTGATGATATGGTAGTTAACTGCTGAAGATTTTGTCGGTTTCCTATCTTGGATAGTTTTTTTTCTAAATATGGATCTGATATCCTTTTCAATTTGAAATTATCAACTTACATCACGACACTTATTGGATAAGCAGGTTTTGCAATGATTTTTCTTCCCGTGTATGTAATAAGCCTACATTTGTTTGTGTAATGTATATTTGGCGGAGTCCGTTAATTTGTTTTGATTACTTTTATGGTGACAGAGAGTATTTTTTATGATTTTTCATGTGGCTCAAAGAGCCACCCCGTGAGTTGTTGGGAGTCATATATGCCAAACTTAATCAATGGAGTCATTTGGTCGCTAAGTAACGACTGTTACCAAAAATGACACATTCTAAAGCTTATTGTTTTTTTATAGTGACGAAATGAAGGTTGAACGTCGCAATTATGATCGAAAACCGGACAGTGGCGCGCGTCAAATAGTCAAACGTAATGTTTGAGACTTGTCTAAATAAGCTAGGAGGGTAGTTGGGAGTTGATACTGTTTGTTAGGTTATATAACTAGTATCCATGTATATGGGACGTGATATCTACACCTCTGTGCATTTATTAGGCTGTTTATAGATTTTCATGGAAAACCAGTATTTGTTATATATATGTCTTGTGGACATTGAAAAGATAACATGTTTCGATTTTATATCACCACTTATGACATTTAGCAGTGCGCTATATCGACCAAGCTCTCAGACCCAACGTCACATCCCATTTCGTCCGTCACCGGATCAACATTTTCTTTGTCATTGGATCTGCTGAAGATTAGTTTCCCAAGTTACCACTGTCCGATCACAAATCACGACTTAAACCTTGTTATTGTCCTTATGCTTGGCAGATAAGCATTAAGATGCTGATTTTCAGAAACAACCAATACCCCTCTACTGATCAAATCAAATAACACCCTTTATAAAGTTTGACAGAGGATCGAGGTAGCTCCGTCATAAATTCCTATACCACATGACGAAACTACTTCTATGAAGAGAAAATGAAGGTAAGGTACTTATATATGAAACAAAAACTAAATTATACCTCTTCATGAATTTCTTTTTACATTTAGTTTTTTTTAAATACTTGACTAAATGCTAACGCGAGATTCGCAAAGATTAAAGAATATATCATTATCATCATATACTTATCATCATTGTATATTTGTTACCACAACTATAAGATTTTTGTGTGCAGAACGTTCAAACTCAGAATTGAACCAGGAAACGATCTCAATAACGCAACCTCTCTTCGCAAATGGTAAGACGTTCTCAGTGGATTCATGCACCACATGCTTCACGTGCTGTTCACCCGGACACGCCCTATGAAATGTATCCTTTATATGGTTGAATCATTGATACTACAACGTCAGCCGTCAGCAGGATGCCGCGACTCACGGCAGTACAGAGAAACCAGACCGACCAGGAAGACTTGACGCTGGCCACAGTGTTCAAGCCAATGCCAATCACTTCCAGGTCAACGTGCAGACCATCTACAGACAGCAGCAACGGATCAAGGCCACCAACACCACGAATGTTCAACCCCCGTACTGGCAGAACAAGGGTTACCACAAGACGTCAGGACCGCCATGTTGTGCGACAACAAATACAGAATCCCTTCACGAAGGCATGTGAAACAGCGCACCCGACAGTGGGAACACACGGAGGACCCATTAGTGCCGATGCACTGCGCCGACGTCTTACCAGAGACAACCTCAATTGCTGGAGACCTTACCGCGAATCGTTCCTCATCCCTCGTAATCGGGGTGAACGTTTACTGTTTGCCCAACAACACCAAAACTGGTGCCATCGGCAATTGAGAAAGGTTCTGTTCACAGATGAGAGTCGATACTGCGTGTCAACTGCAGTTTGAAGAACAATAATATGGCGTCGACGTTATTCAGATCAATATGTTATGGAGAGAGATTCGTTGGGAGGTCAAAGCAGTATGATTTGGCGTGGCATCGGCCAGAACCCCAGGTTGGGTCTTGTGGTGTTCCAGAATCTTTATTCAGGGACATGAAGCGGCATCACAGCAGTGCGCTATATCGACCAAGCTCTCAGACCCAACGTCACATCCCATTTCGTCCGTCACCGGATCAACATTTTCCAGCATGACAACGCCCGTGCGCACACCGCCACGACTACACTGGACTTTCTACAGCAGAATGGGGTCAACGTTATGCACTTGGCAGCCCTTAAGATAATATATCCTCATAGGGGGTACGATTAGCGGAAATACTTCATAACACAGTTATCAACAACTATTTAGGTTCACATCCACCTGAAAATAGCAGAAAAAACGTGTTTTATAAACACTTCCGGAAAACAGACGCGAAACGTTTTATTAGCCATTCTAGCATTGTTGCGGTAAAGATCAAAGGCGCCGCCTATCCTTTATTTAAGAAATAGAGTAGCCTCAACCATCATGTGTTTTGCAATAAAGTATAGTTTTGCCCTGAACTATTATAGTTAAAGTACGAGGCCGAAGGCCGAGTGGTTTGACGTTGATAATAGTTCAGGGCAAAACTATACTTTATTGCAAAACACATGATGGTTGAGGCTACTCTATTTCTTAAATCAGGTGCTAGGGGGTTGTGACGACATAGACAGGACTCGTTAACGACTGGCTGATCTGTGTCATTGTTTACATTATAGATTCCAGCGGTCGTGAACGTATATATTTTCACTGATTGCACTTATAAAAAAGCCCCTAGGTCACCAAAGCTATTAATATCAATACATCGACATATTCTGTTTGACATTAATTATCTGTTGTTGTTGTTGTTGTTTGTTTGGGTTGTTAATCTCCGATAATCGAGTGAATCCAAACTGATATCTGATATCTGTTTTTTGTTTGAACACCTCGACAAATCGACTATCCCCCTGTGTAGTTGATTGACCATTGTATATGTAGAATACTTGTTACTACTTTGTGCCATTTGTGTCAACTCAATATCGCAACTCCGTGTTTCTGCTTTGCATGAATGTAACGATGAGATCCCGCTTTCGATGGTCTGTCTCTCGGCAACTTCCGGATCTCGTCATTGGGATACGAGGTTCCGAGCAGCTGTTTTTCACCTTATTACTTAGTTATTAGTGATAATAAAGATCAAATTTTTGATGTGTTTAGTAAATGTACCTCTTGATTCGCAATTTGCCACCTTCATAAAAACTTAGAATTACGTACTAATGTATTTTTCATAGTAAGGATACAGATTATTGTTCTTTTGTGTGAGTAACGGTCAGTGTTTGAGATAAAGAGTCTGGTACTAATCTAGAGTGACGTAGGCCAATATTGTCAATAATAACACAACATTTATTGTTGATTGTGATGTAAGTTAAAGCCTGCTTGGAAATGTATCGTAAATATGAAATTCTTTTTCAGTTTTAACTATTTCAACCAAATAAAAATATTAACGCTGAAAAGCATATTATTTCCATTTCCTTCAGTACTTTAGTACCGGTATTTTATCAGAGAGAGGTTTTTAGTTACCTAACACTACTTTTTCACACCAGACAATATAGTCATAAAGTTATTACCTAACAGTCTACATGAAATGCCACACACCTGTACATTATGGCAATTAAGCAATAAACTTAATTATGACCTCAGCACCTGGCACATTTCCAATAGGTAATACACAAGGCACTGATTAGTTATCTTGTCTAAACTTTATCCTCACTCATGATCAACAGCCTTTATTTAAACTTGATGAAGGTAATTAGGTTTGTCAATACACGTGACACATGACAATATATTAACAAATCTGTATTACTAAATATCTTATTTCATTCTGCAATGTTTATCAATATATAATAGGTTATAAGTTATCCACTGTAAGGCTACATAAAATGGTAAATGTTTCTCCGGGGCAGCTCTTTTACTTTAATTTTACTTTTTGTTGCTTCTAAAATGACGCTGTAGCAAGAAATTTTAATTTTTCATAAATGTTATAACCCAAAATGTAGTGTCAACATACAAACATACGTGACGTGCCCACATTTTTGTATGTATCCTTAGAGTAATCAGCACCAAAAAAAATTATATATACCCCAAAACTAGTAATGTAACAAACTACAAACCTGTCACTGTGTATAATTTACAGATCTATATATATATATGCACATTATTTCATTATAGTCTCCAACATGTTGAAATAACTATTTAGTTCAACCCGATGAATTTTTCAACCTCATATGCAATCAAATACTAAAAATTCAAACAGTTAATGGGGTTTGAATTAATAATTCTGCGACTAATCTAAAGAGACATAAATTCATAATGCAGATAAAAACTCAACATTCGTCTGCAAAATCATCAATTATAGTCAACTCCCCAAAAGTTTCATGATTATTTATCTCACCTCCCCCGTTTTCTCTTCCGATATGGTTGACATCTTCATTTGTTTATGAACTGTTCGTAAGGCATTTTTGACGAGTCTTTTCCTTTGTGGGGCAAGTCCAAAGTCCCCTTTGAAATCGTAGGAAAGATCATAACAGTCCTCTGCGAAATGATCGGAGCAGATAACAGACCTGTCATTGGGACTCCTCTTCGCTCTTTTCTGACTAACAAACTTTGTCCAATTCGCGAATTGGACAGGATCCTTCGGAAACCAATGCAGTTGAATGTCACCTGTTTTCTTATTAGTACTGTTGGCAGAAGGCATGTCTCTATCGCAATGAAAACGTCGACGAATGCGACCCATATCTGCATTGATATATACTTGTATACAAACAAACGCGGAGCGAGTCCTGTCTATGATGTCACATCTGCCGAAGGAGAGCTCAGGCCACTCTAGGGACCTTTTTAATTGGGCTTTCGAGGTGGCCAATTTCTACGCGCTTTGAACCGTTATATCTTTTTAATTAAAGGACGCATCGAAACTCTGATGTTTTATTTACTTGAATGTATTGTCTTTATGAAAATGGGGATTGAAGTCGGATACAAAACTGGGATATAATATCTTTAGTCCGGACCTTAATCCGATTGAACATCTTTGGGATATAATTCAGAGGAGACTGAATGTCGTCATATACAGACACCAGATACTGAAAAAAAAATGTGTATAGACTATAAAGCTTTTTAATGATGTCCTGAAATTGTGATGAGTTACTTGTGACTGATCTGCCATTATACTGTGTACCAAAATTTTCTATAATCCGGTTGTTAAATTGAATTCTATGATAGTTTGATTTAAGTGCCTATCTAATATTGAAATCTTCCTGAAGTTTTCTTGGTGATATATATAAAATCAGTATCTGAGAGAAAATAGCTAACCATAATTGTAAGTGGACTGAGTGTATAAATATTTGGCACGGTGAACTGAAATATGCTTACATAAGAATGCAAAATAAGTCTTTAAAAAATTAAGTTGTGGTATAACACTGCCTATTCTCTTCCATTGTATGCATGGTAAAAATGTTCACGTTTAATTATGAATAAATATTCACATAAATTAAAACAATTTTATCCTCAAATGCCTTACTATAGCCAATTTGAACCGAAAAACCGTACTCTAGCGTTTGTAGCAATATGTTTGTATTCCTTTATGATCTATCTTACACACAAAAATCGGAGAGTGGGCCCGAATTGTCCCCGGGTCTCGAATAGATGTGCACATCGTATAGATGAATAAACTAGCTGAAATGTCCTTAGCACCTTGCTGATTTTAATCAATAAGATGTCTTTTTTTCATCATATGAGCCAAAGAGATTTATTTCTTTTTAATCTCAGAAGTGCTTTATTCGGTTTGTCGGTTTCAAATAACCATAAGACGTCATCTCCATCACGTTTATGAAGTCAACGATTTGCCTTGGACGCTGAGTGATGTAAGGACTATTGGAATTTTGTAGCTACACCATCTGGGACTTTTAATCGGCCTAAGCGCGTAAAAAGTTATTTCGAAGGCTGGTGCATGACGCTACATCCAGTTTTTGTATTTCATATCTAAATGCAAGTCCATTTGACGTTTAGGTTTGACTCAATATTTTCGTTAGAAATGAAATGATCACAAGTTTAGGGTCCAGTTGTTTCCAGTACAGTTTTGTCGAGACAAGGGGAAAAGTAACGTTACCTGTAAATGGGACGTTTTTAGGAGACTTCTTATTTATATATTTTAAGTCTTTTTGCTAAGAGTTAAAGTTGGCTAAAAAAATGGCTATTTAACATTGAAATAATGTAACCATTTTCGTTGTTGTTCTGTTTTACATGTCTGCATGTAACGTCGTTAATTTTTTTTCTCACTGGGTTTGTTTAAAAATGTTTCAAATAATGATTAAACTATTTATTGCTGTTATATATATATATATAAGTTGAATTGGTTCAAACGCAAGGTCACATATATATTAAATATAACATACTTCACATAGTCGTTTGCAGAATAATTTTAATCCGATACTAGTATTTCGTTAATAGTATTGACTCATCGGGGATGAAACGATATGATCGTTAACATCTCATTACAAGCGTTTTTATAACAAAATATACGTAAAATGTACAAGGATATATTGTAAATTATGCTAATCAGGTGACATCATGGTTCTTCATTGTTGGTTTTCTGATTGACACAATCACTCTCTTTATTTTTGAGTCAGAGTTTTTAGGTAAAGATTTGTATATTTGCTTATCGTTAAGCATGTCATTAATTTTGTTTTTATAGTAATATGGTTTAAACATATTTTTATTTCATTAAATGAAATAAGGATTGGTGAACAAGCCTTGAGGCTTATTTGAACACCGCTCCTTAAATACAACAAAAAGAGCTAGACACAAAAACAGAAAATATAACTAATGAAAACACCATTTTTGTAATTAAATGCAAATGTGAAAAAAGATTGTTGGTGATGCTTAATAATTTACTGCAGTTTAAAATCATGAAGTGCTTATGAAAGTTGTACACAATATACGTTAAAATTTCAGAGAAAAACGGTTACTAATACTTATAAACTGGTGTAGAGATTTAAGGATATTGCTGTTAGTTGAGCTGTTCAGGGATTCATGGCCGTATAATACTGTCTTTATATCGTATCCTTGTGTATAAAAATACATATTCTCTCTTAAGGTGTGGTATTTACGGCAAACAAACAGGTAGTGAAGGGCGTCTTCGTTACAATAGCCGCACGAACACCTTGGTGTGTCCGATATATGCCGTTTGTATCTATCTGCATTCAGATCGCTACATTCGAGCTTGAGGCGACAATGGACGACTTGGCAAAAACGAGTGCCAAAATTTAAATCATAGTAACTTGGAGCCACAGCTGGGCTTATCATCTTTTTGAATAGAGGGATAGATGCAGCGTTCTAAATTATACAGTAATATCCCACATGAGCTAGGCAAAACTGCACTAGAATTCTGGATTGACAAACATCCTGAGTCAATCCATCCACGTTTTAGCAAAGATTTCATCGTTACATCAGCTGAATTTATTCTAGAAAACAACACATTTCAATTCAATCAAAATTCATATCTTCAAATTCTCGGTACGGCAATGGGGACAAAATTTGCGCCAGTCTATGCCAATTTAGTACTAACGTAGCTAGAAGAAAATCTCTATACTACCATAGAGGGAAAATTCGACAAGGATTTTGCAAATGAATTCATCTTAAAATGGAAAAGATACCTTGATGATTGTTTCACATTCTGGGAAATATCTAAAGGGGACATATACCAAATATATGACATTCTACAAAACATGCATCCCAACATCAAATTCACAATGGAAACAAGTGAGATAGAATTGCCTTTCTTAGACATACTTATCAAGAAGGATAATACTAACATCATAACTGATGTTTTCCATAAGACAACAGACACAAAACAGAATCTCCATTTCAAAAGCGCACATGAACGAGATGTCAAAACAAACTTGCCCTATTGTCTAGCTAGACGTGTCTGTGCCATAATTAGCAATGAAAACCTCAGGTCTCTAAGATTAGAGGAACTAAAGTTTTCATTATTGCAGCGAGGCTATCCAGAACCTCTTATCAAAGATGGAATAAATAAAGCACAGGCACTCACTCTTGAAGAGTTACGTACTCATAAGGATAAAATAAATGAGGACCAAAACACAATCGCTTTCGTGACAACACATAATAAAAACAATGCGGAATTATTCCCTGTTATACATAGGAACTTACCTATGCTTAGTCAAGACAAGAGGTTAGGCCAAATGTTGAAAAGAAATAAAATCATTAAAAGCAAAAGACAGCCAAAAAATCTTAAACACATCTTAACAAGGGCTAAATATGATGGTATCCAAAACCCAACAGAAAGACCTTCAGTTTCCAAATGTTCAAATAAAAGATGTTGCACATGTCCCCATTTATTAGAAGGCTCGTCTTTCACATTTGACAATGGCAAAACATTTGAAATAAAATCTAACTTTGATTGCAATTCAAAAAATGTCATTTATGCAATAATGTGCCCTAAGTGTAAAAAAAATCCTATATTGGTAAAACTGAATGCCTAAGGTAACCTTACACAACACAATAACGATAGCAGATACCGCTGGTTATTTGTAAATAAACATCTTTCTACTTGTGCAAATGGTGATTTCAAAATATTTCCTTTCTATAAAATATTTCATAAATCTAACATGGGCAGTGTCTCAAATACACTTTTAATCTGGATTTATGCCAGGAGATTCCCCATCAAATCAGTTAACGTACCTGTATAATTTTATTGCAAAAGCCCTGGACGAAGGGAAAGAAGTCAGAGCAGTTTTCTGTGATATTAGTAAAGCCTTTGATAAGGTCTGGCACAGAGGAATTATTCATAAGCTAAAAACATATGGTATACAAGGCGACCTGTTAAAATGGTTCGAAAGTTATTTAGAAAATAGAGTACAACGAGTTGTAATTAACGGGTATAAATCAGATAAGAAAGCTGTACTAGCTGGAATACCTCAAGGCTCAGTTCTTGGACCGCTACTATTCCTCATATACATCAATGATATTGTATGCGATATCGACAGTAACATTCGTCTCTTTGCGGATGACACATCCTTATACGTGATTATTGAAGATCCACTTACTGCTGCGAATAATCTTAACAATGATTTAGACAAAATTTCACAATGGGCCCGTGAATGGCAAGTCACATTTAACCCAAACAAAACAGAATCTATCCAGTTCTCGCGTAAAGCAAAACCGTCTGTAAAACCGAACCTACTCACAGACGGAACGATTATAAAAGAAGTCAAAAGTCATAAACATTTAGGAATAACACTCCAAAGCGACTGTGCATGGAATAATCACATTGATGATATTGTACGAAAGGTTCGCCCTATGATCAGTTGTCTCAGGAGTTTCAAATACCGATTAACACGTAAAACCTTGGATACAATGTACAAATCGTATATTTTACCGATATTTGACTATTGTTCGCACATTTGGGATAATTGCACATCTGAACAGTCACGAATATTAGAAAATTTGCATCTTGATGCTTTGAGAACAATATGTGGTGCCGTTCGTGGAACAAGTCACAATAAAATCTACAGTGAAACTAATTTTCAGTCTTTGCAAGATAGAAGATACTGTCAGAAATTAACTGATTTCTTTCAAATGTACAATGATCAATTACCAAGCTATCTTTGCGACTTGATCCCAAATTCGGTTTCCGAAACTGCAAGATATGAATTAAGAAACAGCTCTGAAATACAGGGAATTTACAGTCGAACTGCCAATTACGCCAAATCGTTTTTACCAGATACAATAAATTTATAGAATGCTTTACCTCGTTACAAAGAGTCGTGCACATATTCAGAATTCAAACATCTAATCACTTAAAGTAAAAATAAAATTTATTTAACCTTGACTACGGCACCCGATTTTGTCAAATTATTCACTGTCAACTTAGACTCGGTTGTAGTAATCTAAACTCGGATAAATATAACAGACACATATTAGACAGTCCATGCTGCTCTTGTGGATATCAGACAGAAAACGCCCTACATTACATTTCACTTGCGGTAATTATACCAACCTAAGACAAAATATGTATTTTTATAACTCTGGTCATACCCTGGATACAATTCTGAACGGGAACAAAGAACTTAGCCACTTTGAAAATCAGAAAATAATTGATTCAGTTCACGATTTTATCACCAAAACTCAACGATTCAAATCTGACACCCAAAAATAAAAACTGGTTTTGACTCCCTTGATAGATTTATATGTATACAAATGGGTTGCTAGACACACCAAACCATTACTGTCTACTTAAACTATAATATTAATCTTGTAATTGATGAATGTATATTTATATTGTTTACATAAGGATCAACATAGATGATGTCGCATTTTCTTTCATTTTGTATCACATGTTGTATGGGAGCGGTGTTAAAATAAGCCCTTTGGCTTGTTCACCAATCCCAATTCAAATTTATTGAATAAAATATGTTTAAATCAAATACACTTTTACGACTTGAAAAGTCCTTCATTGACACCTATAGACCCTCACTAAATAAACAATGAGACGATTACCCTTAAATCACTGACATATATCTCTAACTACAATTGAGCTATTTAAAGACAAAAGAGATAATGTCATATTAAATACATATTGCTCAAGGGGTAAACTCATAAGAGAGTGATTGTTTCAATCAGAAAACCAACAAGGAAGAACCATGATGTCACCTGATTAGCATAATTTACAATATATCCTTGTACATTGTACGTATATTTTGTTATAAAAATGCTTGTAATATCGTTTCATCCCTGATGAGTCAATACTATTGACGAAATACTAGTATCGGATTAAAATTATTCTGCAAACGACTATGTGAAGTATGTTATATTTAATATATATATACTTTACCAGATTACTTATGCGACCTGGTTCCTAAAACTGTCTCTGAAAACAGTCAATATAACCTGAGAAATAGTTTTAAGCTCCAAAAAATAAACTGTAGGACAAAAATTCATTCTTACCAGACACAATTAAAATGTGGAACTCTTTACCTGACAACCTCACAAATGCCAATTCAATAAGTGAATTTAAATCTCTTTTAACAAGATCTGATACACTAAATAGTCATGATTTAAACTACGGTAGCAGATTTTGTCAGATTGTCCACACTCGCCTCAAGCTTGGCTGCAGTGATCTAAATGCGGATAAAGTCAAAAGATATATATCGACTAACGCTGAATGCGAATGTGGATATCATGATAAAGATATTATTCATTATCTTTTCATATGAAAACTTTATACAGATATAAGACATAAATCTTACTTTTACATAAACGGTCACAGCCTCCAAACAGTGTTATACGGATTACCATCAACTACCAGTAGTGAAAATGAAAAAATCTTGGAATCATTACACCAATATATTTGCAAGAGCAAGCGATTTGAAAGGTAAAATGAATTGATTATCATAAAAAGAAACTGCAAGCGTTTTGTCACCTAGTTTTGTACCCACACATATTAAGTTTAATGGATTTTTCTTGTATTTTGTTCTCTTTATTTGTCTCGTTCTTGTGAACTTTGCTTATTACGTTTTGTACTGGTGAGGTATTCATAAAAGCAAAGACTTGCTTGTTTACCGAACCAGATTCTTATATGAATAAAAATATGTTTAAACCATATATATATGTATGTATCGGCATAAGATACTGTGTATATATTTCTTCGTTGTTTTAATTCACAATATAATACAATATGCAGTAAAGCATATCTTTTAACTTCATACTTCACACTAGCTTTGGCTAATTATTTTTTAAATGGCTCACGGGCATCGGCGCCTCACTTTCACATGTGCGCACAATTGCTTTTTTTTTGTCATTTAGAAAATAAATATTTCGAATCATGAACTGCCCATCTTCATCATCACTTTGTCAACAAAAGACACGTCTGAAAAAACGACTTTTATACAGATGTATACTCTGTCACCACTTCCAAACTGTTTTTCTGATGAGAAAAATAAAATGTTGTCCTCCCACATCAATAATTGTTCCGATAAGATATAAAAATGAAGACCCTTCTAGTTATCTTGTTTCGTGCTTTTAGCTTCTGTCTTTTTCGATATAAGGTTTAGGAATAATTCTATAGATTACTTCTTTATCTTAAGAGGTACAGAGACTTTGTCTTATGCAATTGTGATTTCATTATCGGATCTATGTGTTATTCATTTGGATCATTGGATTTGGACACATTATAGAAAGGTTAATTCTTGTTTATCGTATGTATTACATATGTATGTGTATTTCGAGTATTGTAGGAATATCAGGTTCATTTATTTGGCATCCATATAATTTATGTGTGGTTATCAATGTTTTTTTTTATTATGTTCTTTCTGTTATATAAACATAATAATCAATAACCTAAACATTAACTGAAATAATTTTTAAACGTAAACTAAATTTTATCACTAAAGTTATCAAATGTGTTGTATGGAAGGTAAGAGTGTGAATCTTCAAGTTATGTGTGTTTGATTGAATATGTTTGACTATATTTATTGCAATGTGTGTTATGATGTATTATTGCATAGATAAGTGGCTAAAACAGGTTTTTATCATGTAGAATTATTGCAGTCCAGTAGTATTTATGATCTCTTTCCGCCAGTATTGTAAATACTATTCAAAGAATGCAGATGTAGATGCATGGTCATGACGAAAATATCCAGTCGTCTAGCGTGCAGAACCTAGTCCACACTTGGTACGTTTTACTTTTATTGTAATGTAATCTATTCGTATTATTTATTACTGTTTCCATGTCTTCCTTGCATGTGGCATATATATACCACATTTGTATAATCTTTTTTGATATGGAAGAGATGCAATTCTTATTGTGTATACCTTCAATTCTTGTATTTCTTATATGTTGTCATGTTTATTTAAAGTAAGTGCTTAATCTATCATTTATAACCTCTCATTGTCCATATCTATTCAGTATATAACAGAAACATGTATTGACGCGCAGTCAGTCGAACCTTCATATTCTAAAATATTTATTATTGTTTCCGGGTTTTTCTTTGTTTAATAGTTTCGTAATAAACTAGTTGACCATATTGAACCTTCGTGTGTGTTCTGTTATCACCCATCCTTTTTAAGGGGAAAGTGCATACGCTTTCGCTCCACTTGCATACCCTTGGTTATAACCGCACTTAACGTTACGCGCTTTGACCTATGGCCTATGAACTATCTAAATATCAAGATTGCACGTTCTGTTTTGCGTCCTGTTTGGTGGATCACTGTGGAACTCCTACAGGTTCCAAAAACAGTGTTTTCAAACATTTACCACGCCTTCAATTTAATGCAATTATCATTAGATTTTATCTAGATCATGTCAGGACGTAACAATGTTGCCGAATTACAATTGTCACATGAGTATATATTATTTCCTCTCGCCATGTCTCATTTACTGGCTTGATGTTGGGGACTCGCTTATGAGCCTGCGAGAGGCACACTTCTAAAGAAGTCAAAGGGAGGGTTTTCATAATTTTATTATAAAAACAATGAAAGCATTTTACATGAATAGACAATTTCTAATCTTACCTACTCTACCTATCCTACGTATCCCCATACTTACTCTACTCCCATAATACTTTACCCATCCTAGCCGTTGTTGGCACCACGAAACCCCGCCTGTCCAACTTCCTACTCTTTCTGGTCCAGCTCTGCTCTTCCGAAACTTACCCTCTAACTGCTCGTGCATCCCCTTTTTAACCCTTGACCACATTAATCATCTTATGGGTGTGTTTTTCTCTTGACCAATCATTTCTTTACTTCAGAAGTGCTCTCTGACCTTCGACCTCGATAACTTCGAACCTTAACCTTTTTGTGACGTCACTACCTACTCTCTCTAATTGGATAATACACTTAAGCAAATGCTCAGTAATTCATAACGTCACGATAATGCATTTTATCTCTCATTTATTCTTCTTACCAAGCTGCATTTGACATAAGAAATGATTACATGTTAGGCTTGGTCGTAAATTCCAATTGACCAAATGTCAAATATGTCAGAATACTTGGCCTAAACTCATTTCTCTTCCGTGTTTCTCATAATTGATAACTAAAGAACACGTACATTTTGAGCACCCGCCCTATTATGTCTTTTGTCTACACATTTGCTACTTTCAAATAATATCTCACTATTCTAACCTTATTTTTATATAAACATACTGAATATTTCCTAAAAACCCATATTCTATCTTACTTTTAATCTCACTACATAACACAATCTGTCCATATTGATCGGATCTTGCGAAAATAAGTGGTGAAAAATTGCAAGTAGGAACCCGTCCTTTTTACGACCCACGGCGTCCTTGTATTATGTGTCTCTCTTTTGTAATGTGCGTATCGTAAGGGTGAAAGAACCTTTGTCTTTCCAACGGTTCCTAGAAGAGAATTTAACGATCAGATTGAAAGAACATTGATGGTTGTGGACCGCAAATAATCACGAGTATTTACTCTCAACTTGTGTGGAGAAGAACATTGAGTTATTGACGTTCGGTTCATAAAAGTATTTTGAAAAAAGAAAGACATAGTGGTATGTTGTAGCAACACTGTAAATAAAACAGGAATAATACAAATGTGCCTTATTAGTTTGACAAAGGTAACAACAAAACTTGTGAACAGTAATTGGGAACTTGTCAACAAATTTAAGCAAAAGCATAAGATACGAGATAAGCAAAGCGTCTTTCATAAATGCATGTGTTACCTCAGCAATATATAAAACATAATCTAATCTTTATTTATGAAAAAACATGTTTTTGTGAAGAAGTGATCTCCCGGGGTAAGCATAGTTCGGACTTGAAATAACACTATCATGAAAAGGTATTTAAAAACTCCTACCTTTTAATTAGTTGTCCAGTTTAGTTCCAAAGGCAAAAGAATTTTTTAAAGAAATATCCACTGCTAAAGTCATTCGATAACAAATCATGACCTCGTGTACAAAGTTTGATCATAAGGAAAGCACGTCATGTATCATTCAGAGACAAAAGTTATGGCAAAGGATAAAAGTTTGGAAACAATGTCAAGGTCATAATGTCAAAAATGATAACTTCATTTGAAAGATCTTATAATAAGGGTCCCACATGTTAAGTTTGAAAATATATCACTTGTCTAATGAAAACTTATTTACCAAACGATTCCCAATGTATTCAATGTTATTTCTTAACGTAGTCAAGTAGTCGTTTCAATCGTTATTTTACAGAGCCAGGATCTACAGAGCAACAAATGACACCTTGTATAGGTGACAGTAGCAATGTACCCCCTTTCTGGAGGTTGCGTTTCCAACAGGTTCACCTTTGTTGACTCCACTTGGTCACTGCGACTACCAGTGTCAAAGTCAAAGAAGTTTATTATACTTAAAGCCTTCGGCCCATATACAAATGATACAAGTTTACATTGGGTTCATACATAACGACAAACATTTCATAGCAGAACTAACAATTCAGATATTAATTTGCATCTTAAGATGGTTTAGAAAACGTGCTAGATTATGTATTACTTTCTCGTTTCTAGAAGACATAAACTGAAATAAAGCCAGTTGTAGGATACTTTGAAAGATAACAGTGTTTTTCTGTAATCGGCATAGTGTGAACAAACGAAAGCAAAGTGGAGTTCATCTTCAACAGCAGATTTACATAATGGACATATTCTTAAGTGTCTTCCTATTCAAAATCTCCTGCGTGCATTCACAGCTAAGTGTAAGAGTGGAAGCTTCATGCTGTAGGTTCAGCTGATGCAAAGTTGTTCATGTCTGCCGCTTGACCAGATGACTTGCGACGATTTCTGTAAAGCTCCACTATGCCAAGAACAGCTTGAGCAGCGACTACGAGAAAACAGGTCCAGGATGCTATCTGCAGTAATCATGGAATGAAAATATTTAGTAATATTGTTGAGATTATTGTTGGACACAAACTTAAATATCGTTTTACTGATTGATTGAAACGTCCATGCCATTTTCAGAAAGATTCAAAAGCGGACAAGCCATCATGAACATTTATGTTGCAAATAGCTATTACAGCCTTGCTAGTGACAGTTTACCAAGTATTTGTATTACGATTCTTTTTTGAGGGAACATGAGAAATGATGAAAACTCAGATGCTTTGAATTTTGACTATAAGTACTGTGACCATAAAGGTTTGTATTGCTGAAAATAATACGTCCTAGGTCAAACATTTGATTAATGACACATATTAATATCAAGAAAAAGTAGATATTTGTCACTGATGAAAAAAATCAGAATTATTGTCAGCAATATAAATTCATTTGATTGTGACATTACTATAAATTGAGATGCTATCGTGCTTAGTATATTGATACTATCATGGTTGTTATGAATACGTTCATCTTCTATCGTCTATGTTCAGCGTTATGCAACTCGCTAGTACGACTATTTAACATCTTGGGAACGTTTGTGTTTGCACCTGTCAGACAGTGGTCAGCAAAACCTTAAAGCTGTACTGTCATTGTTAATCAACAGTGTGACAATTGACACTTACAATATCGAGTTATTCTGATGTTAACAGAGAAAGGTGATTGTTGCGTAAATTGTTGATTGTTTTAATGAGATTGGTCAAATAGAAAGATTATTAGAAATGCTTTATTGTTTTCCTTTAAAAGTATTTTTCATAAGCATTCAACTTCAGCATCAATAAACTCAGGTCCGTGACACCTGTTTGTTTTACTTCTTTTATTATATTACTCGCTTTTAAACAGGCCTTGCGAAGTTATTTCGCCGCTATAGATTAGTGTCGTCAAGACAGACTGACGTCTGTAACGACTGTAGACTTCATCATAATGGATAAAAGATAGAGGAGATAAGCAAGGGCCTCACCTCTGCTACCTGGATACATAAGTAAAAGCTTTCACCGTTCACTTTGAGATCTTTAACATTCCATACCGTTTTCTTGGCATGAACACATCTGAAAGTCAAACAGATAGTTATATAAAACGGGAATAAATAAATCATGATTACAAATAAGGAAACTGATGTATGTTCATCTCCAGTTGAGATTTTAAGTGCATAGATATTGGTTGTCGATACATTTAAGGTTTAACAACCAACAAACTTAAAATAGCTTTCTTTTTTAAATAAACTCAAGTCTTAAATCATCCTGTCTCAGGGTAAGATGTAAAGCTGACGCTTCACTCTTCTTACCCTGGGTGTAAACAACGGTATAAACTTCGCCTCGTGATTATTGTTTTTTGATATAAGATCCCACACCGTCTGGCAATGTCTCTGTCCTTGAATTTAACAATAAATGATATAAAACATACCTGGCTCCAGCGTTAGAAACATCCTATATAATCCAAAAGAATTTAGGTAACCGTTTCAATCGATCTACTTTTTCAAATGATTGTCATCGTCGGTAGAAATGTATGAGCCGAATCTTCTTATTGGTTGAAAGTATATCCAACAAGTTCATTGGTTCATAATTGTCGTGACAATGTACTAAGTAGCAGTCGAATGCCAAGAGTAACACCCGGTCGAGTCATTCCAAAAGACGCTAAAAGATAGTAGATGTTGCTTCCTTGCTTGACGCTCAGCAATATAAGGATATAAGGCGAATCAACTGGCGCTGCAAAGTGGTCGCCAGGTGCGGGGAGAACAAAACACATTTCCGATACTAAATTCTAAATGCGACAAAACAGATTTATTACTATGATATCGCCTGTTGTTGAGACATACGTTACCTTTCTCCGTCGTTGAGAGCCTTCACTAGATGGTCACACATCATCTTGAAGCCGACGCTAACGATGCAGGAGGAAATGAAGATTGTCACACTCAACACACAGTTCACCAGAAGGGGCAGCAGCGTGGGCATCTGGGACCTGGGGATACATTTATTTTCAGTCATACAAGGGCTGACTGTTCCTATACTCTACGTATATCGTCCCTTGCACTTTTCATCAGCAAAACTTGTCCTCAAGTTACCCATGTTAGATTTAGAGGGAGTACAACGTCGATGGTCATGCGATCCTTACTAAAGACGTCAAACGGGACACTTAGATCTTGCGTGTAGAAAACTTGCAAGATTGGGATACAATATACCATCAAATAATGAATTCTATACTTACATACCAAGCAGTTTAAACGTGACATAGTGAAAATAGTTATAGTGATGTAGCTCCCCAGTCTTTGCATGGCATGTGATGGACCATAATATGAAATGACAGATTTATTATATGCAATGACTCGCGAAAAAAATTACAACTTTAATCAGCTGGATGTTGTTTATCTACACAAGGAAATATATATAAGTCATTCGTCTACACAGAAATCTTCTGCCTCTGAACAATTTGTAAACAACAAATAACTTAGCATGTCACACATTTTTTACTAAATGCCAATACATCTAATATTTTTTCTCTCTGACAAAATGCTCTCTCCCATTGGCTGATCAATAGCTACAGCCTCTACTCGTTGCTCTCGCAGTTCACAAACTACCTCCAGCTAAACTCACAGTCTTGGTGGATAGGTCAGTACCAAAGTGAATTTTTATTTCTGAATCCTTATTGTTCTGGTGCCTTTATTATCATTTTTTAGAATATTACCATATATTATGAGTTTTGAGTAGAAAATACAAATATGACAAATATGAAAACATAATTTTATAAAACTGTGAATATATAAACATATATGACTTTTTGTTAACTCAAAAGAATTTATAAAACGTTAGCCCATATGCATCACGCGCGAACTAAAAATCACCATCTGAAAAATCATACTGAAAGCTTGAAACATCAAGAAAAACATCCAATTCTAAAAGTTAAATGTACAAATTTGAATCGTCAAATAAGGCACAAATAAACAAAAAACTTGTCATGTAAATTAATCTCCAATGGACGAAGTTTTATCACCGGTCGAGTTTAACTCGACTCGCCAACCTTAACAATGCATGCCATTATCATTCACAACAGTTTTTTCATACTGCAATGCATTCAGAATAGTATCAGTGTCAAGACCATATGTCGATTCTAAATGCATAGCACCAGTGACAAGGCAGGTAAACAGGCAAGAGTACCTCTTTTGACGGCGTTTCCCCCGTCCTTGAACTGTGACAAATGGTCCAGCAAAATCAACGTTGTCAAATGCTTACATTGGATGCACGAGTCTGTTCTGTGGAAGGTTTGTCATGAGTTGATACCAACATTTAGTGTTTTGAAGACTTTGAAGACAAAGCAGCTAGAGTAGAATTGCTACCTACACTCAATGCCAAAAGAAAGTTTGCATTAAAATGAAAAATTCTTTTCAAAAACCGATGAAATTTTTCAAACAAATTAGACCCTGAACAGATTGCACCAACACTACCTCTGCTTGGGAAAACTACCTATGTCTTCTATCTCAACACGAGAAAGTATATCCTGAGGACGAGGCCTGGTACCTTGCCACTCCAGTTGGTCATGGCACCCTTGCAACAATGGTGAAACATACGTGCAAATCCGCCAACATTGAAGGAAAGAAGACGAATCATTCACTGCTAGCAACCACAGCAGCAAGGCTCTGTCAATCAAATACTGACTATGCTTGATTGATCACCCGGCGTACGTCGCTGGAAGTGACGAAAGCGCCATAACATTTTATTCAATTTGATCCTGTTATAGACAAGGCATACGCCGGTCCGCCATGGGGGAGACCGGCGCACATTTGGACAAAACACAATTTTCCTGTTTTTTCTTTGTAGACAAATAATATGACACTTTGCGGATTACAAACTACCTTTATTGCCAAAATATGAAAACAAGAGAAAATTACATAAATAACAAACTTCGGGTGCATCGATAAATGGAACAGGGCACATTGGGACGATATCTATATCTGTCTAAAATAATGACTAACGATAAATGACTTGCTATAAATATCATCAAAGTGAAATAAACAATGGAATATTGCTTGATGAAGTTCCAGGCAAAGTTTAATAACTGTTCTTGGCTCCAGGTTCAATGTGTCCACCCTGGGTGTTTGTTTCGGGTTGTCCGATATGTCCTTCTTAGGTTCTTTTGATGGTGCAATGTCAGCATCTAACGTGCTTGTAAATGGTGGTCCCATGTGTGCATCCTGGGTGCTTGGAAATATGGTCCCTTGTGTCTATCTTTGTTGCCTGTTACTGTTTGTCGTATTTGTGCATTTTGGGTGCTTCTGGTGGGCCCGTGTTCATCTTGGGTGCTAGAGGCTAGAGGTCCAAGTTGCAGGTGTTTCTGGTTAATCTGTAAGGAAGCTTCCTCTTCAATGTGTTAATGTGTTCCCAGTAATTGTGTGATATAACAAATTGTCATTGTGACCCCTGCATGGGCCAACTGCCAATCTTCGTCCTGATTGTAGAATTTCATCAAGGGAATGTATATATTATGTCAAGAGGCTGTAGTTGTTGATGGGATACATGGCTCTGGTTGTTGTTGAGCAGAAGCAGCGCCTTATTGTCAACACTACAGTTTGCTTGGTCAACAAAGTGGCCAAGCCGGTCACTGAATATTGTTGTGGTCATCAATCCACTTGCTTGATAACGGTGTTAGTACTTACACCGAAACGTCGCAATCCTGCAATAAAGAAGTTGTAATTCCATATGACTTGTTGTCTATTCATCATTCCTGTCGAGTAGTGTAGGAAGTTCCTCTGAAACGAGCTAGAGTCTGTTTTTAGCATGTGATCCTTGAAATGCACTCTTGAAGATATTATTACTTATTATTTGTCATTATCATTTGTTACTTATTTTGATTTTTAGTATTCGATATTGACAAAACTGCCATTAAAAAAATGTTTGAATGTTACGGTGTACATTAGGACACTGTACTACGTTAGCACTGTCCCAACCTGCCTCGATGACACAAATAAGGGCCACACGTCTCCATGTTATAAGTAACTACTTATTAGAACTTAGTACAATGACGGATCTCTCCAGAACAATATATATCAACTAAGTTCTGTTACTCATCTTTACATCAGATCATAATTTCTAAGATGCTAACATTTTACTCAAAAAAAATACAAATACAAATATTACTTTCCAGTGATTGAACTTCACCACGTTTGTAGCCAACAGCATCATTTGTCACATGGTGTATGGTGTCACTTCATGCCCTATTGATAGTTTCTTGCTCTTTCTTTGGAATCAGTAGATATTTTGGATGTCTCCATGTCCATGTCCCAATCTACCCATGTCTCCCCTATACGCGGCTTAAAGGAAATCAAGCATAGCCACCCAAGATCAAACGGTTTGCTTAATAACAGACAAGTTTGAAAAATCAAAATTTCAGTTCTTATAACTATTACGTAAGTGTGTGTTGTCATTTCAAAAATTAATTTCTACATTGTTAATACCCAACCAAAAGTAACTTTCGTATAAGGCAATGTTTGTGATTCGAGTGAAAAGCTTAATCTAAAAAACTAAAACTCTAAAATATGCTTTATCATAACTGTTGTCTCTAGGACTCAGAAGCGAAGCTGTGCTCACCTAAATGCTATTTCTTTCGCTCAATGTATTTCATTGACAAAATAAACTATTAAAGTTAATAATATTGAGTTTGTTATTTTGATAGTTTTTTTGTGTATTAGGATTTCGCGGGTCTTCCTGTGGAAAATCCGAATACTTGGCAATAGTCATGGTCGATTACATGCAGTATATGACAGATTAATTACCGTATATGGCCTAAGGCCCAAAATACAGTAGAGAAGTCGATTGAAAATAGCTTTTGCATTTTTTTGTGTGGAGTTCATGAGTTTTCACGACGTGCGTTGAATACTTTGCAAAGGAACATAGCTGTTGCTTGGATTATCTGTCTATCTGCTGTTGTCGTTGTGTTTCCGAACTATTGCTGTGCAGTGCATTTAATACACGATTCCTAAACATATTATGAATTGCTTGAGTACATTTAACTGCGCAAATGAAAACCATGATATAATCGTTGATCGTCCCGCATGAATACAATACATAGCACACTTGCAATTCGCTTTCACGAAGATATTTTCAAAAGTACCGTTTATATTCTTAGATTTGTCATGGGCAAGGAAAAAGAATTACAAATTCGAAGCTCAGAATAACGGTTTATCTGTCACAATTATCCACTCAGGTCAGATAAACCGTAATTCCTCACATCTTGTTGGTTATTCTTATAATCCCCCAAAACAGGGGGTGACCCGAGAGACCCACTTGCGCACCGAGGCATTACTCTCAACAGTAGCGTATACAAACTGTACTGTGGAATCCTGAATAGGAGGTTTACGTAACATTTCGTAGATAACGAACTACTCCACGACTCTGATTCGTTCAAGGAAAGGACGATCAACCATAGAGCACATTTCCAGTTTGAAATCAACTTGAAACCGGTAATTCATACTGCAAATCAACATTTACTGCCTTTATTCACTTCCGTTAAGTTTATGACATCCTTGAAAGACATCGACTATGGGGGGAAATGATCCAAGCAGACATAACGGTAAACTGTATCAAGCTCTTATCTCTCTGTATTAAAATGTTCAGTGTTGTGTGGAATAAATGGACACACCATGTTTTGATGTTTGTGGGCTTAAACAAGACTGTCTTCTGTCACCGCTACTTTTCAGTAATAATCAATGATCTATTAGATACCGTTAGTGACATGCCCGTTGGTGTAATTGTTTGGGAAAGGGAGGGTCATGAAAACAGAGAGTTTTAAAATCATCTTTATTTAGGAATTGAAAGAGGGGCTGAAACATTATCATAAAGCCTTGTCAAATGAAAACAAAAGATTTTGAGCAAGACTTTTTTTATAATCTTAGAAACTGTTATGTCATTCATCCATGGTAACAAGACGTTTGAAGAATCCTCTTCGTCTTGTTCCAGAAGCTTTAATGCCTGCCGTGACATGTCCCTTCGATTCTGTTTTTGCAATGGAGTCAGTAAGCGAGGAACCCAGCGTGCTGACACTTTTGACATATGCAAATGATTATGGAGTATGTTCCATGTACTGCCATTACTCAGACCTGCTTCATGCATTATCATTTGTAGAGTTACGCGGCGATCTTCTTGAACCAGCGTCTCAACCTTCTTTATGACATCCATATCATCAGTAAGTGAGGGGCGTCCACTTCTTGGCTCATCTGCGAGGGACATATGGCCTGTTTTGAAATTCCTTTTCCATCTCACAAAAGTTTCATAGAATGGGCTGTCATTGTCATAAACAGATTTCATCTCATCATGAATTTGACGTGCAGTATAGCCCTTCAAATGTAAAAACTTAATTACACTGCGCGCCTCAGTTCTCTCCATAATAGGGGGTACTGCGCTATTCGGTCAAAAGACGTAAAACTGGATGTCGCGAAAAAGACTTTTTGACCCAGGACTAGACAAGGATCCCTTATGCTACAGTGACCATTTGGTTCGTATTCACCAGTACATTCTTTGTGATTATTGAAACTAGAAGAAGTCATAAAAGACACACAGCATCAAAATTCACCTAATTACTGCTTGAATAACTACATTTCACTTTCAACGAAACTTCTTTAATTCACAAGAATGAAAATATATTATCATACCCAGCGTCAGGTTCCCTGCGAGCGACGGCCTTGTAGTACCACACTGTCATACCCAGTCCATAAAGAAGACAGACTGCACTTATACCAATGGGGAAGGTGCAATTAGGCGAACTGGACAAGGTGGCGTGTATTGTTTTCCCCTCTTTGGTGAACTCGGCGTACAACATGCATTGATGGCGAAAGTTGAACTGTGAGAATAAAAACAGAAGATCGTCTGTAAAATGGAAATCATTCAAACAATACATTTCTCTCATATCAGTAAAAAATGCGCATTCAACAGAATACTTAAGGCGGAAGTATCACAAGGTCGTGAGTGTCACCTTTTTAGCCAATGCTTAAACATTCCGGAGACATTACATCCGTATAATGATTGCCACCTATAATGATTTTTCTGCATGAATGTTCAATGTAATATGATATTAAGATGCGAGGTAATTGATCGTTGAAGTTACAGACATAACGCATACACAAAACACTTTAAAATAAGATAAGATAACCTTTATTGTCCCAAAAGGGAAATTTGTTTTGTATAATTACAATTCTCCAGAATGAAGACAAAAAATAACATAATATTAAAAAACAATTCATGTCAAAACAATTAAGATAGACAGATAATTTAATTAATATACATGAAAAACGTGATGCAACATTAAACAGAATTTATTTCTCTAATGCTGCAGGGAATGAATGATTGGCAGAACCTGTTTGTTCGAAAAGTCGGCATACGCAGCCTACGTCCAGAAGGTAATGTCGAATATTCCAAGAAAAGTGGATGGGAAGAATCACCCAAAATTTTGTTTCCTTTTTTCGATAACTGCTGCCCAATAATCTTAGATGCATTATTCACGATTTTTATCAATTTGTTTCTATTTTTAACAGACAGGTTCCCAAACCAACTTAAAAAGTTAAATGTAAGGACACTTTGAATGAAGGTTCTGTAAAACAACATCATGATGGTTTGATCTATTTTAAAGTATTTTAGTTTCCACAAGAAATGTAAACGTTGTTGTCCTTTCTTATATATTTTCTCAGTATTCTCATTCCAAGAGAGTTTAGAATCAATGATAGTACCTAAGTACTTATATTCATTTACTCTTTCTATTTCATTTCCATCAATACACAGATTTTAATGTTGACTTTGTTCTCCTAAAATCTATTATCATTTCTTTAATTTTTTGAACGTTCAAATATAAAATATTAGATTTACAACAATCCACAAATCGGATCTATAGGGGTCATTCAAGCTCAATTCGACCAAAGCCTCCCAGTTGATGTCATCGATTTCTTTCATTTTCACACCAATCAGAGTACGTTTATAGGTCATTACAAAAACAAAATATTCTTTACAAAATCGCATTGGTTTTGATGTAAAGGTTGTTTAATTGTGACACGTAACGCAATTCTATGAAATACACCACTTGCAGAAAAATGTTCGCTAAAAAATAAGTTTTTGCCGCTCATTGTTATTTTTTTTGTTTATAGGTTGTTTATATAATTCCAAAGCGGCATACGTTTACATTTTCAGATATTCAAGAAGAGTTACGCAAATTTCAAATTCGGTAAAATTTTATGCGATTTCAGTATATGGTCTATTTTCGATAAGCTGTATCAACAAGATTTGATAGCTTGGGTGATAATAATTTTTTTGAAGGATGAAAGTATTCATCGGACAGCCGAGAACTTCAAGCATACATACTTTCACCTATCCGTATTTAGTTTGAATGAATTTAAACATACCTACCCTTGGCAAAAAACGGAAATTCTATCATATTCAAAAGTCTCTATACAAAAAGGCGCACCTCGCAAAGTAATGAAATTTGAACAGCTTTTTTTTTCATTATATGAACTCTAACATATCAAAAAATCACGAGGGTTAAATTTCTAGTTTTCAAGAAATAAACGTTTTTATATATTGCCTATTAAAACCTAAGTAGAGATTTTAAGGATGTTTCATATCGAACAGTTTGTCCAACATTACGTTTCTTTTTAAAAAAAAGGATATATGAAAGTAGTCCTGTATATACAATTTACTATGTTGGTATCAATGAAACGATGAGGAACAATGTCCGCGAAGCAGTAACGTTCGCGCGAATGTTTCAGCCACGCATGCATTTCCATATACATATTTCGCGCCTGTGCTGTGCTGTGCCCAGGCATAAAGGAGTTTTTTAGTGTTCGCATTGATGGTGAAAAGGTTCACAAACAGAAAAGATTACTTATAGGAAATCTTAGAGAACTGTATGTTTCTTTCAAAGAAGAGACCAGCAACCTCTACACAATTTGATTTTCAAAGTTTTGTGAAATGAGACCAAAATGGTGTATCTCTGCTGGTGCTCCTGTTACACATTCAGTGTGTGTCTGTCAGATACATCAAAATGTCAATCTGATGCTCGCTGCATTGCCTAGGTTGAAATTGAATATTCAGGAGCTTTTACAGAGGGTTGCATGCAACGTCAATGCATGTTATATCGCTGTTATCGAGTCACGTCTCCAGGATGAAGGTCTAGATACAGAGGATGAAATTTCATATAAAGTTTGGGTACATCAAATCTAACAATTCTTATCACAACATCCTCAAGTCCTCAAGACTTTGTTGATTTCCTCTTGCACAAACTTGACGATTTGACAGTTCACCCTTTAACTGCAAAATCTCAGTCAGCCTTCTTGGCAAGATTCAAAGATCAGTAGGATGATGAGACTGCAATGATTCTTCTTGATTTTGTGGAGAACTATTCTTTTGTAGTACAAGACGCAGTCTAGGGTTTCAACTGGGAAAATTCCCAAGCCACTGTTCACCCAGTACTGGTTTACTACAGACAGTATAACGAACTGAAGCATTTGAGCATAACAGTGATCAGTGACCATCTGAAGCATGATTGTGTGACGGTTCATGCGTTTCTCAAACATGTCTTGCGACACTTGAGAACTTGTCTTCCGAGGGGTTAAAAAGGTCATTTATTTTAATGATGGTGCAGCAAGTCAATATAAAAACTACAAAAACTTTGTCAATCTTTGTTCTCAAGAAGTGGACTTTGGACTAAAATCAGAGTGGCATTTCTTTGCGACCAGTCATGGCAAAAATGCTTGTGACGGGATAGGAGGGACAATCAAGAGACTTGCAGCAAAAGCCAGTCTTCAAGTGACTTTCTAGAACCAAATCACAACTCCAAAACAACTGTTTGATTGGGCAGAAATTGCCATTCCTGCTACAAAAATATTGTTTTTGAGATTGAATCGGAAATTGAAAACCAAGACTTTTCCCGGGACAAGAAGTCATCATTCATTCATTCCAAAAAGTGCAACAAAACTGGCCATAAAACGTGTGTCACAAAGCAATATATCAACAACAGTAAAGGGAAAACAGAAGAAAATGAAGATAACACCAGGATTATGTGATCGATCATGATTGGACAATTGGTAACGTAATGACTGTAGATGATGACAATCAAGACAGGATCATTGATGTTCTGATTCCAAGTAGAATCGAGCACCAAAAGTTCAAGACGAAAGGCAAAGGTGACACTGCCTTTTGATCATATTATCTGCAAAGTTGATGTTGACATCAGACTGATATACTACAAGCTTTCTCTGGAGAACTACAGGTCAATTTGCCAAAAATTAATAGAGTTTGCTCTCGAGCATTTCGGTAGCAAATAACTTGATATAAAATATCTGAAAGGTAAGTTGATCCCCAAGGAATTTTTTAATAAAGTGACTAATCATGTTTTCACTGATCAACAACCTCCTGCATATCTCAAACATAGAGATGTCAATCAATGTGAAGCGTCGGTAAAATCATCTGAGTGTTGCTGTAGTAAATCACTTGCAGAAGGTGAACGGAAAATTTTACCCTCGACAAATTTGGATATTTTGTAGTGTATACTATGGGCTACAGGTGCGCCTACAGTCAGCTTAAAAGATAGGGCTTTTTTGACACTTTTCCGAACAGAGGGTACATATAAGGCAGCTATTGTAACACAAGAACCAAAATACATTGTCAAGAATTACTAAATTAAATCTCTTGATGCCCCAAGGAGACGGATCAAAGCATGTTTGGTGCACTTCATTCCTTCGACTTTTAAAAAAGGTGAAAAGAAAAAGGTCAAAAAACGTAAAAAGTAAATTTTGCAGATGAAATGAAGCTTTTTTTGTCAAGCTATTATACCAAATAAATTTTAAAAAATTAAAACGAATATTATATTTATGGATAACTCATTCCAAATTCTATCTAATTTAAAAATTGTAAGCCTCTTAGTCTAGAGCTGTCCACGTAAGAGACATTTAAAGCTATTAAGGGTTTTTCTCAAAAACGTCACATTTTAAAGACCCCTGTGTCCTAACACCCTATGCCAAACGCAAACTATTTTGAGTATGAACAAAAAAATTATTTCCCTTATCTGAAGATACAGTAGCATCTATTTTACATGAAAAATTTAAAATCCATGATGTCATCTGGGGCGATCCCCAGATTTTGGTCGATTTGAAATGGAATGACCCATAGGCAAGTTCTGACTCTCTAATTAGGCCTACAACTGCAGCGTCGTCAGCAAATTTTATGGTAAAACACAAATCGGCATTTGAGACACAATCATTTGTGTACAAAATAAACAGAATTGGCGAAACAACACAACCCTGTGGAGCACCAGTAGATGTGCATACAGTTGAAGATTTAACAATATTGACTTGTACAAATTGCTGTCTGTTAACAAGGAAAGAATGTATCTATCTAATGATATTTGAGTTTACATTCATAAGACAAAGTTTATCAAGTAACAGATGTGGCTGAATTGTATTAAAAGCAGAGAAGAAGTCAACAAACATTATTCGGACATAAGAACTATAATTTTCCAAGTGTTTATAGATGTTATTAAGCAGAGTTATTGTTGCATCATCTACTCCATGCCGTGCTCTATATGCAAATTGATAGAGGTCTAAAACGTCAATCACATCCTTTAACAAGAAGTTCTTAACAATTCGTTCTAGACATTTCATATCAACAGAGGTGACAGCTACTGGTCTGTAATCATTATTGACAGAGGGTTTTTTCTTTTTTTGCAATGGGATAATTTTTTATGTTTTCCAAAGAATGGGAACATGATGGAAATTTGATGATAATTGAAAAATCTTTTTGAAAATACCAGCTAGTTGCTTCTGCACTCTTTTAGAACTACACCTAGCAAATTGTCAGGTCCACAGGCTTTATGTGAATTTATCTTAGCAAAAGACGTTATCACATCATCTTTAGAAAAATTTAACACCTCATATGGGGGGAGTGATTCAAGTACTTTGTTTCTTTCTTCTGAAAAATTACAACTATCAAATCTATAGTAAAATGAGTTCAACTCATTTGCAAATACTAAGTCATCATTTGATTGTAACTTGTTAGGTCTGCTGTTTGAACCAATGATAGTCTTGATGCCATTCCAAGCATTCCTCAAATTGTTAACAGAAAATTGTCTTTCAATCTTTGTTTTATGTTCATCTTTACATTTTCTTGTTAAAGCAACTATTTCTATTTTTGATACATTAAAGAGTAAGAAGAACCCTAAACAATTAGAATAAACACCAAAAAGGCAATTTATACGGTACCTAACATTGTCAGTAAAGGCAGCGATATTCAAGACTGAACTTCCCTGTTCAAAATAACCCAGATGTTACTCAGAGCGAAACATTATGCATAATTTCATCCCCCAAAACCGTTGAGAACAATAAAGATGTCAACTTACATAGGCGACAAGCAAAGGGACAGCTACAAGACATCCCAGAAAGAAGCTAACCATGTATAGAACCCCTTGTACACATCGGTAAGCGTCCGAGCAAGTGATGGCCATGTTGGTTTCACAGCTCGTCTTGGCTTTTCGAGAGGCTCATGTCAACTTAACCAAAACACGACAGTTGTCGGGGTAAAGTCCTTCCAAGCAGTCAAGCAAAACGGGGTTGCCTGTATGGGGAGACGTAAAGGACACACTGTTTGCGTTCCTGGCTGCTTCAAATTGACGTCATAGACGTTTGTTGGAGTTACAAACATTAATCTTTATTTAAAGTTTGCAGTAATTTTCCCCCTTTCTTACATATTGCCTCGTTACGTCATTTCTCAATAGGTACTTGGAATTCAGCCCTACGTGATCTAAAGTTACAGTTGCGGACAAATACAAATAACGATTGACTGTATATCAGACAGGATGTATTCATGTCATTGTCAATACAATAAAAATAATTTTTAAATAACTTTTTATTTTTCAAACACATTTTACAAATTTTTTACAAACTCAAAAGCTGACAATACACTAACTTGCCTTGTTCTAACCCTGTATCAGTTCACGACGTAATTAAGTTTACGGTTATAATTCAACGTTTCAACTTAGCTTTAACATATTTCATGTGTTTCCATAAATATTTTTAACTACTTCAGTAATATACAGTGCCTCAGAGCTTCGCTTTCAGTCTAGCAAAATGGCGGTTGGGGTATAGAATTGGTTTTAGCGTATAATCCTCTAACTGTAATAAGCTTCACCAACCTGGACTTAAAGGGGAACAACAACCCTAGCCTTCCAGACCTAATTGACCAGCAGTTACGTAATTGCCATAGCCGGGAAAGAGGTCACGTGACACGGACTGGGCGCCGGCCAAGCGGTCATTGTGACAGGGGAATCCCCTTTATTACATGCGATCGTTGATCATTCATTTTCGTTCCTGACACGATGCCTGAATTCCAAATTCCAAATTGATTTTTTTTTTACCACTTTAGAACTTTTATTAACTTAATTTGGGTGTCTATGACATATTCTAAATCTTATTCCCCCATTCATTGCAAATAACTAAGGCATAGGCCTCACGTCGGCGACATAACACAATGGTGGAAGCAGACGTTTAACTTCAACCCAACAACACGATGCCTGCAGTCCAAAATGGAAAATGGCTATAGCTTCTCTACTATCACATGTCGCTGTGAGACCTGCAATCGGTCGACTATAGGGGGAGCATGTCCTTGCCGTACAGCCGTTGGCCTTTTGTCGATGATTATTGAAAATAAGTAAATATCATGATTTTGGCATTTAAGTGATGAAAATGCAATTATTTCGAAATATATCAATTCTTTAATTTCAGTAAGCTGCCTTACGCCCACATACAATCATAAACAAATACAACAGAATTAGAGAGGAAGTGAATTGACAATGTTTATTCCAGCTCGTCAACTGAAAACATGGGAGTAGAGCGAGATTACAGTGACTGTTTAGACCAGACTTTCCAAGTACTATATAACTTCCTTGAAGTGTTATAAACAACGTATGTGATCGATCTCTTACATAATATCCTTATTATCATTTCCTGTTCCGAGGACAGCTGTGCTTTATTGCTTTATGCCTGACTGGTTGGCTGATAAATTAGATAACATCATTGTTGATTTCAGCTTTACCGTTCATGCATTGTATAATGTCTGAGAGACTACGTGGAATAAGATATATCTATAACAAAATGTAGATTATGCGGTTTTGTTCATGTTCAAGATTAATCCAACTATATTTTATATTTTTCACTATCTTTTAAATGTCAAAAGCATGTGTTCATCTACTGTGAATAATTGGCGGAAAAAAATCAAAACAAAGTAACTATTTGTCAATCCGGGATTAGGACGAGATAATTTTTATTGTCATTTACTAAAGTGAATCTATCCTTAATTATGGCTCAGATTGTTGGTGCCCTTTTCTCTGTAAGACTGGTAAATACATATACGTTAACAATTACTGCCAAGTTTGTAAACATCATTTTTCAAGTCATTCTTATTCTTATCCATTCGTAATTAGAAATCCCATATCGGAACTATCGGGACGCATGATGTACGAGGTGAACCCCTTGTCGATGACTTTGAAATAATGAAAATATTAAATCAATTTTCGATTGTATCATCATGAGATTATACCTTAAAATTTTACTGATGAATAGTCAACTCAAATGCGAGACATACTAAACCGGACCCAAAAAAAACAGTTTAAAACACCTTATCATCAAGGTAACCCTTTTAGTTAAACTTTATAACTAGTGACCAGTATATCCTTCATGTATTCTCTTTTTATAACTATCAGTGATATTTTAAAATTATGGCAAACGTGTCTTAAATTTCTGAAAAATGATTGTGTCTTTGTTAAATGTCAACTTGGTGTTCAATTATGCTCTTAAAAAGTTGGATAACTATATGTGAATTGTATCAATATTAAAAGGACATTGATTTTACAGTTGTTTAATCCAGGTTCAATTTACTGCCAAATATAAAAAAACAACCCTCAAACCCCTATCTGCCATAGATAAGAAATTTCAAATAGTTAGGAATTGAGTAATAGTGACGAAAATTCAAAAAATATCCACACAAGTCAAAACCTAACTTTTAAAAATATCGACAGAAATATTGTGAAGTTTGTAGTGTCCAAGCTTACAAGTTAAATGTAAACAACTGCATAATACCAGATCACCAGAATTGTTTATCTAATTTTGTAAAAGGTGAGGGAAATAAAAACTAAAAAAGATTTCACTTTACAAAGATTTATATATTTTTTCTCATATCTCATATCTCATATGGCAGTTCAGTTGTAGAACGATTTGTTTAAAACGACATTCTCACACGCGTATCCGGTTGGGTAATTCGCGCGTGTAAGGAAACCGCGCGCGTAGGATGCAGCGCAGAAAATAACACCGCTGAGTAGAGAGCGCGCTGATTGAGTTTTACGACCCTCGCGGGGCCTCGCTAATAAAACACTGGAAGTTAAAAATTAAAGTTGTTGACCCCCTTTAAAATTAGAAGACTTAAACGTTATAGGAACAACTCATTGTCTGCCAAATTATGCAAGATTTTGAAGATGTTGACATGTTCTTGAGCCATCAGACCGGTCAGGGCATGATAAAGGCGCCACAAGCAGGGTTCCTTGTGGACTTCCGGAGAAGGATACATACATGTGTCAAGTGGCAGATTGTTGGCAGCAATCTATTGTTCTTCTGCTGCGGTATAAGGCAAGAAGTCTCTTTCAAACTGGATCTCAGAAGTTCAATCTTTGGCACTGGTGAAATTTCGGATTGCAAAGGGTTCATGAGCGATCCACAATGAACCTCGTAAAGTGTACTGTTGTTGATCTCTTCCTTGCAAGAAAGACTAGATCAAGAGTTTTCATCACTGGGCCCAAAATTCTCGCATACACGAGAAAAAGAGTCGTAGACATCTAGAAAGACTGGGTTGTGTTTTTTTCTTTTTGCCTTAAAACAAACCGAAAGCAACCTGTTGAAAATGAAACCGAAATCTTAATGAAGTCCTTGATATTTTATGATTTTTATATAGCAAATATGACATGAGTCAACGTCAATCAGGAAAACTTTAGGACCCTTTGAAAGGATATAGAGGCGACTCCATCTCTACAAGGAAGACTGACGGATAGCAGAGGGCGTATGAAGACCTTTATTTGGGGGTGAAGGGATGACTAGTCCGGAATCTCCTTTAGCTACTTCTAGGTCTCTTTATGTACCGAATCTTCTCAACAGGAGCATGGTGACATATGAAACCTTGTAGGTCGTAGTGCAGGAATCTGTCGTCTGGCTTGGGGTCCAAGCCGGACAGTTTGACGAAATTAAACTAGCCACCCGAATTGTGTGTCAAGTGAAAGGCAGAGTAGGTCTATAACTCAAGCAGAATAATGGGTTACGCTCATTTGGCTTAAGCATGTTAAAAATCACAATGTATACACAATCCTAACGTTACAATTGGGGGATATACTCAAGAAATTCACTTGTATCAAAACATTTAAAATTTCACAACCCAAACCATTACGACACTTATTAATGTGGTTAATGATTCTGCGGTGCAATAATGTACAAACTCAGTTGGTAGAGCGTTCAGTTCTTGATTTTGCCGTAAAAAAAAAGCTGTACAAAAATATGAGGCGTTGTTTCCTTGCTTGACACACAGCATCATACGGGCTTTAATAGGGCATAAGCACGTTTTTTTGGAAAATTTTCTTTCATAAAAATGTACCTACTGACAAAAGATTAAGCCAAATGATTCATATTCAGAGGAGAAAAATCTCAGTATTCAACCAAGCCATCCGTATTCGTAGAAGAAATTATCAAATTTCAAGCAAAGACAATTTGCGCCCATTTTTACGTGATTTTTTTTTAATCATTTGAGGTAGTAAAATGTGTTTACATAGACTGACTTAACATAGTCGTTTTGGCACTGTTACTTTTGATAATAAATTATGTTCATTCAACTGCTAACATTTATTTTGTTTTCGTTTAATCTCTTTATTTATCTAAAAAAGTATGCTTCTGCACTTTAACTGGCGATGTAGCGTGGGTGCTGGTGCGAAATACATATAATAAATATCCGTTTGTTTTGTGGACAGTAAGGAGTTATCAGGAATATACCAACGTCTGATAAAAACATTTCTCAATGTTTACTTAAGTAACGTTTTAGCAAGAGGCGACAGGGGGTAATAAGAAATAAAATCCGTTTGGGTAGCAAGACATATCTTTTTTTGTATTTTTTTAACAATAGGTATATCATTCAAGCAATCAATCATTATTCAATACTAAAGGCCACAAGCATATAGTGCAACTTGAAAGGTATTATATTATATAGCAACCATAGCAATTAGCAACATGTAAATGATGATGTTATTTTAGACAAAAATGTGCTTTACTGTCACTGTCTGATTGTAAATGCATGGTACATAAACATTGCAAGATTCTGATATGCAATTTAAATAAATACAGCTTAATATAGATAAGTATTTATCCCTTGAGGCATTGACATAATAGAGTTCTTAAAGGTGTTTTTAACATCTCCTTTCATCTAATGGACACAGGAGCTAAAAATGGTATTTATCTTCCAAAAGGTTGTAATTGCATGATTTATATAGTGTATCTTCTCTTTCAATGTTAAGAAATCTGCCCTTCTCAATCAATAAACCATTTGATGAACATCGGAAACGTGATAAACTTACTCTGAACTTTCGTACAGTAACACATGATAAATAATACTCAGTATAAATGTATGGTTTAAAAGCTGAATATTGCCCACAGTTAGTTTGTAGGGAAAGTTTATGAAACCAGTTTTGGTGGCAGGCATCTCTAAGTCTTTCCGGGAATGAGTTTTAAAAAACTTGTTGTAAAATCTACCTTTTGCTCATACCATATATGTATTTAAATAATGTTTTGCATAATATCTTCTCTAAATCTGTTAACCAATTCTACTAATTTTAATCATATAAAATCATCATTTTTTCATGTTTTAAAAGCCAGCAATTTGTAATTTTAACTTGCGAAATTTCTACAAGCGGAAACTTCCTTGCCCACCCTTATACCATTGCATTAGGTGTGTTTCTCTTTATCCCTAGAAACTTCTTGCATGCAAACAAATATACTCTCTCTATTTTCGCTGAACATACTGTTAACCCCAAATTTCAGACTATTTAAGCCTTTTTTTATATCAAAGTCTCCAAGCACTTTTCTTTTTTTACCTATGAATATATTTTGCATTAAGATGAATGCATTAAGATGATATGTCATATATACTACTAATACTTAGTCTAATACGAGGTTGCTGATTCTTTCAGGTTACCCTTAAAGTGCCGTTTATTCTTGACGGGACAATTTACGCCCTTTCTTGAAAGTAATAACCTTAGTCTCTCCATATTCACGTTTAATTTAAACCGTTCAAAAGCTTTCTAGTTCATTTATTTGTGTCTGGAGACCAGCAATAGTACTTGAAATAAGATCAATGTTATCTGGGATAATAAAAGGAAAATGTGCATTCTCTCCCAATAGAGGTAGCTCCATCATATGTACCTCTGTCCTGAAACAAAGGTTTCTCACAAACAAAGAAATCTCATTGGATGCAAGTCAGTTGTGCAATCAGCAACGCCGTTTCAAAAGTTATCATTTAAATCGTCTAAATTATTTACTTTTAGCTTTCGAATATGTAGTAGCGTTGAGAGTGGTTATATTAGCAAAGGACCACAAAGCCACTGGGGTGTGAAGTGATCATGGTTTATTACAAGGGTATGCAATAAAGAAAAGCCTGAAACATTAAAATAACAACATAAGTTTACATTCAATAAATGATATACATCACATTGTGCAAATATAAATATATCTAATTGTACTTGCATAGTCTGAATATGCAATATGGTATTTAAAGATGAATAAACCATTACTACATGATAATTAAAGAATCTTAAGCTTTATATATGTCGTTACACATATATATGCATATAAGTGAATGATAACTAACGTTGCCAATAGATTACAATGGCAATCATTACATACCATAGTAGCATGCAAACACATATAACGTTTATTATAATAATATTACTAAACATGTGACGAACATTGAATTAGACATTAAAATATACATTTAAATAAACATGGCAATAATTAGGACCACAACGTACCAGGTTGGTATGACCTGAACTGTATACCAAGCAAGTTGGTCTTACGCCGATGTCTACGTCATCTTAGTAATATGAATGATTAACACAATCCAGATCTCCTTGATCTCGATCCTATGAATATATCACAAAATCACATTTCCAACCACGTGTCTGACAAAGCTTATGAGACTGACCAAGAAATTGAAATCACCTAACCTTTAAAACTATTGCTATGCTTGGGTTAACCTAGAACAATAGAACTTGCATTGACCTAAGCATGGGACACGCTTGGGGAGAGATTGCAGTGGAAAGAAAAGCATGCTGTGCAAGTTAGTAATGCTAACCTAAGATAAGTTTGATGTTTAAAGAGCTGTGGTAATGATATAAAATGTTGGTTATAAAATAATGATTAAAATGGTTTAGATATAGTTTATTTAATGAGAATGTATTACTCATCAAAATACAACAAACCAATATATTCAGTTAATATGTTTATTCACAAAATTATATACAACTTGAAAAGTTAACTCTGCCACAAATATGCACCTTGCACTTTGAGTCTTCTTTACAGAACACATACGCCTCATTTTGCGACTGCATCATTGCAAAGGCCTGTGTGTCAACAAATATGTTATTCATGCATTCGGTGTTTGCATTGGCTGAAATATTGCCTGGTTTTTTAAGTTGTAATATTGCGCCGCTAAGGGAAACTACCGGAAGCCCGATAAACCATCGTATTATTACAGAGGTTGTCTGGGAATTTATGTCGGAAATAATTCTGTAAGGAAAGAATGATCTGGATGTAGCTGGATACCATTTTTGCAATTTTTCAATTTATAATGCTAATCCGTTGATAAAAAAGGATAATAGAAATTGTCAAAGCACACAGCCTTGTCTGACACCGATTTGTACATAACATACTTTTAAAATTCGGGTAGTAAGTTATGTATGTTTCCCTATCCTCTTTAAAACAGCATTGTATTTGTTTCTTGAAATGGCATACTGATTTAATATTGTTAATCTTTTCGATTTCGAAATTTGTTCAATGTTTTACAACTTTTTAATATCAGCTTTTTGCGTTCGTCATCATGCCAATTGTTTACATCAAGCTGCACGTTACCATAAAATACAAGTTATCAAGTTTGTTTGTGAATTCTTATGGGATTCTAATAATAAAATCGGACTGTGTCCTAGCTCTGTCATTGGAATCTTCGCCAATGAGTACATAAAGTTTGGTAGACTATATACAATTTTTAAAAGTTATTCTTGAAAAAACGTCTTTCATGCTTTCAGACGAGAATACAGATACCTTACCATACACATACCGAGTATATAAAAGAATTTCGTTTTTCTTAATTAAAACTATATGCATTTGCTTAGCTTTACTTTTCACTGTACAAAAGAAACTCGACTGATAAATTATGAATTAAAATTCACAATCAAGATTGAAATGTTCACATCGTGTTTCTAATCCATGTTTATTGTATTATGTGAAGAGGCTCCGACATTAGCCTGATCTCTGATGGTTGCTACTTATAAGGCACCGGTCGTCTTGTACCGCCAGAGTGGTCAACATCAAACGCAATTAAGGACACTTTTTTTCTCCAAATTTCATAAACAGAAAGAAAGAAAGACATGAAAAAGGCTCCGACATTAGCCTGATCTCTGATGGTTGCTACTTATAAGGCACCGGTCGTCCTGTACCGCCAGAGTGGTCAACATCAAACGCAATTAAGGACACTTTTTTTCTCCAAATTTCATAAACAGAAAGAAAGAAAGACATGAAAAAACATAAACCCTACTTTAATCTTTCTCTGTATATCTGACTGAAAATAGAAGCTGAACATTGATACAAAAACAGACATTACTGTAATAATTACAACAGGGAAACCCTCACGTGGTGAGCATTTCAGCAAATAATGCAAAATACATGTACACACAGTCTTAACAGCCTACTCAGGCGATTGGCGTATTGGATTTAGAAAGTATACCTAATAACCCCAGCGTCAAATGTGTGGTTTGGTTGGGGAATCGCTTATGAGCTAGCGAGAGGTACACTTTTTTAATAAATACAAGAGAAGGTTTTTCATGGGTTTTTTTACGAAAACAGTTAAAGCATCTTACATCAACAAATAATTCTTATTCTTGCTCCCACCTCCCTAACCTACTTAACGCATACTTATTCTACTCCACAATACTTGACCCAAACTTCCCCTTAGCCTCTGCTTCACCCGACACCGAAGCCCCTGCATTTCTCACGCATAAGCTGTTGTTTTTCTTTACTTTTATTGTCTAAAACTTCCCGAAACTACTCGTGCATCACCTTTTGAACCCATCTTGTCATTAGTCATCTTCCTGGTGTGTTCTACTCTTGACTAATCATATTCCCTATTTCCCTGTTTTGACCTATGACCTCTACCTACGTCCTTTGACCCGGTTACATCTGTTCTATAACCCTTATGACGTCACTAAATAGTCTCTATTGGTTTATCATTCTATATACGTCTTTGGTTTATCCAATTTCGAACAACTGTTCAGTTATTCATAGTTTCATGATAATGCTTTGTTTTCTCTCTCTTCTGCTTGTCTCGCAATATTGGTCGTCTGAAATGGCTTAAGCCAAAATGTTTCAATGAATAATATTGACAAAATGCGGTACATACGTCTACCCTTACCTAAACTCATTTCGTATTCGTGTTTCGCCTATGTAATAACCCAATTTCACGTGTTGCACTGCACTATGTGTCCTTTGCTCTAATGATTCTTTTCTCTCCACATTTGCTACTTTCAAGTAGTATCTCTCTATTTAAACCTTATTTATAATATACTGAATGTTTCCCAATAAACGCCTATTCTAACTTATTCTCCAAAAAATTCTCAGGACGACGCTGTCTATGTGTTTTGAGTCACATCTCAAACTTTTATTAATGGTGTAACTTGAGAGTGCTGTTTAATGTATCACCTTAACAATATGAATAAATAGTCGTGAATTTTTAAAGGGACAAGTGCGTGCAACGAATGCTAAATAATCAAACGTAATTGTGGAAACTCATCGAAGCAGACAGAAGAAACTTAGGTAAAAATATGTTTATGGTTTGAATAACAAATGTAAAAGGACTTGCAATCTTTTGCATCTGCACAAACACAAGGCATTTGAAAATTTAATTGAAAATTGGTGCTTCACATATTTGATATTTTCCAATTTATATCACAATACAGTCACGATATTTGAATTCATATCAAAGTCAGAGCATATGACACTGAATATGAACGTGTCTTACTCATATGCCCCGCACCACATTCAAAAGAAAGTTACAAGAAAACTGTTGCTAGAATGATCCAGGGATGTTTTAGCTTATTGTACTACTTCTTCCAGGGGTAAGCACACATCTAACTTCAGTTGCACTATTTGTATATCATACTTATTTTGTAAATTTAACAAAATTACAAGTATTTTGTATATTTATGAACGATACCTACCTCTAAACTTATATGCATTCTCTTGTTTATTTATAAACTATTAACAACAATCAAACCTTTAACCAAGTCTAGAATAGACAACTTAAAACTTTTTGAGTCTCATGTGCCGCACGTGCACTACGTGCCTATCTCGATCACCCACAATGCTTCTCCCCCTTCAACTTCACTTCTCTTGATGTAACCAAAGCTGATAAACTGCATCGTGGGGAGGTTTGGGCGGGCTCTAAACCATACGTTTAGAGGTAGGTATCGTTCATAAATATACAAAATACTTGTAATTTTGTTAAATTTCTTTCACTCACTACCTCTAAAGTTATATGCAGAATCCCACAGATCGGCGGTGGGTAAGTTTATCAGAGGTGTGAAAGGCAGCGAGACTCAAAAGATTAACTTGCCTAACCAAAACAGAGGTCATGAGAACGAAGTCCCTTCTAACCAATGGAAAGGTAGACTGACCTCTGCAGTAGCGGTTTCATAACGCAAAACTGCTTCGGCCAACATAGGAATATTTGGTCATTTGTAGGAACTTCGTCCTTAGGATCTCTTAAAAAAGAAGAGAAACTAGACGTATTCACCTATGTTACTTCTGTGAAGACTGGATTCCGCCTGCGGCCACAAAAGATCCAAGCTGGTGAAGACCCTGTAGATCTCTCTGGACATCTCTCAGATAGAATGATGAAAAAGTGGTCGACGAAGCCCAGTAACCAGCAGCGATGATATCCTCGACGGAGGCAGAGTGCCACAACGGAGCAGATGTTGCCCATGCCCTTATTTCATGTGCAGACACCTTACCAAAAATCGGTGAAGCCGTTGCAGACTTGTGATAAGCTGTCTTAATGGTCTTCTTCAACCATGCTGATATAGTATTCTTAGTGATATCTTTGTCAGAAGTAGGAAGACAGGGAAGGAATAGCCTATGTCTTCCTCTCCTGAAGGACTTAGTTTTGGATATATACTCTCTTAGTGCCCTGACTGGACACAGAAGAAGATCTTTTCCCATACCGTCTGAAGTGGCAGTAGTCAGTGCCGGGACAGAAAAACATCTTCTTCCCAAAGGCCCGGATATAGACTTCTGATTTTTGACAACGAACCCTGGTAGAGCGGACAAAGAAACCGACTGCCAGTCTTTCGTATGAGTTAACGTGGAATGGTCTAAGGCATGTATCTCCGATACTCTTCCTGCAGATGCTAATGCCAACAGGAAAGCTGTTTTCCAAGACAAGAACTGTAAGGAGACCTCCCTGATGGGTTCTAACGGATCTGCTAGAAGCACAGATAATACCACGGAGAGGTTCCACTTCAGTTGAAACTTTGGAGTCTTCAGATCTTCAAGCTGGAATGATCTAGATAATTGATGGATGGTCTGGTCACTTGACAAATCGATGCCCTGCAGAGCAAGGGCAGATATTAATGCCGACTTGTATCCATCGATCGTACCAGCCTTCAACTTCTTTTCTTTTCTTAGAAAGAGCAAGAACTCAGCGACGAGTGGGATGGTGATGCTAACATCAGGCTGGAATTGCTGCTTCCACTCGGTGAATTTTGCATATCGACAATCGTATAGAGCAGACGTTGAATTTCTGAGACCCCCCCCCCCCCCCCGGACTGTGTCCGCGACTCCTTTCGAGAACCCACTCCTCCTGAGGTTATACTGGATAACCTCCAGACGTGAAGATGGAGGGACCATGGATTTAGGTGGAACCTGTCGGACCTTGGCTGTTTTAGCAGAGTTTGAAACACTGGCAGTTCTACTGGCGGATGAGATGCTGCCATCAAGAGATCCGGATACCACGGACGATTTGGCCATGCTGGAGCAATTAGAATGATGATACAGCTGTGACGACTTGCCTTCTCCAAAACAGCTGGAACCAGCGCTGGTGGAGGGAACGCGTACGCAATGAGACCCTCCCAGCTGATTGACATTGCGTCCACTGCATATGCCCCTGGACGTACACCGGAAGCTGGTTGTTGAAGCTGGTCGCAAATAGATCAACCATGGGACACTCCCATAATCCTGCTACCATCTTGAAGGACGAGGGGTGAAGAGTCCACTCTGTCGACTGGATCTGATCCGGGCAAGACAGACTGTCTGCTAACACATTCAGGTGCCAAGGAATGTGTCTCGCTCGAAGCTGACATCTGTTCTGGTCCACCCAGTGGAACAACTGTTGACACAGAAGTAGCATCCCCTGTGATCTTGTTCCTCCTTGACGATTTATGTAGGCGACGACGGTGGTGTTGTCGCAAGCCAACATGATCTTTTTTCCAAAAAACTGGCTGCTCCAGTGAAGAAGCGCCTTCAGGACAGCTAACAACTCCAGCTGATTGATGTGCAGTCCTGACTCCTTTGCTGACCAAGTCCCTTGGATCATCTGGTCTTGAAAATGAGCTCCTTCATGGACGCGTCCGTCACCAGAAGGGTATCCTGCTAGAAAGCTGACAGGGGAACTCCTGACAATACATTGTCGTCCCGGAACCACCAGTGAAGAGAGTGAAGAATCTCTTGTGGAGGACAGCAAATTGTTGAAAGCTCGAGAGAGCGAACAGAGTTTATCCAGCACTGAAACCGTCGATTCATCAGTCTCCCCCTGTTGGTCAAATCTTGCATGCTTGTCAGCCTGCCCAACAGGGACATCCACTTGTGTAGAGACTGTGGAGACTGCGACATGCTGCGTATCAAACTTCGAGCCACCTCCACTCTGTCCACTGGTGGTAGGAGTATGGAATTTCCTGTGTCGAAAATCGCCCCGATATATTTGACCTTCTGGGATGGAATAAAGTCCGACTTCTCTGGATGCACAATGAACCCCAGATGTTGTAATGTAGAAACGGCATGGTCTCTGTTGTGCTCTAACTTTCGGTGTATCTGGTCTGGAAGAAGGAAGTCGTCCAGATAACCGTGCATCCTTATGGCTTTCGAGTGAAGAAAGCTTAGCGCTGGAGCTGTTATTCTCGTGAATAACCATGGAGCTATTGAAATTCCAAAAGGAAGAACCTTGAACTGGAACAACCTGCCGTTGATTGCAAATCGAAGATACTTATGCGACACTGGATGGATTGGGACATGGAGATACGCATCTCTGAGGTCTAAAGAGACCATCCAGTCCCCTGGACGTAGAGCCAGCTTCAACGCCGCAATGGACTCCATTCTGAAGTGAGGCGGTCTGTGCAGGTAGTTCTTGTTCAAGTTCTTTAGGTCTATAATCATTCTGAGTTCTTCTGTATCCTTCTTCGGAACCAGGAAGATTGGTGAGAAAAACCCTTTGGAACCCGATGCAGGATCCAGTTCGATGACTGCTTCCTTGTCGATCAACTTCTGGATCGCATCCTCCGCTGCCACTAGGGGATGACCAGACAGATGAAAACAGGGACCCACCGGCAAAGAAGTAGTCGGTGGAAGTGTCTTGAACTGGAGACGATAACCTTGACTTATAACTGATAGGATCCAAGGGTCGTCTGTAACAATGGGCCAGTTGCGGGAATATTGTTGCAGACGACCCCCGACCGGGCCAATTGAAACATCTAATGCAAAATTCGGGGGACGGGCAAGGGTCGATACCAGTTGAACTGAAGGGGCAAGAGCGTCAAACCCTCTGTTGGCCTCTGCCTCCGCCTCGGCCACCTCTTCTACCTTGAGTCCCAGGCTTCTGTTGAGACCTATCTTGATTCTTTTTTGGCGTCCACGACTGTTGTTGGAACCGACCCGAATCACGCTTATTAGGAGTCCTTTGCTTGTTCTGAGGGGACTTATTGTGTCTAGGAGACACTGCTAGTGCGAGGTTGTGGAGATCTTCACTCCTCTTCCTCTCTCTTTCCAGCTCTTGAACTTGAATGGCTTCCTTCACAGCCCCCCCCAAACAAGGTCTTCTCGAAGAGAGGTGCCGAGTATAATTTGTCCTTGATGACCTGGGGGGTGGACTGTGGCAGCTGTTTTATGAAACCAGTCCTCCTTTAGAGTGTCAGTTGAGAATCGATCCACAAGAGATGTTTGTCCAGATCTAACACAGAACTGGCCATTGAGTCAAAAAAACAGTTAGCTGTGTGAAGCGCAGAGTTTGGGATTGAAGATGATCCATTAGGTTCTGCATCATCCGTCAAGGTAGGGAGCAGACGGGCTGTTGTTGCCGCAAACCAGTGAATGTAGCACGACGTCTGCATGGCCTTGTGAATACATACCTGGATGTCGCGGAGTCTCGAATCATTAACTTTTATTTGCTCTGAATAAGTACCTTTGCCCATCAGGTCACGGAATTTTCCCTCTAACAAGGTTTCCTCCGGCGTGGTGAATTTAGCATCGTGTATTTTGTAAGGAAACCCCCTGTAAAAAGACGATCTTGAGGGTTGTTTGTCAAAACTAAGACCCTTAACTTTTTCCGAAATCTGTGACGCCAGCTGTGCCATGGACTCAGGTGGTGGTAACGAAGTCGCTGCCGGCTTAGCCATCACCCTGGATGAACGGCTGATGGCATTGTGGATCGGCTCCGCTGGTGGTGGGGGATGAGACAAATCTGGAAAATGTCTATATACTTCGTCGATTTTGTCCAACCAGGACAACCCAGGAAAGGTCTGCAACTCTTGTTCTTTATCTTTTCTGGCTCGTTTCGCTGGTTCCCGGGAAGATGGACCATAAAATGAGAGTTCGGGTAACTCCGTCGACTTCCTTTTGGAACTCTCGATGGGTAGGTGTGAATGTTGCTGTTTCCCGTGGCCTGCCATGGAAGATGACGATGAAGCAGATGAAGAGGAACCATAGTCAACGATGTCCTTAAGACTCCTTGGTTCCTGTTCCCCTCCAGTCCTGATATACCGCTGTGGATCAGGATCCGTGGAAATTGCAAAACCCTTGGCCACTGTGGAAACCCTGGTAACCGTGGTAACCTTGGAAACCCTGGTAGCCGTGGTAGCTGTGGTAGCCTTGGAAACCCTGGTAGCCGTGGTAGCTGTGGTTACCGTGGTAACCGCTGCCTCCGCCGTAGGAAGAATGTTGGGGACCATTGTTGACCCTGGAATTCCGGTCACCGTGATTGCTGAAGGCCGGGTCCGGGTGGATGTGGTAACTGCCGTGGATATTTTCACCGCCGCCGCCGCCCCCTTCGATGCTAACTTGTGCATCTTCCTGGACAGCCGAGGATCTTTAGAGGCTGGTGTAGCATCCACAGAGTCTATGGCCGAAGGAGCCTCGATGGAAAGACAGTCTTCTAGCTTCTCTTCACCCCCCCCATAGTCAGTTATGTTGGAGATTATTTCTCTCCCTGACCGTGGGGCGAGCCTTTCATCTTGGTCCACAGCCTTGGGGACGTCCATACCTAGTAGTTTGGACATCATAGGCATCATTATGTCCGCCATCTCCTTGAACTTCATGAAATCATCTTTCGTCAGTCCAGTAGACGGTGTCGAAACGGTTGATGACTTGGAAGAACCTCTGGAAAGACTTTTCTCCCTGGCGGACAGGTATGCGTTGAATTGTGGGACATCCAGGTCGATGCAGAATTCACATCGGTCGTGGGCAGCACAAGCAATTCCATAACATCGGGCGCAAGCTGGATGAGGATCTGCCGCCGCCATAAACTTGCGGCAACCTTTGCACCTCTTAGAAGGATTCATTATCTGTGAACAGGTTAAGAAAAATTTTAGACCACACAGAATATCCATTTGCAATTCAAAAAGAAAGAAATGTTAAAAGAAAATTCCCCCCCCCCCCAATATCAGAGGGGGGGGGGGGGGAAATATATATATTTATATATAATAAGGTTAGATATATATATATATTATATATGTATGTATATAGAGTAACATACATTGTATGTATATATGGGAATAATAACTTCTCATATATATAAAAAAAAAAAATTCACCAAAATCCCTGGTAGAATTTGGTAAAATCAATAATTGCAAACTAAAATTGCCTTTGAAAAATAAAATAAAATTTAATAATAAAGCGTAGCGACTCACACGCACGCTAAATTAAGTGTAACAGACGCAATGAATATTGCGAGAAGCGTCAGTAAAATACCGCTTAGACTGAAGCTATATGAAAACAATCGCTAAAATTTTATAGCACGGTGGGCGGGGCATCACGTCCCGGAATCGCCGAACTAACAAAATTATATCAAAAATTGCGATACATTGTGTAGAAACATTGCAATAGAAAATAAATGATTATAGAATATTGCAAAAAACCAAAGCATTAAATCCCTGAGAATTTAACGTATCTAATGCATTACGAAAAATGCTGACGTGTCGCATCCGCCATTTTTGTAGCATTTGCGAAAGATCGCTCTCCGACAAGAGCGCTAAATACGAAATTTCAGGAAATGGAAAAGGGTATTCATGGAAGTAATTCTAAGGATACGATACCAGGATATCTCGCAGTGGAAGAATTCACGTAATAAGGTAAGATTAATTCTATCGCTCAAACCAAACCGAACGGCTTGGTAACAACAAGAGAAGTGAAGTTGAAGGGGGAGGGGCATTGTGGGTGATCGAGATAGGCATGTAGTGCACGTGTGGCACATGAGACTCAAAAGTTTTAAGTTGTCTATTCTAGACTTGGTTAAAGGTTTGATTGTTGTTAATAGTTTATAAATAAACAAGAGAATGCATATAAGTTTAGAGGTAGTGAGTGAAAGAAATAAAGTATTTATATATGACCTTTCATTCCAAATTTGTTGTTTTTTTCAAAAAGGTAGAGAAATTTGTGAACACCATGGTATGTTTTTCCCTTCTCAGGATCTCCCTGCTCTGGGTATATTAGCTTGTTGAAACATGTGTATGATTCTTGTGCCAGACAACCAGCCAGCCATCCATCCATGCTTTCCATCCATCCTGGATTGAATCCATCCTTCCATCCTGGATTGAATCAACCCATCCATCCATTTTATATCATCTAATGATGAACTGAACAGCAATTTCTTCCAATACAGGGGTTAAGATGATAGAGAAGAGTTGTTGAAGTGGATCTATGAATATGATAATATTGTATTCAATGATGATCAACTTCTGTATATCCACAAAAGTGAATCCATCCATTCATCCATGCATCCATCCTGGATTGAATCCATTCATCCATCCATCCTTCCTGGAGTGAATCCATCCATCAATCCATTCTTCCTGGAGTGAATCCATCCATCCTTCCTGGAGTGAATTCATCCATCCTGGAGTGAATCCATCCATCCATCCATCCTGGAGTGAATCCATCCATCCATCCATCCATCCATCCTGGAGTTGATCCATCCATCCATCCTTCTTGGAGTGGATCCATCAATCCATCCATCCTGGAGTTGATCCATCCATCCATCCTGGAGTTGATCCATCCATCCATCCTTCTTGGAGTGGATCCATCAATCCATCCATCCTGGAGTGAATCCATCCATCCATCGTTCCTGGAGTGAATCCATCCATCCATCCATCCATCCATATATCATCTACTGATGGAAAGTACAGCAATTTCTTCCATTACAGGGATCAAGATGTTAGAGATAAGTTGTTGAAATGGATCTCTAGAATAATATTGGTAATATTGGTTCATGGATGATCAACTTCTTTACATCCACAATAGGGACATTTTAGTGCTGCACATACAGAGAATGATGAACTAAACTTGTGAACTTTTCAAAATAATTTATTGAGTACAAGGCACATAACGAGTGATGATTTTGAAATTGATCAAATGCTCTCATAACTATACAAACAAACAAAAATATCAACATATACACTAGAAACCGGATTACAGATGTATTTGAAACCCTGCAAACAAATATAAGATGAAACCTTGATTATGCCTTTATATATTCACTTCATAAATCTCAAGATAATTTTCAACAAAAACATAAAGTGAAATAATAATAAAAATGAAAAAGAAGCATTCAGTGTCAATTTTGTCTAATTTGACATGTTCTTCAATTAGAAGTTGTTGTACATGAACACAGTAATCCAACTCTTGCTTCACCTTTTGAACACAAGGCTTTCTAGATCAGTTCACCTGAAGAGATGTGTAATGATCTGTTAGGAAAAAAACCCATCCATATGTTCATCACCATATGACAGGTGAACTGATCATAGGATTTACATAATTTCTAACATTTGATTGAAAAAACTTTTTATATTCACAATGGTAAAAAACATGTGGAGATAAAGATTTTAAAGATTTATATCTTCATATTTCCTCCAATAAAAATTAGTTAATGCCAAATGTAAAACCTAAACTTAGTAAAAAAATCTCATTAACCAAACCAATCATTCTTAGTTGTACAGGAAATATTCAATAATCCAGCAAAAACAACTGGCGCCAGTTTTTGTGGGAAATGGAATTGCATGGCTTAACCAATCATGGTGCATTAGTTTTAAACTGCTTCTTTTGATTAAAGGACATTGCAATGCAATTGTGAACATTTGATTTTATTGTATTTTCGTGTCCAGATATTATGTTGTATTTTAGGATTGCTGTTCAAATAAACAAAATGGATTGTTCCCCAATACTTTTATTTCATTTTGAGAAATAAAAATATGTTTAAATGAATTGGAAAGATTTGTTGAAAATCACTTTCTAAATATATCTAAAAAGATTTGCTACTGTCCCTTTATGAAAGAAAACATGACCAAATACATATGAATATGTTTAAACTAATGAGATATATTTTAATCTTATTGTTAATAAACATTTAAAATATCAAATGTCCCACGATCATTATGAGTACCCTTCAAAAGCCTTCGAGATGAACTGCAAATTGAGCAACATGGCAATTCTCCTGGTACCAGATAGGTTCAGAAGGTTGCTCTTCTTTATTAAGTTTACACTCTTATCAATAAAGAAGTCAACTTTTTGTACTTTTCAAGTATATGAGAAAACAAACCCTACTGTATATAAAAAGACAGTCAATAAAAATATTGTTTTTATTTTTTTTACTCTTAACTTCTAAAAGCCTCAAAAGACAACGTTGTTGTAAAATCCTTTGGTTTTGAACATCAAATTTTTTTTTATCCTCTCAGAAGGGTTTTATAAGAATATAGGGTTCAACAAAATGTGGCGGCTAATGATAAGACATAACATAGAACATAACTCATAATATTTTCAGAAAAAAACACATTACATTTATAGAATAAGGATCTTTAAGTGCTTCCAAAGAAAACCGATTCCAATACCTGAAGTTACATATCTACATGATGCCTGTATTAAAGATTATATTACAGGAAAATAGCATTGCATGATTATGACTTAGATTATATGCATTGTAAAGCATAAAGCATAACTGCCTTGAATATAGATAATTATTATACAAACAAATTTATATTTTTATAGGCAAGCTCATTATTACAAAGTTGCATATTATAAGATAAAAAAACAGGTGTCAACATTGCCCTACAAACTAAAAACTTAAATATTCAAACAATAAAAACTCTATTCTATTAAGAAAAAGAAGTTACTGTTTTAATTTACACCAATTAGTCAGGTATAGAAATCTTAATGCTTACCCAAAAATGTTTTGAGTATTGGTATGAGTATTTTTTTTCAACATCAGGAAATATTTTTGTTTACCAATGAATTGATAAGCATATTTCAAACCCATTTCAATTGCAACAAGAGTCATTAAAAGATCACATATGCCGACGGTCCTCCATTGTTACAATATTTCCTACATACATTTTTCCTGAAATACAACTTTTTAGTAAATCATCAGATTTTCAGAATGAACTACCTGCAACAGATTCCAAATTCAACTTGTTTCAATCAAGACAACAAAATTACAATTTTTAGAATCCTGAAAATATAAAAAGGCATGACTTCATCATAAATGGGTAACATGACTGATGCAGGAAATGAAACTATCTCTGCAGAGAGTCACAATTCAAATTGTTTCCATGGAAACAAACAAAAAACAATTTTTCAGAAATGATTACAGATGAATCGACCGACAGTCATACAGACTGATGAACAGGGAGATGCCTTAATCCTAAGGTATAACCTATTGGTGGGATAACAACAAAATATAAAGTGACACAGAGTATATTTCTAAACTTTTATGTGACTTGAATAAGAGCCAGCAATGATATCTGTCCAAAGGAAAGTTCAAATATCTTCAGTATACTTGCATCTTTATCTTTAAAAAGTCAAAAATTATCATATTTGCTTGTTTTCAATGATAATACAAAAACGGTCATATATATGTAAATGAGGTCATAATGATGTAAACAAGGTCAAATAGATGTTTTAAATTTGAAATTCTGCGTCCATCAACCCTTATTTGTCTATGTATCTGCTGTAAATAAATTTCCAGAAATACATTTGAGTCATTGGCATGTGCCATTGTCATTTTTTTTATCACATATCACGACTAAAACCTGTTTATCCTGTTTATCGTTGCTGTACTGGACTGATAAGCAGTAAAATAGCGATGATAGGAAACGACCACTACATTTTGATTATAAAACATCATTCATAGATTTGATACATTTGACTCTAATAACATACTCTGTGCCCCTATCAGTATAATAATACTTAAGTAAATTATACTAAGAATCAAGGGTGCTCAATACTGGTTTTAAATCATCAGTGAAAAATATGATGTAAGTATCAGGCCTTAAAAAGCATCAACATTAACAGAAACAGTCGAAGCTTGTCAATAAGGAAGTGCACAGTTAGTGTACAAGCACCTGCTCAGGGGAGAAATACACTAACCAGAACATCCTCCACTTGAATCACAATGCAGCAGAGCTTGGAGAGATTCTTTTTAATAAACCTAATTCCACTTTCTAAGGGACGGACATTCAAATGTCCTATCTCAGGTGCTTGAAAAATTCTGCCCTTAAGAGCTAAATTTGGAAAATAAAGATGCAAAACTTGTAAGAAAGTTTGCCTAATGATTGTACATTTTGATAAAGGGATAATTAGTTTTACCTTTACTCAAATCAACCTCAATTAATATATTACTGTTTTCATCTGGACACTACTGTTATGTCAAAGATTCATCATCTCGAAAATGTTGCATATTTTATGGATGATTAACAACTTTGTTTTAAAAAAATCAATTGTGTAAAGTTATCCTGAATGAAAACAAAAGTGTATAACAAAAAATATAGCCAAAAAGAATGTAACTTTGAGCAGGGAATGAACACAAGTATCTTCATAATAAGATTTTTTCACCACTTAAACAAATAGTGCAACTTATATCACTATACATATATTTGGTAACCAGAAAAACAATGTTATCCCTTGTTGCATAATGTCGAACTTTGTGACCTTACAAAAGATGACTAACAACCTGTTATGTGATAAATGGGATAACCCTTGTCTTGAACTTCTCCCTTCCGAAAAGCTTAAATTTTCCTGTTCTATGTATTAATCCAAGTAAGTAAGAGTGGCAGGTTTTTCACAGGTTTCTATCATTTGAAGAGCAGTTGTTTTAATGTACCTAAGAATAACAAATGAAAACAAACGTATGTGAAAAAACATTATCCCTTTTTGACTGTTATGTTTTGCATACTGCTTGCACATTGTTTTGTATTAAAATAAGAAAAATAAGCTTAACGTTACACCTACGTGTAACTAAGAATATGAAAGTTGAAGGGAGTCTTGTTCTTAATTATGAAATACTGAACATAATTTGATAATATGGGTAAATGTCAGGTAGGTTCCGTGACTGTAAGTTCACAGTCTCCATAAGTTGAACAGCTTGGTGTTAGTAATCTTTACTTAGTTATTGATAAAAATAAGAACACTTTCTCAATATATTCACAGCTATTTATACATCCTGCTGAGGAGCATGACTTGGGTATCTTCTCAGACAGATTGCCTGTAATGAAAAAGCCAATGATCAACTACTGCAACTACCGATGTTTCTTGCATTTGCAGGTCTTCAAGCTGACGGGTTAACAGATGCAAAGTTCTCCAAATCTGCAGGTGTTTTTGAGTTAGCCGGGGAGTCAACATTTGGTTGGGGGTCATGGAACTGGTCCTTGGAGCGGAGGCGTCGATTACGCACAAAGCGGATGATTCCGAGAATCACTTGAGCAGCTAATACGAGGAATGTAATCCAGGAGGCGGTCTAAAGGAACGAAATAAGATTTAATAAATGCATTTTCATTTCAAATATCAAACACTTTACCTAGGCTAACAGACATCAATTCTTAAAGAATGATTTTCAGAATTAGGAAAGTGGACAGAGACCATTGTCATTTGATGTGTCTTATTCACGGGTTATATTCATATCTTGCTAGCACATAGAATAATTTAAGATTGAGTCAGGCTTATGATAGTTGTTCTTTTATCATTTCCATTTATTACAGTGCATGTCAATAACATTCACAGGCACAGGATGTATCAAGCAGTATTGTGCATACAGTGTTACACAAACAATTGCAGCTTTTTAAAAAATAATATATCTAACAAATTGAGAGTAATACATCAGTAATACATCAGGCTTATGATAGTTTGTATTTAACTGGTTCAAATGTGAATCCTATAGTGAGACAGTGATGATAAGAGTGATAATTTACAAAAGTTTGCAACTTGATATGGTAGACATTTGTAGTACTTCCTTCTGGTTTACATTGTACAGCAGCACAGCTAACAGTGTGATGTCCCAACCAGCACAGTCACACAGGGTGCACACATATAATCCAGTGACTGGTACATTGTCACACAATGTAAACAACTTTAATTAAGCTTACCTGACTGACTCTGAGATATGCATAGTTAACACAGTGCTCCCAAATAAACCATAGTGACTGGTACATTGTTACACAATTTAAACAGCTTACATTCAGCTCACCTGACAGATTGTGAGATATGCATAGTAAGTTCTTGCATCGATGTGCGGAGAGCTAGATTTTATATTCCAGTTGATCTTGACCGGGTCCTGTCCCTCTGAACAACTGGGAACAAAGGTTATTGATATATTGCTGTGCAAGACTTGTATATTGATTCAAAACTTTTCAAAAATAAGAAATAAAACTGTATCAAACAAATTCAATTAGAAACACAACTCATGCATATATACACATGAAAATAAATTTAGCAACATGGACATTTTTCACTTGTTCATAAGGTTGATTTCAAACTTCCACCCCTGTTATGAAAGTTGAACATATTGTGTAAGGATATCACAAAATTTTAGATTGTATGACTTTTTTTGTATGACCCATCAAAGTTTGAGAAGAGTTATAACAGAACAGAACAGAACAAAACAGAACTAAACTAAACAGAGTTTACTTTGTATATTGGGTCAGGAGACCAATAAAGTGGTCATAAGGTTTGTGATAATTAAATACATAAGAAGCCTTGGAGCTTTTCAAAATTTCGTAAATTTAACATCATTTTCACATAAAAGAGTTAGCTAAAATAACAATTAACCATTTGCGTATTTATGAGCGACATAAACTTAAACCTTGATGGGCAGTTATGATAGTACACAGGTAAATATCATGTACTAAGATGATGATAAGATTGACAAAAGATGGTACTCATCTTCTTCCTCTCTTCCACATAATTTTCATAAAGCGTCATTAATATCTTTATCATATCCATTTACTTTGAAATCATTTGAACACCTAAATTTCTTTAAAGCCCTTATCAAATTTGATGGATCAATGGATAAATATTTTTCAGGTTATAGGAGGGATGCAGAAATAAATGGGACCAAATTTGTGTAAAAACATCTCTTAACCTCAAGTCAAATGTTTTCATAAATACAGTAATTTCTCTTTAACTTGATCATCATATTTAAAAAATAAATTTCAGAAAATGATCATGGTCAAACTAATTTTTACCTCCAAAAGGCTTCTATGACACTATGGTCGAACTCTTAGAAACATTAATTTTTGCAAGAGGCTATGTAATTTTACTGTATAGACATAAAGTGTAATAGATAACCATAAATATTGTCAACAATTATTTAGATGAAAAAAAATAACTCTGCAGTTGTTAACTTTTCTTTTGACAAAATAACCTTAACGACCAACATTTATCACCTTGGCACGAAAAACTTCATGACCTTTCTGCCAGCAGAAAAGTATATTTTTTTCTCCTTAACAATTAGCTACTCGTTATTCATTTTTGCAACATTCAATCAGAAAGATAATATTTAACCTCTTATATGTCATGAAATGGAAAATATAAAAATACTATTGTAAAAAAAGTTAAATAGATAGGCCTATTTTAGATGCAAGTGACCACAGAAAAATAATGATGGTCAGATTGTTTGAATGTCAACAATAAACTTTTGGCACATGATTGAATAAATGGAGGTGATTTCACTAGGTTGCCTCAGATTATTAAAGACGTCAAATAATGGTATCTTATAATCCACAATGTCCTGCATTATACAAATACTACCAAATGAGTGCTAAGCTGAGACTTTGAATTATTTTGTACATTGATTTGACTACATCTTGCTGATAAATCAAATCTGGAGTTGTTTAATGTTTTTTTTTTAAACAGATACTAAATGGTATTAATATCAACAAGGTAGTGTTTATGAAATCAGTCATTACCTCTTGATGTTGTGGCTTTTTTTATCGACCAGCCCGTCACAGAAGGTGAGGAAACCGACACTGATGATGCAGGAGGAGATGAAGACCGTCACAGTCAGCACCGAGTTGAGCAGAATGAACGGCATCACCCACATCTGGGACCTGGGACCCAAAGTCAAGCACACCCCTTTAGAGTGGCATTGCAAGTGAAATAATCAAGAAACTAGAAATTGCATCGCCAATACTCATTACAAATGCATTTCTCATTGAATTAATAGCCTTTTTATGTTTTTTCTGTACTTGCATTTTCAAATGTGAATTTCATGAGTTCTATGTCATGGCTTTTGCAAAATGCTTGATAAGCCATATCGTACAACAAAGGAAGGGAAGGGTGTTTTGAATTCCAATATTGAGGTAATGCACACAAAGTTTTGAAAATTGTTGCAAATGTCAGGTGAAAGATTTATTTTAGTGATGAACTATTCGCCTGGGATACATTAAAATTTGCTCTGCAAAAGTGAGCCTATGACTTTAAACAAAAGAAAAAATGAATAAAACTTGTCTTTATAGTTGTTTTAAGTGCCTCTCTGGCATTATTTCACATTATACAGCAGAAAACAAACTTATTATCTTCTTACAATATTCATGAAAAATAGCCTTTTACCAAATATTTTTGTTTTTTCAAGTTATCAGTCATAACTTATAACGCACTGAAATTGATGAATAATAATTATGTGAATTTTGAAGTAAAGATATACTCTTGCAGTAAGTAACAAAGACAATTCGTTACTGACCCGATATTAGGGTCTTTCCTGGTGAGTGCATAGCCATGATACACTGTCATTCCGAGGCCATAGAATATACACCCGAACACACACAGATAGATGGGGAAGTTGCAGTTGTAGTAACCTGACGGGGAGAATGTGAAATAGGTGGCATTCTTCCAACTGATATCTGCATACAAGATACACTGGCTGCCAAAATTTACCTGTGAAAAGACCAACATTTCAGCTTTAGGGGGATTAATATAAAGTTTGTAAATGAAGTTTAAAGAATAATCTCTGTATATCATTGGTGGCATAATTGAATGTAGCGTCAGTGTTGTGCCCTTGGGTAACCTGTTTTCATGGGTCACCTGTTTTCATGAAATTTGCAAATGATGTTTTTTCTTTCTTACTCCTCAATGGTCCTAGCCAGTTAGCTCTTATTTTATTGACCAGTTGTTCTACATGGTTTCCAGAAGGAAATGATCACTATTTCATCAATCTTTTTATTGATTCACTTCAGTGATGAAAATCAAATGAAATTACATGCTTTTCACGTAACACTGTTTTTTGACAACATTTTGTAACAGCTTTTACTTCCACTCCTACTACTGGATCATTTCCCTTCTTCTGTTACGTTTGTTTTAAGGTCATTGCCCCCCGCGACATCGCCTTTAGGTGATTTGTTGTTTGGTATTTCATACCTGAATAAAGCAAAACAATAGTTTTAGTGCTCTAGTTGTCTTTATGTCGAATCGTTGCATGGAATATTCAAAAAGTGCTCATGCTTACTATTCACCACTTCTGTCATTATGAAAGGAGAGACAACTCTTGAAAAGTTTATACCGCTAAGGAATGCGCTTACTTTTAAAGCACCTTTTACAATTTATGGTTGATTTTAAAAAATACAATTCCTACCAATATTTGCAATCAATGTTTTCCAGTATTCCATTGTTATTGTTATTCTGAATCACCTGACTTTTTGGTTTAAAACCTGTTCTATTGATAAATATATGAAATTATAGAAAGGTTAATTCTTCTTTATTTTTGTCTATTTTGTATGATTTTCTAGTGCAATGAAAGCATGATATTTCTTGGACAGCTAAAGTTAACTTTGCTTGGTCACATTAAATCCTTAGCAACATGTAATGCAAAGTATATGTTGACAACAAGGTTTTCTTATATTAAATATACTCTGAGCAGCCTAATGATTTAGTTGCTTTACCAGAAATAGAACATATTACGCTAAATAATTGTGAAGAGAAATAATTCAATGACCCTGTAAATATTGTAAACACGTCAACATAAATTTAAATGGTTTTCTACACTATCAATTGCTGTTTTGTCATAATTTGACTTTAGATAAATACCATCAAAACAGGTGACACCAAAAAAAAAAGTAAAAATTGGCATCTGTTTTCAAATGTCAACAAGATTTTACAATAGAATTATAAAAAACTGTTTATTTAACATTGAATAATGGAAAAATATAATAATAATAGCTTTCTTATACCGTGCATATATCCATGACAAAGCATGCTCAAAGCGCCATGAGTATTATTACCCTGGAGGGATAGTACTTTCGGTGCTGCCGATTAACAAGCTCTCCGCGCGACTGTATAGGTCTGTACTTCCCCCTTGTTTAGGTACCCATTTGTACAGCTGGGTGAACTGAGCGCAAAGTGGATGAAGTGTTTTGCCCAGGGACACAACACAGGATGAGACCCAAGTCACAAATTTTTTGTGTCTCCACCGGGATTTGAACCCGGGTCTCTGGCGTGAGAGGCAAGCAAGCTAACCACTACACCACTGTACTCTATCATTTTATGATGTTCAGAATGTTTGTCATTATAAATGATACCATTCTTAGAAGGGTTTTTCTTAAAGAGCCACTCTGTGAGTTATTGAAGTCATTATATATGCCAAAAATTTCAATGATGTTATTTGATCGCGAAGTATTGACTGTTACCAAAGAGACACATTTTAAAGCCTATTGGTTTTTTTACATTGACAATATGAAGGTATAGAACGTCACAATTATGATCAAAACCGGACAGTGACGCCCATCAAATATTCAAACATACCGGTAATTTTGGAGACTTATCTAAAACAGTCAGGAGGGCAGTTAAAAGTTGATAGCGTTTGTTAGGTTATATAACTTATATGCATGAATATTGGACGTGATATCTACACCTCTGCGCATTCATAAGGCTGTTAGATTTAGATTTTAGATTTTCATGGAAAACCAGTATTTGTTATATATGTTTTTTGGACATGAAAAGTTCAGATGTTTTAATTTTTTATCACCACATATGACATTTAGGTTCGTATCAAAGGTATTTAATATGTTATTAGTGCCTATTCAATGCCAGGGAAACAGGCAACACAAGGGTACTAATACGTATTATTATTTTGTTGACTGTAACATCTTAAAAGTTAAACTAAAATTATCATGTGAATGAGATAAAAACAGGTTTTAATCATAGCTAACAAACTCAATAACTTCTTATAAACAGAGAGTATATCATTCCGCAAAACAGGAAATTAATTTTATTTCCGGTTTTTAATAATTCCGACTTTTCATCGGTGGGTTGTCTCCCAAAATAAAGTTTTCTTTTGAAAGTTTCTGCATCCATTGGCAAGTCCTGTACTTTTTTTCTAAGTGCATTTATTTCTATAAGGGTGAACATTAATCTTACATCATGACTACAATGATTTAAAACATGCAGCATGAAACCAACACCCGCGAAAACTGTAGATAGAAAACGTGGGGGCGTTTCCCTTGCCAAAACTTTCCTCTCAAGATATTTCTACGAATCGATTCAAAACTGTAACAACAAACCGATGTGACGCCGAGAGGAATGGAAACAATAAATCCAAGTATGAATGTCGTCAAATACAGAATCGCCTGAGCCACAAGCTGCAAGTCTAAAATTATGAACGGCATGATTCGGGTTTTGTTGTTTACTACTATCAGTTTAGTGACTCCGTAACTAAAGCAATTCAAAAGGGAGATAACTCGTACTATAAAAAATGCACTTTTTTAAGATAAACTTTTTTTATTGCATAATAAATGGACCAGCATATTTTGTTCTTTCCTAATTCTTTTGATAAATGTTTGTGTTGTCAGTTTATAGAACTAAAGATCAAGAAATATAGAATTATAAAATTTGTATTTTTCTTGCAAAAATAGTGACTTCTGTTTGAAAGTTTAGTGGGATTGTCAAAACTGGGTCTGATTTTTACAACAGCATTATCACTGTTTCTTATTTTGTATTTACTCTTTGCTTAGAAATCAGTTACTTCTTAATAATTTATTAATTGTGAAATCGAGTCAAAGAACACACTCACTCCTTCATTAGTAGCATTCTATAATCAATTTACGCAATCGCCTAAATAAAATAAAAAGAATTAATTTTGTCAAGAAATCCAACTTGTTTTCATGTCAGTCTGATTAGATTCACAGTGTTTAAGGACTAACTCTGACACAAATATGTTCAATCGAGGGTTCCCCTTCAGAGACACAGTCTGATAGCAGCCAGGATAGTCACATGTTTTATAACCAGATAAATGCAGATAAAATCCTATTCATTGGCAGACCAATCACATCATCAGGTTTAAAAGAAAGATAAAAAATGTAGAAATGTAAAACAAATGCAAAACAAAAGGTTAGTAGGAGTTACTTGCCCATAGCTACTAACACTGAATGTTTTTGCTGGAAGCCTTTAGACTGGCTACTCGTAGCTTAGCCCACATCAGAACTGATAAAATCTTCCAAAATGACCTGATAAAAGTGGAATGTTTTCTTTGCTGATTGATTGCTTTCCAAGTAAGTCCTACAATCAGTTGCGTTATTCAAAACTAAACATTCCTTTAACCACAGACCGTTCATCAATGAATATGGAAACATTTCATGACAGAAGTCCATCCGAGGTGTAAGACAATTTTTTATTCCATCAAAATCTGTGTTGCTCATTTTAACTGCTGGGCAATTTGCAAAGATGTCGGCAACACAGCCCACTGGTAACCGAGCTTAAATGGAAACATGACTTTAGTGTCATCTGCTGGGCGAGAATGAAATTTTGCATGTTTCATGAAGAAAGATAAGAATAACTATTGCACATGCCTGGACAACAGTTACAAGGATAGTTGTTAGTAGGGAACATTAGAACCTCTCGACGAACTACACCAAGTTAGCAGTAGCACCATGCCGTAACATGGAGGTGGGACCTGAATGACACCAAGTGAGGTCTATCTAGACTAGATAGCTTTGTCCACTATCTAACTGCCTTACTTGACCCATCCTGTGGTCTATCTACATGCACCAACCTCATCTTCGTACCTAAACCTATGATAAATTGCAGAAACAAAACTGATGCATATTGGAGTCATCTATGCTTTCGGTTGCTTGGATGTTTCTGTGAGGTTAGTGTGTAGGCTGTTTAAGATGATACATTTCCATTGTTACTTAATCTTTCAATGTACCATCCTTCATTTGCTATTCCGACCTCATACAAAATGACTCTGCTCTTGAGGCAATCATAAAAGGAAAAGTGGAAGAAGAGTTATTCATAAGATTTTATTATGATTTTGACATAAATATCTCTGTATAAGTTTTGATGGATGATTTGAGTTAAACGATTGATAGATGTTGTGTGATGAATCAATGCAGTTTTCGTCATTTGGCCAGTGATGTCCGTTTTCTGAAATATCAAAATAAAAATCATAAGTCTCGCTTGGACTTGCTCCGAACAAAATGCTTACATTTGTTTTTATTTTTAATGTTGCATAGATAGAGGAAAAATGTCCAACATCATTATTGTTGCAAAACAATGACAAACGAATGATACTTAACTTTGAATGAATCAGGAGTGGTAAGGTTGATGCTTACACTTTTAAAGGATAAAATAATTCTCACTGAGAGGGTAAAATCAATAACACAAGTTGAAGGTTCAAATAGTCTGATGGAATAACAGTAAACCAACCCTGACTCTTGTGGAGGTAGCTAGTTATTGTCAACTAGAGAGTTTTATTCAATCCACACTTTTTTTGCCCAATTCAACAAGGCCTAAGCGTAAAGATTTGGACGAGTTATGACTTGCAAAGGGAAGCACATAAAGTTGGTTTGTGACAGGGGAAGTCAGTCTAAACCAGTGAGATGACAACTGCTCTCACCTGGCTCTAGGTGTGTCTGTCCCCTTACAGCTCCGACACTCCCACCTGCCTGTGGGGATGGATCTCAGTCCCACACAGAACGTGTGGTAGCCCCGGTCACACCGGTCACAGAACATCATCTTGTCCTGAAACATAGACACATAGAGCAGTAGTGTGATGATAAGAAATGGTATTTGTTCACAAAAATCCAATCTAAGAATTTGCACACATCAGTTCAAACAACTATCGTTCCTTTCTCAAGTGAGTATACAACCTCTCTTTCCCATAATTCTTGACTCCAAACTGGGATTAAATTTTACTTTTTGGGGAATAAATATACACCTGACAATACTACTACAATCAGTTGAAATCTTACAAAAAGCCTCAGTTTATCGATTAACGCAAACCCTTCACAGCCTCAGCTAAGTAGAAGAATTCTCATGCTACATACAATATACTGAAATTTATATTAATGCTGCATTGTGTTCGAACCATAATGCAGATTTTCAATAACTAGCTTGATGTTCACCATTACATACTGTAAAATCATTTATTTTCGAGGGGTGTTATTTTCGCGCAAACATAAAAAATGACTGATTCGCGGGGTTTAATTTTCGTGCATTTGGACTAAGCAATATAAAAAATTTAGTGAGAAAAACTACATGCACCGTGCAGAAAAGAAACTAGTAGTAATTTACAATGAAAACAATATTATCTATTCAAAAGTCAACGATAAATTTTTTATTTATTGTCATTAAACGTCTTCAAGTTTTGAAGTGGTAACGATACCTGTCGCCAAGCTTTTCCGGAAGTAAACATTCGGAACGAATTAGTTTGATCTTTAACTCCCAACAATAGTGTTTGAATGATGTGAATCCTCGAGATCTCGTTCAAAGAAATATCATACCGAACCGAAAATATATTTAAACCGAGGGTCCTGTACCGCAATACGCTCCGAATCGAAGCTCAAGCGTACTGCAATCAAAACAATAGGACACGCATATTGGCGATCAAGAGTGGATTCCGCCAGGCCGGATTATTGTGATGATTGTGTTTGCACAATAAACAACTTGCATATCGGCGTACACGCTTGTGAGAGCTCTAATTAGTGACTCGTCATTAATGAACAAACCAAACAATCCTGTGAGTAATAAAATGTGTCAACCAAATTATTTGTCTGTTATTGGTTTTCTTCACGTTCATGACCATGATATTTCGCGATGTTTTATTATTCGCGCATTATGACTTTGCGCGAAAAGCGCGAAAATTAAACCCCCGCAAAATATTATGATTTTACAGTACATAAAGTACTGAACCACAGATTGGTGTATGTAAAACAAGGTCTGTTTGACAGCTCATGACCTTTCAACTTCTGGTCTGAGCTGACAGGTGTATCCTACATTCCTACCACTTACCCTTTTACAGGCTAAATTCATTCACTACATTTCACAAAAGTTCAGTTTTCCATGTTTATGATTAATGATATCTTACCTCATCATAAGGGTCCATGCACTCGACACAAGTCTTACACTCCATACACTGCCAGGGGTACGTCCTGATCACAGACACCATCGCGTTCGTCAGGTCGAGGCAGTTAGGGTGGCCTGGAATAGAAGAACCAAGAAATTACAAGATTACATACTTTACTGACTTTGCTTGTTTATATAGTTATGTTTCAGATATGCTTAATATTTCCCGAGGCCAATGATTGAATGGCCGAATCCTTTTAACAGTTATGATTTCTGTGATGAAGCTTCTCTCAAAGGTTCACTAATCTACAGGTAAAAGCAAACATTTTCAATTTTTTGGAAAAAAATATCGCATTAACTCAACAAATTTAGGTCAAACCGTTCTTGAGTGGCCATTCAGGAATTAAAACAGGAATCATAAAAGAGAGGCTTTTCTCTAAATTTCCATGATGAAGTCTACAGAGTAGAGAGAGAAAAGAATAAGAGGTCATTTTGTCCGTATGGAGAGGAATAAAGAAGTCAATAACATTATATACTGACCGACAGTTCCACACTCGGAGCACTTGATCATCTCCTGATCTTCAGACTCCGTCTTCTCCTGCTTCAGCTTCTTCCTGCGCGGAGTCTTCTTCTCCGGGGGCGGGGCTTCAACGCTGTTACAGATACGACACTTCTCCTCAACCAGGGGCACTGCCTGCAGACACGGAGGGTGTGTTCAATATGGTGGCGTAGGCACATAAACCCATTGATTTAGATATTTACCATTGCAACAATCAAGGTGGCAGGGGATCAATGAGAAAGTGGTTTAAGTGGGTTAAAGGGAAAGTTTTAGGCATAGGATTAAATATCATCCATTCAAATAATTGTTCTGTCTCCTGAAGACTTGTTTGGCCTAGGAGGGTTAGACTGTAAAGAATATCTGTTTGTGACCAACGTAATTCTGTGTGTGTTAAGTTAATAGCAATCAAGATTTTAGGTCTACCTGAGCATCACTATATCAGTTAACATGGTGAGTTAAGGGACAAATATGGTCATATCGGACATAAAGTTACAAAGTATTTAAAAGCTATAGTGCTATGGCAAGATAATAGATATCTTACTCGTCTAACTAGACCCTGTCCTTGCCTGTTTGGAGAGGAATCCCAACTCACCAACACTTCCTCCTTAGATTTAGCATCCTCCTCTACATCTGACTCACTTCCCTCAGAGTCACTGCTGCCGTCGCCATCACTCTCTCCCTCCGACCCTGATCCTGCTTTGTCCTGCAACAAAATAGAAAAGATATATATATTTTATACATATGTTACCACAACCTGAGTTTTATTATAAGAGGGTAAACATGACAAAAATGTAATTGAAATTTATGTAAAATGGACTGTTGTATACATTGTTACATAGATGGTCCATAAAAATCATATTTGGGTGAATCCAACATCATGACATCAATGACAAGTAGAAGGTGTTTTTACACGTAAGACGACAAAACTCCACCAAAAATATTATGTCTCCCAACCCTTCAGGGCGAGACATAATCTACAAGTGACTTGTTTATGAAATAAGTTTGACTAAAGTATTAATTGTATGAAATTGATATAAAAACACTGGAAAGATTAACTCAATGCCAAAATTCAACAGAGCTAAACATACCTTAACACACCTAACGCATCAGTCACACAAAGAATTTGCACATACTTGTATATTACATACTATGTGAGACATTGTGTATGAGAGTGTTACCTCTGTGATATATTTTTGGACACTATTTGAGACAGTGTTTCTGTGAGTGTTACTCTGTGTTGTTACACTATGTGAGACATTGTGTGACACTATTTGAGACATTGTTTCTGTGAGGGTACCTCTGTGTTGTTACACTATGTGAGATATTGTGTGAGTGTACCTCTGTGTTGTTACACTATGTGAGATATTGTGTGAGTGTACCTCTGTGTTGTTGCTACACGATGTGAGATATTGTGTGAATGTACCTCTGTGTTGTTACACTATGTGAGATATTGTGTGAGTGTACCTCTGTGTTGTTGCTACACTATGTGAGATATTGTGTGAGTGTACCTCTGTGTTGTTGTTATACTATGTGAGATATTGTGTGACACTATTTGAGACATTGTTTCTGTGAGGGTACCTCTGTGTTGTTACACTATGTGAGATATTGTGTGAGTGTACCTCTGTGTTGTTGCTACACTATGTGAGATATTGTGTGAGTGTACCTCTGTGTTGTTACACTATGTGAGATATTGTGTGAGTGTACCTCTGTGTTGTTGCTACACTATGTGAGATATTGTGTGAGTGTACCTCTGTGTTGTTACACTATGTGAGATATTGTGTGAGTGTACCTCTGTGTTGTTACACTATGTGAGATATTGTGTGAGTGTACCTCTGTGTTGTTGCTACACTATGTGAGATATTGTGTGAGTGTACCTCTGTGTTGTTACACTATGTGAGATATTGTGTGAGTGTACCTCTGTGTTGTTACACTATGTGAGATATTGTGTGAGTGTACCTCTGTGTTGTTACACTATGTGAGATATTGTGTGAGTGTACCTCTGTGTTGTTGCTACACTATGTGAGATATTGTGTGAGTGTACCTCTGTGTTGTTGCTACACTATGTGAGATATTGTGTGAGTGTACCTCTGTGTTGTTGCTACACTATGTGAGATATTGTGTGAGTGTACCTCTGTGTAGTTGTTACACTATGTGAGATATTGTGTGAGTGTACCTCTGTGTTGTTGCTACACTATGTGAGATATTGTGTGAGTGTACCTCTGTGTAGTTGTTACACTATGTGAGATATTGTGTGAGTGTACCTCTGTGTAGTTGTTACACTATGTGAGATATTGTGTGAGTGTACCTCTGTGTTGTTGTTATACTATGTGAGACATTGTGTGAGTGTACCTCTGTGTTGTTGTTACACTATGTGAGATATTGTGTGAGTGTACCTCTGTGTTGTTGTTACACTATGTGAGATATTGTGTGAGTGTACCTCTGTGTTGTCCTCCACTTCCGATGAGTCTGCATCACTTGTTGCTTTCGCAAGCATGTTTGACATCTTCTTAGGAGGGTCGAACACGGTCGTGTTGAGAGGGAGATACTTCAGCTCGGCACTCGTATATCTGCAACAGGTTTTCTATTGTATCTATCTATATCAGAGGACTGCTTACTAGTTTATATTCCTGTCTTAGAGTCCAGAAGCAATGACAAATCTGGTATTATGTCTTGCTGAATCCAGGGACTTTCCATACAAGGTCTTGCGAGTTCTCAATTAGTAAGCAAATAGTACAATGAAAAAACATTCATGGGTCCTTTCCAAATTTATGATGCAGGACTCAGGGGTAAATTTATCCCTGTAGAACTTTGAGGATCTTCTTTGTAACTAATATGCAAACAACACATATTACATTTATCTATTTTTTATCTGTTTCCTGGACCAAATATCAAGACACCCACCTATCCTCTCCTCATAGGAAATTGCTAAATTGCTTATGTGACAACAACATGAAATTTAATTCAATAAAAGTTATTTTGGTCCAAGAAAGTAAGACAAAATTCGTTAGATCAGTTCTTACTTGCAGTAGTAGTTCTGGTACTGTCCGGGTATGAGTGCTACTGGATAGGGTCCTGGCTTGGTGGCCTCAGGGGGAAGCTTCTTGTGTCGGCCATTTGGGTACTGAATCATCTGAAAAATATGTAAGGAGTTTTATGATTTTGTGCTCATTATCATTTCTAAAATCTGCATCTGCATTTCCCTCAAAGATCAGTTGTTTTGCCATCTTACAACAATATTACCTACTACGTTATTACATATAATAATATATGTAAGAAATTTGCACATAGTTACAACATAGCCTATACCTATGCTGTTCTGATGTGTTTAAGACAATTGGACTCAAATTTAAATAAATTCAAACTCAATATTATTATCCTCTTCATAAAGGAATAGGCATTCCTATTGTGATCTTAAGTATTCTTATTCTGAACACTTTGTTAAGACAACCGCTAAATTATGGACTAATCTTCGGCACACATAAAATCTTTCTCTCTTTTGCAGTCAGGTAACTAAGGGACAAGAGGCAACGCCCACTTACAAAGGTCTGCATGTCAAAGTATGCCCGCCTCTCCTCTCTACGCTCACGCTGGAACTGAGCATTAAAATCGGCCGCAGCTTTCACAGCCTTCTTGATGTACGCTCCCATCTTCCCCTTGTCCAGCTTCGGCTGGAAACCACAACATTTTAACACTGAGACTGAGATGATAAACCCAACATGTTTGACTGCCAACTCGGAAAATCAATATTGGCAAAATACACAGTTAAATATTGAAAGACCTAATCGATATTGTCCATTATGTATAATTCTATTTGTTAAGAGTGAGTACAATTTCTGCTTACAGTGTCCATTTTACGATAGCTTACAGAAACAGTTACTACCACAATATTATCATATCAACCAAATTATACACAAACTTGTACAACTTTTTAATATTAATAATCATAATATAGTCAATAGTTTGGCAAAATCTGTATTTCTTGCGTCCAAAAAAAGGCGTATGTTTTTCAAATTGTAATTTCCTGGCGCTACAATGTTATATTATAATGAAATGTACATGTGAAGTGGGTTGGTGGCCTGTTGACTGAATAAACCATATCACATATCATATCAACAGTTATAAAAATTAGCCTTCAGATTATACCAATTCATCAAAGTGCACTGTTCTAGCTGAAATACATATACTTGTTACATGTAAAGAATTGCTCTAATTTGGATACTCAAACTATGGAGGAATGACAGAATGTGAGACGTACCACTTCATACTCCTTGTGTTTGTTGTTGATGTTCTGCCTCTCCTTCTCATGCAAGACATGTGCGTACTCCTGGAACACATGGGATGCTATAACAAATACTTGACACGAGAGCTGAATACAATACACAAATGCTTGGACAGTCGTTCGTTGGTGACAGATGCTTAATACATAGGGGCAAAGATTTTTAAGGCTCTCTAACAGTTCAAGTAGCTACCTGTCCACAAGCAAGTTGCTTGAAGCTACTAAGATGGTTTTAAGAACCATACATACAAAAGCAATCTGAAAACCCCATTGAATTATATCCCAGAAGATTGTTTCTCTGCACTATGATTTGAATTTGAACAAGAAGGTAATTAGTTATAGTAGAGCGCTCACTGCTGCTATCTATCTGATTTACTATCGAAATAACTTATCTATAATATACAATTTACATTAAAAAATTGGTAGGACAAGGGTTCTAATGAGATATCACAACGTAACAGAACCACTGACAAATAACTGATGCTCTTTACTCACCCGATACCTCTCCTGGTAGTCCTTGTGCATCAGGTCGTACACCTCCTCACTCCTCAGGGCCGTCAGACCTGCAACACACAACATGGAACGTCTCTTCACACAACACCACACAACATGACAGTCTTCATCATTTCTGGATTTTAGAAGCTGGATTGATGAATAAGATTGGGTTCTAATGGATCTGACGTTTTTAGGATATGTTCATTAGGAATAAGATTCTTGTATCCTTTTCAAGCATGACAGTAAGCTTGAAAATGGTATAAGAATCTAAGGAGGACAAGATTTTCCGCATGACAATTTCTTTATTCTGAAATTCACGACATTTTGGAGTTAATGCTTACTCCTTTACTATTTGGGATCACCATTTTTCCTATGTATATCTAAATGTCCTTCAAGACTTCATTCCAGAAACTTCATTCAAAATGTTGTGATTTTGAAAGTATGCAATTAATCATACATAAAATACTTGCTTTTTGATATCCATCTTGTAAAATGCCAATTAAAAAAACTGCTCCAACTGTTTTTCTTAGTTTAAGAACAAATAACCACTAGCGATGATTCAGTGCTCCCTTCTTAGTCCATGTGTCCCATCAACTCATCAATTTTGGAATGATTACTGTTGTGTAAATGTTCATCTGATAGCAGTGAATTATTAAGATTGGTCTTTAGTCTTTGGATAGTAAAATGAAAATGCAAAATGCTCAACATGGAAATAAAATGTCAAATAGAATATAATTAAAACGGCTTATATAGATAAAATTCCAAAATTATTAAAAAATAATTCTAAAATAGGAAAACTTTGAAAACATAAACTGACCAAAAGAAGGAACTAGGGAATTTCTCTTTGATTACTAAATAGTTCAATCTTTCATTTTGATGCAATAATAACTTAGAAGATAAAGGAAATGAAAAATAAATTCTTTTTTAAAAAGCTTACACTGACTAATGAAATAAGTTAATTTTCATTGCAAAACATACTAACAATGACATACAACTATTCGAATGTATGCCGTCAAAGCTTACTCTTATCATGTGAAACCACCTGCATCATGACCGTCGGCTAATGAAGCAACCCCTATCGTGGACCGGAGTGAGAGAATAAAGTTATCACTTTCCCCTCTCCTCTAATTAACACAGCAAGGGTCCCCCTGAAGCTACCAGCCTTCAGCAGGGGAGGTAACTCAAACACCCCTGACCTAAAGTAAAGCACGCTGGCACTGTTGTGGTCCTTAGCCTCAAGCCATTTCCTTCACCATACTCCAAACTAACCCTTTATCAACATTTCCAGGTAACATAGAATTAAACTCATAGACCAACCGCTCTTGATTAACCCTTATGTGACAGAACCCATAAAATGACATTTGTGTAAATTAGAAATCTATTATTCTGCTGAGATTAGATACAAAAGGGTGAAGAAATATGTTGATTTGTTGCAAAGATAACTCTGTTCTCAGATACAGAGATTGAAAACAACACTAATTACAGTCGTCACATCTTGGTGGGATTCCGTCAAGTCTACATCTCGGTTTTCAAGTTACTGATAGAAATCAAATGCGTCATCTGGGTTTGTGAAATTGGCATAGCTTGCTATCTGTTGACTGTTGAGGATATCAATGAAGAAGAGTAAGGATGCAAATCATTATTTCTTGATTCCTCCTTAACAAACAGTCACCTGTGCATGCATCCGAGGTAAGAGCTTTAGTTTGTAGTAAGGTGTTAAGATGATCAATTTGTGATAGATTGATATTGATTGCAATAGAGATTTATTCAGTTAATATCTTTCAAAATTTCTAAAATGAAATTATGGGGAGGTGAGGTGGTATGGTGTATAACGCCGCTTTCAAGATTATGGGGAGAACATTGAAAGAAAATAACTAATATTGTCAATATTGTATCACTTCTAATTAATGTCTACTTACAAATCATTACTATGTTGAGATGTCATATTTACAGTTTTGAAACTTTTTTCTGCAGCTTTTTTCATTTTATCACAAACTTTGAGGAAATATTGTGAAAAGCAATCATGAAAAAAAGAAATCTATATGTGCCTTGTCACGACTCTTACTTTAAGACTGTAAACAAGAGTGTTCTGAACACTTTTTAAACGACTTTCACTTTCTTCTTAACAGACCTGAAGGAACAGAGAATAGTTTTAAAACTTTCACTGATATATTTCATAAGTATTAATTTTGTTGGTCAGAAAATGTGAATAGAATAGGTTATCTGCAAAAATATATAGTAAAATGACAATTATTGTTTTTGTTGGTATGATGAGTCAGTTGTTAGAGAATTGGTACTCACCAAGATCGCATTGTGTCTCCGATACCACACCTCTCTCTCTCAGAAAATCTTTTTCATTTTTATCGCACGTTCTTCTGTACAAATCTGTAAAATAAGTTTTATTTTCATTATTTATCAATTTATTTTCATTATTTATCAATTTATTTTCATTATTTATCAAAGGCACTTTATCCCGTTTTCTGGTGAAACTTTAAATATCTTATAATCTTACGAAAAGGAATATAAATATGAAAAATTGATAGATAATCTTTACAGTCAATAACTGAAGTCGTTAAATAACTGTACAAAGTTTGGTAAAACTTCTCCAATCCATTCCCCTAACATTAATGATTAAAAAGTGTTCACACCAAAACAGCAGCATGAAGTTTTAATTTCGTACATGACCATTTCTTCTATAGCTAAGGATAATTGGGTTGAGAAATTAAATGTTTGACCCTCTGCAGATAACATATTTAGCACTAACATTAACTTTGGGAAATTTGAATATATAAATAAAATCTCAACGTGCTTCAGTGCCCTAGATGATAAATTTATTTTAGCTGAAACACAATTACTAATAACATTTGTCACATAACTTGTTTAGATAAGATACAAGTTCAGTTAGCATATTAATGGTTCATAAAAACCTGCTGCTAATGCCAAGCTTTGAGAATCTCAACAAAGTCTTTTCCAATATAAAATATATCAACCAGTTATAAGAAGGTGAAGGGAAGATATGAAGGTGAAATTTTATGTCTTTTTAAAGTCATTCTTCATTAACTACCAAGATAAGATACACATCACTGATTACTGAGAAAAAAGCTGCCTCTTGATTAGCAATGCATAAACTTATGAGATCATGGCATTGTAAGCATTATTTTCACAAAATGTTATTCTTATTCATACACAGCATATTAATTGTAATGTTTTGGTTACCTGGGTATTTTCGTTTGAATGACTTGATCTGCAGATATTCACTGATCTGTTCCTGCAGCATGTACCACTCCCCTCCATCTAGAGGCCACTGGTACTCAAACAGGTTCTCTGCAGGAAACCCCCTGATACAGAAGCAAAAACCTATTTAACCTATGTTTTTATTAGGTACCTTGTTTATCTAATTCATTGTTTAGAAAAATATTCACATACTTAATGCCATAATAGTCCTGCTCGACACAAGATCCTCACCAGTTTTTTATTGCAAATTGCACTTTATGAATGAACACAACAGAGTAACAGGACATTAAATCATAAGACAAGGAGAGAGATGTAAAATAAGATTCATGTTCAACGTCTTTAGGCTCTCTGACATGGAAGCTATATTCAACTGCCATCAGGAAGCTTGAGTAGTAAATACTAAACATAGGAGGCAGGAGTAAAATGTCAGGTAGGAGATAACTTACCCATCATCATCGTCAGGTTCCACTGTGCTCATGACACTGCCAGGTCGCGACCTCTTGGCAGGGGTCGGACAGTCCTTGCTGTTGATATCCATTGACATGGAACAATCCTCTGGGACAGTGCTGCTCATACCCAACACACAGTCAAGACTGAGGCTGTTCTCATCCATGAAAGCCGCAGTGATTGGGAAGCTGCGGGGTTTGGAAAAGGTTGATTTTGTTCCAAGTTCAGTTTCAGGCAAGAGTGAGTCGCCATCTTCTCCGTCTATAGGTTGTGTTGGAGTATCAACAGGTTCATCTACATCCAGAGTTGCCATAGGAGTCCCGACATCCTCCTCAATGTTGGACTCTTCCTCCTCAACCTCCATAGAATCCAACGCTTCACTCATCTTAGGATCGATGAGTGTACACTTCTCTTCTTCTGACACCTCTAACTCTTTCTCTACCAGCTCAATATCTTTTACAAGAGTTTTACCATTTGGGTCTCCTTCTCCTGGTTCCCCAAGGCTTGGTTGAAATTCAGCACTCCCATTAGATGCTGTCTCTATATTGTCAATCACACCTTTGTCTTCACTGCCCACAATATCCCCAACTTTTGCACTGTTGTTTGTGTTCCCATGTTCCGATGGGATTTTCTGAGGTTCAATAACCACTTCTGAAGATTTAGAATCAGAATGTTCTTTTGCTGTTGCTTCATTCAGTTTGGTTTCCTCCTGTGTTTCAATTTTCTGGTCAATTTCTGTTTTACAACTCTCGATTTGACTTTCATCTTTTATCTGTGAGCTTTCTGCTTTTAAACTATCTCCTTCACCGCCAAGAGCTGTATTTTCCTCAATGGTTTTACATGGATCTTGTTCCTGTTCTGAAGGTACTTTAGTTTTGCATTCCTCATCCTGAACAGCTTGTTCCTTTGATTCAGTTTCTGTACTATCCTGCCTGGGAACATGATTCTGTTGCTGCTGTTCTTCCACAGCCAAACTCTCATTATTAGTGTCCATTTCTTCCTCCTCTGAACTGGAAGGTGTGATAGGGTAGTCTACAATTGTTCCGAGGCTTGACACCTTGACAGCACCACCTTCATTTGTGTCTTTTTTTTCATTCACCGACCCCACAGCTTCTGTAGTACAAGTTGATGGTGCAGAATCTGACTCCTCTGTGCTTCTTGATTCTACTGGTGGTTCTGTGATGTCAGAAGCTGCAAGTTTTTGGTCGTTTAGATTTTCTGGTTGGTTCTGCAAGTAAGAAAAAGCTGATGATAAATGAGAATTCAAAGGAGTTTCATACAGTTTCATCAAAATATATCAATCTTTTCTTTCTTATCAATTACCGACTGAGAAACAAGGTATAAAAAGAAAGTATGGACAGATTTTGTAAATCATCTCAATGTTGACAGATTTTCGTTATTTCTAGGTTATTTCTAAGAGTAATTGAGGGGTCCGCATGAGGGGGTATCTAAAACATCTATAAAATGCAACCTAGTCCTTGAAAATGGTTCAGATGAAGATATTCTGAAAGCTGAAATAGTTGACTGTAACATGGTGTATTCTTAAGAACCTGGAGTTTGGTTGCAAAATAAAAAATCATCGGGAAATTGCGTAATTTGCGAGTTTGCTTGCAGTCCCCTTTAGGCAATGATTAGGATTATGATTGATTTTGATCCGTTTTCAGATAGAAACTAGAGATCAAACTAACTTTCTGATGATTATTTTTTATCAAAATTTGTTTGTAATCAGACTCAGAGGCATCTGTTACAGCCAGAGATTTGACAACAATTCGAATTCGTCTCGGGGCCACGTTGTAGACACAAATGGAATTTTGGGAATAATTTGGTCAAAGAATGTCATAAATACTTGCCAAGACATGTTATAAGGTAGAACATGTCAGATTAAACAAGGTCAGTAGAAAATGTCCATCTTTTGTGAAAGAAAAGACAGCAAAACAGGACATGACATGATCGAAAACCAGACTCGGTTGCTTTCAGCAAGTTGCCGATGTTTCATTAAAATCATAAATATACATCCAGGTAAGGCTCCAACATTTGCGATATCAACGTATATTTTCTCTCTGTAACCAAATTATGTTTAGTCAAGACTATTCTGTTCAATGAAAATGTGTTTATAGATGGATAAAAGAATTTGGTTGCAGTTGCCTCTTAGAGACTGCAACCAAACTTGAAAATTATACGATTTCAAGGTGATAAATCGGCCTGCAACCAAACTCAAAAGGTTTCAAGAAATATATAGATTTTTAGATAATTATCTCAGCTATAATAAAATTCTCATTTGAGCTATTCTGAAGGACTAGGTTGCATTTTACGGTCGTTTTAGAGACCCCGTCATCCGGACCCCTCAATTGCTAAATCCTAAAAATCTATCTTTATGAAAATCAAGCCAATATTGTTAAGGCAAGTTACTGACTATGGGTTAAATTATGGTTGCATCCAAGGTTAAATTTGGAACTTACATAAGTTTTAAAAGATAGCCACATTTAAAGACAACTTATACCTTTTATGTGTGATAATACTATCAAAATAAACAAAGAAAACACTTGAATGTGTTCAATTAAATCGTCAAAATACAATGTTCCAAACATGTCAAATTAAAATTGAAAACCCTAAATCCTAGACGTCTCTATCATGAAGTAATTTACAGTATCAAGTATCTATTTGCACCCTTACTAACCTGAGTACCGGCATCTCCTGTGCTTCCAATAATGTCTGAGCTTGGACTGGACGCCATGTTGGATTCGCACAACGACACCTTCGTACATTGAAGAGTTGCAGACCGCTATAAAATATACGAGTGTTAATCATTTTCGTTGTTTCGTTTTATTTTTAAACATGATTTTACATATACAGATCACGTTTCATTTGTCGATGATTTCTGTACAATTTTATTTTATGTTCATTTCCATTTACTTTTTTTACAGGAATCGTTAGAACATGAGTTTTGACTCTCAGTCATATCAACATCAAATGTTTGGAGTTGATTATACGGGTAAGAACTTTATTGAAACATATATTTTTAACTCAACATATATCAAACTTTGTTTGAATAAAAAAAAAGACAAATATAATCTCATCTTCATTATCTACAAGAACCAATAATGGTTATGGAACACAGAATGTAGAATAATGATTTTTAAAGATAATAAGTAAACACTAATTTCTAAACCCTTTTAATAATGTTTGAAAAAACGTGATAAATAGTTTGTTTACAAAATTATCCAATTGTGAATTTAAGCATGTCTTAGTATTACGCGCGGAAAGCATCAAAGCGAAAAGTAAAATTCATATCAGTTTAGTCAGGATTGCATTGTTATCTTAAATGCGCTTAAAACTGCACCAATTGATAATTTTCAAAAACATATTTTATCTAGACATATAGAAATATACCAACTTTTCACTTCATGTTCCAACACAGAGTATCCGCCCGGTAGCCAGGATACAAACATCAGTATCTCCGCCGTGGTGTCGGCATCCTGCGTCATCGTCAACGACGGTCAATCACAACACGATGTCATCAACCACTTCAACTTTTCACAGGGATCGTACTTACCCCCAAATCAAAACGCCACCCCTCTTGATCATTACACCACAGACAATGAATCTTTTCCGACTCACGACTTTCAAAATTTTAACAGTATTCCTTACAATCAGGAATCTTACCCCGATTATAACCAACAGGACCTATTCTACCAAGGTCAGCAGTGCTGTTACACTGACAACAGTTTGACTATCCAGTCGAATCAATCAGAAATAGGAAGTGAGGCTGTTCCCTTCCAAGATTCGAATTATCGATGTTATCAACCAGTTGAGAGCGCAGTATCAACCCCGACTGAGACATACACTGCACCTTGTGAGAAAGGTTTAGGTCAACTCTTCGAGTCTGAAAACGTATCTCAGTATGATAAACGAAGTTTCAATGACTCAGATCATATCGCCGAATATGAAAGCTATTTTCCAGATAGTTCGACAAGTGGCGAATTTGAACCGATATCGTGTTCCCACAGCTCACAGCTTTTAAAAGAGAAAACCTTGAAGAATGACCTTGACCTTAAGTTTGACCTTGACGTCGACGAGATGATCAGCACTGGCGTTACCGTCGCCGGCTTCAAGCCAAGAGGGATAATCCGGAAAAGAAAGAAGTCGAAGACGCCGAGTGATGCGAAAGATGGAGGATACTGGTCGAAGCGGGTCAAGAACAACGACTCAGCACGCAGATCACGTGAATCAAAGAAAGAAAAAGAACGAAATTTTTACAAGAGAGCGCTTGAACTTGAATATGAAAATTTTTACTTGAAGGAGAAAATTTCGAAACTTGAAAACAAACTATCAGTGTTTAACGGCCATCAGGGCTCTACTCAAATCAACGCAGCGGAAACAGTCGTCGACCCCTTTCCATAAATGGACATTGTCACGTAGTTGAATATTATCAATCGTGGCATCAAGGAGGTTAACATTCTCTGCGGTTAAGTCTCAGTATGTCGGTCTATTGCTTTGAAATAAATCAAACTTAATAAACCTGAACTAACTGTGAAGCATGCGCCTTTATCTTATGGGGCAACTCACCATGACAATTACAACATCTTGGAAGAAATCGATTATACACTTGCTTCTATTAGCATGAATAAGTACTCAATGATATGTACATTGTCTTTTCATGGTTTATGTATTCGTTAATTGAAATTGAATGAAAACCTCTTTTTTTTCTTATAACATAGGCCCTTTTGAAAGAATATAAGGGTTAAACACACTAAAGTGTTTTGAGACATACCTTTTATACATATCTTTTATTTCTTACAATGTCAAGTCACTTAATGAGCGCTTATCCCTGTGTGAAGTTATTTTAGGACCGCTGATTATTCTTTAAGCGAGGATGTAAGTGTTAATGCCATAAGTAGACGATGATCAGTGGCGGATCAAGGATTTTTAAAGGGGGAGGGTGTCGGGTGTCGGATTCAGAAAATGTCAACGAGGGGGGCGGGGGGTCGGATTCAGAAAATGTCAACTGTGCTGCTAATGGTACGTTATATATTCGGAAATTGTCACGGGGGGGGGGGGGGGGGGGGGGGGGAGGGTGCTATTTTTTCATATATTTTTTTTGACATCAATCTATTATCCCCCCCCTTGGATCCGCCACTGATGATATTCTGAAATCGTTTTGTTGTCAGCGCCTTAAATACTGAAAATTATTTCATAGGATGTTTACAAAATAATTTCAGACATGCACTTTGAACATTACGTAGAGGTTCAAAAGTAGAGTTGGTTGAATGCGAGTTTATCGCGTCCGATGAGGCGCTCATAAAATGACTCGAACACGACATAACGGGCTCGCAACTATTGAGGATGTGAGTCACAGGCACAGGGACGTGTGATGTCGTAAAAGTCGACGATCAAACACCTATTACAATAGAAAAGAAACCGGTAAAAAGGTGTAACGGGGTCAACACCCCCTGTCTCTTTGAAAACTATTTTCAAAATGTTATTGTTACATATTCATCTAAACAAATACACAATATTGATCCCCACTTTTTCATTCAAATTAAATCATTATTCGAAAAAATCAGACGGACACTTTTCCGGCAACAAATTTAAAAGTTCGAAAAATCACACCAGCTAGTACAGCAAGTAGCGAATAACATATGTAACATTTATTTACATTTGCCATCTAAATGGCATGTATGTATATTTTGCACATGGTTCTGTGAGAGAGTTCCCCAAGAGAGACGTGTGACCATAACATACATGTCAAAGTCATAGCAAAATTGAGATTTTAAAGGGACGCAGAGTAGGCCTATGTTGCTGGAGTCAAATTTTATAAAGTGTGTTATTTTTTTCGAGGAGTAGTAGTTGTCTCTGAAAATAACCATCTTTTTGCTGACCAGTTCAGTTCGGAGGCATTAAACAGGTTTAAAGTGCCACTCCGTGATTTTCATAACATATCATTTACCTTTGATTCCAACCTAAATGTCATATGTGGTGATATAAAATCAAAACGTCTGAACTTTTAATTTCCAAAAGACATATATATGACAAATACTGGTTTTCCATGAAAATCTAAAAACAGCCTTATAAATGCACAGAGGTGTAGATATCACGTCCAATAAACATGGATACTAGTCATATAACCTAACAAACACTATCAACTCCTCACTGCCATCCTGGCTGTTTTAGATAAGTCTCCACAATTATGTTTGACTATTTGACGCGCGCCACTGTCCGGTTTTCGATCATAATTGCGACGTTCTACCTTCATATTGTCACTATAAAAAACAAATAAGCTTTAGAATGTGTCTTTTTGGTAACAGTCGATACCTCGCGATCAAATGACACCATTGATTAAGTTTGGCATATATGACTCCAACAACTCACGGAGCGGCTCTTTAAGTTGTGATGCATGGTCGAAGACCGGATAATGGCGCGCGCCAATAACACAAACGTAATTCTGGAAACTTATTTACAGCTGATACAAGGAAAAATATACGTTGACAGTGTTGAGTAGATCAATTTACTTATATTCATTAATTTAGATGCAAAATTTTGACTTCTTAACATCTATTTGGCGGTTTTTCTCTTATCATTGAGTTCGAGAAAATATCCTAATCTTGGTATTTTGAGATAAAGAATAAAGTTTAGGGACAATATTTGAATTGAACTCAGACAAATAGTATTTTGTCCTATCATTAAATCAACTTATCCTAGGGAAGACGCAGGACCCAGTCGATGTTGGTAAACTTTGTATTCGTTTCAAGGTCACCCTAAATTTCTGAAAATGGGAACCCGCAAGGGATGCTTACATTATTTACACTAAGCTTCCTCAGATAGGACGCAGGGCTCTGTCGATGTTGTTGACTTAGGAGGAAATGAAAGGTGAAACGAATTGATCAATAATAATGTAATTGTGTTTTTTACAATTTCGGCGACAGAAAATATGTTAATTCCATGTTACGAGGAAACAGGGTATTATTTAGGTTATTATCTATATTCTTGTACTACCTCTTTGAACAAAACTCGATATATTATCACCATATCAACTTTATATAGTTACGGATTGATTAATAACCAAAAGAAAACTGGAACATTTTGTCCAAATCACATCGCCCGAACGCAACCTTGACGACGCTTCAATAGCGTCCTGTCACCAAGCGCGTAGTTCTCCCGCAATATACACATAGAAGGTTCACCACGTATTATGACCCAACCTCTTTTTTAGTCATTTTATTTCCCTGCATAATATCCCTTTATATAGAAGTGTTTAAACGCCACCTAATCATCAAACACCGTGAAAGACAGGTGTATGAAAGGTAGCCAAGGCGATCTATGGTGACTTTCTTCTACGGGTACCTGTTCATTGAATGCAGACGACAAATTCCGACCGGGACACCGGCCTATTGACTACCGATATTATCCCTCCGCACATGAAATAGTCCCTCGCTAATTGTCCCGAAGAGACCTCGCTAATGACAACCAATTCACAATGTACCATTATGCGCTCAGTTAAACAATTAACAATTTTAATCAAGTAGTTAATTAGAGGATATCGGAATCAATTCACTGCCGCGGGATTGGTCCGGGGAATGAGTGTGTTTTATATAGGGGAGAGAGGCACTGGCAGTCATACAAGCATGAACACGGAATGTATACCAAGGACTGATCAATTTGGATTTTAAATCTGCGGTTTGTGAGATATTACTAGGAAGAATGGTGGCCATTGTTTTACTGTTGGATTAATTCATTCGATGTCTGAACATCACCGGCCGGATGAACCTACTACTCGACAGTAAGTATAATACCCAGCGTTCAAGTGTCAGGAACTGTCGTGTTGACATTCGTAACATGGAATCGGTCTTCACATACTCTCTTGACATTTCTCAACTCCTCTCGTCTCTGCAGCTCAAAATAGTGTAAATGTTGTCACCATCCTTTTATCAAAGATAAAAAGTTCTGGAATGAAGTTTTATTTTGATAATGATTAATGAATACAATATTATAACAATACTAACATAACATTTAGAGAGTGTGTCTAATAGTGCACGGCTTATACATCATGTACAAGGGTTTAGGGAAAATGAAGGTCAGTGCTATATGATTCAGTGTGATATATCTGGTAATGACTGGGTTCGATGGAACACTGTGGCTATTATATCATTTTAATGACACATTGTATTTCAAATTATCATAGATTACATTGCCTATTGAGGAATAAGTTTTTTTCAAATTTAATGTTTATAGTCACATTGTAAACTTCCATAATGTCAATTTTATGTTTAATCTCTTGTAAAGATCATTCATTCATTGGAAACTTTTAAGAAGAAACTTATGGTGCTGTTTATCAGTTTGTCATGAAAATGTCAGATTTTTTAAATTTAGTAAATGAAATAAGGAAAATATTGATAGCAAGATTAAATATTATGGTCAGTAACTTTATGTCGCAAAGAGCACAAAGCTTATGTTCAGTGATCATGCCTACAGTAAATTCAAAGAGGTATCGCATTAATTCAAACCATTGGTAGATATTTTTAAAACAGTTTGAGCTTTTCTTAAAATGTGACATTATCGAGACATGGTTCACAATTTTTTAAGTTATTTGGTATAAAAAGGTAGGCACTGAATGACGACATCTATGCTTTATATTATCAATGGTGATATTGACACGACACAATACCAGTTCCATGCACTAGTTGACATTTAAATGTCATTCATCTATCTTCGGTGAACCTATTTCATTGCTATAAACGAACTTAAAGGGAAATTCTTCTGGAAACACATGCCATTTATATAGTGAACGGTGCTTTGATTGCTGCTGTTTTCATTAAAGAGCCACTCCGTGATTTTCATAACATATTATTTACTTTCGTTACGAACCTAAATGTCAAATGTGGTGATATATAATCAAAACATCTTAACTTTTCATGTACAAAAGACATATATATGACAAATACTGGTTTTTCCATGAAAATCTAAAAACAGCGGTGTAATTATAACGTCCAATATACATAGATACTAGTTATATAAGCTATCAACTCCTAACTGCCTTCCAAAATTACATTTGACTATTTGATGCGTGCCACTGTCTGGTTTTCGATCATAATTGTGACGTTCTACCTTCATATTGTCACTGTAAAAAACAATAAGCTTTAAAATTTGTCCTTTCGGTAACAGTCCATACTTCGCGATCAGATGACACCATTGATTAAGTTTGGCATATATGACTCCAACAACTCATGGAGCGGCTCTTTAATTAGAATTGATAGCATAAATGGTCCAAAATATCTTTCGATATAATTCCCGGGTAAATATAATTCTATATAATGTAAATCTGTGTATTAAGTGAAATGGAAGGCAACATTTTTTAATTTTGACCATGTGAAGATCTCAAAATGAAGTATACAGTGGAGACAGATGATGTCACTGATTAAAGGGTGTTGCTTTTGATTATATATGTAAGAAAAGTCATCTTTGATTTATTACATAAAATAATACTAGTAACTAGTAATGACTTTGTTATAGCCCTGGTTAATCTTATTTGAATAACAACAGGTTGTTTCGTTTTAAGTGTTCTATCCTTTTTCATCTGCTTGTACATCTGCAAGATACAATCTATGCATGAAGAAGTTAATTATTTTATTCTATTATTAACAATTTTCAAGGACATAACAGTTTATTGATCAAGTTATTAGTGCATGATTATCACATAACCCAGTTGAAACAAGTTTCTGAGGCGCCAGGAGCGTAAATAGCCTTTGGAAAGACATAAAATAGGCGCTGTACTTTAAAACAATAAACTATGTCATGGTAAGACTAATCAAGAATGCCTTGTAAATCTGTAGCAAGACTTTTCACCCTCATAGTGCTGATGAATGGCTTCCCTTCTATTTCTTGTTTTATTCTACCAAGTGAGCGCTCTCATTACCTAGTCGTCAAATCTGAATAAAACAAAATGTTACCCACTGTAACATGTGTCATCTGGGTTATGCTATAATTATGTACTAATAACTTATATGAATAAACTAGAATGTCCCCTTGAATTTCGTTTCCACAAAAATACCTCGATATTATTATCCTCAAAAGGCACAATATCGCCTGTTTATTTTACTAGGGGGTTTGCATATTCAATGACATATAGGTAAATTTCATTCCAAAAATTCTTTGACTTTCGACATTTTGCCTAAATTAGTAAAGCGATTTATTAACATTGTTTCCATAAGCAATGAATTCCAAATGTATAGTTTTCACAAACATACCCAAGTTGATATGTCCCTTTAAGACGGATCATGATTATCAATATGGGTGATCATGAGTAATACCTACCTTACTTACATAGCACAGTTTCTGTAATCTGATGAGGAAACTACTCGACAACAAGAGGTCTCGCTGTTGTTTACACGAAGGCTGGAACATTTCACAACCAGTTACACTGTCCTATACTGTTCTCCTCTTTCTTAATTATTGTTTTGGGGCATTGTTTTAAGCTTTATTTTAATTTTCTCAAGGCTTTCATTTTGTTCTCAAATCAACAAATGCTTGGTTTTGAAACCAGCTTGTTACAATAATAACGATTATATTCCTGTATGTAGTGTATCTGTTATGGATGCATACTCACGGTGCTCTGAAACAAATGCATGTGTGTTAATTAAAAAGGTTATGGAATATAACAGGAAAATTGATGATATCGGACTGTTGGGGAAGGTTAATCTTGCCTGTATTAAAGGTTGAATTAGATTGAAATTTGTGGTGAACAACAATGTCATGTGACTTAAAGTTTTTGATATCATCGATTGGGCCATTAGTTTACCGAGAAAACAAAAAGTGGGGGAAAGTAAATAAAGGTTTGTCTGGTTTGTTTTCAATCAAAACAAGGAACCCACACTTGATCTTAATCATTTACAATTAATTTGAGATATTTTATATGTGAAACCCAAATGTCCTCAAGCCATGGGTCTTGTTGTTATGGTTGCAATTGAGCCTGTGGGTGAGAAAAGACATTTTTAAAAAATCACAAAAATATATTTACATGTATATGTGTATTCAGTGGTGACGAGCGAGTGTACTATTGTAGCGTACCTGTGTATAAACTTATGTGCTGTGTAGCTGATCACTTGATAGAATCCACATCACTCTAAACTCAACTAAAGACTTTACAACAAGAAAAATCAATAAAAGAATTTCAAGTCGGTCAACATGTGTTTGCAATTGGGAGAAATACATAATCTGAATGGAACTGAATACGAAGTGCAGTGATGTGTACATTGTTGTGTAATGCCACTGTGTCATTTGTCCATCCCTACTCTCTGTTTTTGATATACCCGTGTCCACTTAGGATAGTAATACAGGTGTGCAATATCGAAGATGTCTTCAAATTCCGTATTCCATGGTGAATTAGCTATTGCATCAATCTAGTTAAAACTAGCTGTAATATTATACATCACGTGGTCCGTTGTTACGTCTAGATTATTACTCGTCCGTGTAAGATACTGCAGTGTAATATTTATACAGCGATATTAAACTAGTGTAATACCGCTGCACGTATGACGTCATAATATTGTGTGGTTGTGACGTCACAATATTGGCTGCGCCTTAACAATGGCGGCCAAGTCGCGGAAATGTTTCGTTCAGCACACTTTTGGCAATCATGCTTGATTACTTAGGTCAAGTAATAAACAGAATACTAAACTTCCTTCAATTTAATACTATTTTTATTAAACTCGTTAATGATTTGGTATCAAACTCGCTTTCGCTCGTTTTATACTTAATCATTAACTTGTTTAATAAAAATAGTATTAAATGGAAGGTCGTTTAGTATCCTCTATGAATTATACACCTATTACATCAGCCAATCAAAAGAGATTTGGCCCTGCACTTTTCCAAGTGGGTCACTGCGATTGTTTCGTCGTTCTTGAGGATCTTGATTTCAAAATCTTATCGTTACCGATGTATCGTTGTGAATTGTGTTGGAAATATGATGGCAGCATCAATTCTGAGCGGATATTGTTGACAGAATATTTGTATTGTTTATTTGTGCAAAAACTAAATTATCAAATTAGGTCAGACAATCACAAAACAGTTTTAAAGGATAAATAAAGACAAATATGGCGTTAACGACCGCGGGTGACAGAAACATAGATACTAAAGAATCTCGTCTTTGATTGGTTGAAAGCCGAATTCCTGTCTTCATTAAATTGATTGATTCAAAGTTCGGTTAGGTCAACTGATCATGACCTCAGTCAGTAATTCTGTAGATGTAATGACAGATCATTACAGCTAGTTTTAACTAGATTGAGATTGCATAGCTGCTGGTTCTACTTCTGTAATCTCAGAACATCCAGTAAACAACATTCATTTTCCTAATTCAAGCATCAAATTTGTTGCTTGTCAGTGCTCTGTTAACATGTTACTTGTTTTTACACATGACATACATACATTCATATAAACAGTGAAATTATTAGTCAAGAACTGCCAGTCAGGACTTAGACATCAGCACCCATATTCTGAAAGCATCATCATCAATCTACATAATTATGACATCATAACTGATGATAAATATGGCATCATATCTATGATTGGAAAGAAGCCTGTGGCAGGAAAGCCTGAATAAAGATTATAATACTCACTTCCTTGTGGATAAATAGTTTTAAGTTACTTTTGTCCCCTCATGCACTTGGTAAATCTCCATCATAGATTTTAATGAGAAAATATAAAGATGATGAAGGTAGAATGAGACATGTGTGTATTTGGGTTGATTGAATTGAACTTGTTTCCCTCCCGCCTCGTACCATGACGTCTTCTTGTTCATTGCAAACAATCAAAAGCCATGTGACATTTCTTCAATGTATTTATCTTTGTAACTTTTACATATGTAACTCTACCTAATGAATGCTATGTCTCAGTAACTGTTTTATGTAGGTAATTCGTAGTTGATAACATTTAACACAATGCTCCTATAACTGATAACAATACATAAATTAGAACAGAAATTTTGTTAAATAAAAAAGGGTAATGAAACATTAATGAGATGTTGAAATAAATTCATTTATAGATTTAATTATTTTATTTGCCTTTTCTTGTTATATTTCTTGTATTTATTTATGACGTCAAACTTTTGAACCTTGACCTTTGAAAAGAGAAAACATGATATTTTCACTCTGTAATGAGCTGCTCTCATTAATATTTTATTGCACTATAGAATAATACAAGTTGGGGCTATTAAATTAAACTCTCAAAATGAAAAAAATTACTACATATTTCATAATGTCTACAAAAAACTGAAAATTTACAAATTAACTTCAATTTGGCATTCTTGCATTGAATCAATGCAACAGTATTTTTTAAGGTTTTCAGAACAAGAGAATATGTCACATTAAAATGGAACTGGTAGACTGTCATCTTCACAAACCCACACTGAATGAATTCTTAAATCAATTTATTTTCTGTTACCAACCATTGAGTACTTTTCCCTTCAGAACTTTTCTTATAACATATTCATTCATTTAAACAGATGTATAAACAAAATATTCCATTTTCTAAATATTCAGTTTACTGAAAGTCAGTTGCAAACATTCTTAAAGGATACTCATCAATTTTGAAATAATAGATAATGATCCATTTAATCATTTACACTTAAATAGAATATCAATTAAAACTGTTCCAATATCCAAGTTTTTCTTAGTCCAGTAATAATGAAAGTTGTTATTGGGCCTAGTTTCTATTCCAAGATTCTTCTATTCTTTGCCTTACTGTCTTGTGAGACCAGTGTTTTTATAGATTCATTTCTATCTTTTTTATACATCTTGCATGAAGAAAAGACGGGCGTCTAGCAAGGCAGATAGTGCTGTTGATACATTGATTCAAATATGACTTGGAATTATTCATTGTGACATTACAAAGTAAGCTTTTTAGATGGGGAAATGTTCAAAGAGATATCTAGTGCTTAGAGGTTTACATTTGCATTTCATTGTGGGAAAACTCTGCCAAATCATTTTAGTACATCTGAGAAATACATCAATTGAAGCAGAAATTCTGTCAGAAGAGGTTGAATAGTATTTTAAGAATGAGATGAATATAGGAAGAAATGTGATTACTTTTGATTGATTCATAAACAAATTATTCCTTATTTATCCAACAGCAGTATCTAACAAATTTGGAGTTGAGTGATTTGTAAAATGTAATGACATGAACATGTCATCAAATTACAGACACGACCACATACACTAGGAAGTAATTTTATGACAAACTACTTTTAAAAAAACGTTTCTTATTGAATCGAAAAAAAGGAAGATTTTTTACACTTTTCAAGTCCTGTTTTGTTATCCTTCTTCCTCTTTTAGAAACTGCCAGTCCTAAGTCATATTTTAAACCTTATCTGTAGCTACTGACATACATAGGATCTGGTGGAGGGGATGGGGAGCAGGTGGGGGAAGCTGCTCCCAACTTAACAAATCATAGCTAGAGAAATGAGAGATCTTGTCCCCCTATCTTTTGAAGTTTTTTTATTTTTACCCTAGTTGTCAGTTCTCGATTCTATTGTAGAATGACATTCATTGATTGATCAACATATGAAGATAGCTTTCTTTATTTTTTCATAAAAATATCACAAATAATTGTTTTAGTATAGCTGCATGAAACCCGATGGTTATTAATTTGTTGTGAAAATCAATTTGAATATATAAACAATAATCTGCATCCAAAGTTTGATTTCCATGGAAATAAGTAGTAAAGGTAGTAAAGGACATGATCATGTCCGGTTTTTAAAGACAATAGGTTACCATATCCTATAAACAAATATGATAGAATTCTAATTTTCAAAATTAAATTAATTGTCATACCGAAAACTATTTTGTTGTTCTCTTTGCTTGATTTTAAGTTAAGAGTTTTCTGACTCTCTCTCCAACTCTAATTGTATTGTATCGATCAACAAATGGACTTGCAAGCTGTTACATTGGTAGGTGTACATGAGTTCAGCGACTGAACAAATAATCTCGGTCTGTTTATGAATAATCCATATAACCTGCCGAATGACTCTTTACCTGAGAGTTCTAATATTACCATTTACAGCTGATTTTTCTATTCCATTTCCCAAGCAAGAATATCCCCCCTCATGTTTGATTTGAAAATCCTTATTGTATAATATAGTCTTGAAATTCCATCTAAGTGATCAAGTTTCCTCACTATTGTCATCATGTTTTCTTTGTCATGCGTTATCCATATACCTATCCATATGGAGGAGTAAATTCACAAAAAAAGAAGGAAAAATTGTTATCTAAAAAATCTTACTTCTTAATCTGATTTTCACTGATTGATAAATAGCTAATCATAAGCAAAGATTTGGTAAAATTCATGTGAACCTAGAGGAACCTTATCCTACCCTATCGTTTAACATTCAATTTGGTTACTCTTCCAATATGAATTCTTGTGATTCCTGACAGTGGGTCCTCCAGAATGATGTGGGCTTTTTTAAGTCATCCGCGCCACTCATGTAACCTTTGGCTTTCCCCTCTCACTCGATGAGAGGCAAGTGCTATCACACTGAAAACCAAACATATCCTCTATTTATGCTCCCTACCAAATTAAAAATTGAGTAATTGAGAGTCTATGAATCTTTTATCAGTGTATGATGTAAGCCTAAAAGGTACTAGTCCATAAGTATGATTTTGTCAATTATTGGGAAAAATTAAAGAAAAACCTCCAAAATTTACCTGCCTGACACAAAATCAGGTTACGGTCTTAATGACAGGTCTTAAATCATACACCGCTAATATAAAGAATATTACTGCAAAAACAGGGAGAGGGTTAAATGAATGATCTTTGTTTAAATTGTTATTGAATATTAGATATTGAATTGCAACTCATAAAATTCTCTGGGCAGATTATGTTGAGACTGAGTTGTTGAAGGTTAATTCACCTTCCATTGATCTGCACTGTATTGAAGCACAGCTTGAGGCTGTAATATTAAACATGGTCACGAGACCTATATTACATTCCTCTTGTCACTCGGATTGGCTGGTAGGCTTCAACTCGGAGATAAAACTTTAACAACATGATTGGATCGAACGTATAGAGCTATATTTTTCAATGTTAAAATTTTTTTCAGAAATTTTTGTATTTTCTATGTTTGATTTTGCGATGGTTTGTCAACCAATTATTTGTTTAAAGTAGGGTTTTTTACCTAAATATATTCAAAGCCTGATCAGCTACAGAGTTCATGGGTGTTATTTTTTGCTTTCTTTAAAAAGATATAATCAAGTAAAGTAAAGTAAATCAGCAATATACTGAATATTTTATCTCAACATCTCATCATTTATATTCATCAGAGGCTTCAAACAAGGCTGATAACACCCCAAGGGTAAAATCTTTATCTGATGTGTGGAACACATTGAGACAGAAGCAACAGTAAAATCAAATGATTTTTGTTTACTGATCAAAATTTTTATAAATATTGTGTCTGTAATTATTTTGCAATTTAAACTTTCATTGATGAATAGATCTATGAATTAATTTCATAAAATTCTCCAGTGAATTTATTCATTCATCTTTTTACAAAACATTCTGTCAATTTCACATTTAAATCACACATACAATATTAAATTCATCACACCACTTGTGGAAATTTATTTGACAGGAAAAAGTAGGCCAGTTTACCTGCACATTAATGTGGTATTGATCCAAGCAGGAGCTAATGATAACAGCTGTGGCCGTTAAAGGTAAAATAATGGCTGTACAGATGGATTTTTCTTTCATTAACCAGCTGCATACATTTCTATAAAGTGGGTCACCATTTAAGAATTTTGCTATCACAAATGAGGTTGACACCAAAAAGATTCATTATTTCTTTTATACTTTTTTGTGAGGTACAAAAGAAATGCCGTTGAATATTAGATGCACATACTACTAAACGGGCAAATCACTATAAATGTCATCATCTTGGATTGGCAGGAGGATAAGGGTAGACCACCCCAGATATTTCGAATCCCACAGGCGAGAGGTTAATTTTGTACCCTTGAGATGATACAAGGTTGTTTTAATATGTGTCTAAAGTTGAACAAAAACTCTGAACTTGAAAGTATTAAGCCAAATCAGTACAATAGGTTATCAGATTAAGTAAAATTAGTCAAATGATAAGATGTAAAATATGATTTCTATTAGGATTATTAAAAGATGGACAATGGCCAGCTTTATAACATCGTAATCATGTACACAAAGACAGATTGAGACATTTCATACATTGTAAAGTTGCCAATCAACAACTTGTTTTACACTGATAATGTCCGAAATATTGTCAGTGCTAAACATTAACTTGCTCACTCATTCAACTTGTTTTTTCTTCCTGCCATCTTCAACAACTACTCCCCTAAAGACTTCTCTTTTTCAAAGCGTAAATATGCGCTAAAATCTGGACTTAATTATAAGATAGGCAAACTCTATAAGCTTTATAACAATTTCAGCAATTAAACAGAGATAGAGATCCTTCAATCATTGAAGGAAAGAGATAGTTAATCAACAACTTAATTTTCTTCTTGTCTACATCTGAAAGGATTCCCAGAGAATTAATTTCTTTGTTCCAAGCTGAAATGGAAAGTCAAAAACTGTAAGGACTTTTTACATCAGGCCAGATTACTGAAAACAACATTTCGTCTCAGCGAGCATTTTATTGATCAAATCTATTTCAGAATGCTTCCAGTAAATCAGAAATAATAGGAATCAAGTTTACCATTATTTTCTCATTATAAAGCTTAACATGTTCTCAAACCTTTTTGATTTTACACTGATGTTTATATGCATGTATATAAGTCAGCTTTCTCCAACAATAGTAACATTTTCTGCTGCAGTCAATTACACAGTCTTTGTATAAATACTCCCAAAAAGGTTGTTAATTGAGAAAAGCTTTTTGGATTATTTTCTGTAAAAAAAGGGAAATTAAAAGTCTTCTGATAATTTTATTTTTAACCATTAAATTATTGACTTTGTTATTAATCAGAACAACATAGGAAATTGTTTATAAAAAGTTTGAATATCTTCTAGCGAATTAAGCAGGAATGATTGTGTACAAGATAGTCAGGGTTTCATTGATTTCCTTGAGTTTGCTAAAAGACAACTGTAGATTTCAAGCAGAATTAAGATTAGATAGGTGTCCTAATGTTAAACTTATCATGATCAATACAGCAGAAATATGTCAATTTGTTCAATGTTTCAGAGAAATAGTATGATTTCCTAGGAAAAGCATTATAGGATACTGTCAGTGAATTAAGCAATAGTGTCTTACTGGCAACATTTGAAAACTCAGAAGACTACAAATTTACTGTTTCTTTGATCATGTCATGGCAAGAGCATTATTTTTTTTTCAAATTTGAGTTTTCCCAGCATGTTTTGAAAAGTATACATTACTGAGCATTCTACAATGGTAAGAAGAGATATAACATGAACATTCTGAACAAACACTTTGGGAATGATGTAAAATGGCTCATATTGTAACACATTGTGTTTAAACAGTGGGACACTTTCAATGGTCTCTGAAAAACAAAGAGTTCCAAAGAATATTTCTGAAAACAACAGTCATGTCCTTCTGAATGCGATCCAAAAAAATGAGAACTTAAGTGTGAAAGATATATAACTCTGCCTTTATATGCTCCGACTCCTATTCATGTAAATGATTATACTTACAGCATCTATGTTTGTGATATGCAGTTAAGCATGCATGTTAAACCTAATGAAAGACAATTGAATGTTAATGGTCTGGTAGTTTTATAGCATAAAAATATCGTTCGTGATCAAAATTCTTGAAATGCAATATCACAAACGGATCAATATCTCATAACATCAAGAAACTGGATTACAGGATTTCTTTTTGATAATTAATTTTAAAAAAGTTATTGGTATCATGTTCATCAATACCTTTATTGCTGTATTCATACTAATAAGACTCTGTCATAGCAGTGAAATGAAGCCTACCGCCAGAGTTGCATTAGATAAAAGGTGATGAAAGTTTTATTCAGAAATAAACAAGGCCACCGGCCCTTATTACAATTTATAAAAAGAAAAATAATACACTATATTAGACGTATTACATTTGAAGTATCTAAATATAATTGTTGATATATTCAAATTTGCAATGCATGAAGACCTGCTTGATGTTCACAAATTATTAACATAAAAGGATACCATTTACAACCTGATTTTTAAACATGGTCTTCAACAAATTTCATGTTATGTAATTGTCTTGAGGGGGGGTACTTGAGGTGGTTCTTTCTAAGAAAGAAGTTAATTTTGTTGAGGTAGATGTTGTTTAAAGAGTCTGTCCTATTGGCAAACGGTCCGCCATGTTGTTTTTCCTGGGAATGTCATGATAAAATGCGCTGTACTTTTACTAATATCACAACATTATAAAAATAAACTGTATGTATGGATAGAATATCCACAAATTATTAAAAAGATTTATGATAAGACTAATCAACAACGCCTTGTAATGTCTTAACAAGGCTTTTCACACTCGTAGTGCCGTTGAATTGCTTCACTTCTCATTTTTACATTTTTCTAATGTGTGCGCTCTTATTTATCAAGTTGTCAAATCTAAATCAACCAAAATGTCACCCTCAATAACATGTTTAAACTGTGTAAACATGTATTAATAACATATATGAATAAACAATAATATACTCTTGAATTTCAGTCCCACAAAGACACAAAAATACCCTGACAGCACTGTCCTTTTACGAGGGAGTATAATTGTAATGATGCAGCCTAGTGTAACTTCATTATCACCCTTCTGAGGGTCGGCCTGTCAGTTAACCTACACTAAAATACAGATTAAGAAGATGGCTGGTGGTTGTTCTGATGGCTTGATTGTATTGTGAAATCATATCAAGAGAGTAATGCTAATTACTGATCTAGTGAGTTTGTTCTGATCTAAACACAATTCTTATGGAAAAGTACTTCTGTATCCAGCTTGACACAAAACACAAGGAAACCACAGCAGAAATGTTTCAAATAAATCAATACATTTTAGAGCCTCAGTTATATTTTAAACCATGAATAAATGATAAATTAAATTATTTGCATGATTATGAAAAGCTGATTGTGTAGGCAGAAGGGCCTAAATGTTCCTTTTGGCAAAATAATAGATAAACAATAATATTTTGCTGAAAAATGTTTGTATAACAAATATAAGAAAGTTTCTTGCAATTGTAATCATAAAATTCACTCAAATGTTAGAGACTCTTGGCAGAAAACTGACAAAATCTACCATCAAAATGAATAAAACACAGATTTTACAGATTCAGTTTTGTTTGTGTATCTCTGATAATCTGTTTAGTGTTCTAGTCAAGGCATAGCAACATGTAATTGTTGTCAAATGAAAAATACATTTTGCTGAATGAATTTATGTCTTGAACACATTAAAAATATAGCCTTGCAATGAAATGAAATATGCAAGACAGATGCCTTTATGACATGCATTGTCTATCCAGACAATGTGTAGGGTAGGTTAAATTTATCTTAAAATATATAGAGCAGACACATGGCTGTTGAGGAACCATACCTTGTCAGGCTGGAAGTTGTTGGATTTACAACTCTTTGTGGATTCAGGTTTATCACGTGAACCTGATCTCTATAGAAAGAAACAGACAACATTGCCTTGTGTCTTTGTGAGCTTTTTGTTCGAAAATAGAGGATACTAAACGACCTTCCATTTAATACTATTTTTATTAAACGAGTTAATGATTGAGTATTAAACGAGCGAAAGCGAGTTTGATACCACATCATTAACGAATTTGTTAAAAATAGTATTGAAATGAAGGAAGTTTAGTATTCTGTTTATTACTTGAATTCAGTTATCAAGCATGATTGCCGAAAGCGTATTGAACAAAACATTTCCGCGACTTGGCCGCCATTGTGACGGCAGTGCTAACATTGTGACGTCACAACCACACAATATTATGACGTTACATTAAGGGTGTCAGATTGTGATGAACTTTTCAATTCATGTAGATGCTTGAAGGTAACAATATTTGCGAGCATGATGTTCTTCCCTATACAAAATAAACTGTTTATTAGTTAATGCACTGACATATAGAGTATTTTGTTCTTTTAGGCTGCACCAAATAATTATACATTATACACAATTATATGTTTCTCATTTTTTCAGTAAGACTGTTTGTCTTCTTACTAAAACATTTATTAATGCGGGAGGAATTTTGTTATCATCAGAAAAAAAGTTGGAAAGTGTTGACAGCATACACACATCAAAAGTTGTTTTACACAGATGTCTTTTGGATTGATTAATGGACGATTTGGAAGTAGTAACACGGAAAATTTTATGATATTTTTCTAAATGACAATATAAAGCTGTTTCGGAGACATATTTAAGTGATGTGCAAATGCTCTACAAGAAATTTATTTAGCCTTAGGTAACCTTAGGTCTGATAAGGAAAGCCTTGAAGGTACTGTCTGCAAAACGTTGATTGTTTCATCTTTATAAGATAGAAATATAACCAGTGTGTTTTTGATAGCCAAGTATTTGTCAACATCAAGTTGGATTTAGTGACAAATCACCTGTGAATACAAACACCTTTGTGATACTTGAAAATTTTGCGATGGGAATTTGTATTTCATGTTGATCTGATGGATAATGCATAATGCAATGAAAATAAATCTTTTAAAACAAAAGTCCCTTGAAACACATCACAACATCTCTCGATTATTTTGCATCATTTATGAGTTCAACAATCATCCTTCATTGTGGTTGAAAAAAACCAAACTGGATACAGTATTCCCATGATATCTACGGCGTCATCTCTTTTAGTACTGTAAATCATGTGTTTATATGACTTGTATCGCTCACCCAGCTGTCCGGTCCTGTAGAGGCAAACAAGCCTTTGTATAAGTAGGTTGTTACAGGGTGAGTGACTGATAGCCATGTCAAGTAGAGATGCTGTAAGAGTCAATTCATGGGACTTGAGTTGTCATAAAATATTTCATAGAGGTGTCGTGTAAATTGTTTTTAAGAGATCAAGTTAGACACGTGACTCCTACTGGGATGGCTGTGGGTTATAACATGATAACCCCCATGATTGTATAATATAACAAACTAGACAAACAAAAACAGACACAGAGAAAGAGTATAATTTCAAATGTCCTGAAATATGTAGACAAACAGCAAATATTAATAAACTTGGTATGAGGTTGCTAGTGCAAAATTACAAATTTGTCATGAGATCTAGATATCATATTCGTTTTGTTGGGAAAGGACAAATATCGCATACAATATCAAGGTTGTGGGGGTAAATATAACAAACTTGTCATGAGATATAGTTGATGAATAATTACAAACCTGTCATGGGATATCATGGTTTTTATGAAATATTACAAACATGAAATATAGATAATAGGACAAACTTGTCATGAGAAATGGTGTTTGTTTTGGTTATTAATACTAAGATTCTGTTTTAGGCACTATCTCTTTTTCTGTTACCAGTAAATATCTAAGGAAGCTCAATCTTAAAGAGCCACTCCGTGAGTTGTTGGAATCATATATGCCAAACTTAATCAGTGGTGTCATTTGATCGCGAAGTATCGACTGTTACCAAAAAGAAACATTATAAAGCTAAATTGTTTTGTACAGTGACAATATGAAGGTAGAACGTCGCAATTATGATCGAAAACTGGACAGTGGCGCGTGTCAAATAGTCATACGTAATTTTGGAGACTTATCTAAATCAGCCAGAAGGGCAGTTAGGAGTTGATAGTGTTTGTTAGGTTATATAACTAGTATCCATGTATATTGGACGTGATATCAACATCTCTTTGCATTTATAAGGCTGTTTTTAGATTTTCATGGAAAACCAGTATTTGTCATATATATGTCTTTTGGACATGAAAAGTTAAGATGTTTTGATTTTATATCACCAAATATGACATTTAGATTCGTATCAAAGGTAAATAATATGTTATGAAAATCACGGAGTGGCTCTTTAAGATTATGACTTATAACAATCATAACAATCAGTGAAGAGAGTTCCATATCCCAAATTGTGAACCTCCACAACTTGTGAAACAAGGCATCCAGGGATGAGTACGTGTATGCCTCCACCAGGCCATTGGGTACAAGAACCTATCAATACAGAGACACAAGGTCAAGGCGAGTTAATTCTCTACAATCTGTGTTGTTTGTTATGTACTTGTTATAAACATGACAACAAACAAAGCCCCGACATGCTTGCACGAACACATCATCTTTTCTTAATGATCTAATCACCATGATGGTTCCTGTCTATTGATTTCATTAATGTGAGGTTACATGATTTGGGGTTTAACACCGCTTTCAAGAGTATTTCACTGCTAGTATTGCAGGGAGAAAGCCATCTTCCTACGCAAAGTTTACTATTGCCAGTCTCGAACTGTCCAAGTTAACCCTTGCTGCCGAGATAAGACTTTTCTGGCTTGATACTCACTGGCGAGTTTTAGTTATCTCCAGTTACCTCCCTTACTATGGCCAATCGGCGACGCCGTGTCATTTGCGATATAATCAAAATGGCCGCGCCCATTGAAAGTGACCTGTTTAATCAGGTTACAAAGAAGTTGGCATTGCAAACCTTTCAAACAAGAAGATTCAGTTTACAAATGTATTGATGGACGGAAAAGATGTTTTTGTTGTTATTCGGACCGGTTTTGGTAAATAAATAACATATGACTGCGCCCCTTATATTTTTCAAAGGGAAGTATATAGGCCCATTTATCGTGGTCGTTACCATTATATAATTGTATTTTATTATCAAATAAGTACAGTTTACACATCGTTTATTTTTAGATAGCTGAAAAATTATCCTGGAAAATATGTGAAAATCAAATTATAGGGGAGAAAATATTTTTAGACATACAATGAATAGTATATATTGTCTATGCAATGTATATCAACAGAGGTGCCCTATTTTCAGGGCAATTATGATTTAATTGATAAATTAATATCTGTAAACGAAACAAAGTAATATTATCATTACAATAAATTTAATTTTAGTTGATATTAAGATTAGATAAAAGCATTTGCAAAACTACGAAAAATATTCTGGTACAATTACTAGAAAAATGGACTTAACTTGTCTTAGTTTACCGGGCACACCTTTTTAGTTGGTAAGCTTTGACACCATATCAAGAACATAACAATTGTCTATCTTTATCATGTGCACAAGTCTAATTTTTTATTATCCATCTGTTCACAAACACACGTACAAGCCAAACGTGAAATATTTCACGGAGAGAGAATAATTTTTATATCAAAGCACATACCAAGTACCAAAGTAATATTTTCAAAAATGAAAATGACCCAGTGAAATCAGTGAAAATGGAAGTAATTATAACAATTGTTTTACTTTTTTTTATATTTTTATTGACGACATGATATTTAAATGGTACACGTCAACATACCTGGTTTTTGACTGCAAGAAGTAAAGTTTGTTGAGACTAACGTTTACTAGCGCGATACAACGAGGTCGCAGGCTACTACATTTCGCGAGATGTTCAAATCTTATCGGTTAATTTATGTAAAATTTAATCAATGTTTCGGTTCAACGGGTATTCAATAATTTTTTTGCAAGCACAAAAGATAAAACAATTGTACGATGACAGGAAATAAAGTCTTGCCGGGTATTGTCTTGGAACATGAGAAAAGCATTTATATCTAAATTCATCGCTATCAGGAAACAACAATGGTTCAGTAATCAATTGAATTTCTGATTTTATCTTTTTTTTGTTTATTTATTGCATTGCTGATTTCATTAACTGCATGTTTGAATGTCAACTACTTCAGAGTGAGATTTAATGTGTCTGATTAATCATCACGGATATCAAGTTTATAATTTCACCAAGTTTATAATTTCACTGAATGTAGGAGTTTTGCGGATAGTTTGAGGTGTTTTATGATGAACACAGCCAGCAGCATAGCACCAGGTTCCTAAATCATTGTTCGTGAATTCCACCCCAATGAATGAAATGCTTTCTTTATTTCTATAGTCATTCAAATTATAAATAATTTGCCCTGGAAGGAATTAACTTCCCATGAAAGCCAAACCTTTGCCAGTCACCATCAATGGCTAATTTAAGCCTTGCTCCAAAATGTGTTGGTAGAATTGAGCGCCCTCAAGATCAGTGTTGATGAGAAACTGCAGGTGATATGTGATTGGACTATCAAGTTCAGGTGCAGTCCACTGAAGAGGTGGGAAGTTGGCAAAATGCTTAGATTAGCTATTGATTGACACATTGACGAGTTTTGACATTCTTATCTTAAAAGAGATATTGTATGTACATTTTGATTCATTTCAATTTCATTCTCAGTCATTCCAAACCTGTCTAAAAATACAGATTACTGAATAACATGTTTGTTCATGTCAAATTGAACTGTCTTTATAATCATCTTTAACTGTTATGTTTGAATTTGTTAATTACACTGTCTTGACAGGACAGTTTTTCAATACCTATGAATGTATACACTGATATCAGAGACAAGGTGACATCCATAGGTATCAAGTTTACAGTAAACAAACAACATCAACTTTCAAATTCTTAAAGACACGTTAAGAATCAATACGCCTTATCAATTACATTATGTTAATGAATAATTCATTGGCACCAAGTACATGCCATATTGATTGTGTTCAGTTCCAGATCTATATCTTGTGTGGAAGTTCCTTAAAAAGATAACAGGTCAAAGTGGGAAAGTATTTTTTGATGGAATAATCATTAGTAAATGGCAAAATCAATTTTTGGGGTATGGTAAAATATTACAAAATAAAAATACTGTTTTTTTTATTATTTCAATTCTGAAGCTCTTTAATGTGATTTGGTATTGATACTGACTCAGGTAAGTCCTTAAGAAAACTGTTTGCCCGGAAAAATCAATTATTTTATTGAAATCAAAACAATTCAATTAAATATATCAAAGAATGGAATTGTTTTTGATTACAAATTATTATTTTATATTTTTCATCACAGACTTTGATACAGTTAATAAGATAACATGACTTGAGTGTTGACAGATCGTTATGCCATCTTTATTGATAGCAAAATTAATTATTACCAAATCCAAAATTGCTTGACTTGAGCGTTTTTTGTGACATCACACCATTGCTGCATCTTATCACCGATTGTAGAAGTCACATACATACCATGCCGTCCCCCTTTTATATTTTCACTGTTGTGAAAAGGAAATATAGACATCAGGCGTGAGAACACTTTACTTTTCCAGAGTAAACTCAGTCTCAGTCAAGTCATATACTAACAGCTACATGAGAACTTAAATTGCCATTAATTAATTAAATCTTAGGTTCTAGTAATTGTTCATTGAACCCTTTGTTGGTACCAACACAATGGACAGTGGTTGACTACTCCCATACAGAAAGTGATGGATTAAACCATGTCAAATAGACAGGGGACATTATAGTCAGGTCTGAGCAACAAACAAACAATAAGCAAATATCCTGTGGGTACGCCGAAACATCTTCCATATTCACTTCTCTGATGGTATTTCACACACAGTCTTGAGACTTTCTGGTGATGATGCAGTGACCAATGATTCCTATCCTGTCTATTACATATGGTTTGATTGTATGTGATTCATATGCAGAAAACCTTATATGCCACACTGGCTAAATTCAATATTCAGATGGTTTTAAATTTGCATTTTCTTATTCAAATTCCTTGAAATGAAATTTGAAAAAAAACATTGTTGAGGTTATCTATGATATGGCAGATGGAAAATGTGAAAAAATTAATTCGAATTGATTCATCTCTTGATTTCAAGTGACATCATAAAGTAATATCTAAAAACATCATTGCGATTCCTTCATTAAAGGCAATTTTTTAGGGAATTTTCATGCTTGAAATATATGTCACTTTGATTCCAGGTGACATCATAAAATGATGTTTAAAAAGTCATTGTAATTCCTTCATTAAAGGCATTTATTTAGAGAATTTTTATGCTTGAAATATATGCCACTTTGTTAAAAGGGACATCATGAAATGATCTTCAAGAAATCATTGGACTTCCTACATGAAAGGCAATTCTTTAGGGAAAAATTATGCTTGAAATATTTATCTTTGATTACAAGTGACATCATGAGATGATATGCTAGAAATCATTCGAATTCTTACATGAAAGGCAATTGTTTTAGGTAATTGCGATGCTTGAAATATTTGTCTATTTACATTATCATGACACTTTCTAAATCTTAACATTTGTTAATTAGTTCTCTGTAATTATAAGAATAAATCCTAGCTCTCTTCCTTGGTTCATACAACTAAGTACAGATTAAAGATCATTTTCAAATACATCTAGATTAATCTTACTATCTAAGAAATACTTCGTAGAAAATAATTAAAAATCCGTCAGTTATAATTTGGGAGCTGTTTTTCAAATCTTTAATATTTTTGTTAAAAGAATAGGTTATGAGTCGCCTAAAGTATGATCACAATTTGTGGGATATGTCAAGTTTGATTTCCCTGAAGAAAATACTTTTGACACTTCAGTGTATTGAAAGTACAAATATCAGAAATGTTGCTTTGTTTTTTCCAAATGTTGTACCAGTAGTTCTTCTGAATGTACCTTTGTCAATACATCAAAAATAAACTCAAATAGTGAACTGGAAAAGGTATATTCTTAATATTGATAATTGTTGAAGATTTTTGTATTTCAGTATTTTGATATAATTTTTCTAAATAAATAAAAAGGTCTAACGCTGCATGAGTAAGTACATAAATGAATGCAAGATGTAAGTGTACGCGTAAATATACATAAGATGTAAGTGAAGACATAAATGAAAGTAAAATGTAAGTGAGGATGTAAATGAATAATCTTTTAAGATATCTTCAAAAAGTTTTTTTCACGTAAAATGTTAATTTTTCAGAGTACAGAATTCTGGGCAAAAAGGGTGAAGGAACTTTTTCCGATGTTCTCAAGTGCCAAAATATCAAAGATGGGACGTGCGTTGCGTGTAAAAAGATGAAACAAACTTATGAGAGGTAAGCTTTCTTCTTATTTTTGTTAAAAATTTTGTATGACCTAAAGAGCTAAAATTCCGCCATACCCAAAACCAAATTGCTTTGGCGAGCTATAAACGAATGTTTGGGGTTTTTTACATTAAATTTAAGACATATACCTTCTCCTATAAAATGTTGATACAAACAGTGGTTTGAATTGCAGTCATTATTTGGTTAATGTTGCAAATACAAATAATCGATGTAGGATTATGAAGTATAAAATTTTATAATTTAAGACTAGTTCCCCTATGTAAGATAATGTGCTTTATAAAAGATTGCCGCATAATATATACCCTACAATCGATTCATCGTATCATATTTCATCATCAGGTAAGCTAAAAATGCTTTAACATTGTAGAGACAGATGACATCCAATGCTGCAAAGTCACAAATTTGATGATGCATACAAGTTTAAAGACTGATTTCAGTTCTCTTCCATGTAGCTGTCAAATTTACCATTACAAAACTGTAGTATATAATACTGATATCCCTTAAAAGTTTGAGAATCAATTATTGACCATACATACCATTCAATCATTCATGAAATGCATGGGGGGTACACTTAAGGAGTACTGTCGGCAATAAATCTTTCACTTGACAATAATAAAAACAAATACAATGCAAATGATAAAACCTTCAGGTAGTATTGTCAATAGTTGATCAGGTGGAACCAATGCATGGCCAGTGTCCTGTTCCAACACAGGTTTGTGTTACCTGTCTTTCAAGACAGTGAACAAGTGCCAAACAAGACTGTCACGCGTAGACGCATTAGTCATTATTTCACCAATGTTTTCCAAATCAAAACATTGCTCCAAATGCATATATCCTTGGATAAAACCTGAAATGAGCAAGATTCAGATACCTATGGAGCAAAACTTGAATAAAACGCTTTGGAAATTAACGATGAACTGAATAATTGTTAAAATATTGAACTGAATATCACTAATGAAAAGATAGATTTCTATGTTGACCTGTCAGCCCAGGGAAATGTACACTTGGAGTCTGATTAAGTATAAAAAGACTAATTTTAGTTAAGGCATTTTTTGATTTAGTTGGTTTACGGATTTGCCGACCCTAAAAATAAAAAATATTGAAAATAAATAAGATTCTCAAATAAGGATTTTTTAAAAATGCCGAGTGAAAACAGGAGAGATTCACAAAAAAATAAGTTATGAAACATTGTTTCCATATTGCTGTCCCTGCAAACTACTGAAATAGGTCTAAAACGAAATCGCAGTGGCAATAATTTACAGCACTGTTTAACCTACTAAAAACATTCTTTTTTTGCTACTGACTCAGTTTGTTTAGAAAAGAAAAATAATAATTTCAAGAATTTGTTTCTGGCTTGTTTTATTTTACCTCTGAGATTGAAGTTTCAAAGTAAAACATCCTTAAATCAACTTATAAAAAAGAAAACGCCTTATGAACATTCATTGTCATGAAACTTGCGCTGGAAATTTAATGCTAAAGTCACCAACATTTCTACACAAAAACATGTCATACAATTTTAAGACGCATTTAACAATGAAAACAGTCTTATTTATTCAGGTTGTCATGTTCTTACATTCTTACATAAATTCTAACATTATGAGATTTTTCCTTCTTAACATTTGACTATCAATATTATCCCACTGATCCACACCGATACAAAGTCGAAATGATCTAGCTGTTATAGATTGTATAGCCTCTGAATAAGTTTGGGTTATAAGTTTATACCAGTATTATTGGCTTCATTACCATTTGTTTTCAGCATGATTATTGCCTGGATAGGAAAACAAATATTAAGAGCTAATAAATTGCCTGTATGAAGGTTATTGAATGTGGGCTGCTCCTCTCACTATCACAGAGATGACAAGTTTATGTGGTACTGATATAATGTATTCATTTAACTTCCTTATTGGTCCCCAGATAAAAAGTAATTACATAGATCTAGAGTAGAGGGGATTGACTAGTTCATAAAGTTGAAGTAGATACAATGTGTATCATACAGTCCTGGAGCTGAATGGAGACATTGTGTTACATATTTGGTTACAAGCAAGGTTACCAGTAACTAGTATGAGATGCTACCACACTAGCAGGGTTGATATTAAAGTCAGGTTGGATATTTCTACAATGAAATATGTTTAATAGCCCTAACACAATGATAAGTACACATATATAACCAGTGTCATTGTCGCATCTGGTTGATGGAATATGTACAAATCATGTGATATCAAGATACATTGATAATGCATGGACAATATTCTATGGACCATATATCCACGTAGGCTCATGTTCAAAATGTCGCTCTGAAATATGTATCAGGAACAAGTCAGTGTCCTTTGAAAAGAAAACAAAAAACCTTTTTTGCATTTGTTCCTGTATGAATAGGATTTTAGAGTACATTTTGTAAATGTTTTTTCAGGGCATTATAATTGTATTTCTAGTTGTTGGATGCAAAGTGCAATACGTGGTGCCGATAGATTTGACTATTTGTCAAGCCTGGCACTTGCAGTCAGTGACGTTGTTATCGCCTGAAGTGTCGTGATTCCATTGTAACTCTATAGGGTGATTCCATTGTAATTGTATAGGGTCGCTAGTCTGAAATCAACCCTTTCACAACTTCCTAGCTTGTTCAGCCTTTCCGTGTAGACAGCCAGTTATAAATGATACTGTACTTGTTGAAATGATTATGTTAAATTGCTCTAAAACCATGCCATATGAATTCTCTGTGTTAGTGTTTAGTTTTAGAAAGGGTGGTCCAAATTTTATTTTGATTGATGCAGTGAATTATAAATAATCTTTCTTAGATAAAAATGTATAGTAACATGGCAATGATCAATGATATTTCAATGCTGATTGCAGTACAAACATGTAGTTCGAAGGAGAATTTCAAACAGTATTTTTCTAATCTAGTACTAACTAACTTGGAGCCCATATCTTCAGCATGAGTAGTGGCGTTATTATTTGCATGTTATATTTCCCTATCAATTTGAAATGCAGACTTGAGTGTCAATAAAAAATTTGTTTACGAAAATAAAATGAGTTATAAGATAGATAAAAGCCAAAAATTACATCGTTTCGAGTTACACAATATATGAGAACCTCTTGTTCATACCAGTATTAAAAGTTGAGAATAATTTTAGGAAAATGTTTTCGGAGGAGATTAGAAGTGAGACTCTGTCAACATTCAGATGTCATAATGCAAAAAGCACCTAAATGTTGCCGACCATAACCATTTAATATTTTTTTTTCAATCTGCCCAGCTACTGATATTCAAACTATTAGAACCTGACCAATGCTTAACGTTCATATTCAATGTGAAATGAAAAATTGATTTGACCTACAATTTCTTTATTCAGGCAGTTTATTTTGATGTTTTGAATCAAAGACGACAAGTTCTTTGATGATTCTTGCAACAGTGGTCCTGTGAGAAGGGAATCTAGAACACAGCTTTTTGTTCACTAGAGGCATTGTTCACTTGTAATCGTAACTAAATACCTGTAGAAAGTTGTACTATGGATCTGTGTACAGAATCTAGCAAGGAGTTGTTCCTAACTTTAAGGTTGTCAATGTTTATGTGCTTGTGAATTAACAAAAAGCAGATTAGATCATACAAACTATTTCCTTCTTTATAATCCTTTATTTCTTGCCTTTTTGGCCTTTACATCCAGCATCGATATATTATGATTTAAGATGTTAATAGTTTCTGTTTTAAGTAACCTGTCTTATTATCAATTTAATTTTAGTTCTTTTTTGCTATGTATGTAAGAACTTGTAAATCCTTGAATAATCGCCCAGTGAATATTACTTTCAAGCACTCATTTAACCCAGCAATAATTCAAGGTAGGTGATTATAAGAAGCAGGATAATACTCTTATCAAAGCCATAAGATGTGTATACTTATGTAAAAGTTTTTAAAATATAACCGTTATCATCGGGAATTTCTTATTGTATATATAGTAAAAGAGTCCCTTACCAATGGTATCATGAATATGTAACTATTCCAGAAGTGCTTAGAAAACGATGTCTTCAAAAGTTTGTTTACATTGCTAAATTAAAACAGGCAATTATGTGCTCCAACGAGGCCTTAGACCTGAAATTTATTCAAGGCAGACAATTGTTCAAGGATTTATGGTTGACATATTGTGCATAGTATATTTTGTCCTTGTGTGAAGAAGCCTTGTGTCGTAGATATGTATTGAGAAGGGTTTACTCAGGGACCAAGTATCAATGTTAATGTGTCCTATGAATAAACTACACAAAGACCTTGTTGATCATGTCCTCTAAATCGTAACTTATACAGAAACCTTTAAATCAGTCCAATATATGGCTGATGTATAGTAATGTATTTCTATATTGAATGTAGAACAGCTTACCTACGGGTTTAACCTTGATATTATCAAAGTCTCAGTGGTTAAGTGGGAAGGCTGTTGGGACAGTCAGTACCAGGGTTAGTGTCCTGACATGCAGATAGTTTTCATGATCAAATATTACAATGTTATATTTGTTCACTATCTGAATGGCACATATTTCCAATAATTGTTCCCTGTTTTAAAAAGCAGCTCTAGTTTGTTTGATCGTATGTAGTACACTATTACACCAAATACTCTGTCACTTCTGCTGTACTTACTAAATACTTACAAAATATATGTCCTGTTGATCTATAATGTCTGTATGTTTAGTCAATGTTGATGTCTCCGTGATTAATCGATTCTGCTCTTACACAGAAGCCTACTCTGCCCCTTTACATAGCCTTTTTGTGTGTGTGCACTTCTCTGAGTGAGTTCTGACAGGCGTGGAAACGTATGGAGTAATCAGCCAATCACCTTGTCCTCTCAGATGCCAAGATTGCTCTCTGTCATGCAATGTTCGTATAAAGTAAACTGCGCATCGACATCACCTTTGCAATCTAAAAGAAGGTGGAGACGGCTCGGATGATCATCATTGTTAGGAGGAATGAGATATTAGATATGGAATCCTTTTGACATCATATTTCTAAATAATCCAAATCATTAACCATTTAGCTGATACTGCAGCATTATTACGGATATACAAGTCTGGGGCTAGATTTTTGAAGCTCTCATGGTGTTAAGATAGTCGTAGGCCAATGTTAATTGATGGTACTTAAGACTATCTTTGTGCTAAGACAGCTTTAAAAATCCAGGCCCTGGCCTTCTTCCACAAAGCAAATAGCTGATTACAAGTCCTTAAGGTAACCCAAGTATAATTTTGAAGAATGACAGTTAAGGTTAACCTTAGTAAAGGTTGTTTTTTTAAAGGATCCCCAGTTTCTTTTTGGAAGGCAAAATATACATTTGTTTATATGTTACTGGTCCTGTAAAGTGACCTATAGGAATGGTTGGGTGCTGATTTATTCAGCAGGTGCAGGGTGTGGTACTTTCTCTGGAACAAGTGTGCTCCAACTTGTCTCCCTTTGCTGCTGTCACACGTTGTGAATCCTTGTGGAGACGGACAGAGCTCTTCATACAGAAACTTGTACATATATAGAGAATCTTACCCAAGTTTCTTCTGAAATCATATATATCAACACAAGTTGATACAAGTTACAAATATCAAATATATATTTGATGTAATTTTTTGCCTATTTTTGGGGGAAATGTTTATTTCTGAATACCGCACTACTCTAAGATTGTCAGTGCGGTGATGTCATGGCACTGTGATATCGTCACGTTTATGACATCACATCGTTGTGATGTAATTACTTGATGATGTAAAACAATTGTGATGTCATGAACTTGACTGTAACAGGGCATTGTTCAAAATCGACTGTCGAAACGATATCTCCTCCTCGCTTGTGGAAGATCAAGCGATATCTCCTGTGGAACACAGTTTTGGATGATAAAATATGTTGTTTAGACACCCATACTTTACTAGTTCAGGGTTTCTCCAGTTTCACTGCAGGTCAAAGCAAACTGGTGCTTTGAGTTTTCCTTGCCATGATAGCAACTGTCATAAAATCAAAACTTCACACTCGGAATGGAATGTTAGTTTGTAATGTTCATGTGTATATGTACAGAATTGTTAACCTACACCTTGTCTTCAAATGATTATATCTATTCCAATGCCATGTGTCGAAATGATTGTTTTATATATGTAACCCATGTGTCTATAGGTGATTGTATATGCATATATATATACTCATTGTCTACGTGTCTATGTGTTAATGTATACTATATGCCCTCTGTGTGTGATTGTCTATAATTATATGTATACCCGCTGTCTACGTGATAGTGTGTATATGTATGACCACTGTCTAAGTGATTGTGTGTATACTTATATCGTGTATAAGGCGTTGTGCTATGTGCCTCCAGTTGACAGTGTGTATTGTCCCGTGTGGCTAGCTACCCACTCTAACACTGCCTATGTCAACACTGAGTACAGTAGCACAGGAATCAGGAACCAGTCAATCAGGACTTATGTGCATGTTAATACTCGGGACTTGTGTACACGCTAATACTCGGGACTTGTGTACACGTTAATACTCAGATCTTAGAAACCTAGCTTCCAGTTATGTTCTGACTTTATATATGGTTGTCAGGCTAGCTTCACTTACGTGTTTATCTCAGATATAAGATTTATATTCTGGAGAGACAATGATAGAAAACTTAAGTCAATATTGATTCAATGTTAAGATATGAATGAAATTGGTGTTGTCATTGTGGGAGGTTATATTTCATTGAAAGATTTCTTTATTTGATATTGTCAAGTGCTCGACTTTATTGAGCATTGTTTGTTTATGTAGATACAGGCAAGCTGTTGATAGGTGTTAGCACAGATGAGAAGAGTGTTATTTATGGAACTATTTACTTTGTTGTTCAGAACAAAGAAAGCAAACAATTCAAAATAAGAGATAAAATAAATTTGTCTTATTGAGTTATAGCCCTAGTCCTGGTCTAATATTGTTTCCCATTATCAGCTACAGTTGAACACTGTCATTACAAAGCATTAATATTTTCTTCCTGTCGAAGCCAAATGTCTCCTCTGTTTTTCGGAAAAAGAATTATCATCCTTCCAACCAATTAGCTCAATTAAGATTCTAATTTGGAAGTTCTGAAGTTAAAAGTGTGCCTGTGTCCAAATGATAGTGATTTTGGTACCTTGTCAGGGATAGACGCTCACCAGAAATGTTCACTAGTCCTGTGGGCTAGTAGATTTTGAAAATCACTAGTCCTTTCAAAAAGTTACTAGCCCTACACTTTAACATGAAAAATTAAAACTTTCTTTAAGTGTAACTGCAATCCTTGGGAAGTTAAGAGATAGATGTATGATTTCTAATGACAAATGAAAATAGTTTACCTACAATAAACTTTTAAGTTCTTTGCGATGACTGGTAAATTTACACAGAAATATGAGACAGTGGCTAAATGCAGTTGGTGATAAGGATTAAAATCCCCAAATAGAAATTTTATTCAACAAATTTTAGGTTGGGCAGATCGAGTAATAAAAAACCCTGGCCTAACTAGTAAGTTGTAGAAACACAAACTCCATACACTGAAGATTTTATTGTAAATTCTAAAGAGAAAATGCAGGAGTTGAATTTTTTTTTTAAAGATTCCACTGGACACAGGGCCAGTGAAACTCATAATTAACTTCATCAAAATAAATTTTCAGTTGATCACTTTTTCAGGTCAACAATCACTTAAGTGAATAACAGTTTCTGTTTAAATTTCAGCATGTACATATTTATCGTTTTTTGTTTTTATGATTAAATTATGTTTCATCAAGTTATGAATCTAATGTTAAGTAAACAAATCTGTCTTTCAGCCTCTCATATAAGCGAAATCTGTTATTTTAATCAAACAATTTCATAAAATAAACAAAACATTGTCTTAGATGATACTAAGTTAATATGATTATTTGATTTAAATATTAATAAATTTTTAGTCATATTGAAATAGCTGTTTATTCTGACAACAATATTTTTTTTACCTAAATCTACAGACATGGAGAACAAACAAAACCAAGTTGTAATTTTAACTTTCAGTTCACTCTCACAAAATATCCTAGAATATTATGTGCATAAAAACTTTACTTTTAGTCTATATATGAAACTCAATAATGCTACAATATTTCTAAAATAAAATAAATAAACAGTATAAACTAAAAACTCAAATCTGTTTCGTTGCTTTTTATAGATTATCATGTTCCCGCTATGTGGCCTGGCCTAACAAGAAATAGGGATGACAGGTTGTACCATATCAAATTACATCAAAATTTGTTAATTATTTTATTTATCAATTTTTTTACATAATGAATAGCTAAGACAACAATATTCCAAAACACTAACCCTACCCTTTGCATTTGTTCTCTTCATTGGAACTATATTTTAATATTAAGTGAAACTCTCATTGTACAGAAACTATCACCCCTAAGCAAATAGTTAAGTCCAGTATGGTGCTGTCACTGTTGATTGAGGCCAGTCGTGAGCATGAGCATGGGAAGTTTGACAATGAAAGTTTTTTTTTTTTATTAAGAGTGAATGTAAATTATTTCTGAGAAGGGAACTTATTGTTGGTCAAAATAATTACATTCCAAACATTTATATCTTATATTTATAATTCTTTGATTTGTGACATGATGTATGACAGTTCTAAAAATAGATCGATTGGGCAAGCCATTGACATTGACATTACGTGGTCAAACGTTTCAAAGGAAAGAAAATGAAATTAGATTGTGCATTAATGACATCGTTGTTGAAATTGACGTTGACTGTAACTTAAAATTTATCTTGTCATGTGGCATTTCGGTATCTAGATCTACCTTCCAAAGGTCCAGTTAGAAAATGAAATCGACTTGACTCGTCACTGGCACTGATTTTCCACTCGACTCATATTTATCAACAAAAAGTAACACATTAAATGGATTTTATAACACATATTAATTGTAGTCAAAGAGAATTCATTTAATTTCGACCACAAAAAAAAAATTCCCCCCAAAATTTAACTAGTCCGCCGGGCTTGCATACGCAAAATTTTGCTAGCCCTTACGATTTTTCACTCGCCTCGGGCCAGCGGACTAGCGTGAGTGTCGATCCCTGCTTGTATGGTATGATGTTAGTATGAATTTGAACACTGAGCACATTCAAGATGATGGGTTGTATTCTTTGTATTACTTTATAGATAGATAAATATGATATGACTATTTCACAGCTGATGGGTGATCCTCTGACCCCTAATAAGGCCCACAGCGACCACAACGTAAAAACCTATTTTCATCTTCTTCTCCAGGAACAAGAGGCGTAGAAAGCTGAAACCTTGGCAACAGTCTCCTTAGCTGTTGGATATTTCAATTTATAGATTTGGTGATTCTGTGGCCCTATATAAAGCCGCTATGGCAGGGACCACGTCCTAAAAACCTATTTTCATCATCTTCTCCAGGAGCAAAAGGCTTAGTAAACGGAAACCTTGTGTGCAGACTAATGAGTTTTATGATCAATGAACCCTGTGACCATTTTTTAAATGAAATTTTGATAGCATGATGAGCTACAGAGCCCATGGCTCTATTTTTTCATGATACAGAAGATATTATCCCGAAAATCTTGCTGTTTGTATATGTATGCCGATTTTATAAACCCCTTCAAAGACTTGGCACATTCTATGCCGAAGTTATAGGGAAATTAATGCAAAAAATATAGACATAGAACCAAGGAAAACTGACCAAAAGTCTGATTTTCCAACAATCCATGACTGTAGGTTTCAACTTCTTAGCATCCACCATACTTGCCTGATTATCACTCTCACTCCTCGAGTGACAGTGATTATAATAAGAAATATTCAATGAATTGTGTCATGTGTAATAATTTCTTTTTTACCCATTCCATAGAACTGAATCGAATCAAACAGAAAAACAGAAATGGACGGCTCCAATGACGTAACGTTTAATGGTTTTATGACCAATAGACAAAGAGATATGGGAAAAGTTGCACTGAAACTATTGCTGTTAGGCAAACATGATATGTTAAAATGTACATATATAAAAAATATCACATGGGTTTTCTTTAACCTCAAAGTTTAATAGTCTCATATGTGTTTGTGTATATTGCAGCTTGGACCAGGTTCAGAACCTGCGAGAGATCCAGGCCATGCGACGTCTCAACCCTCACACCAATGTGCTCGACTTGCACGAGATTATCTTGTGAGTGAATCATTGTATTTTCTTTGAAAAACTATTATAAGTCATGCCTGTATGCCTAGTTTTCAGCTGTTTTGAATATATAGTTGCTATCTTAGAAGGAATTTTGACAAGATACAAGTTTTGAGAGAAGTTATTGAATTATAGGCACTGGTATAGGTATAAAGGTTAGGGCTTGTTGGGAGAAAAAGAAATTTCTGTGGACTGAAAGAATAAATAGAAATGTAACTCTTTGCTTCTCAACACAATGTCTCTTACTAGAACTGAAATTATTGCATGACAAAAGTTGCCATTCATTAAAATGTGATTATCATGTTATGTTGACAGTGACAAAAAGTCGGGTACCTTGGTGTTGGTGGTCGAACTTATGGACATGAACTTGTATGAACTCATTAAAGGTAAGTGCTGCACTATGCTAATTTACAGAAGCTATCAAAACCAAATTCATTGTTTTATGTCAAATAAATTATCATTTTTGACGTGTGTCATGACACATTAAATGACTTTTAAAGCAAAATCAATTTAACAATTGTACTCTTCCATTCTTTATGCTAATATAATTTCCATTCTCAAAATGTATTATACGAACTGTATGAAATTACTCATTACTCATTACTGACATATATCATCATTGTCCAGCATTGTACACAGATAATTCAGTTAATAACCACTATCCAAGAGTAAAAGAGAGCGTTTATCATGGTCATATATCATATATATGTAAGACTTGAATACATGGCAGGCCTCAAATCTGTGGCGGATTTCCAAATCTATGGCAGATTTTCAAATGCCAGGCATTTGTACCTTCTTTTGTATTTTTCTGCAATGATTAGCCAAACCTTACGCTAGACAAACTTACCCTAACATTCGTCGACTGGAATCCAAGGGTTAAAAAAGATAGTCTTTCAATATCTTAGGGCTAAAGAAGACAGACTCACCGAGGGCTAAAAACATCCTACAAAATAAACACAATTGATGTAGCATGAAGCCACAAATGTCTCATTTACATATAAGGTATTGTTTAATGTATTTGTCGTAATTAGGATATGGACTCTGGTCGTTATCAGTTTGCAATATCTCTCTGTGACTTTCCTAATTATTTCTCTAGCGACGCAATTCGGCCTTACGACGGGAACAGTTAGTTATTATGACGTCACTTAGCATGACGTCATTAAATGATCTAACAATCAAATGTGCCACAGATTAGGAAATCTGCCATAGATTAGAGACCCGCCACAGATCTGAGTCCTACATATATATATATATATTGAACCAACTGGGGCCTACTATTGAGGAAGGAACAAACCATTTGTTTGTAGGCAAACGTCATTATCTACCTGAACGCAAGGTGAAGCAATATATGTACCAACTACTCAAATCTATAGACCACATGCATAGGTAAGAAAGACCAGTGTCACCCTAGTGCATGTTTTTCTCTCCTTCTATGTCTCTGCCCTTTTCTCCTTCCTTCCCTCCTGCAAATAGATGTTGTGTATGCTAGATGTGGTGGGTAGTCCCCCTGTAACACCTGTTGTAGATAGTCTCTTTGTAATCATGGTAACACCTTTTGTAGATAGTCTCTTTGTAATCATGGGTAACACCTCTTGTAGATAGTCCCTCTGTAACCACGATAACAACTGTTGTAAATAGTCCCTTTACTATACATGTATTCATGTCTTTCTGTAACTTTGGAATCACATGTGGTTGGTAATCTGTCTGTACCCTTGATAATACTTTTTGTTGTCACTTTGTGACATTTGTTTAAAGTAGTTCCTCTGATAGCACATCTTTTGGTTAGTCCCTTTGTTACCATGGAAACACTTGGTAAATGTAGTCCCTGTATAACCTTGGAACTTTTCAACCTTGTGAACACCTGTTAAAAGAAGTCCCTCAGTATCCACGGAATCAGAGGATGGTAATCTTTTCTAACCTAGGTTACATATGTTGGTAGCATCTTCGTCACCATGAAACATATGAACTAGGTGTTATACTGGTTTAATAATGACCAAATGAATTGATAATATATGTGTTCAAATGATTCTGAGATGTTTAACCATTCACCTGCTGGTCCCCACAACATTCCAAGATAGCTTTCCTCTGACGAATCCCATAGTATGACCTTTGTCAACAAGAAATGATAATTCTAAATTGCCAGCCAGAATTGTATATTGAACCAACAATTCAGCAATTAAAATATTAATGTCCATTCCTGATTTTCTTGTTCCAAAAACAATACGATAAGAATTAATACTATTGCAGATGGCACGAAGCAAATAAAACCAAGTTATATCTTACCAGAGGGTTAATTCTTTAAAGACAAATTGCATGGTTGTATCAAATTGAAAATGCATTTTTGAAAATTCATTTAGTTTCCCCTAACACCAGAATCTGGTTTGATGGATGTACACAAGACTCTGCTTATAAATGTTAGTGAAGTACACTGCAACTTGGTGTAGAGATATTGAGATGCTCTGTCACGACCTCGCGTTTCAACAGGACAGGTTCCAATATCATAGCAATATTTCAAGTGAACTGTTTATATGTGATGAATATTGCATGCAGTTTTATCGCTTGAATAATAAATAGTATAAATCTAAATATCTTCATGGTAAATGAAGTGAAAGGGAGTAAGGGAAAGATAGACCACTCAGTTTGAAAAATCATTCACCTAGTCAGACCTCCCATGAATAAATATTTATCTTGAACGTAAAAATCAATTTAGATTTCAATTGCTGAACTGGTTTCTATAGAAACAGGAGTATCATATTTTCGTACTGCTTATCCATTCACTGGCTGTATTGGTTCACTATTCATGGTGAAATTATTCAAGGCTAACTTTTTTTCAAGACTTTTGTCATGTAACTGAATTTTCAAAGAATATTTTAAGAGGTATAGGTGCCAAAATATTTTCTTAATTGGAAAACAACATGATATTTTGTATAATTACTTCTAAAAATATTGGGAGTCTATATGTTTGAGAGCAGAATATCATTTCAATATTCAGATTGATGCCAGTATTTTGCACTAAATTCAGTGTTTTCAAACGCCAAGACCAGCCCAGACCACCAGCTGTTAAACATCACTTTCAGAAGGGATAGTGGTGTACTCTTCACATTTCCAAACTGATTTCCATCAACCATGCACATAAAACAAGCCCCTAGCTAATTATCAAACAGATAAACTTTAATCATCATTGTCATCATCATCACCATTATCATCATCATCATTACCATTATCATCACCTATACCATCCTCATCACCAACATCATTGCCATCATCATCATCCTCATCATCACCATCACTTCCACTATTATGATTACAATTATCATTGCCATTATCATCATCAAGACCATCATTGATCAGTGGAATTCAAGAGACCCCATAACATAAAAAATACTCATACTGTTAACATAATTACTTACTTACACTACACTCGCACTGTGAAAAGAGATCACCCATGAACAAAAAAATAAGTTACATGACTGAATTCACTTTCTCATACACCCTACCAGGCACAACATATATTCACAGTAAGACATTGACAGTGACACCATCACTCGTCCCCGACCTGCGCCCCCACTCCTACAATCCACTCTGACCATGCACCACTCTCTATGCTGTTTCAGGCCGGAAGGAGTATTTACCGGAGCCTCTAGTGAGGTGCTATATCTATCAGTTACTAAAATCTCTCGATCACCTCCATAGGTAAGACACATTAGATGTGTTCACCTGACGCCTTCTTTCAGCTACTAACAAACCAATTGGATTAGTTGTGTGGATTTCTGCTGTGGTTTGAAGCTTATGCACAGTGCTCCTATTTCCCATCTTTGATTTAACTCATTTCTTCTTATCTTGCTGTTGATATTAATCCATCTTTATGTTCTGTTATTTATGGTTAAATGTGTGTTTGAAATCAGTGATGCATGATTTTAGATATTAATCCACATTGTTGTTTAATGCCTAAACACCAGATGGGTTTCATTATTGCATTGACTGATGCTCACGGAGCTGCTAGGTGTGTTTGTTGCTACTTGACTGAACTCTACTCTGACATGAAATTCTTATCATTTTGACACTTTGCAGCTATGAACTCTATTTTTCAGTTTTCTGGAGCAAAGACCTTTAAAAAGGATATAAATCCATAAACCTGTTTTATTTCAGGAGATCAACTGTTTATGTCTCTGAAAAATATCAATGTTAATAGTTTCATGAAATTTGTATTGGATTGGAAAATACTTTGAAATCTGAATTGGAAAGTCTTTTAAAAGGTACTTTAAAAGTCTGTTTATAGGAAACAATCATGTAAACAAGTGGAACAAATGTGAAATGTCAAAACTGAAGTTCAAAGTTCAATCTGTTATCTTTATCTGTATTCTTACCCAGTTGTTAGTTTTAATTATTATATATTAAAAATATTGAATCAGGTGAAAGAGAGAGTTATATTTACAATCACAAAAATTTTCCAAAAAAGATATTCCATTAATTTCACTACATGGTCAATTTCCTCTACAACAATCTTACCTATGTACCGAGATTAAGGGGCATTACGGCCAATAATGAATCTGAACAGCACAATGTGTCACTCTTTGCCCTATTGTAACAGTCACCACAGACCAGCAAGCTAAGAGCAGATTTTCCGGTCTTTCACTCCTGACTAAAGGTTTACGTTTCAAACTAAATAAGCCATGATATTGGTTTTATAACATGTTTGTGGGCTTAGTGAAGCAAGATTTGCATGTGTGGCTGAGGGAAATGTTTATTCAACTAAGGAAGTCCAAGGAACTGGAAAATGTTTATTGATCCCATGGTCTCTTATGGAAGGAATTAAAGAACGTAAATCCATTTATTGTTTATCTCTCTTGTCTTCTGTAGAATGTTATTGTTTACTTGTTGTATTACTCATGTTGAATCAATAGATTTGGAAGTATAACCACTTCAGAAAAAAAAACAATATTTACTCTCCATAAATACATTGAGAAATTTTGATAAAACGCAACCTCAATGATAATTTTTGTTTGATGGATTGTAAAATGAGTGAATAAGCATATCTGATTGTTGATAGATACAAAACAATACATCGAAATAAGAAAACTTTATGATAAACAATAATTCAGATTGAAGATAAAAACTGATATCAACATTAAGATGTCATTTTACTTGAAATAATAAATTTTTAAAACAGCGTTATTTATCCTTGAGCGCCACTCTAAACAAAAATGTATTATGCTTTCTGACAGATTTTGTTAACCATGCAATGGGAGCTACTGATACATTCTTCTAAGTAAGTCATGCAGATCATCCCCATATGACAAGATTAAACCAGGGTTAAATAATTGCAGATATACAGTCACACAAAGACTCGAGCACCATGCAGTAACAACGAATTAGGCTTACATATTGCCTATCTTTGGGGGGCCTGTGTGATATATTTATCTATAGTCTTATCAAAAGACATATCCATGTATTATATTGTCATGCAGAAGGGAAATATTCATGGATTGCTATACAGAGATAGATAGGCATTGTCTAGAGATCGATGTCATGCATTAAATTGTCCCATGGGCATCTGAACGTTTTGTTTACACATAGGCTGATATCCTTGTGTTTTTACAAGATAAAAACTAATTTTTCAAACACATGTCATATATCATGACCTTTGGCTTTTCAGTAATGTTTGAGATTCTCAGTCCATAGCTTTGTATTTAAGTACATTAAGAGTGACATTTTTTTCTTGTTCTATATATAAAACCATGGACCTACAAATATATTCATACAGACTAAAACATGTGCATGCATACTCATTAGTAAATTCAGATTTCCCTCTGATTGGACTTCTCAAGGTCATGTGACTGGTATACTTTCCAATGAAACAGACACTAAGGTTTACAGAGTATAACCTCCAAATGTTGGCATTTGCACAAAATGAATATCGGGACTACTTTATCAATGTGGCAGTGAACAGTGATGATACCACTATAACATCATGTTTTCACTAATATCTTTTTCAAGGTGCCCAGATTGCCCAGAAAGTCAAAACTGTTGCTTTGCTGTAAATTGTTTTTGCAATTATTTGTCATTACTGATTTTGTTTGGAAATGAAGTTTCCTATAAATTTCAAGTTTGAAATAATAAGACAAACTCTAGCTTTACACCAGTTTAACTTTCACCTTTCAAACTATTTATAAGCGCGTGAACAACCACATTATGAAACCTATTTTTTAATAACCCATTCATAACACAGACACCCTTGAAAGGTGACCGATTTATTTATGTATCTATATATTCATACATTATCATACAAGCACATATTCATACTTTGTGGTACACTATGGCGTGATATTGAATGCACCCATGTATATGAAGACTTTGGGACAGATAACCCTATATCAGCTGTGTAATCTACATTGGGGGGTGGCTGATTTACGGTCAGCTATATTCTTTATATCCTTGTATAAGCCCCTAGATAAAGACACAGTGTAATATATGTCCAGGGTAGACAGCTTGCATGTCAGTAGCTAATTAATTGAACTGATGCACAAAACACAACACGTTTGATTCAGTGTTTGTGTTTTGTGGCCAAAAGAAATTTAATAAAATTTCCTCAGGCAACTATATGAGAGATTGAATTCACACTATTTGAACATCTTATTCATGTGTTCAGATAATCTATAACAAAAACTTGTTTAAAAAAAGTTTCAGTTGATTTTACATTGATTTGTGTTTTGTAGCAAATATGTTGGATATTCTCAATAACATTAAGCAAAGTTGTCATTATTCTAATATTAATCCTTCTTATACGTTGTTTATCATTTTATTATGAAAATTATGCTAAATGTTATGTATGTATATACCAAAAATCATCTGTATTATATATGCATGTTAAACATTAATATGTTAATGCTTGGTGGATCACAGTTGTTTTGATGCATATGTATACACTTATTGACTGTGTCATTTTTTAACTTTTTGATATATCCTCCTAACAACTCGTGAACTTTTTCCAAATATTGTTTATATGCATATTGATGAAGGGTTTTGCTTTCCCTTCTGTACTGAAGGACTGAACTATAATTTTTTTATATTTGTAAATATTTTTAATTGAATTATATTGTTCTAATGATGTTCATTTTTATTTGCTTCTCTCTATAGGAACGGTATATTTCATAGAGATGTAAAACCAGAAAATATACTTATAAAGGTAAGTACATAAAGGAAACATGTGTACCATGTCAAATCCTGAATATTTATGTAATTATGTAATATTAATGTCTTAGAATTCACAAAAACTATACCAAAATTTCATTGAACAGCGCGAGTGCCTTCAACATCAGAAACAAAGGATGTGATGTCATAGCATTGTTCATAATATCACTTCAACGTATTTGGGTGATCTTTTGCCCAAGAACATTGTATAAAAATATTATCCTAGATGTGATAGCCCTCGTAGGTAATGAATATAGCTAATATATATAATCATATGTTGTACATGTAAAGAAACAGTCTTTTTTAAACATGTAGTAAGACTAGCTTTGAAAGATGTGTCACAAAAATTTTTTGATTAACGTCTTGTGTGATCAAAAGAAAATCAAATTTTTAATGTTTTGCAGCACTGTTTTTAGAATGTTAAAAAATTGTGAAAATCATTTTTATGCTAAAGATGTTGAAAGCAATGACATGAGACAATTCAGTCAGATGAAAAACGTAAACTATTGAATGAAATATCAGATACAAAAGATTTAGTAACTATATTAATCATGCCTGCGTCATAATAATTAGAGAACAACCTGAAAACATAATCAAGTTCAATAATTTTCTGTTTGGCTGATGTGAGTGTCCATTTCTTTCAACATAAGTCTTTTGACCTTCATGTTAAATTTGAAAACTAACTGAGAAGATTGACCTTTGCACCTGTTCTATAATGAATGACTTGAAATGTCTGAAAATATAGCTATAATATGAAATTGTAAAAATTTAAAAGTATTGATATCTTAACTACCAAAAGATTATAATATGAACATTAAACCCTAGAATAATCTAGAATGGTCTATCTTTATCCGGTTCCAAATCATTCTCTTCTTAACTATAGCTTCCTGTATTTTCTCCTCTCAAGATGATTGCCATTTACGCATTCAGATATTAAGATATTGCTTGTAGATATTGCTTAATCTTACACAACAGATATCAACTGTGAAAGCCAGTTTTAGGTGATTGCCCGGTAATTAAAATCAATTTTAATCACTGATCACTGAACGACTTGCAACATGTAAGAAAAACAAGCCTTAAAGATTTCCTCCAAACTTAACAGAAAATCTTTTAAGGAGATTTATGGACATGTCAATAATTTACATGTCAGTGTTTGATCAAAAGACACTTTCATATATAATAAACGAGTGGATATTTGTTTTCTTGTTGGTTTATTTTATGATTATTCTTAAATAATGTGATATATTTTTTCTGAAAATACTCAAAATGTAAATTTATTGTAGTCATTGCTCAACGTAATATTTCCTGTTGACATTGTTATCAATAATTTATATATATTATAGCCAATCAAAAAATTCTTTGGGTTGATATCTGCTTTGTTTACATTGGATTTCCATCATATGTTGAATCAAGAGTGAAAGCAATAAAAGGAAATAATAAATATGCCATTTATTTTTAATGATAACTTTGTATGACAAAAATGGAAAACATATTTCGGTCACAGATGTAAAAGAGTTATTATATTCTATCGGCAAGGTATGGTTTGAACAATGTATGGACTCCCACACAAAGTTTCTCATGTCCTTTAAATAAAGGTTGAAAGATATGTATCTGCAAGTCTGGCTTCATCAATTATCTGTATCAAATAATACTTCTATTTCAAACTGTTTAAGCAATCTTTATGTAAGCTTGTATGTGTGTTCTAATATGAAAGCTGTTAAATTGTCATTGAATATTTGAAAATTTAGAATCTCGCTTTTTTTGGGCTTCTAGTCTCATGATTTATTAATTGGGACATTATATATATATATAAACATTTTTTAAAAAGGATTACTTTTTTACTATTCATCAATTCAAATCTTTACCAAGCTGTTCTTGAAAAATACATGTAGAAAATCTGTTAATGTTTCTGTGCCATGTCTGTGATTAGAAAAATGTTCTCTCTACTGTCTAATACTGTGTCGGTATACACAGTCAGTGGCCAAAAGTGAGTTTGTAGCGATGTGATGTCACAGAATTTCCTGATTTGGTACTGTGATTCAAAACCACCTCAACTTTGTAAAATAAATACGTACTCACATGAAATTATCAGTACTTTGAGATATGACCTGTTTAATTATTCTGGGAGTACCGTCGTAAAGGCTCTTGATGCAGACAAGTGTGAGGCTCTTAAATATTTTTCCAACAATCTGAATAAGGTCATTTTTGTTTTTGAAACATTTTAGTGAGGTCTCTCAAACTACTCCACCTATTTCGTTTGACAAGATAAAATTACTGCCGATCAGATTTCCTTCACAATTTTTTTGGTTGAACTGCTTCTTGGTCTGTTTTCACAAGAAACACTGTCACGAAAATATATTTGAAATTTCTGAGTTGTTTAAGGACATACGCCAATAATTTCTGCAATTGTATAGCTCGATTTACCTTGCTGATACAGAGAAATAATTACTTGTTTCTGATCAGGTGAAACTTGACTTGTTCTTAAACGTCATCATTAATTATCTGTATCAAATAAATCTTTCAGCAACATATATGCAACAGAAGCTATTTATGGTCAATTATGAATAATCGAAAACATTTGAATCTTGCTTAAAAGATTTGTAAATGATTGATTTGAAATTCTCATGATTAATTACTTGAAACAAGTTGATGTATTTGCTTGGAAAAAGAAGATTAATTATGTGAAAGGTTCAATTCGAACATAATTGATGAAAAATGCCATTATCTCTGTATCTGCCTGGCTACCTTGATTTAAGACATTTTTAAATTAGAAAAATATTACTATAGTATTGATTGATTCATATCTTTACAAAGCTGTTTTATGAAAAAACTTGTTGGAAATCTGTCAATGTTTCTGTACCATGCCTTTATACTATGAAAAAAAGGAACCCTAGATTTCTAATATAGTGTCTGTATATATGTCCCATTGGCCTGTTACAAAAAAATCATTTGATTATATTACTAACATGAATAAGGATAATGTGTTTTTAATTTGTTTTCCTTATCTTAAAAACTCCATACAGAGAAATACATACAAAAAAACAGTTCAAGACATAGCAATGTTACACAGACAATATTCCATGTGCAAACACGGGGTTTGAGTCAACACACAATTTGCTTAAAATTGAATCTGGAAGTACTTGTGGTGTAGCAGTAGGCAGTAGTAGTCTGTTAATCAGAAATGGTTCTGACAAACCGACCAGAACTTTATGAAGCTGTCGTATATGCAGGTTGTGTCGGCGTTAAAGCGGTCAAGAAATAGGAAGTCTTCATGTCTTCTTTACATGTTTAAAATTGTTTCTTTTTATATATATGTCCATTATCATTAATTCAGAAAATAGTTACATTTTTTGCAGTATCCTTATAAATGTTCATAGAAAAGACAATATTGGGGTTTTTTTCCAAATAGCCATTCTTATAAAAAAAATTTCCCTGTTTTGCAAAATGTGCATGTGTCAGAATCCTTGTATCTCATTTCCGTTAGAAACTCATTTGCTGGTAGAAATCTATATATGATGTAATGATAATATTGATACTTACAACAGGAAGACCTACTGAAGCTGGCGGACTTCGGCTCCTGTAGAAGTGTGTACTCGAAACAGCCTTACACCGAGTACATCTCCACTAGGTGGTGAGTACAATTGCAACCCTTCAACTAATTGACTTTCATGGGTTCGTAATAATGTTATCAATCCCTTGCCTCTCGTGACGTCCCTGAAGGGGGAAGGATCAGGTAACGGTTGGCACATTTGGTTTCTAGACCTTGATTTTCTTAACTCTCTTATCACTAAGAGAGCTTCGAAAGTCTAGGCTCTGGTCATTAGCTTCCAGTTTCAAATATCTCAAAGAGTTTAATGAATATGTCTACCATATTCACTGATTTATTGCCGTTCCACCCATGGATTGATTGATCCAGAATTACTCACAGGTTTCACAACAATACACAATGATAACTTAATGTAATTAAGTTATACAATGTATATGCTACTCACTGATGTTCATATACACCTTGTTTATGGTGTACAGGTACCGGGCGCCCGAGTGTCTGCTGACGGATGGCTACTACACATACAAAATGGACATGTGGAGTGTCGGTTGCGTCTTCTTCGAGATTCTCAGGTACGTTATCTGAAAACTATTCACTTTCATTAACAGAAGTAAATACTGCTCACATTTCGACCTTACTAGGCTTACTTCTTTGTCAGGTACATTATAGAGACTTCCAGAATGTGGCTTTTTGGGATATCCCTTTAGCTGAGTCAGTAGGGTGTCTGACTCTCAACCTGGAGATCCAGGGTTCACATCCTGCTGTAACTGACCAAAGCCTGTCTTTTCTTTTCACATGTCATTCACATCTAAATGCCCTAAAATATAGCTTGATTGTTTATTTAAGTTATTTTATTGCTCAGTTTAACAGAAGTTTATAGATTAAAAGCTATTTTATATATATCTAAAAAAGTGAGAAAATATGAAACCATTTTACTAAAATTCATATCTTCAGGGTATGTGTAGTTGTGCCTTTTGGGGTTATTGACAGGCTAGTCTTATCAGAGTTGCCTCCCTTGACAAATCTTTATCATCAGTGACAATATTGTTCTCCGTTTAAGGTCCATAATTTCCAAAGAAATGAGATGGTTGCATGTTGCCTGGCAAAATCCCCAAACCATAAGTGCTTGGACTGCCATTGATTATTTTACCTAGTTTTCTGTCTGTTCCCAGTCTGCACCCGCTGTTTCCGGGGTCTAACGAGGTGGATCAGATTGCTAAGATCCATGACATCATGGGAACCCCTGACCCGAGTGTGCTCAAGAAGATGAAGAAGTGAGTGCAGAAGCTTACTTGGACAAGCTGATAAAATAACTCTTTTCTTTTTCAACATGATCAATATAAGTATCTGTAAGGTCTTTGATTTAACAGGATCTAACTTTCTTTGATTAATTCCCCGTGAGTGAATACAATTAATATAATTAAAGTTGTAAATTCGATCATTGTCACTTAGGAATCTAAAAATCTTACTATATCTCAGTTAATGTAACCTCTTACCATATTCAACAACATCTGCTTGCAATATTAACTTTTTTTCTCCTATATTTGAAATTTGTCAGCTCCAGCCAAAACTTAACAACTCTTCTTTAACTCCAGATGTCACTGAGAGATCTTTTTGTAAACTATTTCTTTACATGGAAATGAAATTGCTTTGTCTACAGATCTCGAGGGATCAGTTTCAACTTTCCCCAGAAGCAGGGTACGGGTATCGAGCGCATGTTGCCACATGTTTCCCAGGATGCAATAGACCTCATCAACAAGATGTGCACGTACGACCCTGAGGAACGTGTCACTGCTCGCTGGGCTGTCAAACAGAAATACTTCAAGGAGCTTAGGTACGTCTATGCTGCTTACCTGGCATATTCTAATAATAACAACAATGATAATAGAAATACTGATATTTATATGGCACTCTTTTTATCCTTGTTATTAATTTCAATTCACTACACGCATTATAACACTCATTTAATCCAGGGATGCTGACAGGAGAGCAGCGGCCTTAGCCCAGACACGGAACCACGAAGATGTGCGGAGGAAGCCTGTAGAGACAATCGAGCACACCAACCACAACCACGTGGATCAGGTTGAGCATCATAAACATCACAAGCACCACAAGCATGTGGACCCCCCGGAGGAGAAGATCAAAGAACCCGAACCACCGGAGGAACGACCCTCCGAGGTGATGATGTATCCAATAAGGGCGACGAAGGCACAGTCGAACCCAACCAAACGGGTAGGTGCCAGCAAGTCATATCGACCACCAGCGCCTCCTAGAGTAGAGGTGCCCCAAGAGAGCGCCTCAGATGATGGCGATAGTAACATCTGGGCCGCTTTCAAACACAGAAAGAGGGTGAGTCGGGTAGATCGGGTGGGGCTCTTAGCTGCACGCATGTTGGTGCTTGACTAGTTGGGGTGAGTGTGCTTAATGTGAGGTTTGGTTAATTGACGCAAGGTTTCTTAAAGTTTGATCTGATATTTGGTTTAATGTGTTTGATATTTTGGTTTGATTTGCCATGATACTGATGAGATTTAGTAAAATAATTGTTTGCCTCACCTGGTAAGTAATTTGATTTGCTGTTGCTGACAGAGCATTTTCAGTTTCATTATGCATGATGGTCAGAGAGGAACATGCATGGGAATATTCACATCATTGGTTGTTCACTCTTGAACTTTGACAGATATAGAGCAAATCTTCTTTTTGACAAAATTGAGAATTATGCAGAATTTCATAATGAAACATGACTTGTGTTCATAAGATTCAGTTCCATGAACACTTGATGTAAAAAGACAGTATTCCAGGTCATAAGATAATCCCAGACTGTTAAATATTGACTAGTGTACATTATATTCAATGATAATATGATGAATTTAGATCTCTATTCAAGGTACCAAAAAATGGGTGGTAGTTGGTAAAACAGTAAAAATACATATCAATTGTCATGTTTATTTAGACACAAGTCTTATAAATGAGCTATGTGTATGACAGCGTCAGTCGGAACGTCTGTTAAAACACAGGACTGGTTTGAGCATGTTGATTAAGCAATGCACGAGGCTGCTTCAACCTAACAGATTATGGACGTGTGCTTACTGACACTGTGTGGAAACTGGTTTGCTGAAGCTGGTGCCAGTATTGCATGAACTGATCGATTGAATAACATAATGTGTATTCTTGTTTAATTAGTAAATCTAGGCAATAGAAAGAGAACAATTTCAAAATATAAGAATAAAAAAATATATTTTGACATTATATACACTACAGATCAAAAACATGATTCTTTCTTTCATTTGGAAACAAATATAAAAATTTGTTTCTTTTGTATAACGGTATATATAAAAAAAGAAGACTTGTAATTAAAAAAATCAATAACTGCTGACATGGTGATATTGGTAATTAAATCTCTGTGTAATGTAAACAAGTGTCAATGTATGCATCTTCAGTATCACATTCCAGCGTCATAGACACCACAATTTCCGGCGTTATGCTGAGAGTCAACAGTACCCCAACCATACGGGCCTGTTGCCGCGGGTAACGATGCACCACCCGACGTATAACCCTACCTACCACAGCACATCAATGCCGGCCTACAAACACTTTGAGCCACCAGGTGGGGGTGCCCTTCTACCAGCAATCAACAATGTCAACACTTTCAAACCACATAAGGTGAGTATCGTGATGTGCATAAGATTCCTGTCTTATGAGTTGTCATGTATAAGACAAAAAAACCCAACTCCTATAAACAATTGTTATACATTGTAGTAATCATAACCTCATGAAATTACTTTAGAAACATTGTAATCAATGGTACATGCAGGTAAGGATACTTGTAATACAATGTGTAATGTTCAATTCATATATATAATAGAATGTGATACATTGTGTGATGTATAAATCATATGACATTGAATGTAATACAATGTGTGATGAATAAATCATTTGATATTGAATGTAATACAAAAATAGGATCAATTGTAAGACAGGGTAAAACATTTTGTCTTTTTTTTTTTATTCATTTGACAATGGCCCTCCATTGCAGCCCCCTTCAAAATCAACTAAGAACATGTTCACCTACACGCTACCATCTGTGGATCGGCACTAGAGCACACTGGGTGTACAACGACCTTCACCAAGGGGAGATTGCCTGTCTCATCGCTCTTCACCGTTCTGCCTTGCAACAAGTGGCCTTGTGTTTGTGAAAATGTTCTGTGTTCAGAACCTTGGTGGTTAACATGCAGATTCCAGAACTCTTTACATGGCTTGATGCCGTCTTTTGTATCAGATCCAAGTTGCCTTCCTTTAAATAAGATTATTGGTTGGTTTAATAGGATGTGGATTGCTTTGCTTTTGCCTGATATCAAATTTTCTTTTCGTTTGTTTCGATGCGACTTGTGTTACATTCTGCTGTGATTTATCAGTAGCTTTTAGAGAGGCAAATATTAAGTTGACTCAGATAAGTCAATCTGTCAAACTGCCTTCCGTGCCATGGTTTTAGGGTCTGCGTGTTAATCAGAGATTTTCCAAGGTTCTGGTGGTTTGAGTTTCTCAATGTATGAAAGGTACTGTAACATTCTCCATTGATTATATATAGTGACAACAATGTTAGTGAATGACTTGTGTGTGAGAGAGTAGTAGTGCCATATGTTACTATTGACCTTCTGATCCACATTGTTGACTGAAAGCTTAAGTTGATATGCGGCTTCTAGAATGTACATTACACATCTATATTATATGTGTATGACAAGAATTAAAGACATTCCAATTGATGTGTTTGGGGTCATTGTAGTTTTAATTCAGACAAAAATATTGAAATCTTCAAAAAGAAAGTAAAGATTTCTACAGCTTGAAGGTTATAAATATTTGTCTGCTCATACTTCATAAATCATCTCTTTTAAATGAAAACATTCCAGTTTATATGTGTGACAACTCTTAACTTACTTAATTACGCAAAATCACCTTTGTAGGATGGATGAATAAAGATATCAGTACACACAAAGGTTTGCTTTTCATCGTTTATAAGATTCACCCTAGTAAAACAAACAAATCACTCTTTGTATATGTCAGACTTTCTTGACAAAAAAAGTAAAATGGTTTGTAAAAAGAAAATGAATAAGCAATATGCAAGATTAATGTTCGTGCAAACTATTTATGTTTTCTTGCAGGTAATAGGTTATTTTATATATTTCTTAATTGTTTTCAAGTTTAAAAGCAATTATCAGTATTGCATGAAATGGTAATAATCAGATGATTTGAATTGTGAAGTGGCCACTTTACCTCTCTTGTGTATCTATTGTCTGTATTCCGATGTGATGAATATGGAATTGTAAATTGTAAATAATGGCACATTGATTGATTTATTTTCTTTGTTTTGTATATATCTGATGTGTGCTGCTGTTTGAGTATGAATGATGAAGTGAATAACTAGTGCTGTAAGAAGAGACATCATCTCTGCCTCAACTGATGTTTTGTCTGGTAGTGAAATAAGACAAAGAAAATAATGAGAAAAGAAATAATGTGATCAAAATTTTTTCACTTTTTTGTTGTTGTTGTTGATAACAATATATTTGTTGTTACAAAATTCAAAGGGATATATGATTTTATACATTTGAGATCATAGATGTTTTCCTTCCACTGCTATCTTGATTCTCAAAGATGTTGTTTCGGGAGTTGTTTTTATGGAATTGTAGGCAATAACAGAACTATACATCCCCTGGAATTGCATTTCTTCATATATATTTATATATATACAAATATTGTGGTACCTTTCTTCTTGTAGTGTATCATTACTGAATCACATATTTATTGAGTAATCTGGACAAATTGCTGTTTGTTAAATTAACCATGCTTTTTTTACTACGTCTTGAATTGGTTGATTCATGGTTGTTTAAAAGAACTTAAGATTTGATTTTCAAATACTGAAAATTTTATAATTGGTTTTTATGCCATGAATGTTCATAATCAAGGATCATACTTCTACAACTTAAGTATTTCAGTACCAAAAACATCCAAGACAGAAACTGATAGATTATCCGGGAATATAAGGAAGCAGTGATTTACCTCTTCTTTCAAACTGATTTTCTTGCAGGCGGCAGAATATCCTCCATTGCAAGATAGAAAACTTTTTCGTTTAGAAGAGGTAATGAGAGATCTTATTTCGAGAACACAGCTTCAAGTTTTACATAAAGTTGCAAAAATTATGAAAATATATTTTTTTACTTTGTTTATAATCTTGAGGCATTATTGGATGTAAAGAACTTTCAGTTATGAAAAAGGATGATAAAAGTACAAACAAAAGGATGTCTTTAATGTTGTAAAAGTATAAATTATGATTTTTAAAATAAAAGCTTTTAAATGTTTTTAGTGTGAAAACCTTAGTGGCATTTTGTTTCTGAATGAGAATGATCACTATTTCAGACTTACAAGATATCTAACCCTTTCCCCCCTACCGGCTGAAATCAGTTTGTGCACTGGTTTATTAGGGATTGAAGGGTTAAGGTAAATGTTAAACAAGGGTGTTCCAGGTTGACATGGGTAATTGTGTTCCCAGTATGACTGTGTGTACAGATGAATGGATGTTGTCAGTATGACTGGTTTCTCAAGATATAGAAAACCACATTCACTACAGTTGACATATGCAGTTAAATACTATTGTTATATTTCTGTAAGTACATAAACTGTAGATATTGTATATACATAATTTATGATTCTTTAAGCATCAATTCTATAAAATATTTATTGCTGAATGTTTGTAAGAATTTAACAAATTGACATACTGGTGAATGGTGGTTTATGAATGGGTAATGAATATCTATGATTTAAAATTTTGTAATTTAAGTTTAAAAAAACATAAGGATAACATCATGAAAGTTAAATCTGTTACAGATTTTTTCGAAAAGACACTTTGTTGTGAAAAAAGGTTAGCATCCTTCAAATTCTCAAATCTTCAGTCCATTCATTCTCCTAATAAAGGAGTTAATGTAAGAATTTGTTTAGAAGCATTTTGATAATTTGAGTCCAGAATATATTGTTGCCATGATGTATGCACTGACAAAAACAATAATTTGTATTGTTTATAAAGTATTGTTCAAATATGCACACTACCTAATGACATGTATTGTTAACAAATTGCTTTAATGTTTTTCAAAGAATTATTGGTGCAAATATTTGGAATTGTTACAAGGAATACTGATTTAGAGATATTGATGTGTTTGTTATCAATACACTTAACAGTCTGTCAGGGGTTACGTGTTGTGATATCATTGTTGAACTTCAGTCCAAGTGACACATAGCTCTCAAAGTTATATATATTCTGGATCTAATAACTTGCCTATCTATCAGTTCACAACTTTTCACTTGTATGAACAAGATGTTGAACGTGTCAATCACATGTTCACATTGAACTGATATTTTGACTTATTTAACTCTAGCAGTATGAGTGTGTATTGGGAGGGGAAGGCAAAGGGGAGATAAGTATGTCATTGCAGCTAAATTCCTGTGGAGGCACACATGCTCATAACTGCTCTATTAGAGTGAATTTGTAAGATATGAAAACAAAACAAAGGGCATATTATTGTTTAATCATATAATTATGTCTCCAGAGGTAGAATATATATTATTTGTAATCTGTGTTTCAGTCAGACTGATCGAGTTGGTTATTATGTACAGATTGTGTGTGACTGAGGAATTTGTTTGTAAAGCAGGAGGACCACACGCATGGAACAAAACAGTTATTTTCTTATCTTCCATGTAAATATTTCAGAACAATTGGAATATATTTGTTGCCATGACAACTTTACTTCTAGTTGCAAGCGTTAATTTTGGTTATAAAAAGGCTTTGGAAACAGTTTTATACCTGATATTTTATAATTCTATTTTGAACATTTTAATGCTTTTATCTTAATATGATTGTTTTTGAAACTTTTAAAAGAAATCAAATACTTTAAAATAAACAAGTCTTATATTTCACTGAAAATTTTGAAACTTATTTAATGTTATATTGTTACTTCTATGTAAATGGTAGAATTGTTAAAAATGTACAATGTCAAAGGAGTTGTCCATCAAATAACTTGTGAATATAATTTTTTAATGTTTCTAATGAGGTTGGCTGTTTCTCAATTGAGGCTGAGTTTGCCTGACATATTATGAATAACAATTAATTTCAGGTATTGTTGCAAATGTGGAGACTATACGCTGAACGGACCAGTCAACGAACTAGACGAGATAGTCCAACTATGTCTTTATGGTCCAACTATTTGCAGACCACTGACTCGGTTATTCAAATCATTTGCTAACATTTCAAAGTATAAACTCAGCCTTGATTGAGTAGCAAGGGAGATAATCAGGTATCAAATGTTCAGACATCTACGGGCGCATATAGGTCATTTTTGACCCAACATCGCCCTTAAATCCACCTACCTATCTTCAGACATCTATTCAATATAATCAGATTTATCTGACCAATAGGATCTTACCACCTGTTGTTACTCATGCACTCCATGTTACGTTTGATGTTTTAAGATTGTACGTTTTTTTCGTCTACAAAGCAGTTACACATAATTTGCATGACTGAACTGTAATAACCAGTTTGAAATGCATGAACTTGAAGTTCCAGTAATCTGATAACATAAACCTTACCTACAACCAAGTTTTTTCTTACATTGCTGTAAACTCTCATACTTTTTTTATTCTAGTTTAAGATTATACTTTTGTATTTTAAGAACATTATTTCATACACAATGTACCCGTTTCTCAAATAGTTATCCCTATTATAAATGGAAAAATGTAATGATTCACCCTAACTTCACCTTTTGGCAAATTAAATCAAGATACAACTATTGGTAGAAATAGCCCTTAAATAATTTGAACAAATAAGTGAAAAATTCATACTTTATCTTGCTTTACCAATTAAGTAACATCCTCTCAAGACTTCTAGTGTTGGATAGTTTATATATAGTTGGCATGAAGCTAGAGAGGGGGTTATATTAATAGTCTGGTTGCACAACAACCTAAGGTATCCACATTACAATGATAATGAAGCCCTGTTGAGTGGTGGTCTTGTGCTATATTAGACCTGAGGTTGTTTTGTACAGCCAGACCCTGTAATGAGTGCTTGGAATCTAGACTGTCCTCCAGTCTGTTAGTTTCTTCCCGTTGACCATGTGATGATACTTTTGTGATATCTATGTCTGCCTGTGTATCAAATATGTATTTATTGTGTCTGTCTGTTTTCAGCAGCAGGTATAGGAGACTTCTATGAGAGAACATGGAATAGATCCATTAAATAATTCATTTAATAATGAAGCCAGTGTTGTTGTTTTTAGCTCATCAGGTCCATAAGGCCTATATGCACAGAGCCTCCTTAGACTAAGGTGATAGGGGATTCTTAATATTACCTCATGAATATTTACGAGGTATCAGAAACCGAGTGCACGTACTCGAAAACGAGGCTAAGGCCGCTTCGAAACCCGGAAGTTACGTTCCTACAGCATTGTCAAGTCAGTATCCTTTCGAAATTATGCTTTGTTTGTAAAACATTTTGCTAAATTCAACTGCAGAAAGACCATAATCGGATAAGCTTCTACATTTCTTGGTGTAGCAGAGATTAGAATATCATTTTACATGCAGATAGAATTCTTTCGACCGATATTCGGGGGTATTCCCATGCTGGGTTTACCGTCACTTTGCACTGTCCCCTTGAAATATTTCAGTGTTTAGCAAAATATGGATATGAAATACTCACAATAATTTTCACATTTCCGAACACACTCGTTTACAGCTCGAAAATGATACAGATTTAGCAATCTCTTCATAAAACCTTCAGCCGTTTCAACGTTACCATTGGGTCATTCAGTACAGGCCTCAATGTAAACAAACCAGAATTTCAATTCAGGGGGCTAAAATAGAGATACAAACAAGAGCAAAGGTGAAATGTTACTACTCCTTTGAATATAATTAAAATACATAATTTTGTTAGTTTCTAATGAGGTCGCAAATAACTTTTAATTTAGCTGAAAAATAAATAAAAGTTTCTAGCTTTAATAACTCCCAAAGTTCTCTACTTTTTGGGCCCAATATGATTATTTATAAAACAAGCTACATAAAAGCAGTAGCCAATTATTTCTAATAAAAAAAGATTAGCTTTCCTTTTCTTGATAAATACATAAGATATATACAGCAAATAAATTCACATAATTAGTTAAATCATTAATGTTAATCATTCAATAAAATAATCACTTGGATATTATTCTGAATTTAAGAGATTCAAATACTTATTACAGGGCCATATGAGGGTATTCATTGAATGTATGTACATGCAAACAATTAATTGTTCAAATTGAATAAGAAATTCCTATTATTTGTAGGCCTATTTTTGTTTTATAAAATGCTGATTAGCTAAATGTATCAAGATTAGTAGGAAAATGAGGGACTTCTTTATAAGGTATAGGAAATAAATAGATTAAAGAAATTAAGCCATTGATTTTAGGAATAATATTTACTTATAATTATCTAAACTCTAATTTAAAATGACAGAAATTTATCATTATGACTAAAAAGACAGGACAATTTGGAAGTCTTGATACATATTTCACTCCATGTATATTGTCATGCAGTGAAAAAGCTGAAAGTAAGTTTTGAAAACTGACAGTCAATCATATGAATAAGGATTTATTATTATTATTACTTCAGTACTTTTGATATTAGACACTTTATATAAGTGTGTTTATCTTCAAGGCACAATATACAATCTCTCAGCTAATTTAAAGTTATTTGTAGCATCCACCTTATGTCTACATGAATTGCCAGTAATAAATGTGGGATTTCTACCTTAAAGTACTGAAATTAATCCCTCCCTTCACATTATTGGTGTCATAAATACCCAGTAACCACCTTATATACACCAATAAATATAATAGAATTTTAATTTTAAAAATTCATACTCATGATTATATTTTCCTATTCAATATGATTATAATTAAAATTAATTCTAGCCTATATTAAATTCTTTTTGTGAATTATAAATTAATAATTTTCTGAAAAATTTTGCTAGGAAAATATTCTTAAAAATACACCTATGTATATAAATATATCACTTTTCTTCCAATCAGTTGGTGTCTTCGAGAAGTTCGGTAAATATACGTTTTCGTTTCTTCATTATATTGATACTGCAGTACTGTACCATTTTTTTTAAACATGCCGGTCCCACTACTTGATTCTTCATTGTTTTGGTTTACCAGTTTTGTGACCCTCGAGTTAAAAGTCCTGAAATTTCGGGTAGAAATAATTTTATGAAGATTTATTTATGCATAACAATTAAGAGAAATTGGCACTGTGATTATTATAAATCATTTTGCCGTTTTATTATCACTCGACATGTTTTCATGTCTGAAATTGACTGATTTTCTTTTAATTCACGCTTATACACTCGTGTATAGCCGAAGGAAATTCAAATTACACAGCAAATCGTACTATCAAAATGCAGCCATTACGCTATCCAGGAAGTAGGAAGCGGCCTTAGCCTCGGTTTGGATTTGAGGAGGTCATAGGTCGTATGCATGCATAAATATTGAGAATCCCCCTATAGTAACTCAATGCTAAATTAAACTATGGGCCATCATCCAAAACCAGCTAAAATTGAGGAGGTGGTACTTTGATCCAAACTGTGCTGCCAATGATGGCTTCAGACAAGCATACACCCTACCAAGCAAGTTACCGTATTCCATTGCAATAAACTATAACAATTTCTTGGGTGATAATTCCATGGTTCCTGATAGTTGGTTAGCTGCATGTAACTTACATATGTTAATAGATATACCAACTTATGAGTTGGAACCTGAAATGAAAATGACCTTCAACTGACATACCTTGAAAATGGTTTAGTTTTATCTTTACAAAATCAATAATCATTCTAAACCCCTAAAAAAGCCATTTGTTAACAGGCAAGCTCTATATATATAGATGTATTGGTAGGTGTGGACGCATCTAATGGTGAGCAAATTGATGTCATAACACAAAACAAATGTTTGCTATCAATGTCACATTTATTTCATCTCTTCCATACACAAAATAATAACAAAGTACCTCCTTGGCTGTGGATTAACTGAAAACGTATGTTTAATAAAACAAATAATATTAAGAAAATAGATAAGACAACACAGCATTCAAATTTTTAAAATCAGTCCATTTTAAATAACAAGATATATAAATCTCAAAATATAATAAGTGGTTTTGTAACAAGAGGCACAAAGTTTTCAATGTAAAACAGTTTTAATAAAGATAAGATCTGTAATTTCAAAATAAAGGCATTTAATTAAGGCACACATCTAAGAAAATGATTCATACATTATACTTTCATGAATTTTCAAGATATAAAAGAGCAAGAATAATTATTTATATCAAATTGATTGAAAGGTTTGTATCTTCTAATATGCTTAAAATATATGTTAACATTTACACTTATCCATAATAAAAAGAAGGAAATCATAACTGTTGTTACTCAAAATACAAATAGCAGTTTTCTTTGAAAGCATTAAGAAAGGCACACATGGAAGGTCTCAAGATAAAATTTACTTTCTGTTTCCAATTTATATAGAATTATTGTGTCACATTGGACAAAAACTTATCTCCCATTTCAAAAAATGTTAGATAACCATATTTAGATATAGAATTGAAGTAGTAATTTGATATTTAAGAAGATGAAAGATCATCATGCAGGATAATATCAGTCATACAAACAGAATATCCAAGTATTGCATATCCAAAAGAATTTATATACATAAAGGCATCAGGGGTATCACTAACTGTCTGGAGAAACTTGAAACTTGCTTTGAGTCATCTGTATTTACATAAACAAACAAGTTAACAACACAAAAAGAAACATTCAATCATTCAAATCAAACAGACATATCAAGAGATAACAAAAACATCAAATTTTCATTCATAATTTTTGCAATTACACTTAAACAACATGTATACAGCTCTCAATACTGTTTATAATTCAAATCATTATATTTCACACTATTATTTCATTATAGTTTTCTTTTATTTCCAATTTATAATTTAGTCATAATATGCTCAACTCAATTTAGAAACTCCATGCTACACGATCTCTTAAGGATTTATAAATTTGTGTTTTAGGACAAAAGACTTCTTAAATTTTACCTTTAAATCCTATTCACCCAAAGCTGTACACAGAATAATGTTTATTTAAAAACTCTGTCTGATGACAAACATAAATTATTATGTCCAAACATTCCCCAAAACCATTAACATATTCATTTCCCACCGGCAACAACCTAACTCTGTACAGCGTCATAAAATCAAATATGTAAATCTTAAATTTGTTATATGATCATTGCAGACAAAAACTTCATCATCATCATCACTCTTCCAGCCCACCGAATTCCTCCACCCGTTTACTGACGTTCTTTTTAAACGGCATCTCAAAATCATCAAAATCCACCTCCCAACCGAAGCGCTCCCTTTTCTGTTCCTTGTTTGCTATAAGGTCACGTGTGGTTGGCTGCTTGGTCCAGGCCTTCAGGGGCGTGTAAGTAATATCTTCCTTCTCGTCCATACCCCCAGCTAGAGCTGACGCTGCACGCAGTATGGAACCTTTCCGCTGGTGAGGGATGCCGTCATCCGGGTGCCGGTTTACTGGAGGCTGGAATAGTATTGGTTGTATGAGTGAGGGAACATTTTTCATATATTAACATATATTCATTCAACAATTAATATGTTAAGATTGGGTTAAAACCATAGATATGCTGTCTTCCTAAAACATTAATTTAGATAAATTTACTCCATTTGCTACATTTTGGTAAATTGTAAAAGAAAACTATACAGAAAGTGAAATATTTAGTTCTGTATCACTGAATGAAAAATATGCGTATTTTGAGGTAAAATGTTGAAAAAATTTCATATCAACTTAGTATGGTAATGTTCATAAGATTTTACAAAATGATATATATGTTTTTTGTTCAGTATCATATTTGAAATAGACTAAAGATAATTATGAGGTGTACAAGGTGTACACTAATCTGAAACTAATGTTTAATGTAAACACAATGGAAATCAAGAGAATGATTTGTTAGCTTAACTTTCACAACCTACATACATATCATATGAACATCATACAAAGCTTGTTACCAGAGAGAAATCCAACATGAATATAAAGACATTTTTGTAAATATCAAACATGAAGCTTACAAATATAGAAAGAAAATGGCAACAAGCTAGGTCAATTGATTGTTGGACTCTTATGCCATACACACTTATGGGAGTGTTTTGGGGTAACCAACTTCTTTATATACACATCTTACAGAGAAAGAGTGCGCAAAACTTTATCAAGCAAATCAATACTTGGTAATCAAATTCAATTGACAAAATGTAACTTTTGTGTGGCTAGGCTTCAAACATATTTCATACAATTAAGGAAGGTAAGGAAGGGAACTTTCTTTCAACGTATCTGTCAGCACTATTATATCATGAAGGATGATATTAATCCAGAGATGAAACACAACACTTAAAGAATTGGCATTGTGGTAAACCTGCAGGCACATTTGTTATATAAATATTGCTAATTATTCAAACAACACTTGGTTTGTAATCATATCAACTTACTATCCCTGTATTAGTAGAGCTCAGCAGACCATACACACAGGTTGCCAATTAAGTGAACCACACGTCACGTCACTCTTTGACGAAACAATCTGCTCAACTGTCACTGACACCAAATTTCTAAGATCAACTCTACTTTTATAATGTTTGAAACGGTCAAATTTAACCAGGGTATGAAAAGGATAATCATGGTGCAGTATTTGTTTCACAATGGACAAGGTATCAGTGACATTGTGACAGATTGCTGACGTCATGTCATCACCTGTCAATCATCATCCCCATCATCCGCGTCATCAACATCCATATCTACATCTATGTCAACATCACCAGTGTCATTCTCAGGCTGGCAACATAATATGTTCAAAATTTGGCATAAAATAAGCCAGTCAACAAACATTTCTAGTACAAATACATTTTTCTTGACCTTCTCTTATCTGATATTTCTTTTTTTTTTCTAATGTAAACCTGTGTGTATGATGAGCATATGTATATATATATATATAAAGTAAGTAAAAACTTCATAAAAGCTCAACACAATGAATGTAGTAAGAAAATAACATCAAGAGATACGGTAACAAAACAACACAAGGCCCGCTACCGTTACCTTCATTGCCCTGGCAGTGTCCGGAACATGCTGTGCAAGACAAATGGGGCTTCTTTAATAAGTTCTCACAGAAGTCACCTGAGATTAAAAACTAATATGCTTTCATCCTATTTCAATGTTTTACAAAAAGCATGAAATAATACCAGATAGGCAAAAGATTCAAGTTTTTTTTGTTTTTGTTTTTTAAGCCCATTTCACTTGAAAAGGTAAATCAGCATTCATACATATAAACACTGCATATACAGCTAAATGGATGTCATCACCAACAAAGATCCTGTTACGCTCTGTATGAGAGCAAGACACAAACTAGATCAACTGAAGCTATGCTGAAGGTCATGGTTTGGATGAGAAGATACGACGAGGATATTTTTTGTTTTCAGTGATATCACTTATCTCACATTGAGTGACTGGGGAAAATCAGTATTTTCACAGTTGGGGTAGCGAGAAGAATGATAATTGACAACACACTAAAACAAAAAAATTTCAGTCTATTATGTGCTTCTGTGGCAGAGAATGTGATGATTTAAGTCTAGAAACGATTCACTGGAGGGTTCCATTGTACCTCATACCACTGCTGCATCATAACTTAGTAACATCGATGAAGTCACATTGTACAAGCGATGTCATGCCATTGTGAACTCAAACTGCGAAAATCCAGTCTCTCACCGCTTAGGTTAGAATAAATAAATCACTAAAAACACACTACCATTATCAACATTGGAGGCATTACTATCATTTGTTCAGTTCTTAAAGTTTGAAATTCAAAATACTGATATATATGAGAATCTATGATACAGAGAGCCAGTAGCACACATCTAGAAGTCATCACATCTATAGACACACACTGCAGGAAGGAAGGAACTGAAGGAACAGGACTTGTGTATGAACATGCACTAGTATATATACACAAGCACATGACAAGTACCAATTGTTAACCATTAACCTATAGGAGAAGAATGTGTAAGCAGAACCCTCTAGCCGCTACATTACAGGACTTACAGTTAGTCTGTTTTGGTTTCATGCCTAAAGCAACAAGAGGGAAATATTACAAGATAGATCAGATACATTTGGATGTACATGTATTATACACATCCATCATTACAACTATATAGTGATAATCAAAACTCTAACCCAAATGCAATGTTCTCTTTTTCTCAAGGTATTCTCAGATTTACTCGTGCCAAAGATACAATATTGATGACAGAATAAGTACTCCAAGAACAAGAAATGCAAAAGTTCATTCACGTCCATAATTCCATCCCAGCACTCAAGATGTCAAAAGCAGTCTGATAAGATTTTAAAACCCTTCAGCTACTCACCAGTGTAGTGGCACCTTCTTTGCCTTCCCCTGGGGCTGATGTTGGTCTCTTGGTACCTGCTGTCCCCTTCTTGCCCCCCTTTTTCTTCTTATCCCCTGGGGCTGGCATTGACTCCCATTTCTTCTGCACAACGTCCAGACACCGTGGGTCAGCCCAAGACTGTGCTAGATCCATTGGATTTTGGCCTGCGGAGGGTTAAAGAATATAATTAATTTCTTATGAACATATTTGATCTGTTAACAAATCCTTTTCATTAGTACTTATCTATATAAAACTGATTGTGCTCTTGTAAAAAATGAAGATATGTCATTTCGTAGCATCTGACAGAGATATAATGTTTTACAATCATCATTTCAATTTCATTTGTCTTTCTTTTCCTGGTACAAAAGTGAAAGACTTTAGGATAAAAATTCATTTGCACCAACATGCAAGAGTTATTTAGTCTTCATAGAGGACTAGCCCTAATATCTACCTCATAACAGATCAAAGCTATTTTTGAATAAGAAATACCACAATATGTCTTCTCTCATGTTTGCCCATCTTGTATGAGGATCCTTTCTAACCAAATTGTTATGTACACTGAGAATAATTCCTTCAGTCAAAAAATAAAGTTTATATGCCTACTGGATCAGTAACATGTTCGCCGCTGATGTTTAACCAATTAATCTCAAGCAGGTTTTTGCTAGAACTTCCAATTTTGAACACAGACAGGTGCTCACCCTTCTTGTTCTCAGTCTGGACCTTGGCTCCCTTCTCTATCAGAAGCTGGACCACTGAGTCCCTGGAGCTCTCAATGGCGCGGGTCAGTGGTGTGCCACCATTCAGGGTGGGTGCATCCATCTCTGCTCCATAACTGAGGAGTAACTCAACCACATCCAACTGTCCAGCATGACACGCATGATGTAGCGGCGTCCACTTGAAGTTGTCTCGTGCATTAATTTGTGCTCTGCAGACATGTAGTAGAGATAACTTACTTTATGTTGGTTGATGACATTATTCCAAAATTTTATACATTCTACTTATTGCAAATAATGAACAGGTGTTCGTTACTGGCTGAAACATTTTAGAATTATTTCAAAATAGCTTGAAAATATATATCTTTAAACTACACGATAGTAAAATTAACAGATAATATCAACTCACCCGTTCTCAATGAGGAATTTTGCCATGGTGATGAACCCTGTCTGACAAGCCACCATGAGGGGGGTCTTATAATACTTGTCTCGAGTGTCCACGGGAACCCCTTTGTTAAATGCATTCTTCAGGGAGTCAAAGTCCCCCATCTTGGCAGCCTCTGTGATGCTCAGGTAGGTTTTATCAGGGTGCTTGAGGTACCAGGCGGAGTCATCCTGGAGGGGATGTTCTGGGGGGGCGTCCCGGTCAAAGCGTCCGGTGTCAGTGAAGTGGATGTGTCGAGGAATGAACATCTCAGGTGGACCACCTCCATACGTCCTTGGTCCATCCTCATTCACACAGATGGGCATCACAAGCTTAAACTTGCCCTTCTTCTTTCCTTTCTTTCCTCCCTTCTTCTTCTTTTTCTTCTTCCCTTCAAATGCACTCATGAGAAAGTTCTTATTCACCCACTTCTTTGCAGCAAAAAAGTCTTTGAAATCTATTTTCCCTTCTCTGGCTTTGTCAAATGAGGATACTATTTTTTTAAGGTCGTCTTCTTCTACAGGAGCTTTAAGCCCTGTAATAGTGTCAACTAGGTCGTCTTTTGATATGGAGCCGGTGTCGTCTGGGTCATACTTAGTGAACATCTCTGTAAGTTTGTTCTGTCGCTCATAAACCCAGTCATACAGGGTAATTACCCAGGGGTCATTGTTCTTTCCTGTTTTGCCAAATGACTTCTCAGCCTTCCGACATTCTTTCAAAGCCTCCTTGTGGCCTTCGTCTTTTGCTATTACCTTGGGAGTGTTCCCCTCATTGTTCTTCGGTTTGGGATTGCAACCTGAACATTTTCATACACAAGGATTATGTTGATCACATTTACTGTTGCAAAACATGGGCAAGTGTTCATATCTAAGTTTTAAAGTTAGAGACAAATGGTTCTGTTCTATTTCTTAAAGTTGAAAAACATTACCTTTATCTGAACAATAAAAATACATTTCTTAAATAGATTTCTTTTTACTGATATTCAAGATTTAAGATCTGATCACAAGACCAAAATATTAACATGAGTCTTGTTCATATATTTTTTGGCATGTCTGAAATAAATGAAAGCAGAAGAGGGAAAAACAAACTTAAGTCAAATGTAAATGAAGAGTTGACATGGGGTCATATGGTCATGTGCATATCTCAGTTGACCCCCTACAAGCGTAGTTCAGTAAAATTGGCTGTAGCTCACTTGATGGGTGGGTGAACTGAAGGGTGATTATCTGCTCTACATGGAGCTTCTTAATTGAAAGAACTGTGGTGTCACCTTAGGCTAGAGACCTAATTGTACATGTGCATCTGTTCACCAATTTGATACATGAAAAGGTTGTGTAGAAGGTGACCGTCAAGCTCTTTAAATGGCAGATTGGGTTAGACTGGATAATCATGCAAGGAGTGGTTTTAGCATGCATTCACAATGGAATAGAGGGATATTGAAGTACCCTATTTATGATCATCCCAAAAAAATTTCCATGTTGCAGGAGTCATATTGAAAATTGATAAATGTTTTTCTACCTTTTTTCATAGATAATTTTGTACATTTTTTGTGGAGTCGGATTCTGATCAGCATTTCCAGAAAAGAAATTGTGTCTATTTTAGTAGGGTAAGTACAGGTGCAAGTTCTCACCTCTCTGAGACAGGAACTTGCAGCACATGCCATGCCCATTCTTGGCCGCCATATGTATAGGGTTGTTGCCTTCAGCGTTCGTCTGGTTGAACTCTGCAGCATAACCTGCCATACAAGCCAGTACTTCAAAATGCCCGTTAGCAGCGGCAAAGTGCGCTGCATGGTTGCGTCTGATGTCGATGGCATTGACAACTCCTCCAGCCTCCAGGATAGCACGGACGACTTTTACACTCCCAGCACTGGAAGCGGCCATCAGGGCTGTGCGCCCACTCTTCTGTAACATTAAATGGCATTTGTTTCTATAGTTATCAATATTGGACTGATTGTACACTTGTGTTTTATAATTCAATCTAAATGAAATCAACTCATTGATTCGCTCCCTAGTCTTATATTTGGTTGTAACTTATCACTCATCTATCCATGTCAACATGAATTTTTAATAGAAATTGACCATGTAATTGACAGCCAATAAATTCTAGAGGGCCGACCAACATCTGACTAATCAGAGTCCAGCTTTTTAGGCACTTCTGCTTATCAATAAAGATGGCTTACTCAAACTATCGCTCTGTTTTGATTAACAACAGCAAAGCATATATATAATTTTGGTAAATGGTAAATAATTGTTTTGCTCATTGAGATAAACTATCAAGACACACATTTTGAAAACTTTGGTAATTTCTGTTACAGTGCACTCTTTGCAGCGTTACTAGGGAAAGCGATGTTTGAACTTTAAAGTTATTTTCAGGAACTATAAACTGACATACAGACATTTTATTCAGTATAGAAGCCAAATAATACAAACTACATTTCAAATTCTTTACAAACTAGAAACTTTAAAGCACTATATAGTGATAGGTATTAACATAACTTCCTGTGGAAATAGATCTCTAAGGCATTCCGTCATAACTTAGATGAGTGACACATGACAGCCCAATATAAGACTAGATAGCAATCAATGATTTGATGTCATTGAGTTTGAAATACGGTGATTGGTATGTAATTGTATTATTAAGAAGATATGAAAGAGATATAAATTTCCTACGGTAACTAACAGATGGGAAATGTTAGACAACATAACACCCCTCTGTAGCACTGATTGAACAAAGTAGGACCATTAGCATTTGGTTTGGTTTTTGTCAATTTAAGATTTATTTTACAATCAAATATATTATTAAATTGTTGGAATAATAATTATGAAAATTTCTAACATAAACAGAGACAAGTACTATCATATAAGATACATAAACAAAAGAAAGAAAAATTTAATAAAAGTTAGATAACAAAAAAAGTATAAAGACTTAAAGTTGTATAGGTTTCTCACTTCACAAAAAGTGTTTATTCATCACAGTTCTTATTGTCCAAAACTCAAACAATCATCCAAACGGCACCATTTAAAATCTACAGACTCATTCATCAGAGTAAGTCTTAATAGAATTATAGAATTATTTCCCGACCTCTTGTTTGCCATTAGGATCCGCCCCCTTCTGAAGTAGCATGAGACACATGTCCTCGTTGTCAAGGGCCGTCTCACATGCAAATAGGAACACTGGCAGTCCGTCCTTTGCAATATTGTTGACGTCCGCGCCGTTACTTACAGCGATTTCCAGACACTTGGCATGGCGCTGGGTCGGGGAGGTGCAGTAGAAGATGATGCCTGGGAAACAGTGGACATAGATCTCAACATGGTTTATGTGTAGAGAGGACATAAATTCAAAGTACAAGTGAAATCATATGGACCTGTACATACGTGAATTTGAAAGATGACAAGATTAATCTTCCACTGAATGTTTTCGAGATTGATAGTCAAAAAATACATTTTGTGTTTGTGTAAAAGGAAACAATTCCATTCTTGAAATATACATGAATATTAGATTAGATTGAGCAAAAATCAGGCATGTATATTGTAAAATAATATCCTAACTTGTAATGTAAACAGAATAATTTGAGACCTTGAAGACAAGTTCTTCTTTATCAATGAGATTGGATACTTTGAATTAGAATAACTTATATATGATATAGCCGACAGTAAGAGTGAACTGAATCGTATCTAACATATTCAACTTTCAATGCCTGATATAAAGTTTGATGCACCTCGTTAAAAGAGAAATTCCAGTTTTATGATGATCTTGAAATAAAAATGGCAAGTTTCTGAATTTAATGAATTTCTTGCACTACAAACGAAAAATTTATAACAATATCATTCATAATCCACTCAAGACAAACTTTTAAGAGCAGGGATATCAATAGGTATGCTTTGACACTGTATTCTTAATGAAGCAATTGACACTGTATTCTTAATGAAGCAATTCCAATCAACATACAAAATCAATAGCAGTGATAAGCAAGAAATCAAGAGTGCAGTATGATTTATTCATGCAGACTGCTCTAAGATTAGGTGTGATAACATTATCAGGACAAACGAAGTACAAATTATATTTATCTAGAATTAATTATTCATCAAATCTATACACTTCAAAGCCATGGTCTGTTGCCTTGGAGATATATGTTATTTAACCAAAGAATTGCTATATCCAGTCTAAATCCATTTAGTGTGAAAGTTAAAAAAACAGTTTATGAAAATGATATCAGAGGAATTCAGTTATTCATACTTTGTGTTAACTGAAAATTGTTAACAAAAATTTTCATTCAATAGAACATATTCTGTAAAGATGTTATTAAACATTTCTCGATGGTTATGATGAATAATGACTATTTTTATCTTTACTTTATTCACACTTAAATACTTAATTTGCTAATGCAGAAATATTTTGAGTTCACCTATCTTCAGTTCATCTATCACTAGTTCTGACACCTCTAAAAATGCCACTGAAAGCTGAACGAGTAAATATGACACTGAAAATGTTGACACTATTAACAACATCAGATGGAACTGAGGTCACCAAATTGAACTCATGTCAGTATTTTTCATTTCGTTATTTTTACTAGGACAAATAGTTTTAAGATTTACATCCAAATAATCCTTTCTGCATTTCAAGATCAAGATTACTATTGTTAATAAGACAAACTGCAAAAATGTTGTTTGGAGGAGACTCAGGAACCTTGATAGTTATGACTCACCTTTGCCCTCCAGGTCGGTGAGACTTAGGTTAGCGTGTGCCTTCACTAGTTTCTCCAGACACTGGACATGGCCGTACTCTGCTGCCCTGATAGCTGCCGTTCTACCCTGAATTTGGAACAATAAAACTTACATGATCATGTTGAACTTGTATAGGAGCAATTAACAAACTGATGTCATTTACATGTATTTAATGTAGGAGTGGTTGGAATACATTGTATTTATAAACTACCATTGAAAATATGAAGTTTAAAAACTATAGCAATATTGTAATTATTGGTAATTTAATGCTTCCCATGTTACTTCCAATAACATTTGGCAATTGTGGAGTCACAATATAAGCCTTTACTTGTTACTTTACCGAATCTGTATTGTTATGTGTAACTTTAAATGATAATATCAATAGTATTTTGGGTCAGTTAAGTTTGTAACTATGTTTTAGGTACATGCAGACTCAGTAAATGTGTAAAAATAAACATTGTCATATATAGCTTTTGATGGTTTCAGTTAGAGTGACACAGAGTATGTTTCATGGTTGTTAATGTGGCTTTAATAAGAGACAAAATCGCCTCCCGAAACTTGCATCTTTATCTCAAGAATGCAAAAATTATGGTATTTTCATGTTTTCACTGATAATTGGAAAACGGCCCTATGAATGTTAGGAATTCAAAATGATGTGTCCAATTAACACATATATTAGTTAAAAAGATTTACTTAAAGGGCAAGTTTTTTAGTGAGTGAGTGAGTGAGTTATTGTTTAGTTAAGTTTTTTTAGTCAAAGATGCCAAACTATATAAAGTGTTATTCTATCGATAAACAGTGGTTGTTTCCAAAAATTAGCATCTTAGTGCTTATGAGTTCAGTATAGTGACATTAAAAACAGGTTAAAGTCTCGATTCGTGATCGAAAACCGGACAGTGACACAAGTCAATGACTCTACCATAATTTTGGAAACTTATTTACAGCAGACACACGTGTAAATATGGATTGGCAGTATTAATTAGGACTTTAAACTTATGAACATGAAAAATGTACGCAGAATTTCGACATTTTTATGGCAGTTTTTCATTTATCATGGAAAACATAGAAATAGAACAATTTTGGAATTTGGGAGATAAAGGTGTGAGTTAGGTAGACAATTGAACTTATTTGAGGACATATGGTAAATTAGGCTCTTATTTAAGGAACATACAACAGGGATTGGGAAAGACACCTTTGATAATGGGCCATCTATAGAACTTTTAGTCATTTTCAGAATTTTGAATTGGCCCTTCCCCTTAGTAGCAATGGTAAAATTTCAAATTTGAATGGGCCATTTTTTCATCATATGTGCAAAATGGCCCATGGCCCCTGCCTTTCCCAATCCCTGATACAAAATCCTAAAACATACTCTGTGTCACTTTAACACTATCAACCAATGTTTGTCTTTGTGTCTGCTGTAAATAAGTTTCCTAAATGATATTTGAATCATTGGTGCGAGCCACTGTCCGGTTTTCGATTACACATAAGGACACTAACCCTTTCACTTTACTGAACTGATAAGTGTTAGGATTCTGATTTTCTGACACAACCACTGCTTCTCAATACAATATCACCATTTATGAAGTTTGACGCCAAAAACATATACTCTGTGCCCTTTTAATATGTCTTCAAAACCCATTTATAGATCTTGTGTCTGACTCTTTAAATTCGGATTAACAATAAATGGAATCAGCGGCACCAAGTATTTCATTAGCTTTGTGCGAAAGAAGAAAAGAAAGGCCTACACTGCAGTAACCAAGGAAATGCTGAAATTCTTTTCTTCAGACCTACCTTAAAATCCATGACATCTGGATGGGCGCCTAAGTCTAAAAGGAATTCAATCATGTCATCGTCGTTGGATATTGAGGCGACCCCGAGTGCTGTTGTACCCTCTGATGGGTCGTTGTAGTTGATCAGATGAGGCAAACCACTTGCTGTAAGTTTCTCTATTTGTTGTTTATCCTTTTCACGTACACATTGCAACAGTTTGCAAACTTGTAAAGTCTCTAAACGCGACTGTGCAACCGGCATCTTGAAAATTTGGTTCTTAAGCAACAATATTGCAAGTGTAATTAAACAACTTAGCCTTACTTACACCATTTTCAAACTGTAATTAATTTTACTCGATCAGCGTCTTGCATGGCGAAGAATTGATGCGCTAAAAGTTAACTAAAACATTTGTCAACTGTGCAGAAAGTTATTGATAAAGCTCTTCACTATGTTCTCTTGTCTACAATGTCACTAAAGTCCCTCTTGGCGAGAACATCAACTGGTAGTTAATACAAACGAAGGCAAGAAATCCTCCATTACTGTCACTTGTCGCAGACGCGGGTTGTTGACAGTTTCCATGGAAGTCTCGCACCTGCCACCTGGGTATCAAGGGCAGGTAACTCTGACCTACCCGGTGTTCAGTAAACTGTTTCGACAGGACTTCTTATGAATAATTAACCCCATTGATGATCATTGCCTGCATTAGTGGCTCTAAATACTTTCCTTAGCAGGCCGAGCGAAGAAGTGAAAGAATATTTGTTCTCGTCACGAAAGAGTGCACTTAAACATTTAAACCGTAATAAACATAATAATTGTTTCTTTGACTTTTACTTTAAATAGTAATAATTTAATGAACATTAGCCTAATTCAACATTTACATTTTTTACTACTTGAGTATATCAAACAGTAATTCAGATCGAAGAATATAGTCTATATAATATGAAAGAATGTGTTCTTTTAATTTATTGTTTATGGTTCTGTTCTTATTGGTTTAGTAATATTCTAAAACTATAAAAAGCAACATATTTCCTCTCAATTCATCATAAACAAACTCATGAACTCATGATATCTGGGAACAAAGTAATTAATTCAATGTATTTCAAATGCATTTCTGGAAACAATTTCTCTGCATGTTTTACAACAAATATAAGTAATTTTAAACAAAAGTTGAAAAATTTATTTATCAATACATCAGCCCAACCTTTGAGAGATCTGTTTAACAATGTCATTTCATGAACACAATCTATCTCCAAATTACATAATTTCTCATAAGTTCTCATAGAGTGTGGGACTGAACAGCCAATGTTTGACAATGTGGCTATCGATCTAGCAACTTGTAGATTAGATCTTTTCCAGATGAATATAATCGATTTATAAACTTAATTATTATGAACAGCCTTCAACCCACCTAGGAAGATTTTGAGAAAAAACATGGATGATGTTTTGGCAATTTACTGATACAGCCATCGTATTACAGACTTTATCCAAAGTTACAGATTACATTGACATTTTGGAGCACCTTTTCCATTCAATTGGCAATAATTATTATTACAAATGAAACTGTATTTTTGTATATAATAAATCAATCAATTGGATGTCGTTTTGAATGAATATTTGAATAATGAAATATTGCTGTAACAACTCAATACCAATTTATGAAACACATGAACCAATCCCGAATAAGCTACACTTGCAGTTAAATTGGGTATACAACAGTTTAAATTAGCATAAGGTAAGTTTATCAGTAAAAATTATGTTACCATGTATAATCTTATCATTGATAAGGATAGTTTAACCAATGAGGATTGTTTCAATACCGGCTACAAGAATCAGATAGATCAGACGAAACCGTCCTCGAAAATCAAGGCAAACATTCAGTTTTCCACTCCACCCTTGGAGTGAGTGAGTGAGTGACTTGGGGTTTTAACGCCGCTTTCAAGAGTATTTCACTTATATCGCGGCTGCTAGTATTATTGCAGGGAGAAAGCCCGCAACACCATTGTGGCTATGCATTGCAGTGAAACCTGCGAGCATCGGCTGGAACTAGCGAACCATCGGTGGTACTGCGCTGAAATTCAGTGTAGCATTGCACCCAAACCTTACTGCATGTAGAACAGTTCTCTACTGCAGACAAAGTTGCCGAGCCCCTGGCGGGATTGGAACCACGGACATCCTGATCCGAAGCCGAACGCGCTAACCACTGCGCTATCCCGCCCCCTCCACCCTTGGAAATAAGGTATGCTGCACGCAATAATTTTGCCATGTGTAATGTTGTTGTATGTTAATTCATGCTCTATATGGACTGGAATTATAGTCAAATTGATGAAGTTGGAAGCTGCTTGTGCCAGAAGAATGATTAAAGGTGATCCATCTCATCCCCGTCAATCGTACACAAGGCATTGGGCCGCTTCTTTTTCGAACCCTTATACCAGCCCAGATCAGCAAACTTTCACCTCGTAGTTTCGTATTGTTCAAAACAGTTTCTAAACTGCCATCAATACACGTCTGTGAAGAGAACATTCCACCAGAGATTAACACTCCGTCATGTGCAGGCTGTAGGATACATTTAACTGGTAGTCAGACAACATGAAGTCTGTGTTTGAACTCAGTTCCTCAGTAAGTCATTCTGGCGATGTCTGGCCGTGTTGGACCTGTTAACACTTGCTAGGTTGGCCAAAAATCGGTCCTCAGACTTGTCAAATAGTACCCACTACCTACGCGTAGTCTCTTGGTCATCAGTCCAGCCTAGTTGTATCAAATTATCCTTCTTGTTATGGAAGTGCTAGGCCTAGCCAAATCTCAAATGTTACTGTCCACTTTCTGTCCTTGCTGGCATTTTTTTTAGCAATCAGAGATCATGTGTCAAGTGTTTAAGACATTTTGCCATTTTGTGTTCGAAGGTGGATGTGTTTATTAGAAGACACATCCGCTTGATAATGGCTTTAAGCAGAATGGTCATCAACACTTCTCTACTTTGTTTCAAAAGACTTGTCTTTTGGACCGATAAGGATTATACGTAGAAAATAAAACTTGTTGCTAAACTTTTTATGAGGAGTACAAGAGCTAGGTTTGCTGTTTAACACCAGTATGACATCTTCAATGTCGCTAAGTGGTGATCAGAAGAATAATGATATCTTATTCAGAGTTACAGGTCACTTCAACTTTCTGTCTGCCCAGTGACTCGGTGAAGAAAAACGTCAAGATGTGTCTGGTTAGCATTACCTAGTAATTGAATCAAACATTAACTATGTGATGTTAGCCAGAGGGCTCTTTACCTCATGAATAGGATATCACACTTGACAATATCTTAACTATTACATGTAATTGATTAAAACCAAGGGGAGACTTTCCCATGGGTGATAGTTCAACTCACCCCAGGAGACACTTCATTAAATATATTACAAGATGGTTGCCATGACTAGAATATGACCATGTATATCTGGAACATATCTTGAAATTTTGATTTGCATTTAAGAATTAAGACCCGACACATATTTCATGAATTACAGGTCAGTCAACTGAACAATCACTTCAGTTAAAGTGACACAGAGTACTTTTAATTAATTTTAATGTGGCTTTAGTAAGAGCCAACATACTTTTTGACCCGAGTTAAGTCAAAATCAAAGACATGCATCTTTATCTCTAAAATGCGGAAAACGGCTCTATAAATGTAAAGAATTTTGAAAAGATGTGTCCACTTAAAGTGTATTTTAGTTAAATGACCTACAGAACACTATCAACAATATTTGTCTTTGTGTCTGCTGCAAATAAGTTTCTGAAATTACGTTTGAGTCATCGGAGACACCACTGTCCAGTTTTTTATCACAAATCACGACTTTAACCTGTTTACTGTTGTTATCTTGAAATAAGTGTTAGGATTCAGATTTACTGAAACAACCACTCCTTCTCAATCAAATAACACCTCTTATGAAGTTTGAAATATTTGACTCCAACAACATACTCTGTGCACCTTTAAAGCTTTCAGAAAATGCAACTAAAGCATTGGTCAAGGTCAGATGTTTTGAAAAATACAATCAAATTTGAATGTTCTCATGATAAGGTATTGGCATAAAAATTATCAAACACCGATCACTGACCAGTTAAACTAAAGAGCTATAGTTAAAGTTAACCCTTAATGTGAAAGAATTAACTATAGCTCTTATTCAAGAGACAAACCCTCAAAATATTTTTAAATGTGTATGTACTTCTATGACTTATTCAACATCAAGAACAATGAGCAAGTATGGGAGTAGTTGATTTGAAACAGGTACTGTCATTCTGAAAGGGAAAGTTGAATTTCATAGGTCAAGAGCCATAACCCCTAGAGAATTTTCTTCAAATTTTCTTTTAATTTTTCTGTCTATATTATATGCCCATCATTGATCTAGGTTCTGTCATTCTGAAAATGAAAAGTTGATTGCTCTCATTCAAAGGGCCTAACTCTTTTGCATGTTGTAATGTTCACAATTTTAGAAGCCAAACATGTTTGAATTCGGTCACTGCTTGCAGAGAAGAAACAGTAGAATATTGTGATTCATCCCTTCTTAAAGGAGCACTGCCGTCAATGCTGTAATTTCATTATCACATCAAAATAAAGATAAAAAACAGACTGAACATCAGTTTTAAAAATTTATATTCTCATTCACACAATGATCATGAACATGAGTTCACTTAGTTTGCAGTGTAGCTCACTCTGCAACTGTAAACAGTACGATCTATACAAGTCCCTAGTGCAGCTGCTTCATTGTTTCTTCTGTGGGAAGGACATCTGAAAGAGGAGAACCGAAAACGGGATGAAGCTGAGGACCATGATACCCATCGTCAGTTGGTAGCCAAACTTGTCCCGCGCTCCACCCTTCTGCCACACAAACAGGCCGTCGTCTCGCTGGAACACAAAGAGCATTCATCAACCCACAGTCTGATGCATGGCAGATAATGAGATTTTACAATATTTTCAACAACAGACTTGTCATGGGTAATTTCTTACTGGTGTTATAATCCATTAACATTAAAAATTCAGAGATTCAAGGGTACGTACACACATCATGGTCTGCATATCTTGCACCTTCTTGTACGCTGGAGAATTGGGAACGTTTCCCCTCGTTCTCATGGCTGTTGTAGCCAAACCCCTGGCTGCCACCTTCAAGACCTGAACAAATTTCAAACCAAAAGTATTATTAATAATGGAGCAAATGTCTCAGTAGCTCGACAGTCATGATTTATTTATTAGGTTGAAGATTTCCATATGAAAATAACATGCAAAGAATTGTCACAAAACATAATAATTACTACATTATGGTCAAAGTCTCTGCTTTGAATCAAATCACTAAATACATTAATGAATGAATGAAAACATTTGATATATCATTTCAAACTAAAAACCTCCTTGCAATAATGATAATAATAATAATAACAATAATAATGTTGATTATATATATGGCGCCTTTTCCACATACTAATACATACTCAAACCACTACCTACATCATTACCCTGGAGGAAGTGTACTTTAAAAGCAGCTACCTAGCTCTAAGCCTGACCATGTAGGTCTGTACATCTCTAGTCAGGTACCAATTTTACAGCTTGATGGACAGAGTGAAATGTGGATGAAGTGCCTTGCCCAAGGACACAACTCAGTATGGGACCCAGGTCACAAATATTTAGTATCTCCACCAAGATTTGAACCCCAGCCTTACTGTGAGAGGCCTGCACAACACCTGTGTACTCCACTGTACGAGTTTAATTCAACTCACCAACCTTCATTATGTATAATAATGCAATTAAAGTACACATGCTTATTACACCTACGACCTCCATATTTGAAGAGGGATCAAAACTAAATATACAAACCTTAGTCTCCAAAAATCTCCATATAACAAAGATTTTATTCTGAAAACTTGAACTTCCTACTCCAATGGGTTTTTTTATTGGTTGACCACTCAAAAGTTGCACCCCTGCCATGTCCTAATTTTGCGGGGGGTAGGATAATGAAAATTCCACGTTTAAGTTTTTGTCTTAAAAAGATTTTTTTCTTCAAAATTTGAGGTTCTTAATATAAAGGGTTTCTGGCAATTGTCCAAGGTTATAGGTTATAGGGTGGAGAGCCTGCGACATCCAGTCTCAAAGTAACAAAGATAAAATTCTGAAACTTTGGGCTTCCCATGTTAATTGGTTTCCCGAGAAGTCATTTAAAGGTTTAAGAAAAATAACTGCCATTGTATTTCTCAATCACCAGTTTTTAAAAATATTTCTGCTACACATGCATAGGTTATAAATATTTATATTGAAAATACATATGAAGATAACTATGAGTACGATACTATATACCACCATTACCCCCCTTTGCAAGAGACTGGAACGAGTTTAGAAGGTGCTTTAGCGTGGTCTGGAAAGTTGGACAGTTTTGGTAGCAGATTTATTTATACTTGTGTGAATATTGACATTGATAATGCTTTTGCAGGCTATAATGTGTAAAAGTTGGGAAAAAGGGGGCCTGTGTTTGGACGGTGAAGCGACATAGTTGCAGATAGTTGGTCCAGAGGTTCTTATAGCTGTAGATTCTTTTGTCGTGATACGCCAATGAAAAATTAAAGTGTATACAAAACACCCCAAAACTTTGCCAATTTTATTACCCCGATCAGGGTGTTAGTTCCCAAACGGGAACTAGTACCCAGTCGAGGGGTGTGCAGAACCTGAGTACTGCACTTTACCGGGCGCTAGTGATTCTCGTCAGCAACACATTATCTATACTTGCACTAGAAAAACTAACTATAATAGATGGTTGATATGGATCCAAGAGGTAAAAAAGATAATCTCTAAGTATCAAAGGGCTTATAGTCTAACCGGAATCTAAGGTCTAAGAGATAGTTAGTCCAGCTTGTTAGACATCTTCCTATGTCGACGTCTAGGAACCGAATCCTATTTTATCTGTAGCAGTTTCCAGACGGATTTGATTGGGAAGAATTTTGAGGTCTAATTCAATAAAAACAAAACATTTAACTTCAATGGACACACGGATTGAAACATAAACCCTATGACTTTTATACCCAACTGCTGTCACATCTTAGTAAGTTTTCTTTTTCATTCAGCAACATTGAACTCACCACTACCCAACATTGACAACAAGATGAAAAACTGGTTGGATATAGTAGACAAAGGGTTTATCTACCTATACATTTGTCAATTGAAGTTAGATGTTGCGTTTTTATTGACTTAGAAGGCAAGACCCTTCCCCATTAAAATCGTTGGGACGCTGCTACAGATAAAATAGGCTTTGGACTCTAAACCTCAGGTGTGCAGTCATCGCAGATGAACCGAAGTAAGATTATTTGAACTAAGAGATAGTAGGAAATGAACACATTCGATGTGTGCCCAGTAAAATGCAGCCTGGCACTGGTCACAAGCCTGTATTTTTTTGATGTTCTTTGACTACTTTGTTAATTTGTCCAGAGGTAATTAGTGGACCTTAAAAGTTAGGGAACAGATAAAAATAACAATTAACAGCCGGTTTCTTTCGAGTTAGGTGAGTAGGGTTTAACATGTTTTCAAAATAATCAAATGATTGAAATAACCATGTATTATTCCTTATTGAAACAGAAAATCAATAATTTATTGTCATAGAGATGTTAGATTATCGTGTATGAAAACGGCACGACTCAAGGTCAAAGACCATGAACGGGTGGAATGAGCTTTTAAAAAATCTGAATACCAAAATGATTGATAGAAATGTTACACATTATGTAAACTATTTGACTGCCTTTCATTGAAATATAATATTATTTCATACGTACGTTGGTTCCACTCATTGTTGAGGTGCTTTCTGCTCGAAGGCAAAGTTGATCTTCCCGTGTCCTCAACCGGAAGTGAGAGTTAATAACGGGAGTGTTTATTGTAAGGAACATTTCTATAACGCTAAATTACCCTCTATTGACCTTTAAATAAAACTTCCAATTAATTGCGCTAAAATTTATGATTTAAAAGAACCAAAAATGTTAAAACTGATCAAATCTGACATATATATTGTTATAGATTACACATATATAAATATTTTGAAATGAATACTCATCTAGACTGTAAGAGGCAGGAAATCATCTTATTTTGATTTTTGGCATATTATTCACTGCAAGTTACATTTATTTTATTGTTTAATTATTCTTATTTTTTTCTAATTATAGTTACATTGTTCTTTTAAAAAGATATCAACATTGAAATAACCGATATCATTTTATCTTTAACTATAACACTTGTATTTTTATATTTTCTGGAAAAGTGTGTTGTGTATAATGTTATGGAGTCTGTGTGGAATTTTTACAATTACATCCTATGTTTTTTTCTCTTTATCAACAAGAGCTGGGATTGAAAAACTTAGATGTGTAAATTAAATCTTGTCAATCCTTTTTGCAAAATCATTTTTCCTTATTGCAAGCTTTCATTTTTTCCCAAATTAAAGTTAAAAAGTGAAATCCTGTAAAACATTCATATAGAAAAGTCTCTGTCACAAGAAGGTAAAAATGCATGTACCTCCATCTGTAGCTTACATGCCTTCACATGTTTTGGAAACTCTTGAGTGAATGATGCCAAAGAGTGAAGAATACACACACAATGTTGCTAACAGTGGGCCTTGTCATAAGCCAATGTTGCTAACAGTGGGCCTTGTCATAAGTCAATGTTGCTAACGTTGAGCCTTGTCATAAGACAATGTTGCTAACGATGAGCCTTGTCATAAGCCAATGTTGCTAATGTCATTGCAAACTTTTTAAGCCAAAACCTTTATCTTACTATCGTATATCATTTTGTTAATATAAACTTCATGAATTTTAGTCTTGTGTATGGACAGAACCCTTGTAAAAACCAGGTCATGTCAGGTGAAGTTGTCCGAGACCCTTAAACTTCCATAAATTAAACTCATCACTGGCAAGCTTAGACTTCATGTGGAGCTGATGGTCTTCTTGACTAGTCACTGATTTGCTGGAGTCAACTGAGAAACTGAACAGTACCGCCATCAGTAATGCAGCAAGTTTCAACCAGTAAGTTTTGTTTGATTTATTTATAAGTTGGACATTTGTGCATTCTATAGACCATGTTGGCACAAATTTTAACTCCAAATATTATGTAGATGTGTTATTGGATATGTTAAAATTCATTCATTATCGAGTGTCTCACATTCAGTGCAATGAAGATGATGTCAATACGAAGAATTTGTTCTCATATATGTCTCCTTCACATCAAACTGTGTGAATAGGCGATACCAGGGAAGGCAATAAAGAGAAACTCTTTGGATAACTTTGAGAGAAGTTTTTGAAGAAAAGCCCAGGGCCTCCTTTCACAAAGCCCTAAGGTGATCGTAAGTCCTTAAGGTAACCTTAGTGCAATGTTAAAGTATGAGAGTTAAGGTTAACCTATAGGTTGCTTTGTGAAAGCAGGCCCTTGACTAAATGTAAAGATAAGTGAGGAATTGGATCATAGACTTGGTCAACATCCTGATTTGGAATTGTGTCTGTAATTATGCATAATATATTTAGCCCATTAATAAAAGTGAAGCCAAAGTTCTTTTAATATAATACAATATTGACATAATTTGTGCATGATTTGTTATAAAATTCACATTTACTAATTTTCGAAAACATTATTCCCTTTTTGAAAAGTTTTCAAAAATCAACCTTACATGGAAGGTTGCTCAGTATCCTCTATGAATTCTATTGTTGCAGTAAACAAAAACATTAAGACCTTGGTGAGATCCCAACCTGTTGTCTCGTTGGTAACACACCCTAATCACAGCACCATCCCACCTGTTGTCAGTTATATTGTAACTTTCCACTAAGTTTCTACTAACAAGTTTGTAAATGAGACTTTAATGATGTGTTTTTGAAATATTTCAAAATAGTGGAAGGCTACTGACTTGGAACAAAGAAAGAACAACCACAAAACAGCAATGATAATTTATTCACTTTATACAAGTCGTTTGGTCACAGTTCACAAACAGCCTTCAAGTATCTACACATCAAGATGTCTGTAAATAGCCAACAAAAATTCTGAAAAAGATAATAACATTTTGTAAACATTAAGATTAGAAAATTCTTTACCTTATGAAATTTGTGAAGGATTACATCTATAATGCACCTAAGTCCAAGTTTAGTGTTGTGCAATTGATTTGAAATTACCTGTTTTCCCTTTTCGATTACTGTCTTAACCATGTGCCTTCACTTCGTGTACATGAAACTTGCAGGGACCCAAAGAACGATTTAAGTGACAGTGTTGAACGCTTAAATTGGTCAATAAAATACAGTAACATGAATATGTGAAAATAGAAAGTCGATTCCTACCTTTGTTCACACATAGAGATTTTTAAAAGTTTAAAAGTTTAAGGAAAGATTACCTATTTCTTTAAAACTTCTGATCATACATACCAAGAGTTTTTTTTTTTACTTACTAGCTTGAAAAGATTTTATATCTGAATTCGGATTATTTCTTAAACAGATCAGCTTAAATCTGAATGTAATACTGCAACTGACACTATTTTTTGATAATTCGTTAAAAAATTAGGTATCAATGATAGGTTCAATGTGAAATAATGAGTTTTCTTTAACAGAGCATTTAATCAATAGGGTAAGTAAGTATTTAAGAATTCTGAAAGCAGCACTTTGCCATTACCTTTTAAATAATGACACTAATTAAGAGACATCATCATTCTTCCTTCTTCTTGGGGAAGGACATCTTGTACAGGAGATGGAGACACATTGCGGTGCCGACCGCCATCAGACCCAGAGACAGGTAGTAGCCGCCACGGTCACGACCTGTCTTCTGCCATACAAATTTACCATCATCTCTCTGAAAGCAACGTACACTTAGGGATAATAATGATGACAATAACAATATTTATATGCCATTGATCATAACAATAAGAACTCATCAAAATGTTTCTCTCATTTAAGATCATCATCTGTCAACTCCTTTGACTATACAATATATCCATAAGCCTTAATAGATATAGGAGGGGATCATTTTGGTCTATTCTGAGCACATGGGACCCTTTATAAGGGTAAAAGTATCCTACTGAAATCAAAGATAACCGAGTTCATATTAGATAAATCACTCGTTCATTAACACCTTTAACATGTAGAAAATATAATCAACAAATTACATAGAAAAAGAATGAGGATCTGAACATGATAAACCTTGAAATACTCCTAGATTTTTCACATGGTAATTTTACTCCTCAAATTTTATTTTGAAGAGTGAAATACCCCTGAGTCAAAAAATATATCTGGAGCCCTGACTATGTTAACCTTGATTAAGGTAATGTAAATTGTTAACAGTTTGAAACCTCTTAATCCAGGCTTAGAGTAATTAAACACTGAAGAAATTTAACTTGTTGATAACTTGCAAAATGTACTTCAAAATGTAACAGTGAATGAAATCTGCTAAAACATTTAAGTAATTAAACTTATATTTTAGTCTGTGAACTTTTTTGAATAAAACATCAAACCGTTTAAGACTGGCTAGTTTTCAAGCTTATTTCATACACTAAATACATCAGTAACTCACTGTCATTAATGTCTGCATCTCCATGACCTTCCTGTATGCTGGGTTGTTTGGGACAACACCTCTTGCTGGCCCAGCTTGTGATCCTGCTGCGGGAGGGGGTGGGGCAGTGGCGGCACCTCGAGCAGGAGCGGAACCCTGGAAAGGTCCTTCTCTTTCCTTCACAACCTGTGTCCGAGAGCTATCAAACACTAGCTGAGTAACCTTTCCACTGTACGGCATCAAACCCTGCATACAGACAAAAAAGTGACAAATCTGTGGCAGGGTGAAATAAAAGCATTCCTACTGGCTTTGAATACTGAATCGGTAGAGTGTAGGACTCTCACCCGGAGGTCCAAGGTTCAAATCCCACAATCACTTCTGTTACAGGTCTATGTTGTGTTAAAATTGAATGAAGTTATGATCGTAAATAAATTGTTAGCAAATAATTGATAATTTTTCTTATAAGTCTAAGATGATGAGCCTTTAAAAAATGAAACCATTGTAGCTCATCATGTAATTCACATTAATAAATTCCTAATCCTAGGTTTACGCTTGTGTAACAACTCTGTGTCATCCTTATCTTAAAGAAATCTATAGACGCAATTCATGCAGTCAGCACATTACACACACTGGAGGAGTTGTTAAATTGACTATAGCAGGTTTGTGTTGTCATGCACTGTAAATCCTGATTAGCTACTGGAACATGTTACACCAGCTCTTTCTGGTTTAGGGAGGACCGAGTTTTGGACGTGCATAATGTGCGTGAGGGCCTGTCTGGTGGCAGCGTGTGTTGGAACGCCATGTTGAAGAGTCGACTTGCCACCTGTCTGTTTAACGAAGCCCAACTATGTTGTCAGTCTTCAGGGAGGGGTGTGTGCTAGGTATTTCATAACAATAAGTAATAATTACAAGGCTTTGGTAAGGTGTGACACATGTAGTGATGTAAACTAGTACTTTACCTTAAGGGAATATTTGAAATCATTTCTATATTATTGGTAGCTCTGGCTGTAAGTCTTGTCGTTATAGCTGTATATCATTGTATATAATCTAGTATAATGCATTCCTAGGTGTCCTTGTACTGACTTCGGAAGTTTAAACTCTTTGCATTTCAGAAATCCAGTCGTATTTCTCTTTCAAGTTTGTATTGGATTTGTTTGAAGTACCAATTAATCATTGTAACCTACCATTGGTGTGGTTCTTTCACAGTAATTAAACTACCTTTAGTAGCCTCACACTAGTGTTTCAGACATTGTTACCACTAATAGGGAACCTGACTTATTTATTGAATCATTATGATGGGGTTGGACCATAGCATTACATTTAAAACATTTCATTTCTGATTTGGAAATAATCGATAGTTTACAGCAACAGTCAGGAATTCTCTTCTAAACGACACCATGAAGAACAGTTTAGCAGACTCCTACAACTAACACTGTTTCCATGAAAGTCTAGGCTACAACATTTGCTTAAGTCAAAGAACCATTTCTTTTCCTTTTTCCAAACTCGCGAATTGTAGCTCTGAATTTATCACTCAGATTCAGTTTTGTAAATTCGTTTTAAAGATTTCATCTTTAAATAAAAAACAATATTCGAAGATCATGATTGAAATAGATCACATACAGACAACAGCAAAATAACTCAATAGCTGATCGAAAACTGAACAATTGAGGATAGTTTAAGGACGTTCTTGGGATATTCTCATTGATCTTACTTGTGGCTGATATGCAGACAGTTGTGTTGTAGGAACCACCTTTCCAGAAAATCCACAGTATTTGTAGAACATTTTGATTAGTAAATTTAGATTTGATAACTTGAAAACGCCACTCGCACCGTCTCACAAACGACCTTCACCGGAAAGGGCCGGGAATCAAATCGGTGAAATCCGCCTGAGCTCGGAGAATTCCGGAAATATCCGAAGTAGCAGGTGCTTGGTTGGTTGTTATGCAGTGTTGTCCTTGTTGCTATGTCACGTAGGTTGACTGTGTTTTGCAAGTTTGTATGATATTTTGAAGTATTTGGACATTCCTTTAATCACTGTCATCACTAAAATTCATTTATTAGGATTTGTTACGACGGATAAGACCGTGTTCGGAAATGGCGAACTATCTCAGGGATCTAGACAGGGAAAATCTTCCATACATAGGCGGCAGTGTATCTAAAAGCCGAATATTGGATGGAACATCACCAAGTGCCAGGAGGATACGGGAGTTGGAGGAGGAACTGGGCATCAGATACCAACCAGCACCCCCTTCCAATCAGTACATAGGGAGATATCAGGGAGATGGATCGAGGCGGGCCATTACGGAGGTGAGATATAGGCTATAATACTGTTAAATGTACTGTTATAACACATTTATATTACATAGATAAAGCATTGATATTTTCATTGATAATATGAAAATATTCTATTACATTGTTTCTCATATTGGCTCAGCATGGACAATCATTGTTACATTGTCTAAATATCACAGGATTAAATAACTACAATAATTCAAATATTAAATATTCTATACCTGTTAAAACCATATTTCCACCTTTAACAAAACATGTTCATTCATGTGTTCAGAGTATTGCTTTCAACAATTTCCTGTCATAATAACATAGTTCAATGTAATTGTTGTGTTTGTATTGTAAACTTTACGACCATGATTTGATACAGATGTTATTTGTAATTCTCTGAAATGAAATGGATTGAAAACTGTTCAGAGAAAGTGAAAATGAGAATATGATATATGTTGAAATTTAATTTCTTGGATGATCAAGTTTAATTTCAATGCTGATTTTAAAATTAATAATCAGTATGATACTTTAAAATTATAATTATGTGATTTCATGTTTTTTATGATATTGATTGAAAATGATACAAATAGGAAAACTGACAGGAAGAGTTACATCCCTTTGTTCATTATTTACCTGCCTCCTAGCAGCCTAACAGCAGGCAACTGTTTGTTTACTTTTGTTATGAAAACAATTTATTTTGAAATAATTTTGTTTTCCAAATGATTTTATTGTATGGTATTTGGTATCACCATAGACTACTAAAGTGAAATAGTTTGAGGATTCTTTTTTTTCAAATACATGTACGTAGTTTAAGTTGACGTTTGTAGTTTATGAAAGTAACAATAAGATGGCTTGAATATATTCGTTGATTCTATTTTATTAAACATAAGGCCCCTAAATTGTCCTTTATTTTCACTGCTGCCTACCCTATTGTTTGCCTTAACCAAATATATATTTATATTTTTCACTAGAGATTGTTTATTAATTTTGATTTTCCATTTCCAAAATTATATTTTTAAACATAATTATGAAATGAGACCCCTTCCAGACATAAAAAAAATGTAGTGAGATAAAATAATTATTATGTGGTATGTAAGTAAGCAAAACATTTTCAAAATCTTCTTAACTTTTTTTTTTGTAAAAGAACTACAGAGTTGATTCTCTCATCATTATAATAAAAAAAAATGAGACTTTTTTATCTTAAATAACTGCCAAATATTCAAGATTTTTACTGTTATATTGACAGATGTCAGACCAACTCAAGTCTGCGAGAGACGAACTCAGAAAGAAAGATGCACTCATTCAACAGCTGTCCAGGTAGGAGCCAACTTTGACTAACTATACTTGAGCGCAATTTCACAAAGATCTGATCTAAAAACTATTCTAAGAGAGTGTTAATTTGGGTAATTTAGTTAAAGGGGGATGCAATTTGATTTGTCAAAAAAAACAACTTAATTTTCACCATGCAACCAATAAGCATCTGAATGATGATTAATGATAATGGTGCAACACCATTATGCATTATTAAACAATCACAATATTAGAATAAAGATATGATCTTTCTTTATTTCAGTTTGGATGCAGCACCGAGAATACACCGGTCACCTGATCCACTTCGGGTATTAAGATGTCTTACATTTTATTTATTAAATGTCTTAACAATACCATATAATATATATGAAGTCAATAAACTGTATATACCCGGTAGTGACTTTCTATCTCCTTGACTTAAAATTTGAGAATATAGTATATTAGTACTATTCTGGATGACAACTATTTTAATAAAATCCAAAACATGAAAGTTGTTATCCAGAAAATCTTGCTTTTGTTATCAGAAATAAGATTGCCATAGGTGTTTCTTTGTCACAAGTTATTTCTTAACTACAGACTTTATACCAATGGAACAAAAATAAAGATTGATGTTTTGATAAATAGATTTAGAAAAATTATTGTATTGGATTTGAGATGTATTTCTAATGTTTAAAATGTGATATTTCGTGCTCCAGGTTGACACACTATACCTGGGAGACAGGACCGCCGTCGAGCAATGTCGCAGTGAACTGGCTGCGATGCAGGTCAAATACGAGAAGGTTCACATGCAGGTAGGTCTTATTGTGACCATATGTTTTGAAAAAATTAACTTCTGATTATATCATTGACACTTATTGAATTTGGGTCAGCAGATAATTGTCGTTGAAAAAAATTTTGACAGTTCAATATCAGATTTGGTAAATGACAGAAATGGTTTTTTTTGTAGAGAAAATTTTCACTTGATGACCACCATTTTGTGAATTTAATCAAATGTATTTGTTGCAGCTAAAAGAGGCAGAGAACGAACTTGAAGTAAAATCTATTAAAGTCAAAGAACTGCAGCACTTATTAGAAACAAATCGTGAAAATGAAGCAAAGTTATCCGCCCTTGTCCAGTCTCTGCGAGACCGTGTGAGAGAGTTGGAGGACAAGACTGGCTCCATTGAAACGGTGGCTGGTCGCAGCGAGTTCACGATCGGAGCTCTGCAGAGAGAAAACAGAGACTGTCAGGACAAGATTGTAGAGCTGGAGGGAAGACTCAGGTACATATATATATATGTACATATATAGGATATTTTATGAAACTTTATCTTTGGAAATTGTAATTAATCATTACAAGATATGAAAATGAGTTTGTTGTCTTAATCTTTATACATGGTCACTTGTTAACTCTCTACTTTGAGGTAATCCTGTAACAATGGTTGCTCAGCAAAAGAGATATATGCACATGTGCTTCTTTCTTAAAATAAAATAAGATGTTTTAGAGTTTGTGCTTACCCAAACCACAAGGTATGCTCTCTAAAACCATGTGTTATTTTGCAATAAGTTAGTTGGTGTCAAGAAAATCTTGACTTTTTTCCCTTCAAAGACTAGAAACTTTACAAGTTCTTACTTCTATACGATCAGGAAGCAGCTGGAGGAGCGAGAATGTTCTGAGGCTCGTGCTGACGAGAACGAGAAACGATTGGCGGAGATGCAGTCTCAACTTAGCAGTCTCCTCCGGGCCGATGATCTTTTCGAGTCGACACCGGCTGCACCGGAGACAATCGTTAGAAAGGTGAGACAATTACAATTATACCATGAGTGTTTCAGCAAGTTCCATTTACCTTTAGCTCACCTGGAAATCCCGGTTTGAAATCCATTGGGAGTGATATCCCATTCACTTACATTGAACTATGGCTATATTTTTATAGCTGTTTTAGACAGTTATTGACATTTCAGTCCTAAACCCAGATATCTTATGTTTCAGATCACCGACCTAATGCAGGAGAACGCCATGTTGAAGGGCAAACTGCTCTCCCTGAATGAGGCTCTTAACAACACCGAGATGGAAACTAAGGCTAGTCGTGAAACCATAATGAGGCTTGTGTCAGAGGTCGGGCGTGAGCAGAAGGTTGCAACCAGATACACCAGCGAGATTGACTCTCTCAGAATGGTAAGTAAGAACTGAAAGATGAACATCTATTTAATTTTATGTCGGATGTAAACTCTTTTTGTGTTGGAAAGTAAGAGCCTGCAGATAAAATAGAATTTAGCCTTCTGATTGTATCATAAGAGTCTTTCATTAATGTTTTTATACTTGTATAAGTTTCAACTTTTATTGACTTATCAGTTAAGCATATTAATTCTACAGCTGAGAAAGGATTTACAATATCATTGAAACTTTACAATTGTTTATCAGGAACGAGACAATGCAGTGTCAGCGCGTCGCGAACTTGAGAGAGAGGTTGACCTACTCAAAGAGAGGCTTGACGCCAACCAACGATCACTGGATGCGACCCGAGAGGAGCTTCAACTTAGACAAGGTCGCCTATCAAGCCTGGACCGAGAGTTCCGCGAGACATCACACAGTATCCGTAGCTGGGAGACTCAATACCGTCTCTTCCAGGAGCAGTGTGCCGGTCTCCTTAGCAACACATACGCCACCGTTGACGCAACTGATGACATGATCAAGGAGGCCATTAGGAGGCTGGTTCAAAGCAACAAGGAGTACGAACTGGTAGGTCAAGTTCTTTCTTTGTTAATGTTTAATGGAAAGTCCTAAAATGTTGTCCTAAGTACTGGCTATTATCTCTAAAAATGTTTTGCTTGGAATGCATTTTCTTAAGTACACTTTCTACAATTTCAAAAAGTCACCTTTTCAATGTTTCTAGCTGTCTTATGGGCCTTAATTGATACATTTTAGACCTTGTCATCATATGATTAACACATTTAGAAAGAATTTAAACCATATAGCTCTAACTTCTACCCTCCTGCTCCAGCAAATTGAGAACCTGGAGTCGCGAGTGAAGGACCTGACGGAGCAGCTAGACAGCCAGTTCCACCACAACCGCTCGTCCAACATGCGAGCCAAGCAGGTGGAGACTAATTTCTATGATCTGGAACAGAGACTGAGGAGTGCAGAGGAGGAACTGGCGGCTGGGGATGTGCTGCGGGACGGTCTGAAGACAGAGAAGGAGAAAGTGAGGGGATTTTGTTATTAGCATTAATTTATTTATGTTTCATTTATTTATTAAAAGCTTTTTATTAATCAAAGTTAAAATCTTTATATTAGTTTAAGTTAATCAAACTATCTTTTTATAGTCATTACAGTGCAGTTTTCAGAACATGGTGAAGCACCCATAAAATATAGTCATAGCTGTGCCCTGATATGTCAAGTATAGATAACTAATGTGCTAATGTGTGTCCTTTAACCCTCCAGTACATGCGACTGCTCCAAAGGCTGGGGGAGAGGATGAAGATGGACCGCATAGCGCTGGACCTGGGGCTAGACATGACCATTGATGCCATCATGGCGCGAGCTGACCAGCTAGTTAAGATGGAAGCCAATGCCCTTGCTGACCGAAGCACTCATATCTACAATCTGCAGCGCAAGGTAAGACGAATATGAACTTTATGACTGCAGCACTGTAGTATATGTAATATAAATCACTCAATATAAATGCAAAATTTTGATTGTTGACATTTTGCATCCTTTACACACATAGTGAGATCCAAAATACAACAATGCTGAAGTTCCCTATTTGATTGCAATGTATCATGGTTCATATCCCTTCTACAAACTGCACAGTGGTATAGCAAGCTGAGTGATCTCTCCTGTGCAGGTGAAGAGTCTGAAGGAGCAGCTAGAGTCCAAGGACCTGCACATCGATCTGCTGCGGAAGAAGATGACCAACCTGGAGGAGCGTGTACACGGCCGGGTCAGTCTTGAGAAGGAGCGTGACGGGGAGACGCTGCGAGTCCGCAAGCTGGAGAAACTGGTGGACAAGTACAAGCTGCAGCTGACCGACTCGAGACAGGAGCTCCAGAACCTCAAGGCTCAGCTGCTGGGATCCAGCGAACTCAAGGTGGGTAGTTGTTGACACTTGTTAGTTAAATTGTTCTGCGGTTCTTATTTTTAAGAGGTTATATTTAAAACTTCTCAAAGAGTTTTAGCTGCTCTGTTGAAAAGTTTTATCTTTGCTGATTTTTAAAAATAGATTTCTTTGTAAGTAAAGCTGATCTTAGAAATTTCTAGAAAAATTAATACTTAGGTGATAAGTTTTGTTTTATATTGTATTCATACAACTCAATTTGATATAAGTTTTTCAAAATTTACCAAGGTATTGTAAATATAAAATCTTATATGAAAACCAGTTATCAGAAAAGTTAATGATTCTACAACATTAAATTTTGATACATTTATTTTACAATGTTTAATATAATGTATGTATAATTGTTAAAAAATTAAACAATCCACCAGGTGCGTACATTCGAGCAACGTAAGGATATTGACGAGCTGGCCCGCCAGGTGGAGGAACTGGAGGAGATCCGCAAGAAGCAGAGTCGGAAGATCGCCAACCTCAAGTCGGAGGTTCACTACCACGAGAACGAGAACCAGGAGAAGAAGGTTGTGTCGGACAACGCCGTGCAAGCCCTCTCCAGTGAACTACGCACTACCAAGACAGCCCTGGACACTGTCCAACACAGGGAGAAACAGGTTCGTGTTGAACAACAATGTGTCAGATAGATGGAGATGAATATGGAGTTGTTTGATAAGTAATTATGAATAGCTCTGATTATGAATAACATGCTATACTAGTTAAATGGGGAAAAATATTGAAAATTAATGGCATCTTCCTGATTTGAAACTCTTCTTACTTTACTGTTGAATTAAGCAAATCTAACCAGAGGGGATTTATTCTGAAACTTTTTTTTAGTACATGAGTTTTTACAAAATGCCTATTTACCATCTATTACTAGATTCTACTACTAGATATTTAGAGTATTTATTGAACATTCACTTTTATTAGTCATTCATCGACTACTTCTGTTGTCATAGGAAGGACATTTTTCAGCAAACCGTTTCATTGTAAGGTCTATCATCTCTTTTCTAGCTGCTTGACTTCCGCAACGTTGTGTCCCGTATGCTTGGTCTGGAGATCAACACACTCGCAGTGCCTGACTACGAGATCATCTCGCGCCTTGAGAAGCTCATCCAATCACATCACTCCGCAACCTTTACCACCCAGGGTCTTGAGGAAGCGCTGGCTGACATGGAGGATGGATTCACCAGCGACTATGGTTCTCGTCGAGCACTAGAGGGCGCTGATCCTCTCATCCGCAGGTCACGCGATAAGTCTCGTAGGCGAGCAGCACGTGCACGAGTACGAGCCCGGTCACTTTCGCCTACCAGGAGAGTTGACCCCCGATCTTACTAAATCAAAACTCAATTATAGACGATGCCTTATATTTGTAACATTTATATCTGTTTTGAAAGATTTTCTCTGATATGTTGTAAGACTCCTTAATTTTTATTTGCAAATACTATTTGAAATTTAAGAAATTATTTAGTATGTTATGAAAAAATGTAAAACTTAAAATGTTTGGATTTTGAAAAAAATAAGTTATGTTGTGCGCAGTTAAAATATTTTGTGAGTCAATCTTGAAGCTTTAATTTCTTAAAAGAGTTTTTTTATAGATACAATTGTACTCACAGACCACTAGCAATATCCTGATGTCAGTTTTAAATCTTTACATGACACATTACGAGCCAGCATGAACGGACCCGCCATAACTCAGTTATATAAGTTATTGTTGTATAGATGTTACAACATTCCCTTAGTCTATCTGTGATATTCGTCCTGTTGCCTTGTCTCTACTCCTACATGGAGTGTATCTATGTGTTGGTGATGTCAAGGTATTTAAACCTAATATGTATGTATATACATCTAGAGAAAAAATTTAGATTTATTATTTCTTTACTCTTGTATATCTATCTTGTGATCATCCTCCATCTTTAAATGGGTAAATGTCATGCTTTGTAGGTCTTATATTTTATCCTAGAATATGACTTTTATATTTTATTATCCATTATCATATATACGCCCTACACATATTCATACTGACCTCTTGTGATTGATTTATTTGTGTTAATATGTCAATAAGTAATTATCTATATCGCTGTCATTATGATTAACACTAGAACAAGAGTTCTCAAGAATTTGCTGTAATGAAACGCCTTTAGATTCACCAGTTACATTCTGAGCAAAAACACTTAATTATGTTTTTTATCCATATGGCATTTAAAGTATAACCACAACATATTTGAACATGCTTTATAGGAAAGGGATTTGAGGTAGAAGATGACAGATACTTATACTAAACTCAATAGGCATTGAAGAACATGAATCATAACCTGTGTGACATATATTATAGTCAGTACATCCTCCATTTGAATGGTTTAATTTCGAATTTTCAAGTGGCAGTAATAATGGCTGATGTTATATATTAAGACATTCCATTGTTTGCTAAGGCACATAAAATTAGAACAGGTAACTGATTCATCAGCCCCAACTTAGTTAGGAATATTATGCTTTTGTGGAAATCGTTCTCTTGATGGATGTAAAGTGGACGTGTCGACTTGTTGGTTCTTCCATCCAGAAAGAAGTTCAACATTCCATAAGTTTATTACTTGATACATGCATTATTTTATTATCTATGATCTTTTAGATATTTCCATGAACTATATGTAAATAAAATGTTTTAATAAAATAATTTAGATTATGATCAAGATTTTGTTTGCTTTTATCCTCTGATGGTTAGAAAGCTTTGTAAAGTGTTGTTATTAAAAGGGAGTGAAAGACACTATCAGTCTCTGATGGACAAAAATGTTTTGTTGGTGTAGCAAAGTATCAGGCAAGGGCACATTCATCCTCCTCTACCCCCCCCTCGACTGTGGACTGGGTGAACCCCCTTCTCATTCCAGTAGCTGAACACTACCCCCCACCCTTTTAAAAAATTCCTGGATCTACCACTGTGATTTAGCATCATCTGTTTGTGACCGATTAGGAATATTTAAGGGGTGGAGTGTTAACCGTACTTCATGTCTTTTATTTAAAGAATTATGATTCAACCTCCTAGATCCGCCACTTTCGTCCTTGTACATCTCAATATGTGATTGCTGCTCTCGAATTTAATCTTTGAGGGTTTTCCAAACTTATCTATATGAAGGACCATTTTCAGATTGATCCTAAGATATTAACTCGTAACTATATCTTATCAAATGTTTTTGAGTAAGGGAATATTAAAGTCATAGTCTCATTTTTGTAAGGCATTATTCTTCACGAACAAAATCTGAACACTAACCCAAATATTTCCTGTCGCATTTGCAAAGATTTTCATTTTTATGCCCGTTTTCAGTTTTGGATGAAGCAGCGTATTGGCGTATGCCGTTTCAGACCGATGACATACCGAATCAAGTGCAATCCCATCGCGAGTACGAAACACTGGAAATGTAGTCATCTCAGCGCCGATACTTATGACAGACGCATTCTTCACTGAGTTTACCACCTTTTTGTTATTTCTGTATTTGAAAAATCGTAAGCTATTATCTATTTTCATCGGATATTCAGCTGGGGAATTTTATGTGTTCTTCGTCACGGCCATAGTGAAATGACGTGGTAAGGACTAACGCTCGCAAAAAACATAATATTCGGGAAGGATAGGGTAGTTTGAACTTCATTATTGAGGGCTAGAATGCCTGCAGAGTTCTGAAAATTGTTGCAAACGTCAGGGGAAAGATTTCTGTGAGTGGTGAACTATTTGTCCGGCATTTATTACAATTTGCCTTGCAAAAATGAGACTATGACTTTAAACAATCCCTTCAGGGTTAGATGTAACTATGTTACAATACTTAGTTCTGATAATTTTTTGATAGAGTATAATGGCATAATTTTGTTAGGAAAGGATATTTTTTTCCTCAATTTTGATATATGCTTTGAAAAAAACATCTTGAGTTTGAATGTACTGAATTTTCTGATAACTAGGTTAACAGAGAGATCAGTTACTTCTTGAAGCGCTCATAAAATATGTGCTGTTCATGCACTTTTCACTGGAGACCATTATCAAAAGATTTACCAAATATGTCATCAGGAATTTGTCCAACTCAACAATAGCCGCACAAGGAACAAAACTAGAAATTATACGTTCAAATGAATAATGTAAAGAATGACAGACACATGATAGGACTTCACTGCCAGTTGTCTTGTAGCAATAACTAGTCTAAGAAAAACAATAGTATGGCTTTGGCTCTGAATGTATTTATTCAAAATATATAGCATTTAATGAATATACATTAATAGCTTGTCGTTTTCCTTGTAGTTCACCGCCTGAAACAAAGAAGCAGGTGCTGTAAAACTTGATTGTCATTGGGGTTTAAATTTCTATTTGAGATAAATCGTGAATTATAAAATGAAAAGCTAATTTTCACAATCAGAAAACCGCCGTATTGGTTTTAACAAATGCATGCTGTGCTGTATCTAGCTCTTTGTTTTATTTGAGGTCGGCTTGACGAAAGTTCCAGTTGCTTGTTTTTCCCCTGATCATAATATTCACACATATATTTGCAGACAAAATTATATTTATTGCGTAAATACTTCTCAGACTATTGTCTATTAAGAACGGTATTTTGTAGATCATAACTCATTCGTGCACTTACTCAGATTGGTACATAATGGTAGGGTTTCACGACAGCCACGGGTCGATGGATGGTTGGAGCGGATACATCGTTAGCGGCAACTGTCTCGTCTGCAAACAACAGGAGAAGATATCTAGTCTTTCTTTTGATATTCTTTTGATTCAATGCATTGATGAAGGTGTACCTGATTTGCCATCTAGTGGCGGATCAAGGATTTGGGGGGGGGGAGGGGGGGAGGGGGGGGGTTCGGATTCAGAAATTGTCAATATGGGGGGTATATACGTAAAATGATTTTCAAATTCCCTTGAATCTATAATTGATTATCAAAGGGGGGGGGGGGGGGATATTATTGAGGTCGTAAATGCAGGCAAAGGTCTGAAAATTGTTGCAAAGGTCAGGAGAAAGATTGATTTTAATGATGAACCGGTGTAAATAATGTTGTCACTTCATATGAAATCATCTTTTACTATTGAATTAATTTATATCGATATCTACTTAATAAACAATAGTTACCAATACAATGATATCTGGATAAAAGTCTTTTTCGTTTCTTGTATTTCTTGGTAAAAAAATAACAATAATAGTGCTAACGTTTGGTTTCCCGACGGGAGAGTAGGCGGCGGACGGTGCCATTGTAGTTGTCACTTCTTCTTCCGGTAGACTCTCCACAGTTTCTCTTGGCTGGTGATGGAGCTGAAATGTCGTCGTCCTGGCGGCTTGTTGGCATGACAGCCTGAATTGGGCGGGAATTGTGTCCAAACTCGTAGGCTTCTGACGCTGAAATTAAGCATGGCGGATATAGATAGGAATAGAGTATTTTGATAATTAACTTATCTTTCGGTTCTTTTCCTTGATTATTTCTTATAGTTTATGTGAATCACCATCTGTCTTGTCAATATGATTATATTCGTTTTTGATGCAAAGTAGCATAATGCCGGAACACGAGCTTACCCTTTACTGTGTAAACTGGTCTCGGGCGGATGTAGGAGTGATCCTGAAGCCAGTTCGTCTTCGAATCTGAAGCATCAGTAAATATCAAGTTATACATTCTCGGATGAAAACGTGTCTGAACGATTCTTGGAAGGATGAAAAACTATCACAATATGAAGGTATGACCAATGGTAAAGTAAGTACCTCGTTCGCAATTTGCGAGATGTCTTTCGAGCCAAGAGATTGCCACATCAACTGGATGATCAGAGAAATCAACGGAAGCTGAGGATGGGGCATCAGATTGGGCAGCACAAAATGGCGGTACTCGAGGTCCGGGGATGAAGGCTCTGATGCTGTCCGCAGAGTAAGACTCCAGCATATCTGCCGCTTGGAGGAGGGCAGAGACTCCTGATTTGGTAGGAGTTACTATTGCCTCTGATTTGATAACTTCTGATGCCCTTATAAGAAGATCTATGCCTGATTCGGGAGTAGGTGTATTAAGACTTGACGCATTCACTTTTAGCTCAGTTTGTTTTGAGGCCTGTAGGAGCAGATCTATGCCCGACAGGTCCAATTGCTCTGAATAGTTTGCAGGGTCATCTCCATTCGGCTCTGCAAGGATGAACAAATCCAAAAAAGGTTTTTAAATTGAACAAATTCTAAAATCACCGATTAAATTTCGGTAGTTCATTAGTTTTCAAACTGCCGAAATTGTTTTAGACCAAGATCTGCTCGTTTTCTTTTTGCGAATGTTAGTTGATGACCGTAGTAATTACATACTTCTGTGACGCAATTGAAATATATATTCCTATAACACGGGTGAACTTCCACACATAATAATGATAAATAATGATTAAAAAATATATATCCGATAACCCTACATACAATCGTTACTAACCAAAGTGGCCATAAAAATGAGAGAAGAAAACCCAACCTGATATAATTATGTGCAGAAGCCGAGATCACACGTTCAAACTTATATGAAAAACACGAGTTACATTACCCATCAAACACCACCAACTCCTGATAGTCCTGTTTCTGGTTTAGATAAGTTTCCAAAATTACGTTTACTAATAGAAGCGCTCCATTGTCCGGTTTTCGATCAAAACCGTTACCTTTAGACTAATAATCTTCAGCTACAGTCGATCAGTTGTCACCATTGATAAAGTTACGTATTCTGACTCCAACAACTCACCTAAGGATATTAAATAGCACTACATAGAGGGGAAAACACTACGTTATCCGAAAGAACAATTACTTTCTTGTTTTTGACTGCTGTATATGAAATGAATGACTCAACTAGTTGTGTCTTTTTAAAAAGAGAAATGTAATTGGGTTTAAAAATTTAACTCCATTTTCTACATACTTATTTTTACATTTCTGATAGATAGATATAAGGAGGTCCTCTCAAAATCAAATGGAAATACCATCATTCAAGTAGTGATATTATCTCTCTGCCTAAAGACAAGCCTTAATTTTGCACTGCAAGCTTATCATAAATTACTTTGAAATTCTATCCCTCGCCATTCTAATATCATTTATATGTTATTGCGTATTTCTTGGGCATGTAAGCAGAACAATATATCTTCTTCCTAACTTACTTTCTTTGTTTAGATCCATTATCTTTATCCAAGATCAGAGTGGATGTCAACGCGATGTATTTCATATAATCCTAATGCGCCGGTCTGTGACGTCATATAATATCTGACGTCACAGACATCCTTAGTGTATCTAATCTCTCATACAAAAAGGAAAACTAAGAAATAGCAATAACGAGTGTGTACAGTAATGCAGTATTTTTCTCTAAGGAATTTTGAATTTTCTTTGTCATTCGATAACAAAATGCCTTCTAAACTTGAACTGGATATAGTATTACTTAGACGCACTCTGAAGTCCTAATTATTAAAAATCTTCATATTCATTAAAAAAAATCAAACTTCAATATATTAGAACAGCTGAAACATCATAAATAATTTACATCTTGTCTACCGAGTTAACAAACTTACTGTCCTTGCTTGGATCCATGATATGAAAGTGGAACGGATTCGATCACAACTTTCCACTACACTACCTATGTTGTCATGTATTCTTCTGTGACGACATAGAATAGCTGACGTCACAATAAAGAACCACAATGCATCAGAGCTTCCCTTTCGCCTCTTTAATTCGTCCATTAAATTACTAAACGCCGTCGGTTTTCAACTAAATTTGCGGGTGTTGAATAATAAAGAATCCCGGAAATTTTACAAACGCAACTATTTATCTTCCAAGTGAACGTTAAAGAAAGTCTGAAACGTCATTTACGTACCATTCTTGTTTGTGAAAACTGCAACAGTTGATATGTATTAAAATAGCAGTTTATTTAACGAAATGAAGACGTTACGACTTGTTTAATATAATACTGTCTATCGAAACGGACGCGAAGCTATATTTACATTACTCATATTTCCTTTGCGGCAACACAAAAATTTAGCTTAAAGAGCCATTCCGTGAGTTGTTGGAGTCATATATGCCAAACTTAATCAATGGTGTCATTTGATCGAGAAATATCGACTGTTACCAAAAAGACACATATTAAAGCTTGTTGGTTTTTTTTACAGAGACAATATGAAGGTAGAACGTCACAATTATGATCGAAAACCGGACAGTGGCGCGCGTCAAATAGTCAAACGTAATTTAGGAGACTTATCTTAAACAGCCAGGAGGGCAGTTAGGAGTTGATAGCTGTTTTTAGATTTTCATGGAAAACCAGTATTTGCATATATATATATATATATATATATATATATATATATATGTCTTTTGGACATGAAAAGTTAAGATGTTTTGATTTTATAAAACAACATATGACATTTAGGTTCGTATCAAAGGTAAATAATATGTTATGAAAATCACGGAGTGGCTCTTTAAGCATACACGTGATTCGTTACGTTAGGACTGTTCATATATAGGGCTACAATGGATACAATGGGGGGGGTGTCTTCAGTGTTTGGGTTAAGAACTTAACCGTTATCATCAACTCTCCTTAGAGAATAATGTTGTAGTATTAATATTTTTCCGATTACCAATTTGTACTGTTTGACAACTCGGATGACTAAATGCAAAACTGAGTGAAGTGTATGCTGCTCCTGTTGTGGTAAGACTTGTTTGATCCTAAGACAAAACCATCGTGAGCAGTAAAAGATAAGTAATTAAAATGTTTGAAAAGTAATTATGTTTACATGGACCCGTTTATTCAACATGATCCCAAGTTTACATAACAAATTGCGACTGTATATACTGAATCACGTCAATATTGTTTTTCGATAATGTGACCTTTATTTCAATATATATTCAATATATATTTAGCTTCCGGTCGATGTAATGAAATACTCAGTATGCTTTACAATTGACTAATAATCAACAAGGAAAAAGTTGCGTAAGCCGGCCGTAGCGGAACTGGAGATATAAAAAGATGTGTAGTGAGTTATGCATAAACTGAACTAGTAATGTGTGCAGCTTTTAAAAATATCTAAACTCTGAACTGTGAATAAAGGAATGAGTATTGTTTATTTAAGATATTTTGTAACTTGACCTATTCAAAAAATGTAGTATAAGCATAAGTTACTGAATTAATATAACGGCTGCCGTTTTCTCTCTTCTGGCTGTAAGCAAATTTTACTATTTCCGATGTCGTAGTTAATGCGGATTTATTGCAACCTTGCATTAAATACTTGCGGTCTTTTAGAATCAACTTTATAAGCTTCATACGTAAGAAATATCGATAGATACGCAGTATATGTGCATTTGTTGTATATACGAAATCGTGATGTGCATTGGTGCCTTTAACGAGATGTATGATCGTTTTTAAAATTTGACATTTGTGGGAGAAATGATAATCTAACAGCAACGCAAATTCATACACAAAAACATTTGAGTCCCGATGACAAACACGAGCAGCAGGTGCCCGTCTCTCGGGCATGTAAATCTCAGGTTCAGATCCCGTCTGTGACTCCCTCGACTGATAGTTACAAACAATCTGAAAATAAAACAATATTTTTATTATAAGTTACATATTTACGAATCATTTTGACAGCCCCATCACTCTTACGGTGTCGGGGAAATATAACAACAGGAAGACGTAGCGTGCGAGATGGAAACAAGGACATAACAGCCGCTTTAGGAGGATTTAATTTGAATAAACCCCCTTTGTCTCTGGCCCCTGAACCGATGGCCGGTCTGCGGGGTCTTTATGAAGTACTAAACGCCGATTAGTATACAGAAAGGGTCAGAAGTCTGATGTATGGAGGGCTTAACATGGACACTGCAGTGTCGCGCTGAGTGCTGGACGGGTGACATAGGGGGAGATGATTTATACAGCAGTGTATCGGGATGCGAGAGATGATTGATGGTTGTCTATGTTGAGTTGTCGCCTTTCTTCTGGCCTTCTTCGTCAGGTTTACTAAGCTTAGATTTCGTCTCTGTAATGGGATTATCAATAATGGTGCAACTCATTTCTTGTCAATTTTCTTGCAGATTCATATTGATTTTGTGTAAACTTGTGAATGAAGACTGTATCTAAGGCTTATATTTCATACAAAGTCATTGGCGGTACAAGAAGTTGAGACGATAGACGTCTAACCGTGCCAACGGCAGGGGAAGTGTTAAGAATTACGGTATTGCTGGCACTATAATGTGGGTTCATGGACGTAGTTTTACATTGATTAGTTTACATACAGAGCCATGTCGGAGACCATTGAAGATGCTTCTTCTCCCGCTCATGTCACCTTCTACAGGATTATTGACAATTGTATTGCATAATAAGTATTTCATTGCATCGATAGAATGCCTATATCCTGATATTACCCATATGGGCGAGGAGACACAGGTGGATATTTTTTTGATATCCGCACATGTGCTCTTTAGTGATTCTCGACGTTGATTGGTCGGTTACCCTGAGAATGAAATACGATTGGTTGACGGGACTATTTTCACGTTTCATTGATAAATGGAACGTGCCGAACACATGCATCGCCTTTCAAAGAAAAGCGTAGATAGATGAAAATTCTTATACATTTATTACAAGTTAAAATTCTAACACATACAATTTGACACTTAATCAAAATGTTTCGCTATGACTGTAATTTACAAGAATGATAATTTTTTCCCAAGCAAAATACTTGAAAATAGGCGTCGCGTTTGTAAACAAACATGGCTGCCATAACAATATTCATGAAACATAAAAAAAACATAATCTGAAGATTAACGATACGTTAATGATAACTTAGAATTGATCATAATCATTTCACAACATAAAATCACCTAAAATCACATGAAGCCAAAGTTTGTTCAAACCATACACTTTTGTCGGTGCAAAAACGTGCAAGTCTGACGGACTCGATCTAGTTCGAACACGCTCGCACAAAACAAACCTTTGCACAATGGCGTCGTACCCACGCAGTATGCAGCTGTTTAAAATACTAATACAAATCGAGAAACGCTCCGTACAAATTTTTGGGCAAACGTTTCGTTGTTGTAATTGAATATTTAATTAGTTTAACAAAGGTTCATCGACTACACGATAAGTAATCCGATAAGAGTTATCGTTCTTGATACTGGCAACAAGACGTGATTGAAAGCAACATCCAAGAGAAGAAATGTTGTTCAAACTTCAGATTAGTTGACAATATTGACATACAAACTCGTTTCGATGCTTTCATTATATATTTCTCTTCAAGATATTGCCACTTTTATCTGTTGAAATGTTAAAAAATTGACAGGTTTTTCCAATTTTCATTTCAACACTGTGCGTTCAGCCACTCGCCCGTTAGTAAGTAGCCTAGGTAGGGACGACGACACACATTCACATAAGCATAGTCATGCGATAGCTTCTAAGAGTATTTTTGTCATGATCTTAATGTGTCTCAAATATGAAATCATGTTATGTATTATTTGGGGAACAAACTTTCGTCAGTTTCATGGCCTTTTTAAACAGAAGTACATTGCGTAGCGCTGTTGACTAATTTACTTCCTGAGATGTTTGGTTTTTACACGCGTATGAATACGGATCAGCTGATCAATGTCGATCATTACCGTCTCTTAATGACAAGGATTTTCAGTCGTAATTGGTTATTTTAATTGAATATGGGTAATATATAGAATAACCAACTCGGTACGAGTGATTACGGGAAATATCCACTCGTAGAAATAATGTTCAGTCGCTCGCCAAGGCTCGCGACTGTGAACATTATTTCAACTCGTGGATATTTCCCGTAATCACTCGTACCTCGTTGGTTATTCTCTAAATATGCCATGAACTAGCCAACTTGAACTGAACATTTTCGAAATGAAGGTGATTTTTAACCCCAGTAAGAACGATGGCATTACACACCATCAAAGATTCAAGACACATGTTCGGCTGTAATCATTCCTTAATTTTCATGCATAGTATTTGTCAGTAAAGACACAGTCAACATGTATGAAAGCCCACGGTAGTGACTCACGGTCAAGTGTCTTATACGGGAGCTCGTGCTGGAACAATTGATTTTGAGACGAAAGAGATTCATGCACATGTGCATCTATGTTTAAGTTCCACCGTAATCAGCATGAAGATTATGTTATAGAGAAATTATAATCAAGTTGAATAAATATTAATGAACATTGTTTGTTGTCTGTCTAACTTGTGCCTATATCAGAAATAACGTGAGTTAACTTTGATTTTATTCTCGACTGTCTTCTCGAATACTAGTGTGACACCACGGGTTTTCACAGTGTTATTGACGAAAATTGTAAAGTACCGGTGGTGGTCTGGTGTACGTTTATGGTCAGAACAATTCTTCATAAATAAGTGTATGGTTTTAAAAAAACGACCCTTTTAACTTCTAACCATCTTTGACTTTATTTGCATGCATTCAAGTTTTATCACTGTGAAAAAAAGATGACTTCTTTCAAAACTGATGTTGTACCATGATGTTGTAAATCTAAGGCAATCTTTGAATTGGCTTATTTCATAGAGCATTTTATTACATCTAAATGTGTGAAAGCGTGTAAATGTGGTGTCTTGTAACACTAGATGATGTACAAAAACAATAGAAATAAAGTGCATCTCCTTTATCCTATAAGATTATTACTTTACCGATGGTAGGTTAACTTTTGTGTAACAGGGATCATATGTCTTTAATAAAAGGTTGATTGAAATAATTTATGAATGAAGAGTGCGACGTTTCCGACGTTTAACGTCTACTCTGATGACTACGTCCTTGAAAGAGAAGATTCTTTATAAGAAGTAAACAATTCGTCATATCCTCAGAAGATGGATACACTTTATGGGGTACAACAATGAAACGCTGATTGTTGAGTGAGTGAACGTGTGTGATACAATAAAAGCTTTCTGAGCATTAAGCATGTCAAATGTCACAAACGCATACAAGTTTTTAATATTATTATGCATCTAATCTCCCATAATAAATTCAACCCTGATCGACAAGGAACTGAAATTAACACTTGTTTTTCCAATTCAGATTTACTGAATTATTGCCTGAGGGCCGAGGGTGAAACGTATTAACAGTTATGTCGGAACGCTCAGGGCGGATTTATTTGTATGTTGTCATGGAATCGGACAAATGAGACCGTGAGATATTTTTTAAAAGTACGAGATTTTACTGATTTATGGAGGGTTGGAGATGTTATTGGGAGACGGTGTGACATTAACACCCATTGTTCAAGGGACGCTGTATATAGTACAGGGGCTCGCTACCTTTCATTACCACTCTTTAACAGTCTCTAAGCAGCTGCAACATAAGATATATAATTTGCCAATATATAAAATCGAAATTCTGAACATTTGGAACTGTTTCGGTGACATTCTAGAAGTTTGTAGTGTGAGGAAAACGAGGATATAATATAAATTATCAACCTTACGATTTTTTTATTTTTGTAACCGCTTCCAGACATATGGGAATATAATGTGGTATAGCATGTTTAATTGCCGTCGTTATCTAGTATGAATGAAACGATGTAAGAGTCAATACTTAAACGTCCCGATTGTGAAAATAGGGAAGCTGATGAGCATCTATTGTATATCCTTATCTCACATTTTGTATACTGATAAGCTAAAAGACAAAAGTCAAAGTACAAATTACAAGTTACTTATTACATACATCAACATTCCCAATGTACTAGATATTCTCTGATATGTCAATGAACATTAATGCGAAATAGAAATAGTTTATCAGAAACTTAGAAGGAGTTTATTCAGTATACAGGCCTAAGGCCCATGTACAAAATTTACATGATAGAGTGTTATTAATTTAATAGGTTTGGTGTTAGTAAATGAAACAAGTTTAACAACATATTTAAAAGTTTAAGAAATATAAGCACTGAAATTAGGGTCGTGAACATCGTAACATTAAGGCTTCTCTGACATACTGTGCACATAAAGATAAAAGATTTTCATTTCCATTTTGCAAAAGGCAGTTTGAGCATATATTTTTCTCTTGACACGTTATACAATGGATTTAAAATGGAATTAATCTCCTAAAACAAAGGGCAAAATCTGACGGTTCTCGGGTTATCATTTCTCCTTCCAGTATTTCTCATTGTTTTCAATTCATCTGTTCTTAAAAGTGTCAGGAATATTCTTAAATCTTTATTTCGAATAGTTCAATATATGATTCCATTTCAAAATATGTCTTCACAGATGAGTAGAAATCTGAATTAGAATGTTCATGTAATAGAAAGAATATTTTGAGGTTCTTAACTCTTTAACTCTCTGAGCGAATTGTTAAATACACATATCAATTGATACTGTTAATAGTATAGATGCTGTTACCACTAAACAGAAAAAAGCAGGAAGGGTTTCCAAATACTCTTGAAGAAACCATCATTTTTATGGCAAGAAACTATTGATCCCAACACAACTAACATGTCAAGAGTTGTCTCCCATGAACTGGAATTTCTCGTATTCTTAGAAAAAACGAAGTGCATCTCATTTACAGTGCAAGGTCCTCTTCAAAAGGTTCATCACCGGTACAATATTCCATACGGTGGATGACATCAGCTGGTTTTTACTCTTCCATCAAATGTCTACAAGGTTCTTCTCTGTGTTTTTTTTCTCGCATTTACTTACAAAATACCAAAAAAACTTAGTGAGCTGCTCTGTGGAATATTGTTCTATTATGTTATTGTATTCCTAGTTTCAGACTAAATCTGGAATGTTTCGAACAGCTTTAGCACGTTTTCTCAGTAGAACTGACGTTACCATGGAGGTATAACATTCCTAGCAATCAAAGGATTTGCATAATTTGAAAAAGCGTTAAAATTAAAAATGAATGTTTTTTTTTCTTTTTTAATGCAACGCTTACAGTATTCTTAGAAAAAGTATATTGTTAACACTTCAATTCGTAACTTTAATCTCCTGTTGTCCGGTTCAATTAATAAAACGTATTTGTACTTGTTGTATTATATGCGACTCGATATCGCAAATCTGAACCAATAATAGGTGTATCGTGGGCCTATTAACGATTGAGTGGCCATGTCATTCTTTCTTTTACAACCGGTTAAAAGTTTTTATCTCCCGACTGAGTAACAACTAACCAATTTGTTGCACTCGTATCGTTAACAAATCTTAGGGACAGGTGGATTTGAATCGATGGAAGGTGATTTAATGAAAGCGTAAACCTTTCCTAAACACATCCCGTATGTTCCTAAATAAAAAATTTGTTTAGTTCTTGCTCTCAGAAACTTAGGCTGAAAAGGTTGAATATGAGGAACTGTATACACTTGTATTTTTACAGTGTTCCAAGATTCTATACAATCACACTTTGTTTCCAAACAGACAAGCTAGTACTCCCTGCTGACTGACCGACAGGCTAAGCAAGACACATCAACACTTTGGAGGATCTGACAACTTCCTAAGGTTCAGTCCCATAAGACAGAATTCCCAAATACCCGATACCCTTCCTAACTAGACAAACCCAACGAAAAAGACCCTCACTATTTTTATATACTAGTATTTAATAGTTCATATACTGTTAGGGATGTGTGTTGATGAAAATAATTTCTAAGTAAAAAATACGGTATTAACTATAAGGAACATAATATGCATAATAGTGAACGAATTTTGTTTTACCTAGGAGGTATATTTCAGCGATACAAATCCCTGTGCATTACCATCAGTTTAAGTTCGGTGCTCGTTGATTCTTTTTCATGTATTCCCTGCCCCTGTAATGTGTTCACCAAATCTCGTATCTCCAACGAATCACTACGAAAAGTTACTGATAAACGTGTGGATTCGTAGTACAGTCGTAATTAGTTCGTGGAGTACTTAACTGAATCGTATTCGTCTGTTCGTGTCATTTTTGACGAGTCGGAAAATCTTATCGAACTGTTCAAAATCATTTCCACTAAACCGGCACCCTTGATATAATCCTAGGTCGTACTAAATTACGAACAGAATGTTAAATGATTCCATTTTCACGAATATTCCTAACCAAAAACAGTCCTACAAAAATGCAAGGAATCCAAACGAATGCTCCAAAGTGTGGAAGTGTGAGGGGATCACAAGGCAGATAAATAGGATCACATTGTCAATATGACATGAAGTCCTTTATTTGTCCACCTCCTCTTTTCAAATGAAATCGCACATTGATTCAATATAGAGACACTTTCCAATGACAGTCATCCACTCACAGAATTACTGCATGATACCATTGCAATTCATCACAAGTATTAGGTTCGGCATAACATCTTAGCGGATGGTAGCGATAAGGTATGGCATGTCAGTATGGAAACGCATATCACGTTGCTGCTAGGTATGCGATTAAATATTTGATTCACAACAGATGTGAGTGTTTTTACGAAGGAAGACATGAAAATTTCTCATTTTGATATATATAGTGGATTATTTCTCGTCATTTATCTGTATGTGACCTACACGGAGATTACTGAAATGTGACGAATATCACTTCGCCACGGACATTCATATTTTCTATACACAATCCATTCATACCTAAGAAAATACATTATTTGATAGGTAAGCATGATCCATTAACAAGTTAATCAGTCGATACCTAACGATTGGTGATGGTAATAGCCCGGTAATTGTAAAACCGACATATTATGTTGAACCCATCCGGAGATGAACTTTATCTGCTTTAATGCTTTGCAACAAAAACAACAATAACACCATCTTAAATAGATATTAACATAGCGTCTTAAATAAATCTATAGGAATTCATCCTGAAAACATTCATAGCACAGCTTTGTCAGGCATCCCCATCAAAATGTCTTATTGGTTGATGACGTCTTTTTCTTAATTGTGATCTAAAATTATGAACGATATATTAGGATTCTATTTAAATATATAATGAGAATACCACATTCTTAGACACAGTTCCAATATTTCCAATAGATAGTATCACTTTTTTGATAATCAAACGCAAGCAAATAAAAGTGTTCATATTCATCCGTGTAATAACTGTATCCTGTGTTCGGTGTTATGAATGCATCACTTATTAATATGCGAGCAGCATACAGTGTAATGGAATTCAGCCTATAAATCCACAACTCGCAGATTAAGAATGACGGACGGACATGAATTCTAAATAAACGTTCTTGTCAAAGGTCAATTATTTATAATTATTCAAATATATTCATGTAAATTATGACAAAACAGTGCATATCGTTGATTTTTAAAACTTCATATTTCATAAAACAATACCTGTTAGGCCTGGCATGTTAACTGGAGTAACTTGGTTATCCCGTAAATATGAAACTAAGCGCGCTGTCAGCTCCACAACTATGTACAAGAGCGTCCAAAATCAAACGACGTATTACCACATGCACTATTGACCGTACGCCGTTACATTTTAATAGTTTTTCGTCGCCTGTATTCTTTTTAGGTAATTAGATTATTGAAGATATATTTTATTAAATCATACAGAATAATAACATCCGGTCGATACCATAAAAAGCTTGAAAAACAGTGTTGAAATTCGACATTTCCTTGCAAAATGTCCTTGTTTGCATGTGACCGCGACTTTTTCTTCATTTGTAGTTGGCTCTTCTTCGAGCGTATATTCATACGATACACAGTTGCTAAACTCATCAACATTTTCTATATTCACGATAGTGTAACCATGCACATTCATGCGATGAATCCAACACATTGACTGTAGTTCATACCATTTTATCATTGAAGTCACTTACCTGAAACATAGGTTCTCTTGTAGAGAAAGTCTGTATTTGGTTTGAACAAAGAGCGTTCAAATTAAAAAAATACGAAAATAAATTCTTCCCAACAAAGGCAGACCAAAACTTAATTTACAAGGTTATGTCACAGAAAAAACGTGATAAGAAGCGATATTATGCATCTTTTGAAAAATATGAACCCTGATATCCTTGCCGTCTTGGGTACAAAATGAAATATACATAAGGAAAAAAGTTAAGCACCCCCAAGTTTTTCACCAGTAAGTTTTGTCTGAGAATAAAGAGGACCACATTGCAGTAAAAGTAATTGTATGATATGATAGAATCATAATTTTGCAATTTAGGAACGTAATTTTATTAAAATATCATTTCGGATATTTTGAATAATTGCAGTTATACAAATTGGTAATTTTGAGATCAAAAGGTGAATATGTTCAGAAAGTCAATATGTTTCGTTTTAATGTGTATTATTCCATTATTCCTATTCCACTGATCAAACTTTATTATGGATCTCTTAAGCAAAAGTCACTAGTTACAGCAGTATGGACCTCCAAAATCTCATTTTTTGGAAAATGACCCATTCATAAAAAGGGACTAAATGGGGCAGTTTTAACCGTAACAACGACTATAAAGCAAAAAGAAGTATAGGGTTACTGAGTCAAAGTGAAAGAAGACCAACTTTATTCCAAAATCGTCTGGTTATGGCCATTTTCTAAAAATTATCGAAAATTCTTATCAAATTTCAAAACCCAATTATGTCCTTATTGTGAAGGATACCTGTTTTTTTAAAAGTGTAAAATTGTACCCTATAACAAAATTGTTGTTCATGACAACTAACATCAGAATCCATCGCATACTTTTGACAAACGGACGATAGTTATTTTGGGTGAAAAATCAGTACCATTACGTTTTTTATCTTAAGTTCTCAAAATGTCATCATGTATGATGATTTTAAAGATACCAAGTCACGAAAAACTTTAGTTTCTATGTCAAGGGGATCCATCTAGTCATATTGTCGTGTTTTTCTCCACAGATGCATTTTGCAATTTTGAAAATAGGGGAAGTGTATATTAGATTTCGACGACATATATGAACTTCATTTATTACTTTAAGTCTAAAATGATGTTTTCCCCCATAAACTACAAAGAAAGAATAAACTAAATGTGTGCAATAATGAGTTGGTGTATTGTGATATATTGTGAGATGAATACAAATTTGAAAAAGATAAATAGAATATCACACATGACGTTATCACAAAAAACATGTACAATGTATATGGAAATTTACTGTCACTGTACTTTTGGACATACAATATCATAAATTTTTCCCTATCAATTAAAATAGTCAATTATTTATTTAAAAGAAATACAACCCAGGGTGATCCAACTATTCTAAACAGGGATATGCCAAATATTACTTCGATAAAAACAATTGATCGGTTTCACAAGTTGGAAAGCTTTGAAATAACGTGCTTTTCTGAAATAGATGTATTAACTCAGTAGAGGGTTTACAAATACCTACGTTCTATTCTATCAAAAAAAATACAAAGAGCACAGGTAAATAAAATATATAATCATCGAGACAACACAAACATCACCTTATTTACTTATATTATCGTGCTATATTTCCCTATTTTTAGTTGCAAATTATTTAGTTATTATATGATTTAAATTAGAAATAGAACGTGGTCATTTTAGTTAAAGTCCGCCATAAGAACCGGCATGGCTAGCCGCATTCCAGAGGTAGCCAGCAGGTCAGCTTGACCGGCACATAACCTTGAAACTAGCCAGTACGTATGTATTGTCTTTGTTGACTACGTATGTATTGTCTTTGTTGACTACGTATGTTGTTTCTTTTATGATTATGTATGTTTGTCTTTGTTGACTACGTATGTTGTTTCTTTTATGATTATGTATGTTTGTCTTTGTTGACTACGTATTTTGTGTCTTTATTGACAACGTATGTTTGTCTTTGTTGACTACGTATGTTGTGTCTTTATTGACAACGTATGTTGTGTCTTTGTTGACTACGTATGTTGTGACTTTGTTGACTACGTATGTTGTGTTTTTGTTGACTACGTATGTTGTGTCTTTGTTGACTACGTATGTTGTCTCTTTGTTGATTACGTATGTTGTCTCTTTGTTGATTACGTATGTTGTCTCTTTGTTGATGTTGTGTCGTATCTTTACAACTGTTATGTATTTAAATAAGTTTCGAGTAGCTTTCGCCTAACAGTCGAATTACAGAAACAATAATGCGTTCCAAGAACTTGACAGAAAGCTTACAATTGTAACTACAGAAAAGTCTATGCAATTAAGCAATCACTCAATATCTCAAACATATGTAAACACCTAACTGAAAACGAGAAACAAATATTTATTTTGTTCTGAAGGGGCATCTCAACACCAACAGGTAGCCAATGTGGAAGCTACAATGCACTCACTCAAATGTTACCTCCCTCTTTTCCCTCACTAGGTATCTTCGATATCTGGAAAAGTCTCTCATCTCTCATTTGTCTATTTGGAGAAAATGTACTGTATTTCTATTGGGTGGATACGCGTGTGTTAATACACAAGTTCCAAAGAGAAATTATTCAACAAAATAGTTTGGTCTTCTATACATAGAATATGAAACTTGAGGTTAAAGAATTATGATTTTAAAACTTGCAACTATGAGGATGTGAAGATCTTTCACAGCAGTAAAAAACATTTAGTGACTAATAGACTTGTGAAAAATGTTAAACAGGTAGAACACATGGAGTTTTCGACAAAAAGTTTCTTTATTATGCTAATGGTTAATCCTTTTTCTTAATAATTACCCGTGAGCTCTTCTTCTTTATAATCATCCATGAACCCTTCTTCTTTATAATCATCCATGAACCCTTCTTCTTTATAACCATTCATGAACCCCACTTCTTTATAACCATTCATGAACCCCTCTTCTTTATTGTCATCTATGAACCCTTCTTCTTTATAATCATCTATAAACCCTTCTTCTTTATTGTCATCTATGAACCCTTCTTCTTTATTATCATCTATAAACCCTTCTTTATAACCATTCATGAACCCTTCTTCTTTATAATCATCTATGAACCCTTCTTCTTTATAATCATCTATAAACCCTTCTTCTTTATTATCATCTATGAACCCTTCTTCTTTATAATCATCTATAAACCCTTCTTTATAACCATTCATGAACCCTTCTTCTTTATTGTCATCTATGAACCCTTCTTCTTTATTATCATCTATGAACCCTTCTTCTTTATAATCATCTATAAACCCTTCTTTATAACCATTCATGAACCCCTCTTCTATATTATCATCTATGAACCCTTCTTTATAACCATTCATGAACCCCTCTTCTTTATTATCATCTATGAACCCTTCTTCTTTATTATCATCTATGAACCCTTCTTCTTTATAATCATCTATAAACCCTTCTTTATAACCATTCATGAACCCCTCTTCCTTATTATCATCTATGAACCCTTCTTCTTTATTATCATCTATGAACCCTTCTTCTTTATAATCATCTATAAACCCTTCTTTATAACCATTCATGAACCCCTCTTCTTTATTATCATCTATGAACCCTTCTTCTTTATTATCATCTATGAACCCTTCTTCTTTATTATCATCTATGAACCCTTCTTCTTTATTGTCATCTATGAACCCTTCTTCTTTATAATCATCTATAAACCCTTCTTTATAACCATTCATGAACCCTTCTTCTTTATTATCATCTATGAACCCTTCTTCTTTATAACCATTCATGAACCCTTCTTCTTTATTATCATTTATGAACCCTTCTTCTTTATTATCATCTATGAACCCTTCTTCTTTATAATCATCTATAAACCCTTCTTTATAACCATTCATGAACCCCACTTCTTTATTATCATCTATGAACCCTTCTTCTTTATAATCATCCACGAACCCTTCTTCTTTATAATCATCTATAAACCCTTCTTTATAACCATTCATGAACCCCACTTCTTTATTATCATCCATGAACCCTTCTTCTTTATAATCATCCATAAACCCTTCTTTATAACCATTCATGAACCCCTCTTCTTTATAACCATTCATGAACCCCTCTTCTTTATTATCATCTATGAACCCTTCTTCTTTATAATCATCCATGAACCCTTCTTCTTTATAATCATCTATAAACCCTTCTTTATAACCATTCATGAACCCCACTTCTTTATTATCATCCATGAACCCTTCTTCTTTATAATCATCTATAAACCCTTCTTTATAACCATTCATGAACCCCTCTTCTTTATTATCATCTATGAACCCTTCTTCTTTATTGTCATCTATGAACCCTTCTTCTTTATTATCATCTATGAACCCTTCTTCTTTATTATCATCTATGAACCCTTCTTCTTTATTATCATCTATGAACCCTTCTTCTTTATTGTCATCTATGAACCCTTCTTCTTTATAATCATCTATAAACCCTTCTTTATAACCATTCATGAACCCCTCTTCTTTATTATCATCTATGAACCCTTCTTCTTTATTATCATCTATGAACCCTTCTTCTTTATTATCATCTATGAGCTCTTCTTCTTTATAATCATCTATGAACCCTTCTTCTTTATAATCATCTATAAACCCTTCTTTATAACCATTCATGAACCCTTCTTCTTTATTACCATCTATGAACCCTTCTTCTTTATTATCATCTATGAACCCTTCTTCTTTATAATCATCTATAAACCCTTCTTTATAACCATTCATGAACCCCACTTCTTTATTATCATCCATGAACCCTTCTTCTTTATAATCATCTATAAACCCTTCTTTATAACCATTCATGAACCCCTCTTCTTTATTATCATCTATGAACCCTTCTTCTTTATAATCATCTATAAACCCTTCTTCTTTATAATCATCTATAAACCCTTCTTTATAACCATTCATGAACCCCACTTCTTTATTGTCATCTATGAACCCTTCTTCTTTATTGTCATCTATGAACCCTTCTTCTTTATTGTCATCTATGAACCCCTCTTCTTTATTATCATCTATGAACCCTTCTTCTCTATAATCATCCATGAACCCTCCTTCTAAATAATCATCCATGAACCTTTTCTTGCTTTAATCACAAATGAATAATTCTTCATTTTAATCAATCATGAATTCTTCACTATATTCATCCGTGAACACTTCTTCTATATAATCACAAATGAATAATTCTTCACAAAATGATTCACGACGCCTTCTTTTCCATAATCATCCATGATTTATTCTCCTCTATAATAAATGAGTCCTTCTCCATAATCACCCATGAATTATTCTCCTCTATAAACATCGACGAATGCTTCTTTTCTACAATCACTAAGAACTCTTCTCTATAAACATCGACGAATGCTTCTTTTCTACAATCACTAAGAACTCTTCTCTATAAACATCGACGAAAGCTTCTTCTCAACAATCCCTATGAACCATTTTTCTCAATAAATATCGATGAACGCTTCTTTTCTAAAATCCCTATGAATTCCTCTTCTCTATAAACAACGATGAATGTTTCTTCTCTATAATCCCTTTGAATGCTTCTTCTCTATAAAATTCGATGAATGTTTTTTCGCTATACCTATGGATGCTCTATTTACACCGATGAATGCTTCTTCTCTATAAACATCGATGAATGCTTCTGCTTTGTAATCCCAATGAATGCTTCTTCTCTATAAACATCGATGAATGCTTCTGCTTTGTAATCCCAATGAATGCTTCTTCTCTATAAACATCGATGAATGCTTCTTCTCTATAAAATTCGATGAATGTTTTATCGCTATACCTATGGATTCTCTATTTACGCCGATGAATGCTTCTTCTCTATAAACATCGATGAATGCTTCTTCTCTATAAACATGGATGAATGCTTCTTCTCTATAAACATGGATGAATGCTTATCACCTGTGAATCATTCTTCTCTATAACTAACTATGACCCTTCTTCTTTATAATCCTGACTTCTGAAAGGCCTCTAAAGGAGAATGTTTACAAGAGATTCATTTGGATCAAAACATTTTGAATCAAATTTAGACGTTTCCAGAAGATGTTATGTGTGATAGCATTGGAAAGAACAAGATAATTGTTTTTTAGTGTTGAAGATGATTTTATTTTGTTTGATTGGTGTGTGTGTGTGTTATACCTATCCAGTCTAGTATTGCATAGTCTGAATAAAATTAGTGGAACTGGTTTCATGGTGTTGCTCTTTCTCTACAGTAATTTCGCTTTGCTACATGCTGAAGATATACGTAAACAGTATGAAATTGTTTACGCGTCACAACATTTTAGTAAACCGGTATTGTGTCTTACAATCCAAATAATTGCTACAAACGATTGATTTCTATTAGTACAAAGTGTTCACTGCCATGTTAACTCGTCGTGATGTTGCAATAAGGATAGGAAATACAACATGCAAGTTTCAAGATGTGTTAAAGATAATCCTTATTCATTTGGATAAGATAGATACTCATTGGTTTAGTCAGACCGAAAGGAAACATTCCTATCAGGTCGATTACCTCAACATCATTAACGACTACGATGTAATTTGTACTTTGTCCCGAGACGTCGCCCTCTCCTTGGTCTGAAGACAACATGTCAGCGAAGAGACTGCACATGTTATGTTCCAACACCGAGCATCACTCGAGTCGTCTCCCGGCCGCTACAGCACGGGCCAGCTGTCACTTACAGGATCGACGGACAGAAACAGTAGCCAGCATCCCGCTACAGCGCCTCTCAGCCAGTTGAAAACAGGTTCCAGAGAAGGGGCGGAGTCTGGACCGGAGTGGGCCGAACATAGCACCACTAGGTGTCGCTGTGACTGTAGCAGACGGCTACTCGTGACGTGAGCCGTGGACTTCTGCTACTAATGGATGGACCCCGTCGTGTTTGGATAAAGTTTTATAAAGACTTGTGGGAAATATTGCTTTAATATTTACTGTCCATGTTGTCATGACCTAGCAACAGACGACCATCAAGTTGCCGTGGCAGCCGACGTCAGTGATATTCTTTGAGCAGACGACATTTGGCGTTTGTTTACATTCAAACTTCGAAAACTTTTACCTGGCAGTTGGTTGAAGAGAGATTCTCCAAGATGAACGAGCAATCTTACTTTCACTGGGACTTGTTGCGTCAACCCATTCAGGCACCTGGTTTCGGCATGGGGTCCTCATTCTTTGATGTGGGCAGGTGAGTGAGTTGGTCAATAGATGTAAAAAATAGGAACATACATTTGTTATAGGTCCAGATCATAGTATCAGCGATGCTTTGCAAAGACAGAAGAAAATGGTAACGGTGTGTGGCACGTCTATTCTTCATACCTATACAAACATGTGTCATATACAATAGAGAGATAGAAATCTCGACAAAATCTCGTCACCGTTTCCATAAATGATGCATTTATAATGTTTTTCATACATGTATATTGACTCAAAAATCAGTTTTGAGTTTTCGGACACACAATATACTCCATAAGAACACCAGGTAAGTTTTAACACAATACAACTCTAAATAGAAGTATTTCCGAAAAAATATTTTCTTCCAAATAGATAAGAAAGGGAAAGAGAAATGAAAGGAGGGCTATCCCTCATTATTTAGAACACGGCTGGCTTTTATATGAAACGTAGATGAAACGGATTTCAGTCATACTACCGAAACCATAAGAGAACACGTCGTTAAAAATGGAGTATTTAAATATCAAAACAGTAGAAATGATATTTATTTCCTGTTGATGTCTGTCACACAAACTTAAAACATATTCATGTACATTAAAATTTAGTAAAAAGGTAATTTGCATATGAGGAAGAAAATCTGTAACTTTTTGTTTCCCACATGGTTATGAGTAAAAGCATTTTAAACATAGCCTACCATTTATTATGAGATCGATACATAATAATTGAAATAAGATTAAGAAATTCTTAATTACCTATATTGAAAAAGGAAATAAGAAAATCAAAACTTAATTCAACATTTAGGAAATGAAATCTAAGGATACACCGATGAGAATTGTTTGTATTTGTGGCACAATATCACCAAACACAATAACCGTGCATGCAACATTAGATGTTACATCTGTTATCATTTTATAAAGAAGCAATATCATTGTGAGAGAAAAGTATTTTCAGTGTTTGCCATGAAACTGTGATTAATAATACATTATGTCAAATGATTTTAGTGTAGGAAGGGAAACATTGGATTAATAATTACATTAGGTGAGAATATATTTACTTCTGAAATTAGATATTGCAGATACAGATAAAAACAAAGCCTCTGTCATGTTTTATCTTGGCATGTTTATGTACAATAAAACGATATATCTTACATTGATAATACATAAATACAATTTGATGGATTCCATAACATTTAAAATCACAAGATGAATAGAAAGTTAAAGCTTTCCCTTCTTCCCGTGAAAAACGTCACTTCTTACTTTTCTTGTGTGTCCAAGTAGAATGATGGTCAGAAGTTCAATTAATTGTTCCACGAATCTTCTGTGCAAATAGTTGTCCCTTAATTCACGCCTTTCTGAATGTCATTTGATTTTGTCTTGATACAAGCTTTTTCATGAATTAGGATTTCTTTTAATAAACTTAGTATTTCCAAATAAAAATATTATGATTTCGACTAAAATATATTCAATTCAACATAAATTGTTTTCAACTATATTTTAATTCAATATCAAATATTATGAAGTATTTGCTGACGTAGGTGTTTCTTCCCAACAACCTGTTACGTTTTTTACCGTTTTACATACATCATCGCTATTGTAAATCCGAACACAAAGATTATAATTGACTTATATTTTTCATGAAATAAAGTTTATTTCTATTTTCGATTGAATTACGAAATATGCATCCTGGTTGCAACCACAACATATTTTATTTGTTTGGAGGTAAAAAAGAAACATTTATGATTATAAAACTTTGGTCGATCGAAATACCAGACTTATAAGGCAAATGTCACACGTGAAAGACGACACGTAACTTCATTGTGTATACACAGAAGAGTCTAGCGTCTCGTAAATAAACCTACAAGTGCGCTTGAAAATAAGATAAGACAAATAAAAAATAATTTTATGTGTACAGTTATTTTCGAAAACGATAAAGACGTATGTGATGGAAAACATCTGATTTCAGAAGAGGAAGATAATAAATTATCACTGTAGAATTATATAAGAAAGTAAACGACATGTCATAGGATTTACGTCAACACAATTGTTGGAAATGTTAACAGTAACGTATCTTTAATCATCAAAACTGATTTTCCGCGACAAAATTATGGTTTTTACTGATTTAGAATCTTGATTTTAATATTTTACAATGTCGACGTTCATTAAATTTCATTTACCTAATTGTTCAAGGAACAACCCTTTGAATTTGATGCAAACATTATCAGTTTGAATATAAACGTGGAACTGATACATTTGTTATAAATCTTAATGTTATTGCTGTAATGTTTACAGTTTGAAACTACAATGTTTACAGTATACGCTCTCGTCTGTTTTGTTATTCCTGATGTCCAGTTTTGAAGAACACGAGATTTCAAGATCATTTGAATATTCTTTACTAATCATTACAATATGAAGATGTCAACATGTAATTTTCGCAAAATGTTGTACTCTTATATAACTCAATGGATGATTGTAAAACCTTTAATCATCATTATGAAGTCCAATTAATTATGATATATAAATATCTGATTATTAAAAATTAATTGTTTAATACTATGACATCCTTGTATTTGTAAAATGTGTTATTCTCTAATACTTTACATTACTCTATTATCATCGATAGTGATTTATATGTAAATGAATTGATACGAACTTTTATAAAGTTCGTAATATATATAACTCTAACGGTAGTTGAGATAGGCAATTCAAACGCTCATTATAGCGTATTTACATACGTACTGTTTGATGCAGAAGACAAACGAGAGAAACGTTGACGATTTTCTCATTCTCTTTAGCTCGCTACCAAAACACATCGACAAGTAATCATAGTTTTGTTAGCGAGCTCATGTAGATCATTTAGACCTCAGAACGTCAGTCAAGAATTTTTTTACTGACAGAATTTTTAAAATCATTATTTTGATTACTTTGATAAAATTTAATAGTTTCCGATTAGTTTATGAGTGCTTTATCTGCCTTCATTTGTATTTTAATTTCTACTAACTTTAACATAATGCAAATTTATGTTTTATATATAATTTAGTAACATTAAAACATAGTACAAACGTGACCTATTGCCATTTTATACGTATATGAAAGCTAGTTAAATTGTTAATAACAAAAGTTATAAAAGTAAATGGTATGATGATGGATAGGTATAGAACGAATATGGTACACTACTAATATTATGAAGTGAAATAGTATGATAGTAATTGAAAAATAGTTAATCATGCGGTACAACATAATAGTGATGATATTTTATATAGAAAAAATACTTAAGCATCACAGAAAAAGGTACGCAAATCATTAATTAATAAGTATTGTAGAGAACAAAGTATCTATTATTGTATAGGTAATATAAGAGTTTGAAAATGTAATGCGTTATGATAGGCGATGTATGATTTCGTATTTAGTAAATAGAAATAAAAGTGACCCTATGATATAAAGATGAAAATGGTAAAATGGTTCTGCACGAAGTAGGATGAAATGCTACATGTACCCAGTAACAGTATTAAAATTTATGTTTTATGTTTTATTGACATCTGATGTTTATCTATCGTCATTTTGTTTTCACAAAATGCTCAAACTGGGAACTCGAGTGTAGGGACTATTAATATGTATACATGACTCTACACTATGATGGCTTCTCCTTCAACACGCCGGAGATAAAGGCAGGCCAGTTGAATTATGGGCCTATATAATTGTGGTATAAGTACTCAACAAGACAGATGGGGGAGGGTAGGGGAGGGGGAGGGGGTCGAGGATGCGTCTTCATTTACAAAGGTAAGTAGATAGGTGTGAAACTTACATATATATATATATACTCATACGGGATAAAAGGAAGTTAAATACTTTGAATACCAGCGTTATAATCTGCATTATCGTTTCGGTGCGTTTAGTATCACGTAACTATTGGGGGGACGATGCATTGTAGCATTATGTATGCAGCAAACATATTAAACAAATAAATGAAGTAATGTGTAACATTTAATTCATATTTGAACCTTGCTATTATTAGATAACCATTTTATGATTAAAACTCTTCGAATTCGCTAAACTGATAATTAACTTGAGATGAGAGACGCGCGAACAGAACGGACTTTTGAATAGGAAGTCATAATACTTATTATTTGTGTATATATTGTATAGAATTTTGCAATGTTCTTTATCATTACTTCTTATAAAGGGATGTTTCAGGGCATCTTCGCGAACGGTTTCAATCTAAACTCTTCCATATTGTTGTCTTAAACACACTAGATTTACCTCTAGATTAATGTCTTTAACTTTTAAGACTTATTTTCACTGATGTAGCAATCACATCTGTAAGTATAATTAAAGCTATGCGAGATTATTAATTTTCTTGAAATGAAAATAAAACCTGACAGTAAAACATTTATGGTTGGCTCAAAGCGTCATGTTCGGGGTTTCACCAAGATATGATACATAAACTGCAGAAAACTGGATAATCAAGAATTGTTATTTTTTATGGGTCTCCCTGATTGCACACATATGGTTAAATTCTGAATATAAGTCACCTTTTTATACCTTAAAGTGGCAGTTACTTCTTAAACACGGACTATTAAGCACAAGTATACCTAAGATATGAAGAGGCATAAGTCCCTGAACTGAACTCCTCGGAACTGAGATATTCAATAGCTTAAACCAAACAATCTTAAATTTTAGCACCTGTAAATTATTTATAGATACTGCATGAACTAGGTGATATACCCAGGGGATAAATCACCTTTTAATCTGTCGACCTTTTAAAAAAGGAACAAATTAGAGAGATGGTAAATACAATGTTATTGATATAAATATTATATAAACAGTGATAAGGACGGGGTTCTTTGTTCACAAGACATGTTTAAACAAATGTCTGTATCAAATAGTTTTCGTCAAAAACTCCATTCTGTTGATAATTGTACCATATATATGACTGTTGAGTGGGACAAGGGCCGAGATCCGCCGCCTATTAGAAAGCTAGGGACATGTTTATGAGCGGGCCCTCTGAGTGATATAAATAATTACATGTACATCGCTCCCGGCTACTGCTAGTAAATACCAACTTCAAGACTTGTCCGATGTTTTATGTTATAATGAAATATTAAATTCTTTTATTGTATTAACAATGCGCATCATCATGTCGCATTTTGACAACTGAATGAAATATTTTAACCCTGATTAATTAGTTTTCTTTCCTGGCATATGTTGGCAATAATGTATGAGTATTTCATTTCGCAGTTAATAGTTTGGAGTACTTGTAGCCTTGTAAATCAATAAAACTTTCATATATATACAGAAGTAAGTAGGTGATGTGTGTACATTTTTATATATTAATTTGGGATGGTTAGAAGTTGAATTGATAGAAAAACGAACCTGATTATGAGTGTAAGACAATTCTCACATTCTCATGAAAGCTAGCGGTTAATATAAATGAATTGCTTTGATAAATCTAAAAGTGGGTTTTAAAGTGCAAGAATAACAACTTAGGATATAAAACCCAATGAGAGCTTAAGAATATATGAAAAATCTACATTTGTTGATTAGACTTGTGAATGTCGTCTTAAAAAAATAAAAATCACCCTTTTCTTTCGTTAAATTAATGGATAGAGGTAAATAAATTTTCGATTGTTCGGAATGACTTGTTTGCGACTCTTGACATCTTGTTTTATTCTAATATGATAAAGTGTATATGTTCCTTTGTTTGCAGAGAAAAACATGGTGCATATCATAACCATTGGTTTGATTTGATCTGTACGAAAGACAGTTAAAGTGTCGTAATGTTTGATACATTTGACTTCATGGTGCAGCAGTTTTCTAAAGCAATAATGAGCTTCAGTTGAAACGTTGTAGTAAAGGATACACATCATATTGGATTAAGTGCGTTTATATATTCTCTTTTAAGACTTAAGGCGAAATTAACGACCAGAGCCTCTGTTGGATATGAACTTGGACATCAACCTCTGTAAGTGTAAACAGAGTAATATAAGTCACAGATATAATGTTCATAAATAAATACACATTGCTTATGAAGTGCTATTATTTGCTATAATTATTCTAATTCTATCATTGTTGCAAAAAAGTGGTGTGGATGAAAAACAGGTAAGTGTCAATCGTCGAAACTGAAAAGTTTCATTAGCCTATATTTATGAATAGGATGCTTAGCATTAAAATTAATCGAAAAGAACGAACTTCACATCATCTAAAATGTTAACTTACATTCCCGTAAGCCCCTTCGCTTAGAGAAAAGAAAAAGTTAAAAATTAGAGACAAAATTAGCAAGAAAACTTAGACAACAAGTTGCAAGATTTGTAGCATTGCAACTAAAACCAAGAGCGTCAGGAAAATGACTAACGTATGCAAAACCTCAGGAGTATGGGAGTTTCCGGATTGCCCGGCTATTCCCGTGTAGAGTTAGGGGTATAAAATGCGAAACTTTGTGTTTGCCGAGCCGGTGAGAGCAAATAACGGCGTGATTCCAAGAGTAGTTGACATGTCAGCGCGGCGGTTCGGGGCTGGAGCAACAGCTTACAGCGTAGTGGGGAGTTAGGACAGACGGACAGGCGGACGGATGGACAGAGGGAGGGAAGGTTACTAAGGATAACAGAGGAGAGATAGATGGAGGGATACACATAATTCAAAATTTGAGTGTCAATGTCATATGTGAGCTCATTTATCTTTTAGATTTCTTTTTAGAAAAGACAAGGGTGTGTGGATGTGTGTACGGATGGACAGAAGGATGGAGTATTATTAGGAAGAAAAGATGAACGGATAGATAGAGATATGGGTAGATGGACCGAGAAGTTCTTATAGGAGAGACTGACATTCGATCGCTGTGGTCGATGAATCGAGTAACGGATGAACTACTGACGTTTGATAGACACATATTTACGTATATACTAGTACATAAACGTTAACGGATGGGTATACAGATGGATGTACAGACATAAAAGAGATAGATGAGTGGGTAGATGGGCACAGAGATGGATGGTGACAAAGGCTAATGATAGATATTGACGCGACGAGGACATGTATGTACACGGTTTGAAGCATAGATCGGATGGGTGCCTGTATAGAATGGCCTACGTGAATAATGAGACACGGTAATGTAAGAAAAGAAATTAAAGTTTCTGTAATACCATTCACTCAGCGACGTATAAGCATATAATATGTGTGGGCGAGTGAACTACTACAGAATACTGACACCTTCCGACCGACACCCGACACCCGACGTGATCCGACGTAGCAAACACCAGTCTCACTTTACGTTCTTGGAACATTGCGCTTCAACGGTGGACCGCTGGACCGTTGGACAAATGGACATAAGTCATGAGAATTGTACCGAACGACGCACGTACAAAACCGTGAGATCGGAGAAGCAGACGGCACCCAGGGCACCCAGGGCGAGTTTCTCAAGAACGGTATAGACGGTGAAACAGACAGCCACCCATGTATAAACCATGCATATCAACATGTCAAAATGGTCAATAACAGACCGAGAGGCTGAATTATGTTCATGACGGACAGACAGACAGACAGAAAGACAGACGGACGGACGGACTTGTCAGGAGCCTCTGGTTGAGGACTCTCCCGCAGTCGAGTTGATGAAGACTAGTAGCTCCTCACCAGCCCGCGGCTTAAGCACCCGTCTGAGAGAAATAATGCAATTACTTGAAGAATTTGCCAAGTGAAATATTCGATTAGTTTCAATGAAGATTTTGTAATTCAAATTTGTTAGAATTTAAAGGATGTCTTTGGGTAAATGTTGATGATTTGCTGGTAACATTTGTCATTTTGTGTACTCGGGATTTCTTGCATAAAAATAACAGTCGAGATAATGTCAACAATGTTTCGAATTCGTAAAAGTTTACATTTAATCTTTAGTTTTACCATTGAATTGAATTCATTAGAACTGAATTAACGTTGTCCTCTTAAAAAAAAATAATGAATAAATCCCTTGAATAAGACAAAAGGGGAAATTTATTTTAATAGAAATTACTAACAATAGTAATTATTTTGTAAATCAAGCACAAACATTTTGTCAATCCTACAATGAGAAAAAAAATGTTACGAAGTATTTCTAACGTAGAGTAATCTGCTCTGCTCTCTCTTTGTATCCTTGCGACCTTCTCGCCGTGCCTTGTCACGCCTGACATAAAACCAGCGCCCTCCGCCAAGATAAATAGTTAGAAAGAAGCGCTTATGACCACAGACGCCGCACAGTGGGCTGGTATAGAAACTTCCTCGGTAGCGGGGTCATCCCAGCTTGTTCCCAGCCTTAACCCGATCACCGATTACATCAAATTAACACAGTTTCTTCGCTTCCAATTTGTTTCACAAATTTGCATGACTCTATCAAAATTAATTTAAAATTAACCATTCGAAATGACCTCATTTTGAGAGAAACTAAATTGGCATCAGGTTTGGGGATTATCATCATCAAACTTGTATTTCGTCGGATAAAAATCATATGTACTTAAAAAAAATGTAAAAATCACTTTTAATCCTTGAAATGCAGATCACGTATATATACTGGGTGTCATTAAACAATGTATGCTGATGTTCGTGTGAGTAATGATTGTGAAGCGCAGGAGCCATTTTAAAAAAAAGTTATTGCTTAATATAGTAACAATTAGAGCATTAAAATCGATATAACTTCATTAGTAAGAATGTAAAAATCACAATGTATATAGACGAAGAATCGGCCAACACGAATGCAACTTTTTTGTGATTCAGTTTTCATTAGTCCACAAGGTGGCGTCAAAGTCAGTACTTTTTATTGCTACCATTTGCAGCAATTTTGGCACATCATCTGCAGTGAGGGAAGCTGAAGTTAGCAGCGGGTTAGTTATTCGTTATTCGTTATTCGAATAACGAATAACTGACGCAGCAGCGGGTTCGTTATTCGAATGACCGATCTCTGATCAGACAAACATGTTAAAAAAAATACATTCTCTCACTAGAAACTTGAATAACTGATCAGAGATTCAGACAGACATTCAAACATTCAAATAAAGTCTTACTAGGGATTTGAATAACTGATCAGAGATTCAGATAGATATTCAAACATTCAAATATACTCTTAATAGAAACTTGAATAACTGATCAGAGATTCAGACAGACATTAAAACATTCAAATCTACTCTTACTTGGGATTTGAATAACTGATCAGAGATTCAGACAGACATTCAAACATTCAAACATTCAAATTTACTCTTACTAGCTATTTGAATAACTGATCAGAGATTCACACAGACATTCAAACATTCAAACATTCAAATCTACTCCTACTAAGGATTTGAATAACTGATCAGAGATTCAGACAGACATTCAAACATTCAAATATACTCTTACTAGAAATTTAAATAACTGATCAGAGATTCAGACAGACATTCAAACATTAAAATCTACTCTTAGTAGGGATTTGAATAACTGATCAGAGATTCAGACAGACATTCAAACATTCAAACATTAAAATCTACTCTTACTAGCAATTTGAATAACGGATCAGAGATTCAGACAGACATTCAAACATTCAAACATTCAAATTTACTCTTACTAGCTATTTGAATAACTGATCAGAGATTCAGACAGACATTCAAACATTCAAACATTCAAATCTACTCTTACTAGCAATTTGAATAACGGTAAGTTGATGCCGTCTTTGGGACGTTTTCCTTCCTGTTCCTGCGACGGGATGTCCTGTCGTTCACGTAGACGTGTCCGAGTCTCGCTGTTACGTTGACGTGCACGTCGAAAGAATTCATTCAATCAGTATTCTTTTTGGGTTCCTTTCTGACGTTTGGAGAGGCCAAGCAAGAATTTCACGTAAGAATTATCAAGTTGGGGGGCCATCAAAATTGCTGCAAGTGTACAAGTGTAAAGATACTGGAACAAATCCCTCTGTCAGTCCATAACTAGTTGCATGTGACACCCGAGGACGTAGTTGATGTACCGTTTTCGGTTACATTCGCCTGAACTTGCATTATTTTGCGCCTTCTCTTATGTGAATGTTGCTTTACCTTTTCAAATGACTTTTTTGCGAAAACTTCTTCCAATGTTCCTACAACACACGAAACAGCTTAGACTGTTTAGTTTTAGTGCTGAATATGAAATCCATTTAAAAGAATGACTGATATTAAAGCTGTTTTGGTTTTGCTGCTTTTACACAAGTTCAACATTCTCGAAATAATGTTCGCGTTTCTTTTTAGAGTTTATTTATACCATGATGCCTTCCGTATCCATGTTAATTTAGCTCCTTGCTAGTTAATTCATTCTTTTATCAATGACATTAAAAGATATGAAGATTATTCGATTCTATATAGATAACATTGATTAGGCTTGCAAAAATAGTGGTGAAAAATCATTAATTAAGATACGACTCAATTGAACTGATTTCCTTTGTCGATCTTCAACATACATGTGCTATTGTAAATCACCAAGACGATATATGATGCTGATGTTCGTACCTATCTGTTGGTTAGATGTGTTTGTGGAGAAGCTAGAAGACATGCTAGACATAAATATGTGATATGATAATTCGCCGTGAACTGTTAATCCAACAGTATACAAATGGTTTATCTCATAGACTGTATATGTAGATTTGATTTCACTCTTTGTCTATAGTCGACCCTGCCTGATTAATAGAGCTAGCAATACTCCCATCACGTTCATGGGACATTTATTGTATACAAATGTTGAAGTTTTCTCTGAATCGGTATTCAATTCTCGTCGGCTCGAGATTTGCTGTATTGAAACACCGTTTGAATATTAATCACAGAACCCGTTGTGTTAGAGTTTATGTATTAAATAAATTTTCGCTTGTCAAATTTGAACACTCCAATTGTCAAAGTAGATGCGGGTATGATTAAGGGTTCGTATAAACAAATAAATAGATAGATCCTAGAAAATTGATGTAGATTTCATACTTTAATCCATTGTTGATGTTTTTTTCTGGCGATATAAACTCGGTATTTTAGGCACATAGCTACTGGTGTGAAGGATTCGGTCACATTTGAATCATGACTTGAACCCGCAAACATTAACAATCAGAATAGTAAACAAACTTAAAGATATTGATTTTTTTCTATAAGACTTTATCTTGACACAAGTGGTCCGCCGGGCGAACTTTAAAGAATGGTTCTTTATGTAAGAAAACCTATTAATATTTGGTGATATTTATTTTTCTTAAAGAGAAAATTTTTTTTTCAGTGGATTCCCTTTTTTACAAATCGTAAGGATACAAAAAAGAATCTGATGTGACCCATAATTTAAGTCTAATATTTGTCCTCATATATTAAACTGTAATTTACCAATACCAAGGTTTGATTTCCCACAAGATAAAAATCAGTCTAGGAGATCCTTATTTCAAGCCTTAAGCTAAGGTAATCTATACTTGCTAAACGTTCTAGACTTACGCCAATACGCTAAAATAAGGTTTGGTAAGTGGACTGAGTCTCTTGAAAAAATAAACATGTTTGCTTCGTGTACGGAACTTTTACCAGATTCAAAAGATAAGAAGAACAAGTAAAGTATAAGTTGTATGCTTTTGCGGGGGTGCAGCAGGAGCATACAACTTTATGTTGTAGCAGTGTCTCCTGAACCTTAGTTGAGGATCGATCTTGAAACTTTTGCATTTTTCAATGACTGTCTGGTATAAACGCTGGTTAGACGTTCTGACAAGAAGATATTTGGAATGGGAATCTCATTGCCTATTGGAGCAAAGACGGCAATGATTTTACACATTTGAATAAATGTAGATGTTCCCAGTTGGATGAATGAATTTTACAAGTGACTCAAAATATAGAATTCCGACTTTCTATAATCACATTGTTTATAGTTTTGTGCAATAATACTAAAGAAAATTTCATATATTTTAACCAAAGCAAATCATGGTTAGGAATGTTTGTCTGACGGATTCATATGTAATTGCAATGGAGCATTTGTACTAAAAATAGTCTTGACACTCCTATGTACTTTAAAAGAAATATTTTTGACATCTCACTAAAATATGATGAATCCGAATGGAAACCGAATATCAATCTTGGTTGCATGCTCCGTGTACAACCGCAGTGGGGTGTGGTTAAACACCCCGTCATGACGTATTAGAAAAGTCAAACTATAATGAAATGTGTGCTCATGCAGCCCTCGTCACGGGGCAGGGCTAGTCTGTTTAAAGTCGTTCTTTTTCACACAGTGACCACAGGTTAAAAAGCAACACATTCCAGGTATATGCAAAATGGGCACCATTCTGTTTGATTACCTAGCCCATCCGTCGTTTACGCATGTAAGTGTTTACATAGGCAGCATCGATGTTATAATTTGCATGTACATACTGCTGAGAGCACATATGTAAATTATCAGCTTGTCTGCCTGACTCGGTGTGTCGAGCAATACATCACATTCGTGGAGGGGTCGGGGTGCATGGAGCCGTCACTCAAACACAACACAACACAATACAAATATACATACATATATACATGCACATACACAACATATATACAACTTACAACAACCAAAATCTCCAAGTTACCTTTACTATCACGGTATTGATATTATCATGTACACGTCGGTGTGTATAGTATGTTTGGTGACAGAGACACCGGCTGTCAATGAAGATATCTTGTTCAATCAGGTTCACCTGTTGTCACTAAATTACCGTTACTTGTGATAGATATGAATCTCATTGAAATAAGATCTTAATTGCTGCTCTACATTACGCATGTGTAACATGAGTAACACAGAGCAGCAATTTAGATCTTATTTAAATGAGATTGCATAAATATATACCATCTATTATTGATGTATACTTTCATGGAAGGGATATTCGCGAATCTCTAGTATTGGCTTGTGTACTGGGAGTACGAACTGCCTATAGGTGTACCCCCTGACGTTTATACGAGGAGTTACGGTATCAAACCGCGCCCTCTGCACACGTTGTGCCCTCATTCTGTGACACGTACATTGTTCTGCGAGTTCCTACACTGGACTGTATGTCTCAGGAGCTGTGTTACAGGGGAGCATCGACCTTTCTTGTACAAGTTAATGAGCATGTTAGATGTCTTTATAAAATTAATAAAAACTGTTTCGTTGTTTTAGATTTGTATGAATTCATATGCAATTAATTAAAGCAGTTTTACATTGCATTTTACATTATAAATGTGTTATTTAGCGTCCATTTACACTTCATATTTAAAATAAAGGACATTCCAGAGATTATTAATCTTTTGAAACTCACGAACATTCTTGTGTAAATTAGTGTTTAAAATTTTAAGTTAAACAGAAAATGGGATTTTTAAAAATTCATTTAATCTTGATCGTAAACGTATAGGAACAATACACTAAAACCCTAGTTTTTACAGCAAATAAATAAAGAAAATTAGGAACGAATCGCTGATTGTTAAAGTTTATCTTGGTATAAGGAGCACAGTAGTTTTAGTTCGTATTCTGTTAGTCAATGGTTTATAACATTTCTTCCCCGGAACGGTCGATTTTGATCAGACTGACTAATATCGATGTTGAAAAGCAAGAAAGACATATTAAGCAAGATAAGCAGGAGGTTGAGTCATGTTGTGCTATAAGTTATAAACTTTAAGTTCATTCTCTTCGATTCTTGTCCCAACCATGAACCCGGACAACAAGTGGAGATCTGCACCGTCCACACGGAGAAGTGTCCACATTATACTGGGATTAGGAGGAGGAAACGGCAACAAAGTCATATACTGACACCTGTATACGTCAGCACGTTGCAGTTTTTATCTATTCCTGAATTTACTAACAACGGAGAGTAAAAAAGAAGTCTTTTTAAGATAAAGATGGACTGGCAATGATTTACGAAAACAAAAAAAATATCGTTGTGGTTAAAATTGATGCTTTATTTTGTCTCTAGATCATTTTCAATATTTAATTTTGCCGCTGTCGCAATTCACATGTATATGATGTATATTCCATGTGTACGCGTAATCGAGTATTCATTCTGTTAGGTGTATTTTACACTTTAAATTACGATTAAGTGAGCAAATATAATCACTAAATACATTTATAAATGCAAACCCAAAAATTATAGAAGGTAAAACTTTGCATTATCTGTTATATGAAAGGACAAATACATCACAGATTAAATATACACGATAAAGACAAAATATCAAAACGATTGAAAAAGGTCAACTTTTTGTGAATGAAACTTCTAACAGACGATGAGCATTTCAAATATAGAAATAACCTTTATGTGAATGTTCAAAAAACAAAACATCCTGTAATCTGATGAGCAAGCAATACAAACACACGTACACGACATTTTTATGACAAATTCGGCATATTTTATTATATGGATGTTTGTCTGAAACATACGTTTAGAATTGACCCGTGCTACTCGTCTTAACCTGCTATAAACCTAGGATAGATGTATTACATATATGTACATAAGTATAATCATGTTCGCTTGCAGTCCCGGGTGAAATGAAAGTATTTTATAAAATTAAAAACAGAAATCGAAACCTTCAGCTTGAACCTCGTTTTACTTTGTTTTGTATTTATAGTATGTGGGTTTTTTTGCATCAGATTTGAGTTTTGAAGAATTAAGCATAATGTAAAGAGTAAAAATGTAAACTTGGAACTAGCAAATGGGAGAAATATTTAGTATAAGCGTTTATTTAGCAAAAAATATGTAAGGACATGACCAGAAAAGCCATATACCATCACCATCACGTGTTACCCGGCCATTCACAGATCACACACAATCAATTATATACCCGTGTTAACATCATATACCTTCATCTGTATCCTTAGAACCTGGGCATTTATACATCATATACCATCATCTGTATCCTTGATACCTGGTCATTTATACATCATATACCATCATCTGTATAATTGATACCTGGGCATTTATATATCATATACCATCAGCAGAATCCGTGTAACCCGGGCATCCATGTATCTAAAGCAGTCGTGCCCCTATAAACAGGGCATTCATGTATCTAAAGTAGTCGTGCCCCTATTAACAGGGCATGCACCAATACAATCAGCCGTATTTTTGTAACCCGGAAACCCATGTATCAATTACAATCATATAACCCCGCCAACTTTCCATGAATAGAACCACAACTTAGTAAATGGTATTACAACATTTGTAAGCTGGTATATCATTGGACGCGTTCAACAGTTATAAAGTTTTTCACCTAGATGGATGTATTTCATGTATCTAATCTGTGATCATGTGAGTGCTGAAGCTCCCTGTGTATGAAAGGGTCCAATTAGTCAAATCGCTGCCCCCTGCCCTCGCTCTCCTCTCGCTACATAATGCCTCTCTGCCTGTTTGCCCAGCGCCCTGTAGTGTTGACTAAACCTCTCGCGTCTTCTTCATAGTACAAACCTCTCCTTTACTTGAAGACATCGCTGTGGTCCGTCAAACACAACCAAACGATACACTGCAAACTTAGTCAATTTCATTGTAGACGTATATTATGAACTGAAATTCTAATCCATTTAGCATTCGATCATTTATTTTTTTTACTATCTGATTACAAAATCGAGATTCTTTTGTCCCTTTTAACAATTGAGAATAATGCAAATACAAACAATCAAATTCGAATGATATACATAAATGTTTAAACTTGTTGTCACCATTAGTGGTCGCCATTGCACCACTAATATTTTTAAAACTTTAATTAACATTTATTTTAAGAGGATCTTTTACATATAGATATATCTTTATTCATGAATAGTAAAACTGGAATATATAATTCTAAAGAGTTAAATATTAAATAAAACGATTATAATTTGTTTTTATCTTGAGTAAAGATGTATTTTCAACCCAAAACAACATCACATATTTGTGGACTGGAGGTAAATAAAAGGGGGGTTATTATCACAGAGTATGATATTACAAACAAAACGGGATTGACAGAAAAGTCAAACAAAAGAAAGAAAGATATGATTATGCATTTAATCACTATACTTAATTCCTTATGTTCAGATAGCAAACAATTAAGTCAAATACAAGCAAAAATGAACCCTCTGAAACTGAAAATCTCGACGTTTCTGTATATATGTTATCTACTTTCCGAGGTATACGATATACATAAAGAGTACAAACATTTGATTGGTTCAAAAGGAAGCCGCCCTTTCACAAGCACCTGTTACTATATACATATACAAATGTAGGTATGTATATTTCTTTCCAACGTTCTATGGTGATACTAGATTACCTTACTGTATCCAGGGATTGCTACATGAATCCTTTATACATATCTCTTACAGATAGTATTTTTCTTATTGTTATGACACAAATATGTACATCATACCTTTCTAATTGTGAGATAAAGATGTACATCTTACCTTTCTAATTGTGAGATAAAGATATACATCATACCTTTGTTCTTGTGAGATATGTGAACCAATATTGCTTATGCTTTAAGGCGCTGTATAACAGTATTTTGTATCTCGTTTCTCTAAATATTTTCACAAACCAAGAAAACATAAATTTGGTTACACTCTGAGTACGCTCTTTGGGAAAACTCGGACAATTACAAGATTTCAATAAGAGGATGCAACTTCTTTACTGTTACTTCAATAGTACATACAATGTAGGTTGAAGATGGTATGGATGATCTTGAACCCTGACTGTGTATAACATAAACCGTATTTCCCTTGAGATAGGTACCCATCTCATGATATGTGAACTTGTATGGTATGACGGAGCACCAGTGACTGTTTATCACTAAGCCGCTGTAGAGTATACATGTAGATGAGGCAATGTGGTTGTACCACGTGAACCCAGCCTCTCTGTCACTGTTAGTTCAGGTGGCGACTGGCCACTTTCAGCCTCAGTTCCGCGTATTCTAATTAGACAGATCCGCGCAGATTTACACCTTTCAATCTCTCTGATGTGCTGTGGATTTCCCCCAGTTGTGCAATTTATTCGCCATCCCCACTAAATCCCTGCCTTGATGATCAGAGACGCCATTATGCGGCATCATACCCGCGCGGAAACGTCGAGTCATTTGCTTCTGTTCGGCTCTTTGGGAGGGGGATACATTGCTGCTGATTTAAAATTTCCTCTGATTTGATCTACATTCATTCATATTTCATACCATGGCATACCTTTTACAAGCATTATCCTACTGTAAAGCTTTTAGTGTTTTAAACATAAGCCGCAATTTCGCCCCTTGTTAAGAGACCGTCAATGACGTTATTTCTATTGTTTTGAAGATGACAATGATGAAAGAACTTCAATCCTCACTATACTGTTTGATTCTGGTCTAAGTTATATCGTCCTCCTTTTTTTCAACCTTTTTAGATGGTATAAAAACAAGTGGTTTTAGCAATACTAATTCGTCAGCACCTGAAATTTAGTTTTAAGAAACAATGTTGCGTGTTAACGTAGTCGTTAATATAACCATTTTTGTATTCAAAACCAACATTTACAAAAATATCATAATACTTTATAATTTGTAATCATTTATAATTTTGTACTTTATTCATTATCATACTTTCATTGTTTGAACATTTACACTTACTGTCTTTACATATACAATTTTGATACTAATTCTGTTCGTCATATTTCTATCTCGCATTACCATTTCATACTTTAAAACTCTGATATTTCATACTCAGCCAGTTTACTTATTAAGCGTTGATGTCATTTCATATCTTACATTTTAAATTTAGGAATTAAACTATTTCTCTACAAAGTCACTTTACAATTGTCGGTTAAAACATGCTATCATTTTCACTGTTTTATCTTTTTGTCATTTAGCTGAATCAGATGTAATGGGAAAGGTATTTTAAAAAACTGCAATGCGCGATTGGAGATTAAATTAGATCAAAACCACAAAAGTTGTTATGCAAATACATGTTCTGTGTATCAGTTATTTTATACAATGTATAATCTCATAGTTAACTGTATCAATTAATATATAATTAATTGACAACACATCACTTCTCGTTTTATATTATATAGAATTATTATGCAAAGCAAAACACAGTGTTTTTTTATGCTTAACCGTAATGACTTGTCGATGAAGTCAGTTTGTATGTAATGGGTAAACTTCCTTATTGGTATTCGTTATGTTTATAGCATACTGAAATATTTTCATGAATGAATATGTTAAAGGTAACCTGACGTCATTTCAAAATCTCGACATATGCCCGACTACCTCTCACCTGCTCTTTGGGGTTTGCTTTAAAGAACATTATTCAAATCTGATTTTACCATTATTTCAGTAAATATCATTTTGTTCAAAAATAGAAGCTTGATGTGTTTCATACGCTTTTCATTGGAACCTCGTACCGGTGCCTTAGTTCATTTAGAAGTGGCATTGACAAGAAAAGTAACTCCTACTGTTTATCACATAAAAAGGTAATACTGCATAATAACACTGCATACACCATTATCACCAGAGTTAATGAAAGACTCACGACTGATGAAGCCAAGAACAAATGAAGGAGTAAAGCATGTACTCCGAGACTTTACTTTACATTGATGAGGTTATTAAACCTTTCTTTAATAAATATCAACTATAAAATCATATTAAATGACAAATGTCATGAACTCCTGCAACTCGTAATGTCCATTGTTTCAAGTCGTATTTAACTATTTTATATGTTCCTCAAACCATTTGCGTTACTGTTTGTATGACGGCCAATGTCACTTGTACTTCCTGATTTTAACCTTGTATTTGCGCTGGTTAAATGACAGTAGACAGATGCTTGAGAATTCTCCAATCAAGAAAAGAGTCTTCATATCAATGAATGTGATTTATGCCAGGACGAAAATCAAACAAGTGTGCTTCACTCATTCACTCATTCTTGTTACGGTACAACATGACAGTAGCATGTTTGAATAGAAACGTGTTGCTGGAAGCCGTTTACAGGTGGATTACAGAGCTTGTCAAGCTCGACTGAAGGACTATTAAGCTGGGATAACGCCTCAGCCTTGAATCAGATCGCCTGGGCTCAATGTTTCACAGAATTAACACTGTCAGCTAGAGAGAAGCCATCTCATGAGTCGATTTGGTCCGAGAGGCTTTTTTAATCTCAATTTGACTGATGCTTTCTTTTAAAATGTTTCAGATTTATTAAATAAATTTGGCATTCTTTCCTCTTTTTTGTCGTGGATTAAACCAGTCATCTTTTTACAGCTGAGGGCATGTCAAAATTCTTTAATTTTTAATATTAACTTTGTCTTTTCGGTTACTTAATGTTTCTTGCATATCCTTTGCAAACACGGTGTTTTGATGGCTTAAACTGGGATCTTCTTCGGTATTAGATCGTATAAGATCTTAGAAAGTAATATATACATATATCAAATATTATTTCAGAAAACTACATCTTTCTAGTTAATTTAACCATTTCTTTTAATAAAATGATATTGTATTTGCACAACTACTCGTGACGATTTCGGCCGATTTTTTTCTGAAATGTCACTTGAACACATAAAATTTCAGGAAAGCTGTTGACATTGTTGATAACTCTCCCGACCTTTCGACAAATGTGTTTGAGACGCTGTCAAGCACTTTAGTAAAGAGAGAGACGAAAGTATGAGACAGGTAGATAGAGAGGCAGGAAGGCAGGTAGGCAAGCAGATAGGCAGATAGACAAAGAGAGAAACATATAGATAAATATAACAAAATGCTATGTAGTATTATATCAAATTTAGTCATTATAAATCAGTCCGTACACTCGAATCGGACTTAAAATACCCTGTGTGTACACACCACATACAGTATACGGCTCAGATCAATGAAGGGGCAGCCTCCAAGGCTCACGCGCCCAATCGCTAACTGGCGTTTGCTTGACTTTCATTCTACGATTTGTTTTCCATTTATGAAATAGAATTATTATATGGGATATTGAAATTTGAAAAAGATAACATAGAGATTCAATATTTTCCGTCTAGACTTGCATTTTATGGCAATATCAATTAGACTTAGTGAAGGGAAACATCTATTTAGTATGATGAGCCATACGAGATAGGCTATATTTCCTATATGTGCATGTAACCCTCGCTTTCGCTGGGAAACGTACAAAAGAATAATTCGTTTCGTAAATGTTTCATTACTCATAAAGTAAAAAACATTCTATTTAGATGAGCATCGTTTTTCGGGAAAATATCAAATGGTAAATTCTGAAAGAGGGCGGAGCATCTGTAACTCATCTGATTCATATATCATGTTTTTCTGTTACCATGGTTTCACGGTTTAATCTTTATCATTTTTATCTCATTTTAACTAATAGACATCAGATATTCAAGACAATGTATTCATCTTCATGTTGTCATAACAAGTTGTGTACAGAACCCTCAAGATCTTTTAATCGTCAATATGTTGTCATATCAAGTTGTGTACAGAACCCTCAAGATCTTGTACTCGTCAATATGTTGTCATATCAAGTTGTGTACAGAACCCTCAAGATCTTGTACTCGTCAATATGTTGCCATAACAAGTTGTGTACAGAACCTTCAAGATCTTGTACTCGTCAATATGTTGTCATATCAAGTTGTGTACAGAACCCTCAAGATCTTGTACTCGTCGATATGTTGTCATAACAAGTTGTGTACAGAACCCACAAGATCTTGTACTCGTCAATATGTTGTCATAACAAGTTGTGTACAGAACCCTCAAGATCTTGTACTTGTCAATATGTTGTCATAACAAGTTTGTACCGAACCCGCAAGATCTTGTACTCGTCAATATGTTGTCATAACAAGTTGTGTACAGAACCCTCAAGGTCATAATGAAAACTTTATACCGTACAAACTGCCCGTACCTCGCTTTTGATGCAATTCCATCAGCTGCTAGTAAGTTTCCTAAAAATGATCAACATGTTTTCTTTGCTGTGATAAAAATTATACAAAAATCATATTATGCCCTCAAAATCCATGTGATGAAGGTGTAAGAATAACCTCCAAAATAATCGTATAAGTTCATGTTAAAAAATTCTATCAAGAAAGTCTTTCTTTTGAAATTCGAAAAACATTTAAAATAAAGATTATATTGTATTTCTTCAAAATTTAAAATATGATTAAATGTTCCTAAGAAATCGCTCCTATTTTTTCAATCTAAAATACAACTTCTCAACGAAGATCCTTCTCCTTCAGACCATTTAGTAAATCTCCTAATTTCCTCTTTTCTAATTAAAACATATCTTTTAAGTCTCTGTACATAGAAACTCCTATCTCCTACCACTACTGAGACAGTCAATCGTGTTGAGTACAGACAGACCAGCTACCTGTATACCTGCGCCTTATACATGCTATCAATTAGAAGGTAGCAAGATGGGTAACTAATGAGGAATCGAACCGGCTCTTGCTTAGCAAACGAATTTGGTGAAAAACGGCGGCGTTAACTTTGAAGTGCGGAGTGGGATTGGGTCGGCCTAGAGTCCCATATTGACACGAACCTCTCCGCGCACGTGAACAAAGCCAGAACATAAGCTGGGCAATTTTCTCCCGTGTGCCTTCGCATTCCAAAGTAGGCCGTCTAATCAGACGTTTTAATCCGCGAATCAGCATTAGAAATGATGCAAAACGGAGTAGATACAAACTAGAAGCCATGTGTAAATTCTGGGAGAGATTTTTAGGAATTAAACCGGGAAGTGTGGTATGTGTTCACAACTTGTTAGATTGTTTTAGAAATTTACTAACACGTTCATTTGATTTCGATTTTCTTTGAAATGGAAACTGTCTGAGGCGCCTGTCTGTGAATTCCAATGAGTGTCCGTACCTATCGGCAACTCCCCCGTATCCTCTTCACACAGGTGTCTCTCCACAAGAGACGCAGGTCTCAGCAAAACACAAGGGATTTGAATCGTACATAAATAATATCATATATGCAGCCAAACCATTTCTTAATTGAAAAACAAACACCAGTAAAATAAAAGAAAATAATTTCACATTCAAGAATTTGTTATACAGAAAACGTGTACAATGTTAACCGTTGCTGATACGTACAAGGTAACTTTGTGGGTATAAACACGCAACGTCCCTTCCAGTAAAATAAAGAAATTGAAAAAAACAATACGATTTTTTCTCCTTAACCGCACCAGCTAACATGACCGTAAAAGAAAACTATATAATATTTACTGGTTGTTAACGGCAAATTGTCCATCTCCATTAGTCTGTAGGCCAGACCCTGAAATAAGGTAGAAGCCTAAGCAAGTCTATAAAAAGACTTTTAAGTTTGATTTCAGGGAAATTTAGTCTCATTTTCATTTCATTTATAAGTTTTTAAATTTTTCGATTAACTGATGCATTTTTCATTTCAGAGTCTAATTGTTAGACTACATCTCCATAAAACACGAGCTCTTGAATGGACAGAGAAGAACGTATAGCTTAACAATTATTCAAAAACTTAAATTACATTTAACATAGAAAAACACGTGCTATAGAAAAAGCGTGTCTATTGAGAGACGTTGATACATTGAAGTATAGTCAACGATCCAGTTGTCCATTTATACTCACGTAAATAGAATATATTTATTCTAAAATGACCGCTTGCGTCTCTCGCTTGACACCATATACATATTATCAGTAATCGGTTTGCCCATCTTAAGATTATCTATTTGTATACACTAACATTCAATGGTAGAAAATGAAGAGATATGAAATCAAAGAAATGTGCTGTGTGCCTTTAAGTGAACATAACTCAACCAGTTAGTCAACTAAAGGGTAAACGTGCATGATGAATGATACGAGGACATTTTAAACTCATCAGTGGTGAAACGTGACCAACTGATATTGAGTATATGGAAATAAATCTATATTTGAAATATAAAAATAATTTGATTTAAGGAAATATCCACACCATTATTTATAGAATTGAAATCGGTCGTTTAGTCTAAGGGAAATGGGTTTTAAAATGACTTTTCATTGAGAAATGAACAGAATAGATTATTTGTTCTTAAAATATAGTCTTGTTAAATAAAGTCATGAATATCTTGCTCTTGTGTGGATAAAGCATTGTATACTAAAGTTGCTTTATAACCCACTGACCTTAAATAATCCGTCTGTTAGAACAGGAAGTTGGAAGGAAAGTCAGACTAATGAAATATTTACATTCAATATTTTTCACACAAGAAAAATGTGAGTGATTAAAACAATCTGATCTTTTCAATGATTCAAATGTTTTTACCTCAAACAAATATATATAACTTGAACCCATATAATCAGATTAGTTAAAAATATATAGAGATCACATAAAAGACTATGACCAAGAAATATATAGAGTGCATACGTGAATGATTTTGTTAAGACACTTCTAGGTACTTCTAGGCATGCAAATGGATTTATATCGAATGTTTCAAAATGAGAAAGCCAATTAAGGTCGTGAAGCATTCCACGAAAGTATGTGTATGAATAACATGGGTAGAGGTATTGTCGCAAGAACAAAGGGATCTCGGGAAAAGAGAAACAATTGTTTATTTACAAGAAAATGTTAACTCAATAAATGAGTTCTAAAACGAACGTAACAATCTCTGCAAATCCATTTCTATACCTTGAATGATTAAGAGAAATTTGATATGGCCGCAATTTTACGATAACGGACAATCGGATTGAGAAATAAGTTGGTTTACCATCTGAAGGAAATAAAATTTGCAGTAACCAATATTAACTTGACAATTCAGACAAATTCCACATCGAAAAACCCTATTACAGAGTCTTTAATCCAGATCAACTCAAATGCCCATCAACTGTACATTTATCAACTTTATATATTTTAAAGCGAAATCACGAAAAAAACATAGCATGTACTGACACTTAGTATGTTTGATCATTTTTTCTGTGGCTGAAATAAGAGCCAAAATGCTATAAGTGCTAAGTTGTGTTCAAATCGCCCTTCTAAAGTTGTATATTTATCGCTAAAATACCCAAACTATGATATTTTCTTGTTTTCAAAGATTTATAAAAAACGGCCATATAAATGTCAGGAAGTCGAAATTCTGCTTGCAATTTACATATAAATATTTTAGTTAAATGACTTACTAAACACTACCAATCAATATTTGTCTTTGTCTTCTGTAAATCAGTTTTAAAAATTACGTTTAAATCATTGACGCGCGCCATTGTCCGTTTTTCGATCACAAATCACGACTTTAACCTGTTTATTGTCACTATACTGAACTTTTAGGCACTGAGATGCTGATTTTCAGAAAAAAGAAACTCTTCTCGATAAAATAAAACTATTTATGAAGTTTGACATATTTGACTCCAACAACATACTCTGTGGCCCTTTAAGGGGACACCGGTTGTACCAAGCATCCAAAGGAACGCGCGTGCATATCTTTAATGACAAAATAAATCTATTTGAATCGTGTCTGAACTCGAACAGTCTGTCGTCTGAACTCGAACAGTCTGTCGTCTGAACTCGAACAGTCTGTCGTCTGAACTCGAACTGTCTGTAGTCTGAACTCGAACTGTCTGTCGTCTGAAATCGAACAGTCTGTCGTCTGAACTCGAACAGTCTGTAGTCTGAAATCGAACAGTCTGTAGACAAAACATGATCTTGCGAGTCAGCAAGGACATCGTCCATGTTTATCAAGATGTGTCCATCCACGTGTATCTAATCATAATATATAGATTGTGCAGTCATATTTTATGTTTTGAATTTATTAAATTTGGAAAAAAATCACCTCGGCGGTTTAAGATGAAGAAAGACCATGCATGTAATGATTAAGATCCCCGCCCTATGTATCGGATGTGCTCACATGTGCATATTGAAAGTCTACACTTTATGATAAAAAAAAACCTTGGACACAAAGAGTTGTTTCACTAAATCCACACAGTGGACATCGTAACATCGACAAACCAGTCCGTGTTTATTGATCTATTTGTTTTATGAAATCAAATTTTCTCACAATATTTAATGTTTTGAAAATTCTCATGTAATAGCGTGGTATCATTAAAATAATCTTATGATGTTTAGTTTAACTAGGTTTATTTAATCAAATATATACATCCATAATGTCATTTATGTTACTTTGAGAGTCTTATCTTTTTTAAGTGTCTACATCTCTTAACGTTGTATCTCTAAACCACCGACTCAGCACTTTGAGATATAGACAAATCACGTGAGATATAAGACATCGTGAAGATCGCTTCAAAGACCCACATAAAACCACAACTTCAGTCTCCATCAAGGTCGCTAGGTGACGCTAGATGTTCTATCCTGTGGATCTGGTGGGTGGGAGTATACCTCGCATCTCTATCATTGGTTAATGGTGCAGTTATGTCATTGATGGGCGACCACGAGGGTGATCCCCTGTGTTGAAGACCAATGAAGAGGGTGTTGTAAAGAGAAGACACGCTGCATAAGACTCGACTCCTCTTTGTAGTTTCATTGCAGTGCTAGCTACAACCACTAACTTTTACTCTTTTTATTTCGCTTTGTTCTTTACAGTTTGGGACCGGTTTGATTATCTAAGACAAAAAGAAATAGAGAAGTATTATTATGTTATTTTGTGAGATCCTTATGGATCATGAAAAATCATACTTTCATTTTTTCTTCGAATGTTTATCAAAATTTATCAAAGTGCCATCAGTTATGAAAATTTATGAAACATTTTCTTTAAAGTAGCGGATTTTACTCATCGGCTACTTTGAAAGAAAACGTGTCATAAATTTTCATAACTGATGTGTATCAAGATGTTTTTTTTAACTGAGGAGAAGCGAAATCTATGGTTCTCTATTGCAAGAGAGTGTGAAATTACAGTGTTAACCTATTGAAACGCATTCTTGTGTCTATTGATCCCTGAAGGAAATGCATACATCACGATCACAAATCAAAGAAATTGCTCTTTACTTCCTCTCTTATGAAAGAGACAGGACACTGTTCTTAATTATGTTGATAATATGACGACTTCATTAGACTTTCGAATAACTGCCCGTGGTAACGAAATATAGTACTAGTTCTTTCTTTATGTTCTATGGCATACATGTCATACACTCTCTATCATAATTGACGGTTTCGACACGATTGGGAACGTGCAAGAGAAATGAAACCACATTTCGATTGAAGCACAAGACGCCTCAACTGAAAGCCGCGGGGTCCATGTCTGTAATGCACGAGCCTTGCCCCCCCCCCCCCCCCCCCCCCCCCCCCCCCAGCTGATGAGTTGATCACGGTGTGTTCTGTTGACAAACCAGTGCTACGAACAAAATCCTACAAATATGCAAAATATATAAGAAAACTTGGAATGAAAATTACCTTTTGATAAAATGAATCATATGAAAGAGTCTCGAATATATTGTATCATTCTAATATAACCATCCTCGACTAGTCAAGAACTTCGGCATTTAAGAAATTAGCCGGTAAATACATACTTGTGACTTTATAATTATAATAATAATAATAATAATAATAATAATAATAATAATAATAATAATAATGATGATGATGATGATGATGATGATGATGATGATGATGATGATGATGACCTTGCTATTCCTAGTTCTGAGAGAAAGAAGGTGAGGATAAGAAAATGATGTTGGTCCTAACATGAGCCTGCATTTGATGTTGGTAGTGAACCATGTGTACTTAGATGTGCTCGTAATTGATTATTAGACACATTATGTAAAGAGGATTTTGTAGCAATGTCATAATATGTGAACGACACGATTGCGCAATCCTGTAATCATTGGAACCGAGGACAATACAACATATAAGCACTGGTGTCGTAAGCATCGTGTAACATAGGAATCAATTTGAGGAAAGCAAACGTAAATCCACTTTCAAGCATCTCTACAACTCAATGTCATAGACGAAGAGTGCCGTCAACCATTGATCATGTCTTCACGTCACTACGAAAAGTCATGTTTTACCTAAAGACATCATATGAAAATATGAACACTGATATGTTTATATTAGTAGGTACTGAAGTTTACTAGTTTACCAGTTAAGTGTTTTTACGCAGTGTAGTCGGATATCAAAGAAACTCAGCGTGTCATAAATTTACACCAAACAAATTAAAATCATATACGTCGTCTTATCATAGTCGATGTCTAATCATCAAGCAGTTCCTTTCCAGGTTTCTAGTTGTGTTATAAAATGTATGTATTTTCCTTTCACGTTAAGAAAAAGATAAGCTTAATGAACTCACACCAACTGAAATAGTGACCCTGGAACGACACGACAAAAAACGTCGACATTTATAGATGTATATCGCATGACAAGAGAAGTAAGGAAAATGGCAAAGAAAGGTGGCTCTAAAGAAACGAGACACATTTTCAAATAAAGTCATGTTTAACGTTTCTTAAAGTTCACAAAGAATTGCGAAGGCATTATCAAATATTAAAAGCCGTTAAGAGGGGAATCATGTTCGTGAAGTTACACAATGTTCATACTTATGTCACGTTTATAAAACATCTTCCCAAACTGTGAGAGTTATATCGAATTTGTCGTCTATTGACAGCTGATGTCAGGTTGTAAAATCATTTCGAGCTTTAAAAACGTATATAGTGTATTGAAGTTCACTTAAACTGATTGTTTCTTAGTTCATAGAAACAGACGCGCATGAGGATTAAGGCGGCCACATATGACACGTTTAAGACAGTTGTCAGTGATAAAAACGGTATGACAAAATAAACTTGATGCATATCACATAACTACGCGACAAACGTATTATACAGGGGTTATCAGGTGAATTAAACGTCGTATTGTCTATTTAAACAGTGTATGTAACACAGCGACATCTAATATCATCAGTGATATGTTGTGTAGTGAACTGGTATGTAGAAGCATGTCTTTCATGTAAGACATATTGCGTAACTTGTACATTCGTAGCACCCTTTTTATTTTCTACCTCTTTCAGATAAGTTTTTTGGGGATAAATATGTGACGTTTTGTGTATGAATATGGCCTAATGAATATAATTTTAATTGGTATTTTACGTAATATAGCTTATAGAGTACCATGAAAATCACGTAGTGTATCCTTAACAATGTTTGAAAAATAAAAATCTCTTTTCTTCTATCTTCATGTTTGCATTTTCTCGCTGAAGGTATATGTTGTTCTAATTCTTTAATTGCTATTGCACGGATTTTTCTACAAATTATACAATTCTTTTAATCGCTCTCCGAAAATTCGCCTACATACAATTACCGGACTAGAACAGTAACAATGCACAATACAAAATTATAAGATTTCAACGTACATTGAATTCTTTGAAATGACATGATTCCTTTATAGATGATAGAAGTTCAAGGGTATGAATGATGTTAACATTTAAGTTAACGTTGAGCATTTATTCTTGTGTTGTACTAAACCAAACCATATTACGGAATGTAGGTTCATACCCACGAGCTCTCACAGTCTACATGTCAACGAACTCACAGAATACATTTAAATACACAGTAGATTAAACTCTTTTTTTTCACTTTTCATTAAGTTATTTGAGCAGTGTGTATGGTTTCTGGAAATTCATCCTATGATCGCGCACCTGCTACAGGTAAGTCGCAAGCTCTGCACTACTGTTAATGTCACCAGACGTATTAGCTTATTATTTCAAAACGCTATGTCGATGTGCGTCTGTTCGATTTCTTCATTATGCGGCTAGTTCCCGGTAGAATGAAGAGGCGTAGTGAGAGACAGAACCTCACGTAGCCAGCTATCTATCCATCTATCTTTGGCTGCACATCGCAGTAGGACGGAATGGTCCTGCTCCAGATTGCAAGCTACAGTACCAATACGCCTGAACTTGTCACAGACTTAAGACAATGAGTCCAGGATAGATAACACGTGCTTACAATGAAGTGGATTCTGGAAACTAGAGTAAATCTGATTTGAAGACATGCAGACAAAACATAAACGGAATTTCTAATTTGGTTTTAGAAATGTATGTTAATGTAGTAGAGTTGACTCACTCGGGGTTCTTATTGAGTAAAATTATATGAAACATCAGAAAACAATAAAAGATGCCTCATTACTGATGACTTTAATTTAATATGATTTTAAAATGAAGAGGAAATGAGGTTACTTTGTGTTGTGCCAACATGTATGCATTAAGATTTAGAATCGTAGGTGATTGCCCCTAATGAACAACAGTTCTTATTATATAATCTTTAAAAAATCAGTTTGGTGACACATAGTGTCTATTAAATGACTTGGCGACAGAACTAGGTAAAATATATTAATAGAACCACAATAAGTATTATAATATATCTTTATAAATATGAATTATGTTGGTTAATATTTCATTCACGTTAGGAAAACTGCACGTGGACATTGCAAATTTATTCCTGGCGTTTGAACAATTGTGCACGAAGAATTATGATGAAAACTCCTTTTCTATTTTTCACTAGTTACGACATCGGTATTTCAAACACGTGAGTAAGAAGTATTTACAGAGGGCAATGTACGCTTTTGAATACCAGATCTTATCTCACAATACCCTGGTTATTTTATCAAGGCTTGTAATCACCCTGACTATCATGTCAACACACATTTCAGTTTGCCTTTGCAATTCGGTCTGACAATCTACTGTGGATTGAAATTTCGTTTATATATTGCAGTTAAGTTTATATCTGTGGTAATTCAATACAATCATGAATAACAGATAACGGTATAAGTACCTACATCACACGTTACACAAACGAGAAAGTTATAAACAAGATTAATATAATATAATGATATCCTTCCGCTAACGAGAAAGTCAGTAACTTCTCGGAATGCAGATAATTATTTCAAATTGTTACATATTTATATCCTGTTGTGCGCAACACTATATGTTTAGGAAAACAACGCAGGAACATAGGGCTTTGTCGACAATGAGGAGCTAATAGAAGAACAAGTGTATTCAGTATAGAGACCACAGGCACGTACAATATCATGATACGAGTCAGATTGGGATCAGTTAAAACATTGGTGCAAATAAAAGAAACATCACGTTTAGAGGCTTATTAAATATATCAATGGAATAAAGGAAAAGAGCAAAATAAAGGGGAAAAGTAGGGACATTAATTGTTTGGCCGAAAGTAAGGGAATAAAAGACAAATATAGCAGAGGTACTAATGTACAGCCTTGGGGAGTGAAGAATTGTTGATAGTAATTAGGGTATAGTCATCGTTTGTTGAAAAAGTTGAATTATTCATATTAATGTGGCAAGTAAGCTATTTATCTCCACAGTCAGCGACATGGCACAGTTGAATCACGTTAAGTCAATACAGAAGACCAGGTCCAAGAGCATGCGAACTGTCCAGGTGTTTAGCTCTGCAGATTGTGTGCACCTCGACTTCTCGCACTTACTGCATGGCTTGCCTGTCTCTTCTTACCGGCCAGCGGTACCTCACTGACCCAATTTTAGGCACCCCGTCACTGTGTGGATCTGTTCGAGGCGTAATTTACGAGAAATTGTTACGCTGCGTTACGCATCAGTTACGTAATATAACATTGCGCAGAGAGCGAGCGAGCGAGACGGCGAGATTCTCGTGACACGACACGCCCCTCTGTGGCGACCCTAGGTGAACTGTTTAAAGACGCCTCTCGGTTTCTTGTACCGGTGGCAGAACTTTAACAAGTGCTTGCACATTGTAACAGTACATATTAACTCACGTTCTTGTGCAGTCTTGTATAACTTGTGTAACAGTATTTATCAGTGATAAGAAATAAAGAAAACAGTAAATTAACACGTATGACCTTGAAGACGGGACGGAAAGTGTCGTCTATCAGCCTGTACGTGTCAAAATAAGAACGGTGTCCTAAATGAGTTGAAGTTGAAAATGTAGCGAGTGAACTTCCTCGTGTGGTAATGATGTAACGCGTGACGCGCGGCCCGACCCGATAACAACTAACCTACATATTTCTCTTCTCCCCGGCGTGCTCTGGAAATGTGGAAGTTTGCCGTTATTTATATCATGAACCGATTTACGTTGCAATGATTAAATACTTTCATAAATATGTCCACAATTTTGAATGTTGTGTAGGATAAATTATTAATAGGCAGTTATCCAATAGTTCGGCTTTAAGTCAAGCTCTACTCCAATCGAAACTAAGCCAGACCACAAGTCTGTTCGCCTCGCTGCAATACATCGGCTGTGCGATGGGGGCAGACTGTATGGGCCCGTGTTGCCTTATTTGACCCCAAGGAACTCTGTCAGTGCCCTTGTCCATGGAGAAGAGGTCCAGGGGTCCAAGAGGCACCCCAGGGAGCGGTATCGGTGCCCCTTGATGGCTGGCCAGACGCCGAGGGGGGAAGGGTAAGGCCCGTCTCTCTCTATCGCTTTCGCCATATAACTCCGTCTATATATGCTTTTGACAGTCCTTTCTAAGGACAGGGAGTTGACAGAGCGCGTGTCACCTTGGTAACTGTAGACTTTAAGGTATCTTGCAGCCCCAAAGGCACTGACACTATTTCGGGGGAGGGCATGTGCTTGATCGTTGGTCGTGTCCCTACACGGTAAGTTTGTTTACACTTGCCCACTCATACTTAAGCGCGCCATTTTTGGGATTCCGGCAAAGCATGTTAGTTTGCTCCACGTGGGGCATGGTGCACGCGAGGTGCAATGCACACCGGGTAATAGCTAATATCTCACACCCGGCATGTTAATAGGGTTAGTCGATCATAATTAATGACACGCTCTTGTGAGCAGTGAACGCTGGATATTATTATTGTTAATTAGTTTGAGAGATGTTAAAAGGTTCATAGTCTATTGAGTATGATAAAATTTAATATACAGAATGTCTTGAAATTTAGAAGTATTGAAGTGAACATTTTTAGAATCTGCTCTAGAAGTTTGAAATCAGGTATAAGGAAAGTTATGGTTGACAACATTATATCAATAAAAAAAGCTGTCATTCATAAGAAATATTATTCATATTATGGATTTTTTTATATTGAACTGGTAGTAATCATTAACGTTTTTATAGTTTTTGATACATATTTATTCTAATTGATATGTAAATTATTAGTATGTAACTCTTAACTTATAATGCACTCTTTAACATAAGTGTCAAGTGAAATGTATTGTTTTAGTGACAAAACTTTAAATACCATATAGCAGAAAAGATAACATGTTACCATGCTCATAAAAATCCAGATAGAAAAAAATTAAAATTAGTCTTGATTCATAAAATAAACACTTTATTAAAAATAATTCAACCTTTCCACATCCAGCACACTTGGTGTCAATGGCAATATTTAATTTGTATCTGTTTCAATTTTATTTCAAACACAGGTATTGAACCCTTTGGGTTACATGTTTGTTTCTTTTTTCCCATCAATATAGCATTATGAAAGACCCTTACACCTTTATGCTAATAGAGTACTTATGGTAGTTATGATTGATTCAAATAGAAGTCAGATTCGAGTCTTATCTCTAGGCTTAGATTGTAAGTACTTTTTAGGGACCAGACTGTTATGGTATCTTCTTGATCCAGTACCTTTTACTTAAAGGTCCTCTCCTATCAACAATTGGTCTGCCATTTTGTGTTTTCGGAAAATGACATGAAACAAGGCGCTGTACTTTCTTATTTATCAAGTTATCAAATCTAAATCAACCAAAATGTTACCCTCGGTAACATGTTTCAACTTTGTTGTTATTATCATTTACTGATAACATATAAGAATAAACAATATTTATTTCGTTCCCACAAAAAATATCCTGATAGAAGTGTCCTTTTACTGTTTTCTTCTATGGTCAGTGACTAGATCTGTGAATAACAAAATGGTTTATTAGAGAAAGCTAACAAACTTAATGGTTATACAAGCATCAAATGCATGAAATACCCAAATTAGTTTTGATATATTTTGATGATTTTGATTGGACAATGTTTTAAAAATCATGTAACTAGAAAAGATGTGCTTTCATTTATGGTTTATTCATACCTGGTATGATGTAACAAACCTGATATGATGTAACAAACCTGGTATGATGTAACAAACCTGATATGATGTAACATACCTGGTATAATGTAACATACCTGGTATGATGTAACAAACCTGGTATGATGTAACAAACCTGGTATGATGTAACAAACCTGATATGATGTAACAAACCTGGTATGATGTAACAAACCTGATATGATGTAACATACCTGGTATAATGTAACATACCTGGTATGATGTAACAAACCTGGTATGATGTAACAAACCTGATATGATGTAACAAACCTGGTATGATGTAACAAACCTGGTATGATGTAACATACCTGGTATGATGTAACAAACCTGATATGATGTAACAAACCTGGTATGATGTAACAAACCTGATATAATGTAACATACCTGGTATGATGTAACATTCCTGATATGATGTAACATACCTGATATGATATAACTTTCCTGATATGTATTATTCCTGATATGATGTAACATTCCTGATATGATGTGACATACATGATATGTCACATTCCTGATATGATGTAACATACCTGATATGATATAACATACCTGATATGAAGTAACATACATGATATGATGTAACATTCCTGATATGAAGTAACATACATGATATGATGTAACATTCCTGATATGATGTAACATTCCATTCAGAACAATCAGGTTTATAGCATGTCTTTTCTTTTAAAATACAACTGTCTAAACTTGCTTAAACTTATCTTTCTTCAAGGATGTCCAAAAACCACATTAAAGGGGCACAGAGTATGTTTTTGGGGTCAAATACATCAACTTCATAGATGGTGTAATTTCACTGACATGTATGTTTATTTCTTAAAATGAACACCACAATGGTTATCAGTTAGCATATTGACAATGTACAGGAAATAAGTCAAGATTAATGATCGAAAACCCATTAATGTAATTTTGGAAACTTAATTATTGCTGACACATCGAGAAATATAGATTGATATTGCTCAGTAGGTCATTTAACTAATATACATGCAAATGGGATGCATTATTCCGACTTCTTTACATTTGTATGCTCGTTTTTTTATTTACAATTGAAAACATGAAAATGTCATAATTTTGGCACTTGAGACATAAAGATGCAGCTTTAGATTTGAACTTAACACAGGTTATATGATATTTTGGCCACTATTTAAGTCACATTCAAAATTCATGAAAATTTCTCTGTGTCACTTTAAATAAATGATCAGCAAAATACATATGACACTGTGCAGTTTAGAAGTTGAACATTTTGATGTAAAGTCAGATGATTTTGACAAATGCTTTTACCATTCTGTTGCAATAAAGATTTAAATATTGCTATCATGTCCAAAACATCATTGATTGCTATAATATACATTTATCTTTATTTCTATGTGGATAAATCCACATTATGAAATAAATGTGCCATCAAGATTAAGTATAAAGTGGAACTTTTACAATTTCATCAATGTGTGGGAAGTATAACATGTCCTTATCCCTGTTGCAGTGGTCACCAGTCCAACGCCCAGTCCCAGCTGTTTGCCAGCGCTGCAGGATGTTCACCCACCCCCTACAAGGATGCATGGATCTTCGACATGGCCAACCCTGCCAAACACAGGTACCTATAACTGTTGCTCTCTCATGTTGTCATGTATCTGAACTTTGCATATAAACCTCAGTTGTCATATTTGTTTACTTTTGAGGTTCTCCTTTCGAAGATAAACCTTCTGTCAGGGTTATATACAACATCCTGTGAACCTTCAATAGAATTTTAACACTGAGATGTTTACTTTATGATGAAAGTCAGTTTGATTAAAATCAACAGTGTTCCAAGGAATAACAGTTTTTAAATATTGACTCTAATGGGATTCGAACCTACTCTATAAGGGGCTTTCCTCTCCACAAGGGTCTGAAGGCAGCCTCACTCACTGAACTTTGATTATAGCTGTGAATTAAGCCAACCATTACAAAAACATTCTCAAACCCTAAATTTTACATGGTCAGTTCTACAAATAAGAAAACCTGATATAATTAACATAGATAAAACTGGTACAATATAATTAACATAAATGAAACTGGTACAATATAATTAACATAAATGAAACTGTTACAATATGTTGAACATAAATATATGTTCAGCAGAAGGAAAACTCTTATAATTTGTTAAACATGAAGTAAAGATGAATCAACTTTTTAAATATAAATGAAAAAAATTTACAGTAGAGGGAAAACTTTAAAAGATAGATAAAGGCTTTTATAGTTTGTTTATCTTAAATAAAACTGTTACAAAATGTTCATCATTAATGAAAACAGTTATAGTTTGTTCAAAATAAATGTAAATTATTACAGTTTGAACAGTATGAATAGAAAATGGTATACAGTAATGTGTTCAACATAAATTAAAACTGATATTTTTGTTCAACATTAATGAAAACTGATATAGTCTGTTCAACATAAATGAAAGCTGATATAGTTTGTTCAACATTAATGAAAACTGATATAGTTTGTTTAACATAAATAAATACTGAAATAGTTTGTTCTAGATCAATGAAAACTGATATAGTTTGTTCAACATTAATGAAAACTGATATAGTTTGTTCAACATTAATGAAAACTGATATAGTTTGTTCAACATAAATGAAAACTGATATAGTTTGTTCAACATTAATGAAAACTGATATTTTTGTTCAACATTAATGAAAACTGATATAGTTTGTTCAACATAAAAGAAAACATATAGTTTCTTCAAGATAAGTAAAACTGTTACAGTTTGTTGAACATAAAAAGAAACTATTACAATATTCTTTAACATAGATAAATGATCAGTTTAGAATAAAAGAAGTTACAACATTTTCAACAAAAATCAATAGCGTTCTAGTAAAATCAACCTTAAATGACATCTTGATAAACACTCTCAATTAAAAATATAGTTCCCTCTCACTTTACACTTTATAACTTTGAACAACACAAGTTTTGAATAAATTCTATATATATATATAAACATAAAATGCTTTTCAGGACATCACTAGTCACCTGCTTAACCGTCAACACAGCCACAATTCAGTGGCCCCGTGTTAAATTTGTTAACAAGGGATTATGACAACAGTAGCTTCAAAGCTGCACACATACACCGCAGACATGTTCATAAACATGGTTCCACTAAACTGAAAAATAAACAAGAATCCTGCAACATAGTAAATCTCACTTGCAAAATGCAACAAGCACTATAAGAGTCTCTAAAAACCTGCTGTTCTTATTTATATGGACAAAGCTGTCTTCTTCATTTCCATTCTGATCAATCAAATATCTATGATTAAAGCTCACCCCATAGAAGGCCTTGATGTAGAGCTATAGACTGTCAACAGATGCATTCATTGTTGGTCTGTTCTTCTGTTTAATCTGCTGAAATGTGTCATATAAACATGTTATGTCATCACCACGAGCGTCCATGTCATGCACATTCTTGACCACAATTACACGTCCTCACATGTTTAAACTGCACATATGACATGAGTTGACAAAGAGAGGAAATTCAATTATGTAGCTTGTGAGGTCTTCTTTATACATTTTGGCACTGGCAGCAAGGTCTGGAGGGGTTGGTTGCTTGGATTACCCCCTCTTCGTGGTTAGTCCTCATTCCTGGCTAATCTATTGTGAGGTTTCTGTAGTTTCTGCTTTGGATAGAAGGTATTTGACATCCTTGGAGATTGAAACCTGATTCTGATCATGCAGAAGTTGCTCATTGGTGCTATCATTTTTTTGACATTTAAACACACAATTTTTAACTAAAGCCAGAGTGCTGTCTATGATTTTTTAGCTCACTCTCTAGATTTGATGACAGCAGTAGGTTTAGAAACTATGTTGACCTTAGAATCAAGATACAATATGGTTTTTGATTTCGTTAGTTGTTTTGGTTTTATGCAGGTTTAGAAATATAAGATAGTAAGTATACTCAGGTTTTTGTTGGTCATAAACAGGTTTTGAAATATTAGTTTCTTATCTGCAGGGTAAAAAATATTAGTTGGTTGTTTTAAGGTTTAGATAATTTGTGGGAAAAATAAAGCGTAAACTTTGTCTTTGAATTTCTGAACTGAGTTGTTCTTTTTAAATACATATGTTTTCTTAAATATTCTTTGCATTTATTGCAATGTACATGCATGTTCGTAACATTTTGTCAAGAAGATGTGTTAAAAGAGACTTAACCTACTATTAAAGCATTGCTTGTTCCATGTTTAAGCATGTTTTATTAACACATGTCAGGATTTCACAATGAAGTATGAAGGTGGGGGGTCAGATAATAGTCACAAGGTAAGTCATGTTTGTGCTTCTGGCAGGTAAAACTGATTCATGGAGACTAATCCATGCAAAACTTGGAGTCCCGTTAGATATAACTGTCATTACGAGAACATGTCCGTTCTCTCTATGATGTGGAGTACGACAGTGCACCTGGAAAACTTTACCCATTTCATGATCCCGTTCTTGACTTTACTCTCTTCTTATACATCTTAAATAGTAGTAGTTTTATATCAGGGTTTAACATTTTTCTGCAGAAAACATGCTTTTGCTTTCCTGATTTATGAGGCCTTTTCATTGTGGGGAAAAAAGATTAATTGAAGGTTTGATTGTATTTTAGCTTAAGGAGGATTTGTGAACAAAGCATAACACTGATATATGTAGTAAATATTTAAATTTAAACTTGTATATGTAACTTGTTTTACTGAGGTTGAATATTTTGTTCTTTGTTTCAAAGAAAAGAATTCAATAGAATAATTGATGGCTGAAAAGGTTAATTAAAATGCCAATTACATATTTTTATGAACATTGTCTACGCCTTTTACTGTCACTATTTTCATTTAGAATAACGTGAAAAAACATATTTGAGCTTTATCATTGGTAAAATTAAATCCACCAAGAAACAAATTGGGACACATGTTCTACATAATTAACCATTTTTATCTCTTGTTTGCGCCAGTGTTAAACATGTTGAAAGAGGGAAGCTAAGTTCCACACACATCTCGTGTCCCTGTGTACCTGGTACCTCACCCCAACAGTCTCAAACATTTGACACATTTCACATAAAAACGAGTCATTTTGCGGTATGATATATATCCAGCTTTCTAGCGGTGTGGCCCTCGCGTCTTATGTCAGCAATTAAACTAGCAAGTCTAGGTGACATTTACGAGCAGGGGTTATGTATACTCCCGAGCTCTTCAGTTGCCTCATTGCTCAGATTAAATAGTTGAAATTATATGAAGGGACAAATTGATGAGATGTTTATGTAACTGAATTATCCTCAAATTAATTAATATAAAGACCAAATTGATGAGATGTTTAAGTAACTCAGTTGCCAACTTTGAAGTCAGAAGGTAAGTTTGTTACTTGTGGAGAAGAAAGACAAGGGTGTCTTGATGACTTTATTTCACATTAGTGATGTTTCCTGTAGATTCTTCTATCATTATCAAGCATAGTATAGTAATTTAGTATAGTGAGCTGCAGGAATTCATACATGAAAGGTATGATGGTATGATAGAGAGACGACAATGATAACAATAACAACAACATGAGGGAACAAGGAGATGATTGTGGAATAAATATAAGTATGATTCGTAAAAGATTTAATGATATTCAGAAACAATTTAATATTTAAGGTTTTCACATGGTTGAAAGAATAATTAGGTAGTAAGTTACATCTGCTTTTTAGATATGTCAAGTTTAAGTGTATTGCATCTAACAATTAATCTTTTAAATAAGAAAGCTCTAGGGTGCATGAGAATATGACGTTTAAAAAGCATGAATAAGGCCTAAGGCCCAAGGCCAAAGTTAAGATATAGAGTAATTATATTGTATGGCCACAGTTTTCTTCTGTATATATCCCACTTATATTGTAATTGATGTGAAAAGGAAGAAGGTGAACAATCTCTAGGTCAGTGCATTTGAACATTTTTCAATTCTTCCTTTTTACACTTAATAGGTATGTACATTGTACATGTAACAACACTTTATTGATTATAGTAGTTGTTTAATAACTAATATGATTTCCTAAGATAAAACTAGATTGAAAAACTTAATTAGATATAATCAAAGTTATTCATTTTCTTTAATTGATAAAGAAGAGCAGAAACTTTTGCCATAAAGTTTCTCATATTCATTTATTTATGACAAGGAAATGTATTCTTTCTTATTACAAGCAAACAAACCTTGGAAGGAAATGTGAGATACTTTACCCCAGTGCCAAATATTTTGATTGAAATTCATTGTTTTGCAGCATTCTATTGCCTCCATGTGATTTGCTTGAATATTCATTAGCAGAAAATGAGAGCAATTATTTCAGTTGATTACTCCATATGTTGGGGGTAAATCCGCGCAGATCAAAGTCAGTTAATAAAACTGGGAGCACTTAACCCAACGCTGGCTGAAGGAACTTTACAGGTTAAACTGAGGAGCGCTTAATAATAATCAATGAATGATTTGTAGTGTGGGGGGAACACTGACCGTTGGGAAGAGAAAATCCAATTAACCCATGAGGCGTCTCTCCCTGGCAGTGATGATTACTTTCCTCGGAAAATAACCACTGATGACATCGTGTGATTCAATAATGACTACGACAAGACTGTCGCTCAACTTCTTATGTCCACGACGCTCCCTAGAGCCAAACAGCCCCCCGAACAAATTCATGTCTTTGTGTGTGGAATTAGTTTATCAACATACAAACTATCTGAATAATCTAATTACTCAATTATTGAAATAGAGTGGAAATAAATTACCAGCTTGTTAGAGAGCATACTAATCTAATCACAAGCTCAAAATGAAGTGAACGCTCCGGCCCCTCTGTTTCTGCTTCGGTAATGGAGTGAAATACTCATAGATATTGCTCAGAATATGGCAGCGTTTATTCTGAGTAATGGCATCGCTTGATTAGGGCTTAGGTCGAAAATACTTCCCAACACTTAAATTTGTGAATTAAGTAAGAAAATGAAGCTTAATCAGGTGTTGTGGGGTCTTGAAGTCGTCCATGACAAATTTATCACTTGAATAGCCCCGAGGATTTTCCCATAAGCATATAAGTTAGGGGGAGATGGAAACGTCATTTTGGCGGAGGAGGATTTGTTGGTGATGTTAGAAGCAGATCTGACTGGTAGAGTTTACATGCAATCTGCAATGGTAGAATGTTCCGTGTTCTTGCTGCTTGCTCCACAACTGCACACCTTGACTACGGCATCCACTCCTGGTGAGTTACCTGTCATCTACCTGTAATTAGTTCTGATTGGTAGAGAGTCACGATGATGTCATTTGATCTTTCAGCTTTTGCTGATAGCCTCTTCCTCCCAGGTTGTGTTTCTGATGAAAGGGCATCATTGACAACTTATGATGCCGTAGGATTTACTGATAATTATGATTTTTTTAAAATTTCATTAATGAGCTAGATTAAATGGCAGATATCATTATTTGCTGTGATCATGTTTAAGACAAACTCAATTGGTTGTCCATTTTGTCTGTGTATTGATATCAGATATTGACGCCCCTCCTTTCTGTCCTCTTTCTCTGTCCAAAGTTTCAGCTGATCAACATAGCTAATTAGTATGCAGTTTTTACAACTTCTGGAACTCCTTCAAGGACTTTGTGATTTATTAGAATTTTTTTATGATTAATAATCATATCTTGAAATAATTAATAATCTAATTTGTAAGAATCTACCTAACAGTAAATGGCCCAAGTACTTGATTAGTTATGCTTATAATAATGAATGGTTTCCAGAGGTTTCCTGATCAATATTTATCCATTTGGAATTTTAGACATATGTGTGATTATTTTTTAATTTTGATGGCAATGAAACCTGAACTTGTTTTCGTAAATCAAATCATGCATTGTTTTATTTGTCTGTAGAAGGGTGTTATGAACCTGTTGTCAATAAGTAAATAACTTGGTTCATATGCATATGCATTACCCTCTATTTCTACCTCATACAATGGTATGGGGTGCAGGTACAATAATGGTGTAAGTTGTGGGTGCATGAATTGTGTAAGATGCATGTGCATCATGGTGTAAGATGCATGTGCATCATAGTGTAAGATGCATGTGCATCAGAGGTGTTTAGAGCTTCCTTGAGGATCTCCTAGAATTCTTATTTGAAAAGGGAAATATAGAAGCAGTTAACTATCTATTGTGGTTATGTCATTGTAGATTGAGTTAAGCTACATAAATTGATTCAGTGCATTAGACTATTCATGTGAAAGACTAGAAATGTTTACTCTTCATAGTTCAGATCTTGACAGTTTATAAGAGTGTCATTCTATATAGTATTGATTTGGTTCTGTGAGTAGTCACTCATTTGATGGTTATGTTAGCTGCTAAGACATTATGAACAAAATAATGTGTGAAATGAACAACAATGAGAAACCATTTATGTGCTGCACTAATGACTTTCTGATGACCTTGATGAAGACTGACATACTTTCAGGGAACTTTAATTGAGTTAATGAGACGCTAGTGTCTTCATTCAGATAAAAATACTTCAAGGACCTAGAGATACAGATATCTATTACTCTAATAAAGGTTGACATGTTAACATCACATTGTTTTTCAAACCATTAAGCAAAACTTAAGGCTAGTATAAGCGAAAGAACATGAAGAATATTTATTCATTTGCCATTTCAAATTATCTTTAGGAGATTTATGTATTAATTCAAAGGTTTATTGAATACTTAAGTCAAGTTTGACAACCTTTTAAGTTACTTGTATCAAAATGACTTGTCCTCTTATGTCAAATATTTGCAGAGAATGAACAGTGATATTTCTTCTAAGATTCTTTCTTCTGATAATTGAGTTAAAAGTTCAGCATTTATTGTACAATGCCAAATGTAGAAGATAAGGTGCATAAATGTGTCTTGTAATTGTATCAAACATTTTTGTTACCCTTAGGGTGACAAATAAGAAGTGACATATTCATCATATGTGCACATATGAACATGTCATTTTTGCTTAGCTATGATTGTTGTTTTCTTGCTGTCACTTTGGTAATACAAACGTTCACACTCATTTTGTAAATGCCATATGACACTCTTCTGTAAGGGTTCGTACCACTCCTCATTTCAGTAATTCAATATATTGCAGTACAGAAAAGCTTATTTCAATACATACTGCACTATATTGGTAGTTTTCATATTTTAGTTTTTAGATGCTCTCTTGACTAAATAACAGCAATTAGAATAGTGATCAGTACTCAACTGGCTGTCGTTTTGTAAAGAGAGAAAATTCAGCGACTACTTTCAGATTTTTAACATTTATGTACTATTTTAACTCGGCAAGTTCACACTTTAACAACTTTTAGTAAAATTTTATTGGGTTACATTTTTCTGCAATTTTACAAAGAAATGATTAATTTTAAAACCTCCAATATACTGAATTTTTTGTGACGGGGTATCATGGTAGGTATCATGTTGTTACTGTATTTCATTATACCGATATAACGATAATACTGTGCACCCTTACTCTTCTGATGGCGTTCATATCTATTTGAATTTCTGGGTTTTAACATTATCTAAACATTGCCTCACTGTTGCTGATTATGTGCATGATTTCTTCTATCTCATTCTAGGAATAAACTGGGGCTTTTATTTCTTGTATCTCATTTTAGGAATAAACTAGGGCTTTCATTTCTTCTGTCTCATCTTAGGAATAAACTGGGGCTTTCAGTTCTTCTATCTCATCTTAGGAATAAACTAGGGCTTTCATTTCTTCTATCTCATATTAGGAATTAACTAGCGCTTTGCTGAGTGTGTGACTTCTCAGGTCTGTGTAAGGTGGGTGAAGTAGGACTAAGTATGAAAGTTGTATTCAGGAACTGTTCACACCCAAGTAGGCTTTGGCACAACAATACACTCATAATTCAGCTAACATTTTAGAGTTGTCTTTATTACAGCTGTGAGATTTAGTTATGCTTTCAAACTGTAAGATATATATGTAATTTAAGATATGTAATATTTCTTTGTTGTTATTGTCAACACTTAACTAGCATCACTTCAACAAAAACATAAACAGTAATCTTTGTATATACATACATACATGTATCACTTCAACCACAATGACAGAAACTCCTGATAAGACTCTTATTAGTTCAACAACAACAACAACAACAACGACTTTAGCCTCAGATATGAACTTATGTATCTTCAACAACATAAGTAGAAGCCCTTGTTCATAATGTGGATAGCACTTGTAGGTGCAGCAGCCCATGTCATTGAGGATCATGTGAATGCCTACCTTCAGGTAAAGATCGCCTAACGACCCCGTAACATTTCATCGTCTTATGTAGATGAGACAGGGGACAGACAGGAATGAAGTGAAATTTATTTCAAGGGTGAAAGTCCAAGACGAAAAGTTTTGACACTGAATTCCAAATGTGGAGACATTTGTCATTTTAGTTTGAAACCGACAGTTTTGACTACTTTTCTTGTTTAAACGTGTTTCATCATATGTAATATACTTATATATTTAAAAGGAATATGAATGAGTTCTGACTTCTCCTTAATTACTTCTGTAAGCTGAACTCATTCTGGCATGAACCTTGTAGTAAAAGAACCAGTAACATTGGCTTTACATCCTCCATCTTGCTTCTTTACAATACAAACCAGTAGCATTGGCTTTACATCCTCCATCTTGCTTCTTTACAATACAAACCAGTAGCATTGGCTTTACATCCTCCATCTTGCTTCTTTACAATACAAACCAGTAGCATTGGCTTTACATCCTCCATCTTGCTTCTTTACAATACAAACCAGTAGCATTGGCTTTACATCCTCCATCTTGCTTCTTTACAATACAAACCAGTAGCATTGGCTTTACATCCTCCATCTTGCTTCTTTACAATACAAACCAGTAGCATTGGCTTTACATCCTCCATCTTGCTTCTTTACAATACAAACCAGTAGCATTGGCTTTACATCCTCCATCTTGCTTCTTTACAATACAAACCAGTAGCATTGGCTTTACATCCTCCATCTTGCTTCTTTACAATACAAACCAGTAGCATTGGCTTTACATCCTCCATCTTGCTTCTTTACAATACAAACCAGTAGCATTGGCTTTACATCCTCCATCTTGCTTCTTTACAATACAAACCAGTAGCATTGGCTTTACATCCTCCATCTTGCTTCTTTACAATACAAACCAGTAGCATTGGCTTTACATCCTCCATCTTGCTTCTTTACAATACAAACCAGTAGCATTGGCTTTACATCCTCCATCTTGCTTCTTTACAATACAAACCAGTAACATTGGCTTTACATCCTCCATCTTGCTTCTTTACAATACAAACCAGTAGCATTGGCTTTACATCCTCCATCTTGCTTCTTTACAATACAAACCAGTAGCATTGGCTTTACATCCTCCATCTTGCTTCTTTACAATACAAACCAGTAGCATTGGCTTTACATCCTCCATCTTGCTTCTTTACAATACAAACCAGTAACATTGGCTTTACATCCTCCATCTTGCTTCTTTACAATACAAACCAGTAGCATTGGCTTTACATCCTCCATCTTGCTTCTTTACAATACAAACCAGTAGCATTGGCTTTACATCCTCCATCTTGCTTCTTTACAATACAAACCAGTAGCATTGGCTTTACATCCTCCATCTTGCTTCTTTACAATACAAACCAGTAGCATTGGCTTTACATCCTCCATCTTGCATCTTTACAATACAAACCAGTAGCATTGGCTTTACATCCTCCATCTTGCTTCTTTACAATACAAACCAGTAGCATTGGCTTTACATCCTCCATCTTGCTTCTTTACAATACAAACCAGTAGCATTGGCTTTACATCCTCCATCTTGCTTCTTTACAATACAAACCAGTAGCATTGGCTTTACATCCTCCATCTTGCTTCTTTACAATACAAACCAGTAGCATTGGCTTTACATCCTCCATCTTGCTTCTTTACAATACAAACCAGTAGCATTGGCTTTACATCCTCCATCTTGCTTCTTTACAATACAAACCAGTAGCATTGGCTTTACATCCTCCATCTTGCTTCTTTACAATACAAACCAGTAGCATTGGCTTTACATCCTCCATCTTGCTTCTTTACAATACAAACCAGTAGCATTGGCTTTACATCCTCCATCTTGCTTCTTTACAATACAAACCAGTAGCATTGGCTTTACATCCTCCATCTTGCTTCTTTACAATACAAACCAGTAGCATTGGCTTTACATCCTCCATCTTGCTTCTTTACAATACAAACCAGTAGCATTGGCTTTACATCCTCCATCTTGCTTCTTTACAATACAAACCAGTAGCATTGGCTTTACATCCTCCATCTTGCTTCTTTACAATACAAACCAGTAGCATTGGCTTTACATCCTCCATCTTGCTTCTTTACAATACAAACCAGTAGCATTGGCTTTACATCCTCCATCTTGCTTCTTTACAATACAAACCAGTAGCATTGGCTTTACATCCTCCATCTTGCTTCTTTACAATACAAACCAGTAGCATTGGCTTTACATCCTCCATCTTGCTTCTTTACAATACAAACCAGTAGCATTGGCTTTACATCCTCCATCTTGCTTCTTTACAATACAAACCAGTAGCATTGGCTTTACATCCTCCATCTTGCTTCTTTACAATACAAACCAGTAGCATCTCAGGACGCTCATGAGTGGCTTCATTTCTATAAAATGTGTCTTTTTGAGAGAATCAAACTATATTTTATAATTGTATATTCTAAGCAGCCAAATATTACTTTAGTAACATGCTTCAAATAAAGTGTTATGAAATGATCCTGTATTAGTGACATAAATGTATAAACAGGAATGTTGTTGCCTTGAAAAAAATATCCAATAAGACTCAAAGGATCAAAGTCTATGGGTTGCCTAGTTTTCAGGGTGATTGATAGTAATAATGCCATATCTAGCAAAAGGTTATTGTTTTCTCTTCAATAGCGTTTAAGTCTGATGGGCTACAGAGCCTACAGCCCAACTTTTTTTATTTTCATCAGCTATTTGACACTTAAATGTATAACACACAAAACATTGAATTGAAAAGTTTTGTTGACCACAAGTTTGATCTAACTGGTCATTGCCTGGTCACTATTTGTTCTGATTGTCACAAATCATTGGTTGGTGATATCACACACTTATTTCAAGCAGTTAGGGTCAGAATCTGGGTTGTCGCAAAACGTTTTTATGCAATATGAAAAAGGGGTTCAAGCTAATTAACAAGGTTCTTCTTGCTTAGAAGTGGCTTAAATGTCTTAAATTGCAAGGGTATAAAAAATTAGTGGTGGATCAAGGAATATTAAAAGGGGCGGGAGGGTGGATTTTTGTATGGTAGATTTTTTAACAAAAAATTCCCTAAGGGGGTGGGGGGTTTGAACCTCCTGAACCAAACTCCATTCATCCTACCAAACTCCGCAGATCAGCCACTACATCAAGCAATTTAATTTAAGTCCTCTCTCAACTCGTACTTTACGTCTTTTCAAGGTGTCTCATGTGTCTAAATCAAGACCGGCTACATCACTCTGAGAGCTATAAAATATACAAAGCTTGTTGTGTGACATAATATGACTTTAATTTCTGAAGAGGGATTGTTTACATCTTGGAAGCAGTAGTCAACAGTTTACTTCTTGTTGTTGAGGTAATAGTTTCATTGTGTTAATGATAAAAGTTTTAATAAGGTTATCAGCTAGTGGTTTCTTGGTGTTCAAATGGTTGCATTGATAAGGAACAAGATTTGATCTCATTAGAGCAACAGGTGACATTGGTATTGAAAGGCGTCCAGCATTGGTCTGTTTGTCCGTCTATCTATCAGTCCATCCATGGGTCTATCCCTTTGTAAACTTTTCACATTTTCTACTTCTGTGTGTCCATGATAATTTTAGAAATGGCCATAACTTTTGATAGGTCATTGACAAGCCTTTGATACTTGACAATTGTCTCCCTTGTGACCTTGAAGGTGCTGTTATTTTCCTTGACCTTGTTCGATTGACTTGGCGCAGGAATCATATCTCTGAGCACCAAACGTTGATAAAAACATTCTCTTCCTGATGTAAACTCATAGTTTGATATTATCTTTTAAAAAAACAGTTCATGATTTATAAAAAAAAATTCAAAATGAATAAATGTTTGTCAGGAGGTGTACGTTAATGGTCAAAAATGTTATTTTATTTAATCATGATTTTTTTACATTTAATTCCATTTATGTTAATGTGTATGCTTTGAGTCAAGATAGTTTATAAAAGGTTTAACTTTTCATATGAATTTTAAACATTGTAATTTTAACTTTTTCATCAAATCATCTGTCATGAAATGACCTCAAAATAACAAACAACAATGTAATTGAATAATTGATTAAATCAGAAGAGTAAAACAAAATTAAAAACAAAAGGTCTTGACTTCTTCGCTCCCTTGACACTTTCAGATTCTTTGAAAAACTTTTCCATTTTCCCTGAGAGTTCCATTCTTTAACTTAAAAGCGCCACACTCGTTCACTGCCAAATAATCAGCAAGCTCCTTAAGTCGACTGATTGATTAAAAAGCAAATCCCATCCATACAGAGACCATCAATCACCCATGCTGGTGCGCGGATCAACTTGATTTCTCCCTGCCACTGCAATAGGAAATTTATTCATAGGTATCATCTGCCTCTGAGTTGGGGACCATTCAGTGAGGTGATCCATCAAGTCCGCAGATCTCCGACAGAGGTGGCAGCACTGCTGTGTCTAGACTTCACACTTAGAGCGCAATACCAACACTGACGCAACACTTTGACTGTCCACAACTCAACATAGCATCACTCCCTATCAGTCCAGCATCCTTCTAACCTTTTCAATACTGTCCTCAACTCAACATAGCATCACTCTTTTTCCGTCCAGTATCATTCTAACCTTTTCAATACTGTCCCCAACTCAGCATAGCATCACTCCCTATCAGTCCAGTATCATTCTTTCATATACAATACTGTCCTCAACTCAGCATAGCATCACTCCCTATCTGTCCAGTATCATTCTAACCTTTTCAATACTGTCCTCAACTCAGCATAGCATCACTCTCTATCAGTCCAGTATCATTCTAACCTTTTCAATACTGTCCTCAACTCAGCATAGCATCACTCCCTGTCCGTCCAGTATCATTCTTACATATACAATACTGTCCTCAACTCAGGATAGCATCACTCCCTATCTGTCCAGTATCATTCTTACATATACAATACTGTCCTCAACTCAGCATAGCATCACTCCCTATCTGTCCAGTATCATTCTAACCTTTTCAATACTGTCCTCAACTTAACATAGCATCACTCCCTATCAGTCCAGTATCATTCTAACATATACAATACTGTCCTCAACTCAGCATAGCATCACTCTCTATCAGTCCAGTATCATTCTAACCTTTTCAATACTGTCCTCAACTCAGCATAGCATCACTCCCTATCTGTCCAGTATCATTCTAACCTTTTCAATACTGTCCTCAACTCAGCATAGCATCACTCCCTATCTGTCCAGTATCATTCTAACCTTTTCAATACTGTCCTCAACTCAACATAGCATCACTCCCTATCAGTCCAGTATCATTCTAACCTTTTCAATACTGTCCTCAACTCAGCATAGCATCACTCCCTATCTGTCCAGTATCATTCTAACCTTTTCAATACTGTCCTCAACTCAGCATAGCATCACTCCCTATCTGTCCAGAATCATTCTAACATAATTATTCACTAGATAAAATCAAAGTTGTCTGTAATCACCCCGATGAAGTCATGACATCCAAGTGCTACTTGTTAAGCGCGATTTCTCGACTTGAATGCTCAATTGCCTCTTGTGGTAGATTTCTTGGAAATGTGGAAAATAAAATTTAATCGGATGTACAGATAGGTGTTTTTAAATGAATATATCTGTTAAGAATTTATTAAAACAGAATCTGAATGTTTTAATTGGAACATATATGATGTCTTGGTGTATACACTTACACGGTACTGTTACACCAGCAGTAGGTTTACAGTACTCCACATGCAGAAAGATCAAGCAATACTGAGACATGATACTTCACAATTGAATAATTACTTTCTAGAATCTAGTTATTCCTATTGACTCAATTTCAGAGTGCCCTTCAAACCTTCTAAATGATATTTTAATTTTCTAAAAAAAATTTGTATTAAAGAAGAGAAAAGGTTCCTTGGCAGGTTATACGGGCCCTGTTCTGTAAGAAGCGTTTTGGTCAAATTGTTGTTAGGTGTCAGTAACCAAAGTATTAACACTGTAACAGATATCAAGTGACTGCTTCTGTTTACACTAACCATAACACTAAGAAGTAAATAAAAAAGATAAAAACTCTCCTGCATCCTACTGATTGAGTGAAACATGGAGGTCTTGGCAAGTCCAAGTAACGTGTTTAACAGGGAGAGTGATAGAGGACAACAAATATAGATTCAAAAAACTTCATAGAAATTATCCTTTCCTGCATTTAAATATTAGTTGAAAGGATGAGAAAGACAATCAATAAAATTATCCGAGATAATAATACATTAGGATTTGTCTTGTTTGAAAAGCGACTCATCTCGATTGAAATTGATGATGTGAAATACTTAGCAAATGACATTAGCCTTTCATTATTGAATTAAATACATGGGGGACTCCATGGAGGTATCCGTGTATGTGGACAAGCAAAAATCCAATTCAATACAAAAAGTTTTACTTCTTTCCATAATTCAGCTTTCTTGGCAATTGTTTTCAGTGTAAATTGATTGCTTTCGTAGAAATCTCCTCCCCCTGTCAATAAGTCATTGTACAAACGATCCCTGACGCCATCCATCACCCGGCATGAACAGCCCACTCCTCTGCCCACCATACGTCCCAGCACTGTGCCTTTCAATAAAGAGAGAGGCAATAGCACAATAAAAACGTCTGCATTTGTATCTTTAGGTAGCCATTGTGGTGGGCGATTGCTTGACGAGCAGTAAAGGTGTTGCAGACAAGTAGAGAGGACGCAGGAAGTAGTTGCGGTGTCAATAACACGTCCGCTCTTAGATGTTCGCTCATCTGCGACTGACGCATGTTCTTCTTGTAATGGAGGAAGCTGTGAAATTTTCTCCTTCCGCTGGCGAACACTGAGAATAGAATTAACATTTATGACAGTGTCAATTGGCATGTAACTGCTATTGTAGCAGCTCTGTTCACATCTAGGTACCAAACCTGACACGAGCCAGGGAGACCAGTGGGGCTGTAAATAAACATGGATTAGTTGCGCTTGCGTCAATACTGGAAGAGTTCCAGCTGATTAGTTTTCATGCCTCATTACACAGGGCTTTGTGTCCGGCAACACGTGATGTATGGCTTCAGCTTCTATCTGACAGGCATAGATACAAACTACCCTTAAAAATATTCAAGGGATATTTTATAGACTGACATAAGATATATATGCTACCTTAAAAACTTGACATAGAAGTGACTTTTCACTTATAGATAATTGACTTATTGTTAAATGAAAAAGAATATGACATTAACTGCATATATTTTTAGATTTAAAAATGTTACTGAGGGTAAATTAAATTTTATTTTGAAAAAAAAAAGTGTTATTTACATGTATGAGTTATAAGTTTTGCATTGAGGTAAAAATATAAATCATTTTAAACTTTTTTATTTTCTCAGTAAATTAGATAAACTTATAAAAATAAAATAGAGAACAAAGGAATAGAATTAAACAAATTCCATCTTGGCAAGAAAAGGAAGCTTTTAATATTTTAAATGGAGAAGGTAATTATTTGATTGATTGATTGAAAAAAATCTGTAATTTTCCACTGAATGATTTAATTTAATCCTATGACATCACCAATCATAACAATTAAGATGATTTCATCAGATAACCCTGTCTAATTAAGGCTATTTGAATACTGCTTTGATGAATTGACCTCATTTACTATACTTTGAATTGTTTGTTTTTTTATACCTCAGACCAAAGGTCAAGGGTATATAGTACCAATCATTCCGGCCGTCCATCTGTCCGTCCATTTGAGGACAAATTTGTTTCATCAATTGCAAAAACACTATTTTACATCATTCTTCTATCCTATTTGGAGAGGTGCAGTGTCAAATTACAAGTTGTTTTTTAAATCATTGAATAATTTACAAATTTATAAATTTTGTATAGTCATTTTCAAAGATAAGTATTTATTTGACCAATTGCAGGATATCTTTTTATAGAATTTCTTCCAAATTTTGCAATTCTCCTATTAGGAGGCGTGTAGTGCAAGATAGATAAATTTAAGAAAGAAATTTTGATTAACTTATATCATATGGTTTTTACCCCAGTCATTTTTTAGATCAGAATTCATCCAAGCAATTGCAGAAAACATCCACTTCTTTTCATATTTTGCATATGTCTTCAACACTATTAGGAGAGTTACAGTGCAAATTAAAGCAATTTTAAAATTTTGAAATATTTAACTTATATCTGTGTTTTGAATATAGTGGTTTATACACAAGAGCTACATATAGATGGCAATATCAAACTGTAATAACACTGTGTTTTCAATTGATTTCAGCTTTAGTTGAAGGGTGTCAGATGTCTAAGTTTAAATCCTTATAATAGTAGTTGTTAAAATGCCATATTTCTGTTGCAGTATTCTTGAGATGAGGAAGGAAAAGTCTCGTGACGCTGCACGGTCTCGTCGTGGCAAGGAAAATTACGAGTTCTATGAACTGGCAAAGTTACTTCCCCTGCCGGCGGCCATTACCAGTCAGCTGGACAAGGCGTCCATCATCCGTCTGTCCATCAGCTATCTCAAACTGCGGGACTTCTCAGGGCATGGAGACCCTCCCTGGGTGAGAGATGGACCACCCCCTAACAAATCTGTTAAAGGTGAGATATATCTTACTATGGGAGAAGTGATATCCTTAGGAATTCATGATACATGAGAACCTGTGTCCAAAATATCTTCTCTCGTCTAACTCTTGAAAGGAGCTTTGAAAAACAACCAAGAAAGTTTGGAAAAACAAGCGAGACAGGTTTGAAGAAAAAGCCAGGATAGTTTGAAAAACATGCCAGCCTTTCACAGAAAGTGGCAGGCGCTGCTTTGCATAGAAATTTATTTTTTGAAAGTCCTTCAAGATAGACAGTCTTTCCGTCATTTTTTCCAACTGGTTCTATCTGAGATCAATGAGTGGCTGGCTGTTGGACAGGAAGCTGTTTCAGACACCAGTAGAGCTGGACCTTGCCATTTTAAAAATAACTGATGTTATACTGCTGTGCTACTAAAACAAACTTCTTGGTCCCGTTGCACAAACCACTAAGGTAACTTAACATCGCTAAGTTAGCCTTAGTGCAATGTTAATTGATGGCATTAAGGTTTACCTGAGTGTTAAGATTGCTTTTTGGAACTACCTCCTGGTACCTATGTGTTTGGTAAGACAAGTTCAGGCTATCCAAGCCCACTGAGTGCTATGTTTTGACTAGTGTGTGCTATCACTGTTGATTAGTGTCCATTGCTGTACATAGATTATTTGCGGAGGTTATTTTCATTCTTTGATTTTCAATTTATTGATATTTACATCTGTTTCTAATTTACTGCTGCTTTTGGAATAACGACAAAATAAATTTATAAACATCAGAGAGAGAGATATTTTGATGGGGAGGATAAATGACGCATTGAGTTGTTAATGCAATTTAAAAAATAAGTCTCCAGGGCCTCCTTTCACAAAGCTCTAAGGTGATCGTAAGTCCTTAAGGTAGCCTTAGTGCAATGTTAGAGAATGGAGTTAAGGTTAACCTTAGTTAAGGTTGCGTTGTGAAAGCAGGCCCTGTCCATCATAAGAACAGTTATACAGCTGATGGCAAATTAAAAGGTAATAGTGTTTTGTTGAAGAATTTGATGTTTCTCATAGGAAAAGTCTCAATAAAGTGGACATTTACTTTCCTCTGCCGTGGTCATGTTGTGCAGGGTATTGATACAGGTCTATCATATAAAAACTCACACAAACTCTTTAGCACTTTGTCCCACCTAAAGTCTCTGAGCATAGAGCTTTGCCGTGTATCAAAGCAAGAAACCAATGCTATAGAAGAGTTGCTTGAGGAGCTTCAGGATGATTCTGTAGTCTGTAGACTGATTTATGAGCACTTATTTAAGCGAAGAGACAGCACACGGCATATCTGCATCAAATTGAGCGAGACTGGAATGACGTCTGCCCAAGTTCTGCTCTCTCTCCTCTGGGCTCCGAGTTGCAGGGTCATCCCACCTGCCAACTGGAGGTTACCTCACACACTCCACCTGCATCAGACAAACCCTTTGCTCAGATCGCTGCAGTGGGTAGTAGACCCGGCAAGGTAGTGAGACAGTTCCGACAGTCTGATTATAGTGATAGCTTCTGTGGTTCTGTTCTTGCTCTGCTCAGCACAAGGCCCGAGGGTCATCCCACCTGCCAACCAGAGTTACCTCACACCCTCAATCTGGAGAGGTTGTTTACTGACATCCTAGGCCTTGTTTTTCATCAAATACTTTTTTCAAAAACATAGATTAATAGAAATTATAGAAATACCGTGCTCCTCCAAATTTTAATTTTTTTTAGTACTTGTATATAGTTTCGGTTTATCCTTTTTGCTTCGAAAAATACGTGATTTGAACTGATGATGAACAGTTAGTTACCCTGACATATGGTCACAACAATGAGTTTTGAATGAATCACTGTAGATAGGTAGGTTGATAATTGTTTTAGACGATCAATCCTTTCAACATCTTGCTAACTGTAAATCTGAGATAATGTATTTAATGTATTCATGAAAAATCTGAATGTCATCTTTCCTGATTAACAAGGATGAATTTGAGCTCTACTAAACATGTACTGTGTAAGATAAATCTGGAAAGACAGTTCCGTAATCCTTCTCCTACTGCTCCGCCATGTACAAGACAGTTGTGATGAACTCATTGCCCCTGACCTGTTTAGCTCACTTGATCCACTGGCATGCTGGATATATTTGAGATGGGCCAAAGTGGAAGGTGTAATCAGTCGTTGAGTAACAGTACTCACTGGAGACCTACAGCAGCACCCGTAAATCAGACGCACATGATAACACCAATCATTTGTTTTGTGTTTATTTGAAACTGTTTCCCACTCTAGACAAGAAAGTGGAGATAAGGCACCCTTGACTGACACCTTTGTCCACTGATCCATTGCTTGTTTTGATTGGCTACAAGACTGGCTAATCAGAGAGCAACTCTGTGATAACTCCATGCAGTGATGGTGCTGTCAGGAGTTTGCTTGTCATGTGTTCTGTAACTCACATGTCTTGTCTTGGAGGAATTTGTTCCAAAGGATTTAACCATGTGAGAGGATTTTTGTATCATGGTAAAATTTAATACAGAAGAATCTACTTTCAGCTGGGATATTTTGATGTATTTATATTGATATATCTATCTTGATAAACTAAACATAAAATGATCAGAGTATGTTGGTGGAGTCAAATATGTCAAACTTAATAAATGATGTTATTTTATCAGGAAGTAGTGGTTAGTTCTGAAAATCAGTATCCTAAGGCTTATCACTTCAGTATAGTGATGAAAAACAGGTTTAGATAGTGATTTATGTTGGAAACTGGACAATGATTCAGACATAATTGTTGAAACTCATTTACAGAGGATCAAAGATTAACATTGGTTGGTAGTGTGTAGTAAGTCATTTACCCTTTTTATGTGTAAATTGGACATAGAATTTAGATTTTTTAACAATTATATGTCTTGTTTTCCGATTATCATTGAAAACAAGATAATATATTATTTGAGTTTTAAGAGATTAAGATGTAAGTATAGAGAGGTGATTTGAACTTAATTAACTCAGGACTCATGGTATTTTTGCTCTTATATAAGCCATATTAAAAATCATAAAACATACTCTTTGTCACTTAAAAAAAAATATTTTGATATCTTCTATAGTATTATGATGGCAAAAGTGATATGCTTTCTTTGACTTTTTACACAAAATAGAAACTTTGAAGGCAAGGTAACCATTGAAACTAGTATGCTATTTGGATTCTTTGAAATTCTCATTACATTAGCAGCTTATTTCTTTTACCATTTCTCCAAAGAATACAACAATTAAAAACCTGCTTGTATCTCTATTAACGAGTCATTTACTCTTCACCCCATTCAAGTTAAAAATTAGGGGACATAATAGAATGACAGCATCAAGGTTAACAGTGTAAAAGGTGATTTCATTTCAGTGTTCCGCAGAAATTGTCAATAAACTGAAAAAGTGTTTAGATTGAAGGAGGACATAAAGATGTAGGTGCAGTTGAAGGAGTCCGTGTAACACTGTCCCACTGCAGACTCCTTCACGAGAGAAGGCTGATAACGGGGATCTGACTTCCAGAAGGGGAGATTCTGTTCCGATAGGTCTCCTGTTCCCCTGCAGATCTCTTCCCCGACCCCCTTCCACGATACACAGGGCGGAGATAAGGGGATGTTTAGTGCTTCAGTTCTGACATTTATTGGAGGCTTCCCGGCAGGTTTAACTGGGGAGTCCTTTTCCTCATCGGCATCAAGGCAAATTGAGTGAGGGAGGCCCCGGCCTTGAAGAGAAGGGATTCTAAATTAATAAGCTGCTTGGCCCATTCCACTCCCAGACCAGGAGCGATAAGCTGTCCCTTGGTAGAATAAGATAACTTTGTTGGCCATACGAGGGCAAAGTTAGTGCATAATAAAGCATTTTAACTTTACGGATATTACGAATGATAACTGTTTATTGAGGAAGCAATTACCTCCCCTGCGTCTTCAAGGCTCAGTGGAACAGAGGAGGATGGCGTTGACAGGCTTGTCCTCAAATACACATATTTTCTCTGCATTTCTCAGTTTTTTATACTCGATTGATTTCCTGATTTCTTCTTTGAAGGAAGGTATTTTGGTTGCACAACATGCATCTCTGTGTGAATAACGTTGTCAGATAGCTCCTTACACGTGTGTTCTATCCTGCTATTGCTTCTTAAATATCTAATCATGCACACCAAGATTTTAAGGAGTGAAATCTGTTGCAATTTTGTTTGATGGCAATTTTTTATATTTTTTTGTTTTTGCTTTAAGTAAAGTGTGAAAAATATTTGCTAAGATTACACATTTGCTCATATAATTTGACTTATCATTTGATATTCAATACCCTTTTCTGTACTCAAATCAAAAGCAATGTTAAATCTCTGGTGGGAATTCACATGGAAGTAAGAACATGCTAGCTTTATGAGAATTTGTTATTGTAATCCATATCCTTATGATATTTAGATATTACAATGAATGTTTGATTTTAGTCATCAATGGCTATTTAATCTGGCTTTGTTTAATTATTTCTAACATACTCTACTATTGGCCATAGTTCAAAATCAAAATCACTTCCTACCTTATTATCTTGGTAAAGCTCCTCTTTTAGCTTGCATGATAAAATTCAGTGCTTCACGGGCATATTTTTTAAGAAGTTAGGGTGCAGGATTATTTAATTTTTTTAACAAAACTTCAAGGTGAAGAAACACATTTTTTTCATTAGAATTCTAGGATGCGCTAGAAGTTAACAAATCAGAGGCTTAATTCTTCATACAGCCATATATTTTTCATGGAAAAATGGATTGAGAAATATTGATACTAAATATTTTATAAGTTTTAGTTTGATAGTAAAAATATGTACTTTGATAAAGCCTATGCATGGGGAAAAATTACTAATTATCCGGTCTTACCATTTGCCAGTATGTAAGCTCAGAGTGTCAGGGTACGTCCTGTGATGTCAGTTGACAAAGTCGCAGTAGTAGTCTTCAGTGTTGTCAAACAATTGCTCTTTCTCCCATGGTAATACTGTTTGTTTCAATGAGTTAACTGGTCTTGATAAATTGAAATCTAGTCTTAACATTTTGATAAAGGGATACTGTCTTTAAACTTGTCTGATAATTGATCAAACAGGGTGAGACACTTTAGCCTGTGCACATCCAGTCTCTGTCTGTGAGGAACAAGTCGGTTTGACAAGTAGCTCAAGTTTCATCAAGATCAGGCCGGACAGGGAGAAGTTACAATGAAGCAAATTTTTAATGTTAGAAATTTGCCTTGTTTCACTGAAATGATGTTTTTATCAAAATTGTCATTTTGAAAGGGATTTGTTTTCTGTGTTTAATAAATGATGTTTGTTGTATAATATGTCAGAATGAGATTGACATATCTTGAGGTTATGAAAATGTTTTCTTTTAAGATGTTCTGAAATTAAGATTCTAAGTTCAAAAATATGAAAGGGCGAACCCAACATGACCTTTATATAGAGGTGACCTTTATACGGAGGTCTGTTAAATACAAGAGTAGAGCCATACTCACAGGAAAGATTAATAAAAAAAATTAATAACGACTATTTAATGTATTGTGGGCATGTTTTTTTACAAATGATACCAGTAATTTGTGGATTCTCATTCAAACAAGGAAGGAAATCCTGAAAACGTACCTTACACTCAGGAACTATTTTTACACCAATTTCAGGACTATTCATAAGATCAAAGCAAAGGAGCTTTTTAGAATTTAAAACATCATATCACATTATTAAAATTTAATTTTGTCTTTTCAGGCCCTTCAAGAAGAAGAAATCTCTCTGCCTATGCCATGGAGGTATTTGAAACCCACCAGGGGGCTCACATTCTACAGGTCAGTCAGACAAGTTGCCTGTGTCTTAGATAAACAATTACATTTATTATTATCCATTTTCTTTGTTTAAAGAAATCATGGGTTTGAAAGAGATCCTCACACCATTTATGACAACAAACAAGACTGAAATTGTCAATCTCATTGTTTTTTTAACATATCTAGATAAATCGTTATATCTCTGCTTTTTATCCATATGCTTTAAAATGGCAAAAGGATGTGTACCAGAACAAAATGCAGGATATCATAATTCTTATACTTGTGTTACCACTTCAATTTTTATTTAGGTGGAATATTTTCTCTTGTCAGTCATGTTGGTATTGATTTGTTATTTTTGACACAACGTTCATATTGTTTGATAAGATGACACGACAAATGAAGGGAACACTATTAGACAGTTCACACAAAATACAAAAGACTTTCTGATAAGATATTTATTTCTTATCACAAAACAAAAATTATTTGATACATTTTACTTGTACTTCAAAATAATTTGGTTCATAGTTGTTTTAAACATGTTTTATTCATTTAAGAAAATAATTTTTAAGGGGAAGTTGACAAATTAAGCCAACCTCTCTTTATAATATAAAATTTATTAAATTTTTACAAAGCAAATGACAAATGAAATAAAGTAAGGGGAGATTTTGTAGAAAAAAATATTACGCTAGATAAATAATTTACTGTGAGTTAAAATGAATATCCTTGTTTACTTATGAGATAACTTGCATCTCACTTCATGCGTACACATCAAGAAATTCTTCCAATTTGTCAAATTAACAAGTTTGTTCAATACTTATATGTACTTACATGAATGACCTGATGCATTTTTATTGAGAATTTTCTCTCCTCCAGTAAGAATTTATAAGTTTCTCAAATACCTATACAAAAGGGAGTATTCCCCTAATTATGATTTCATACAAGGACTTAAAGCTCTGATGCAGACATGTATAAAGAGGACTGGATGGTAAAGCCAGCGAGATGAAATCCGTGTTCTATGAGCGAGATCAGACTGTGAGGGTTTTGTCTTGTCTCGTCCAATCAAATCTCTCCCTTGTTTCCCCTCGTCAGTGTCAAACCCATCTGATCACTGGTTGCGTCAATGACGCTGTGGATTTTGTCTTATTACGATTCAATTTGCATATTAATTGAAAGAGAGGGAGAAGAGTTTTATGGAGTGCTTGGAAATATCCCCGTGATGTGGGATTGTCAGTTATGATAGAGTAAATCATGGGGCATAAAACAGAGACAAGGATTTGAAGAGTGATTTAAAGTGTAATTTAAGCTGGCAGGTTTAGCTGCTTCCTGTTTGGGCCATAGATTGCCAGTTAAGAATCAATTTAGCGCCATGTCCTTATACTATCGGCGAGTTCAAATTTGATGCAGTTAAAAGTCAACCCTAAATTTTTGTTATTTTACATATGATATTTATTTGTCTTGTAGAACAACAATTCATTTTTGTCAAATATTTTTCTTTGTGTAAAGTATTATGAAGGATTTTTGTATTATGTAATTTGAATCAAAATTGTTTGTAAAACATATTAAAGTCCTTGTATGATCAAACCAAATTTTTATCAATGAAAACAATACAAAAGTTTTCGGTTTTATTCAGGAGATGTATGTAAATGTAAACTGATAAAGACCCTTTCATTCAAGAAAGAAACTCTAATTCAATTTTTCAAATCATGAAATTCTTTTTTCTTTGCTATAGGAGAAAAATATTTTGAAGGAAAATAGATAATCTGCACTTGAAGAAATGTTACCCAAGAATCTTGGCGGCATATTTTAGGAAAACACGATTAAGTAGGAAATGTCTGTCAAATTCTAGTTTCCAACAGAAAAACCAACTTGTTTTTTTCTTTATTCAAATTTCATCAAAACTCGGTGGATTAATCAGCTCCATCAATTTAGAATAAGTTGGCCTCTCAAAGGTACTCCTGATAATTCCCTCCCTCCTTTTACTTTGCTTGAGGATTCTCGTATTTGGGATCTTCAAATTGACGGAGAAACAAATTTATACACATAGCCCCATGAGGATTGTACGTGGCTGGAATAAAGCTACGAATGCGCATCTTGTGGAGGGTCGTGTGGCGAAGTTTTTGCAGAGAGGGAGAAGAAGTAGAGAGAAGTCCTTTAATCAGAACAACATTAATAACCATGTCGGAAGCGCTGAATGCAGTTTGTATTAAAGTGTTGATAGATGGCCTCGCGAGGGCCGCCCCTAATTAGCTCCATAATCAAATTTGAGAGAGTCATTATTGTTTGTGGCGTCGACAATGAATTAACTTCAAAGGTCCATGTCTCTCGTTGACCCATCATAACCTGTGAAATGAGTCAAGACGTTGTATTGTCGTCCTTGTGTCCCCACCGCACCCAACTCAATCAAGTTTGGCCGAGGTAACCAGCTTCATTCCACCGTAGTTTGTGTTTGCTCTACGTTTTTGTACCAAGTGTATTTATTATTCAGATTTCATTCCACTAGAAGAGAAAAAACTAACTGTTTTGGGAAAAAAGGTTGAGAGGGCTTCTGCGGAACGAAAGTTGGCGGGAATGTGTCGGATAATTGAATCTTGGCGTTGTAATGAGGTGCTGTAATGATTTGTCCAAAGATTATGCTTCTCATTATCAGCTGTTTATCCCTTGTGATTGATCACTCTCAATTGTGCACCGCTGCATGAAATCTTGTTAGATTTCCCCAAATTTACCCGGCTTGACTGGGTCCTTTCTGTAGTAATGGTCACCAGATTGACTTAGTCTGAGCAGGGACCTGGCGGTGTCACTCACACTAATGCTTCGGAATAATTGAAAAAATCAATTTTATTTCCTCTTTTGCAATTCAGATTTGTGTTTTATAGCCCAATCTTATGTTTTTGGCCTTAAGAGTAGGCTTTTCTATACATTTTATTGCCTTGCTAATCCACTGCTGGGCACAATGGGTGTTTGATTACCATAGAGATAGAACAGGGTCCGTGTTTGTTAAAACGTAATGTACATCCCCTTCTCTCTACAAGGTGTGCCATTACGTTACATCTTTTATCTTTATTGAAGCTCAGCAGAATGAAATTGGATAAGGCAATTAGTATGGTAATGTGCTTAATTTAATGAGGATTTTTTACACAAAAATAGTATTTTTGTTGCCAATATCATGTCAATTAATATGGAAATGTGGTATGTGTAAGTGCCGACCGTCTGAGAGTGTTAGCTGAAGGAGAAGTTGTTGCAGTCTGAGTTGACGTTCCCGATTTTAAAGTTCTTTTTGTCCAAATGGCATCATCCTCCATTAATGTCCCCCATAAACCAACCATAACCAAAGTGATGCCCACAAACATTTGAGGAGTCTTCAAAGCCAGCATTTAAGCAGGTTTGACAAAGTTTCAAACAAAGTTTTCATAGGAAAAGGCCAAATTGATTTTGTTTTCTGGACAAATATTTCGTGTAAATACCATTAAGGAACCTTTGTGTTTTGGCAAATAGGAGTATATACTGAATAAGAATTACTTAAACCAACCATAAAGTGGCACAAATATATAAAAGTACTTTTAAAAAGTTTTATGAAGTTTGGATCGACAGTATTATAAAGACTGCCTTAGAACCAATTTTTTTTGTTCCAAAAACAACGAGTTAAGACTAGGACAAGTTTAATTGAAGGAATGTCTTAATAGTAACAAGCTATATGTAAGCTAAATGCTAACAAAATTTTATAAACTTTTGAACAAATTAAAAATAGGAATGCTTTTGTTACAATTTTGATAAATGATATTCAATATGAGTCGAAATTTTAACCGTTCATTTTACACAATTGTTGATGTGTTTGAAAGATTCTTTAAACATGAATTTATATACCATTCATTTCAAACATATTGGTTAAGATTTATTTTCTTAACGATATATCCACACACTCTGATTTTTCCTGACACTTGGTGCAGTTGTAAATAAAACATGACACAGAGATCAACTCTTGCAAGTTCACTTCACAGCTCTTAGCATTGACTTGTTAATACAAGTAAGAAGATTTTGGGCCAATGTGAACACCAATGTACTGCTTCTTGTGCCAAGGTTATGACTTGTATAACCCATAAATATAGAAACTTTTCAGTAGTTTCATTCCCTTGGCTTGGAATCTTGGGACCTGTCCAGCTGGTTTGATTAAGGTGCTGTCAACTTGTAGTTTCATTCAGTTTATATGTGTGCCCTGGGGGAAGCTTGAGGAATTTTATGGCTGCTTCAGTCACTTTACTTCAAACTGTTTTTGGAAGGGTACCACAATTTTATGTCAAGTTGCTTGAGCGTTTTTGTAAAGGAGTAAATGATTTATAAACTGATTCATCTTTAGAATTTCTTTTCATTTGATTTAAACAGAATTTTATATCAAATCTTTTCATTTAAGGCTGAATGATCTATTCATCAGCAATAACAAGACGTGATCAGTTTGGGCTGTTGAACCTTTACAAGAGCAGCTTTTCTCATACAGAATTGTCAAGGAAAGTTGATTAAGGCAAACAGATCTTTTTAAAATATTAATAATTATTCTGTCCTTGCTGATTAATTATCCCATTTATTACATTTCTTCACACACCATACTGCATATTCCGACATGGTTATTACTGTTGTGCTGAAGCAATTGATAGAAAACCCAGTAGATTCCTAAAAGATGTATCTGAAGTATTGAGAACATGATCATCAATTACAAAGAATAAGTTTATTCAACAAAACAAATTGTTTACACATGTCTGTGGAAGAAACAGATGATACTGCAGCGTATATCCCGTAGACAAGACACAGCAGTGTTGAGAAGAGCAGGGGACGTGTAGGACAAATATTGGTACTAATCAAGTCGTGTTTGCACAAACCGCACTGCTCACTGAAGCTTATCTTACAATCTTGGTCCACCAGAGCAGTTTAGTCCTCGGTGTAAAGGTGGTGCTCAGCAGCATGTTACAGTGGCGAGCTATTGATGAATTTATCAACTTTGTGTCACTTCTTGCAAAATTGTATGACTTGTTGGCTGTTATGACTTGATTCTTTTATTTATTTGTGTGAATAAATGTCTCTATGGAAAGTAAAGATAATATCTATATCCTCTTGCTGTTGTTGACAGATATTTCTTACCTTCATTTTCCATTCACGTATCTATTGACTTCCAAAATAGTTAAGTAAACATTACACACTCTATACTATATTTCTTACCGAGTTTGATTATTATTAAAGAAGAATATTTTGGATAACTTACAAATGATCACTGACTAAAGAATATTTTTTGTGATAGTTTACATTCCTCAATTTTTGTTTCAAGTAACACTAGACCTATGGTTTAAGATCCTTATTTTAAAAAAACTATTGAAAATATGAGAAGGTATATTTTGTTTGGTATAATTTTAAAAACTTGCTTAATATAAAAAATGTCAACATCAAGAGATATATGTGAATTTTACTTTTAAAAATATATGTTATAGATAATTTCTAATAGATAATTTTGATTTACTTATCAGATATTTATTTTGTTGTGTTGCATTTCAGTCTGTTGATGGGTTTGCCTTCTCCCTGGCAAATGATGGCCGATTCTTGTATATATCTGAAACAGTGTCGATATACCTAGGTCTTTCACAGGTGAGTGTTCTTCTACCCCTTTGTGTTTAATAATTTTGGGGCGGGATAGCGTAGTGGTTTATTTTTTCTTTGTGTTTCTTCCTGATTAACACATTGTATTGTTTATGTCCATTGTGCCTATTCAACCAAGTGAGTTCACATTCGTTTTAGATTTACAGAACTAGTGATTTAATGATTTTAAATTGACATGATTATACATGTAAAAAACAACCGCAATTAAAGCTAGTTTTGGAAACTGAATTTAAATGTTAAAACTAATCTTCTTCTTTGCCTTTAATTTTCTCTTTTCTTCTCGATTTGCCTCATTGTAGATGTGATTTGTCTTGTGAGAGACTTGAACTTTAACGCCTTTTAGTTTTGTCTTTGTACGTGTTCTTTGTAATGATAGTGGATAAAAAAACCTTTGAGATTAATTTCTGAAAGTGGTTTAGAAAATTTTTGTTTTTCACATTTATGATTAAGTTTATTCAAGATAAATTCAGCATTAGTTTTTTTTTAACCTTAAAAGGTTCAATAAGTTAATCATTGAATTTTGTTAAAGGAATATATTAATTTTTACTTTTATTTTTCCTGGGATTTGATGAGAATGTTATTTTCATTAGGTTATCCCTTACTTCCTTGATGTAGTCCAGTAAATGGATTAAAAAGTTTATCAAATAAAATCTTCTCCAGTGCCTCAAACGGTCATTAAGATTTATGGTTAAGAATGATTGATTGCAGTTTGAATGTGGCGGAAAAAATAGTCCCAATCAAGGGAAATAAAATTTGGAAAACAGCTTTTAGGAGAGCTATTGATAAATAACAGCCATCAAATCCACAAACAAACCCGGCCAGAACCGCTCAAATCACTTTTGTCATAGAAAGTGTTAGAAAATTAATCAAGTCTAATTCAATAATGCCTCCCTCGGTGATTTTGTTGATTGCAAAGATGGAGTAAATTAATAATATCAAGGTTATCAATCTTCAGAAAGAAATAACATTACAAGCCGAGAAGTCGTTTAAACCGGTCCTAATCAAATGAGAGAAACAAAGTCCACCCCTGCATGTTTCTATAACCTAGTAAACTGACACATCCGTTGGGTAGCGCGGGAAGCAGAGAGCTCAGGAGACACGGTGTTTAGAACGCAGAGCACATTCTGTCGGCACACTGAAGAACGATGAGAAGGAATTGTGGGCCTTTAGTTTATTGGCCCTAGGGGAGCAGATAATGAGCACCTCGATTGTCAGTTGGCAGTTCCCGGGGTGAGCTTCATTTGAGGCTGTGACACCGCGGGATTAATCGCCTCCTGAGACCTTCCGACTGAAAATGGAAACCTCTTGAGTGGGGCTCTGCCCCTGACAGCCCCATAATTGTCATCGCTGCACCTTCATTGGGCCGAGATTGACCCGTCACTCTAGGAACTGCTGGCTTTCAGCAATGTCCTACCTGTCCGTAATGCCGCGGGTTGCTGTATATGCTTTCAGACAGGCTGGTCCTGTTGAAGGCAGCTGATTGGTTCAGCTCTGGTCATTGTAATGACTGTCCACGCTGTTGTCGTGCTGATGACGACCTGCTCTGATCCTCTGTGGATAAATCCTCATTTGCATTTTGAAGTCTGTTGAGCTTTGGAAGATAAAAGAAATCTAAAATGATTATTTTATTGTGCTCCTCATGAGGCTTGAATTGTATCAATTTTATTTTGATCTATTCCTTCTCTAACACAAATGACAAATCAAATTTATATTTTTTTAGATGTTTATAGTTGAATTTAAGGTCTTGCTGTAAGAATATGCAGTTGATACAATTCTTTCATAAAATAGTTTTAATTCAATTAATGTTTAGAAGAAATATTAACAAACAATGTAATATTTCAATCATCCTGAATATCCTCTAGAATCATATTTCTAATGATATTTACAAAGTACATTTACAAACAGAGGCAGTTATGTAAACACATATCAAATCCAATATTTATATCATGACAAGATACACAATATTCTCAGTTTGTGTGACATGCAGGAGAATTTCCTTCAACATGTGTACTTGATGACCTCATGATGGGCTTTATCATGCTGATAGTAGCGCTATTAACGTCAGACCGGCAGTGTTTAGCCCACCTTATCCTGTGTGGATGTGACACACCTCCCGCAGACTGTAGGAACTGTCCAGATCCATAGTCTGATAGCCCATAATGGAACAGATTATGGATCTTTCTGCCATAACTCGTGTATTAAACCTGACTTTACTTCCGCCTTGTGACTTGTCAGTAGTATTGTTAGATGTTTTAGCCTGTCACTTGATATTATTGTCATTTGGTGTTTGAAATCAAGAATTGGCAGTATTTTACCCTTAAACTATGATAAATTGTCAAAAGAATTTTTTTTACGTTTTTAAAAACAACTGCAGAACTTAAATTTTATTTTTTTTAAATGGAAATGATAGTTTGTTTACATCAAATTTTGTAAGTATGCAATGAAAGATATGTTTGTAAAAACATGAAAACAGTCTTTAACACCAGGCTCAAATGAGAGAGATAACAGACAAGACTCGGGCTGAAACATCTAATAAAAACCATGGCATGTCAATCCAAACCTGACAGTCATGAAACATGCTAGGAATGAATACAAGTGCTTTGTATAACTAACAAATAATAACGTAAGTACTGCCTTGCAATTTACAGCACATTTCACACAATCCCCTTCATGAGGAGCAAATTGAATTACATGTATACAAATCCCTAATGAGGGAGACAAAGCACATGGGGGCGTAGGGTGGGTAAGAAAAAACGTGCTGGCCGCAATGCCGTCTGCTAAATTCAAACCTACCAGGAAGTAAAACTATGCAGACCGAGCCTTGACCCGTGTTAAATATAGATTACTCTCACATCATTCCATAATCTGTCACCAAATCAACCCATCAATAAGAGAAGTAACTGAATTCTATTTGCTTAGTTTTTTGTATTGTGCAAGCATGGTAGCATGTAGCAGAATTTCAGCCCATAAGCATTTGAGCAGTGTTTAGCGGACGCAACACTTGACCTTTGATTCCCATACATGTACTCTGATGGAGTGGGTCGTCTTCTCTGTGTTGGTTTGTAAAAGTTGGAAAGTTGGCCATGGTAACCTGATATCATGATGAAAGGCTATGACGTTACATCTTGTAAATAATGTCGCAATCTCAAAGTTGTGACATCAGTAAGTCAGCCTTTAATGATAATTTTTTTATTTTCCTAGATTTCATGACCTCAGCAGTAAATTGAAAATTACGTCTGTGTCTACATCACTTAATGTGTAAGCACTCATATGATATAATTTGATGGATGTTAACCCTATGCTTGCTGCAGGTGGAGATGGCGGGCAGCAGTGTGTTCGACTACGTTCATCAGCAGGACCATCCGGAACTAGCGGAGCAGCTCGGGCTCTGTCTTCCACAGCGTGAGTAGCCATCTTATATGTTATAGAGACACTTTAGAAGATGTTTAGAAGGACAACCAAGTTCAGTGGATCGTCAACTTCTTTTGCAATGAATGTGATACTTGTTATCAAAGGATACACATACAGCCTCTTTAATTTTAGTCGTAGAGAAAGATTTCACATATAAAGCAAAAACTTGGTGTGGAAATTTGACTGAACATAATTAAACAATTTGGATATCTTTTAGGATGAAGAATTGGAATACATTTTCTTTTGTTAGATCCATTTATTTACAAAGACAGAAGTAAAAGTTTCTTTAACCAGTCTACAAATATTGCCTACAGATATTGATCGTTATGTTGACAGATATATCAGGCAGCAGTATGCCCTCCCCGGGCTCCACATCAGACGAGGGCTCCTCTACATCCACCGCCCCACCCCGCTCCACCAGCCCTCCACTCCACGAAAGAGGTACAATTGTCTCCCTTTATCATACCTGAAATAAGATGGCTGCCTAGACCACGAGCTGCCTACACTACACATTGATATGCACTGCCCGAGATCCCATAGAATAGTACACTTTTATAGCAGTGAAGTTGAAGAAGTGTCAATAAATTATGTTCGAAAAGAATTCTGGGACAACTTCATATATACTTAAGTCACTTATCATAGAGGTTAGTAATATATATCTAATAATATATATTTCATAGATATAACCTTTAGAAATATGTAAGCAGATTCATGCAATTTGTCCAATGTTGAACGTTAGATGTTTGTTATAAGTCCAAAAGACAGCTGATGACAATTTGTGTGTGTTTGTGTGTAGGGTATGTGATGAACCCCAGTCCCAACAAGAGCTACGATCGGTGTTTCTGTCTGCGCATGAAGTCAACCCTCACCAAGAGAGGGGTGCATGTCAAGTGTGCTGGATACAGGGTGTGTTACATGTCCTTCTTATTTAGTTTGGTGCAAACTTCATTCATTAAATGTAAATTCTACTTCAGCAATAAGATATAAATAAACAAATTTAAGAAATTCACAAATCATTGTTCGCAAATTAAAGGAATGTAGATTTAAGTGCAATAGCATTAGCATTACTTGGTAGAATAGAATCACCAATCAGCTGCTAAATCAAAAGTGCGGTCCAATCTGAAGGGCCTGTTAGCATGAATACAACTTTTTATCATAGGGATTGATTAGGGGTTGGTCTCTAGCATTATAAGCACAGGTTTCTAGGGTGTTAACAACAACCTTTATACAGCTGCCAACCTACATGTTCTCTCACTGTCATAAACATAAAGAGTTGTAATAAGACTTGTAGTAACACTAGTATTAATACTTGCAATGTGTCTTGTGATAGGACCTATAATTCAATTTATGATAAGATTAATACGTGATTGGACCTGTAATGGAACTTCCTTCTTACATGACTTATGTTATAATTGATTATAATCTTGTGACTTGTTTCTGTGTCAGGTTGTGCATATAATTGGTCAGCACCGCCCCCAGTTTTCCTTCTCCGTCAACCGGAAACATCCCCCGCCCGTCCTGGGCTTCATCGCACTGGGGATCGCTCTCCCGCCACCTACCATCACTGAGCTGAGGATAGGTAGCGACACTTTCGTTATGCGCCTCTCGCCAGACTTCAAGATCATCTACTGCGAGCCTATGTGAGACATGCTTATGTTGAAATTGTTGTATATTTTATATATGGGTAAATGTAGATTAACTCTGACTATCACACATCAGCAAACATCAAGTATAAGCATTTATCATGTTTCTCATTCTTAGAACAACTTCCTTTTGCCTGTACAAAGAACTGTGTTATTGACCTTGACATGATATTTGCTCTGGTCTTTTTATTTATCTATACGTCAGCCTTCAAAATTTACTATATATACGATTTCACTTTGTCAACATACGATTATTATATTTTAATATTTATTTCATTGTTCCCCAATAACCAATGCAAGATTTGAGTTCTGAGTTCGAATCTTGCAGAATCTCCGACCTGATGGACCTACAGGCCGATGATCTGACCAACACCCTCCTCTACAATTTCTGTCACGCCGCCGATCTCACCAAACTCAGGAAGGCCCATGTTGATTGTGAGTGCACTGACTTTGTTATTCTCTCCCTCATTGGATACTTTAGGCATTTATACCAGGGTAACCTCTGTGACAAGTGGAGCAGTTCTGGACTAGAAATACTGAATACTAATAAATGTAATCAGAGTCGGAAGTGTAATCACGGATGTTTATCAAACCGACCATTCGAAGTCTTCTTGTAACCACTGAGGAAACTGTAATTTAGCACCTTACGATGTGCGTGCACATGTTTCTTTGAAAACAGAAGTCAGATATAACAGGTTATTTGATTGGTTTAAAATAAGGCTCATTCTCATGGCTAGGAATTTTAAAAAGATCTGAGAAATGTGACCACCTGGTGGAAATGGTTACAAGAGTAACCTCAGCGTGTATAATCTTCTATATTTTCTGAACCATGATCACAAAGCATGGAGAGCTCCCAATAATGCCATCTCCGTCAAATTCATTTTGTAAATCTTAAGTCTTTAATTCTTGTGGAATCAAACCTGAAAGAAAGATAGGCAATGAATAGAGATTTTATGACTGCTTCAATCAGAAAAACTGTGGCTAAGAAATTAACAATGACAGCTTCTTTGTTGGATAATCATTTTTTTATCAATTTTACTCCTTCATCAGTCAGCATTCACACGATAGCCTTGAAAAGCTGACACTCTGAAATAATAGTATCATAATGTCATAATGCAAGTGTTGATAAAGCTCATTGTCACGCTAGCCATTTCCAACCAAACATACACGCTCAGTTTTATGGTAAACGCAGTAATGTTTAAAGTGAAAGGACAAGCATTGTCATATTTTTGCAAAAATATATGTAGTATGTAAATCTACTTGCAGTGCTAGCTAAAGGGCAGGTGTTGTCAGAGTACTACCGCCTGATGAACCGCCACGGTGGATACGTGTGGGTGCAGACCTGCGCCACCACTCTGTGCAACTCCAAGAGTGTGGAGGACCAGAACATCATTGCTATCAACTACGTCTTGAGGTGAGTCAGTGTAGATTGATACTGTACAAACAGGTACTCTCTCAATCTGATCATCTCTTCTCTGGACATGTGGTCCAGGAAACTGTACCCCAAAGGTACTGCTTTGTGGCATCTTATCTCATGTCTTTTGAACAATAAATCTACACATAAAGAATGAGCGTCCTACCCAAACAAGTTTCAGTGTTTGGATATGATGATTTTCAGTTTTTGTGAAGATTGCAGTGTGTTCATTGGATTCAATGGTTAGAACATCCTCAACCTGGATGTGATGTGTCATATGCTTTATGAAAAATTATTTGTTAATATTGATTAAACTCCTGAATTTCTCTCAAAGGTGCTCAATATTGACACTGTTTCTTTTGAGAAGAGTTCCTGTTTCTTGTACCCACAAAATTATTTTCTCGAAAAATAAATAAAATAAAAGTGGTGATCTTTCAGCGGAATTGAAGATGAGAGGTTGGTGTTGGACTCATGGCAGCTAAATGGGAAGCGTGTGATTGGTCCAGACACCTCAGATCACAGTGACCCCAGCGAAGTCGGGTCAGATCCAGGTTAGCAAAACAAAAACTTTAGAACATTTAGTAAACCCTAAGTTTCCATTAATAATCCCCTGTTTTAATGGAAAGCCCGCTACTGTAACCATTTCTCTTCTCAACCAACTGTTGAGACGTCATCATCATCTTTCAACCCCATCTGCATTTATTTTTGCTTCAGTGAAATATAAAGGATTCGTCTATGATTCTATTCTGCCATTTCTCGAATATTTTTAAGTTGAAGTATTATATTAATTAGAAGCTTTATTTTGCTGGTTAGTTGCTCGTCTTTATGTCATCTTACTAACTTCTCCTCTTTGTTGATGGCGCCTCAGAAGACTACGTCTTTTTTGTAGCAAAATAAGATGTTCTTTCTGGAATCTGATAACTTATAGAAACACTTCATTTCATTTCAATGGTAGTTGACACATGTGAAGCAAACCCTTGGAGATTAAAACTCTACTTCCTGTCAATTTGAGAAGAAGGGAGACGATAATTCAATATGGAACTTGTCATTCCTTATCCTCATTTTATGGTCACATTGGAAAAATCTTGTGTAGTTGCATTGCTCCAAATAGTCTTGATTTCTTTAGCAAGTGAAGACCATCTGTATGACAGTGCTAAGCATTAAAGACACAGTTCTATCTATAAGATCAACAATAGGTTTTCGTATTGTGAAACTCTGATGAAAACCACCGTCTTAAAGAGTCACTCCGTGATTTTCATAACATATCATTTACCTTTGATACGAACCTAAATGTCATATGTGGTGATATAAAATCAAAACATCTTAATTTTTCATGTCCAAAAGACATATATATGACAAATACTGGTTTTCCATGAAAATCTAAAAACAGCTTAATAAATGCACAGATGTGTAGATATCACGTCCAATATACAATGGATACTAGTTATATAAGCTAACAAACGCTACCAACTCCTAACTGCCCTCGTGGCTGTTTTAGATAAGATTCTAAAATTACGTTTGACTATTTGACGCGTGCCACTGTCCGGTTTTAGATCATTATTGCCACGTTCTACCTTCATATTGTCACTGTAAAAAACCAATAAGCTTTAAAATGTATCTTTTTGGTAACAGTCGATACTTCGCGATCAAATGACACCATTGATTAAATTTGGCATATATGACTCCAACAACTCACGGAGTGGCTCTTTAAGTAATTTTACATCTTACTCATGATGAAATATATGTATTAAAGGAATATCCCAAAATTTACAACTACAGAACCAATAGGCTGATCAACAATGCCTTTTATTTTGTAGCAAAGCTTTCCAAAGTTGAAGTGCTGATATATAACTTTACTGATCATTGTTTTCCTCTTAATATGAATTTACACTAAACCTTGTCAACATTTCAAATTTTTATCAAGAAAAGTATTGGCCTCAGTAACATGTTTCAACAGATTTGTGTCATAATCATACCTTTATAGAGTCTGCATGAATTTCATTTTTCCACAAAAAATCCCCCAATAGGACTATCCCTTTAATAGAGTGCCGTGGTTTCAGTGTTTTCAGCGTACATTCATGTGAATGAGAGACAGACCCCCGAGTTCTGTAGTCATCTTGACAATGACCTGACCGGTCTCAATGGCTATGAAACTGACATTGGATTTTAAATAGAGTGGTAAATTATTCTGGAAACATAACACAAGGTTGCACAGCCAGGGACATGGGCACAAGATGCATGAGATTTAAGATATTTACAAATAGTTAAATGAAAATGAATTTGGTTTGTCACTTGAGTGTGAGGGGAAAACATTATATATATTGCTGCTTTTTTTCTTTCAACTTTTGCATGTATTTAATTTTCTTTTATTTTTTTTCACATGTCACCTTATTTCTGAATCACCTTATAATCTTTACTTATATACACATGTAAACTATAGATTCCATTTGTTTTATGACATTGATTAAGTGACCACTTATCATTGTATATGTAGAGAAAATGAAAAGTAGTGTAACAAGCCAGAGATTACATATTCTGTCAAGATGCAAAGCTTTTATGACTCTACCCATTTTGAATACATCCATTTTTTAATGATGGCAACAGGCATTATCTTGCATTTAGAAATAACCTTTTGCAATGTTTACTTGTCATCACCGATGTCCATGTATCTGTCCCTTGATAAACTGCAACAACATTGTTTAAGAATGTATCCATGAGTTGAAAATTTTGTATAAAATGTATATAATAGCTAAAAAAAAAAGTTATATAATGCAACATTGTGTTGCTTGTTGCAGATGGCAGCAGTCCTACAGACGAGACCAGAACAAGCTCTAACTCTAACAAGAAGGGTGATGGTGTGGGGCCGGCCTCTGATACGGACAATAGACTCAAATCTCCGTCCAGTAACTCTTTGCAAGAAATGGACGAGTTTGCTAATGACACTCAAAGTAGAAAATCTGAACTCCACCGCAGTGTTTTCTCTGAGGACACTGTGTGTACAGTGATAGATAGAACAGCAGAGTCAAGTCGTGATGGCAAGTTCAGTAGGCGCAAGATGGAGAAACCAAGAAAACGTAAGAAAGAGTTTGAGTTGGAAGACGATGACACTGACAAAGAAAGTGACTTGCTGAAGTGTCAGCGCGTGATTGCAGAGGATTCTCTCAGTGACTTTGTGAGTAATAGTGTTGCCCACGACTTGTCCCCAAGCACGACTAGTCCGACCACAGGCCCAGTCACGATCACCTCCCCCATTCCTCAGGACCTGTCTCTAAAGGCATCAAGCATTGCTCCTCACCAGTCTGTCGTAACCTTGCAAGGTGAAGGTCGGACAGACTGGAAAAGGGGCAAGGACATTGAATGTAACAGCTCGGTCACCCCAAACTCTGTGAAGGAACTGGAGGCAGTGATGAGTCGGCATCTGCCGTCCATAGCCAACCAGAGTGAAACTTCACATTTACGATACCCTGGCACACCTGCACACAAGAAGTCCACGATTCAGTGGATCGGTTCTCAACACTCAAATAATTCTCCAACAGAGGTGTTGCCTGCTACCACCCTATTGCGAACCATCTATGCTAATCGTGAATCTGTGATCCGCACCAACACACGCCCCAGTAGCAGCTATTACAGTGAGATGCCTGTCAATATGCTGACTCCACCAGGCAGCGACACCTTTAAGGACCAACAACAGGCGGCATTCTTGTCCTCCAAGTCTGCTGTTACCGGTAGTAACCAGTACCAAAGCACAACCCTCCCTGTCTACTCCACCTCCCCCCTCTCTGTCTCCATGCCAGCCACAGCTGTAGACTCATATGGCATCACACCTCCTTCCTCTGTGTCGCCTCGAGACAAACTTCAGTCCCCGTTTGGAGACGTGGTGAACTTTAGTGAGACAGGCTCTGCCTGCAGCAACCTCCCACCAGACTCTTCTTCTAACAGACTCCTCACCAAACAGACATATCAGCTCTCATCCCCTACAGAGTTCTCCCCATCCAAATCTGCAACAACGGCAGCTGCAGCAGCAGCAGCAGCTTACTATAGTGTGTCATCCTTCAACAACAGCCATGTGTACCCAGATGTAAACCACAATGGCTCCAGCACAATGAACTCCTATGAGCCGTGTTCTCGCTCTGTTCTCTCCTGGTACCCTGTCTCCTACTCCTCATGACAAGCAAAGCATTCTCCAGACAGCTTCTTCTTGTGACATTTCTCATCCAAATCAAATATGGTCATTTCAAGAGATATGCTAAAGAATTAACATGTCCCCATGACAAGACAATTGTTTTTCTATCTGAAGCATGTCAATGAATAGACAGGTTGGCATCTTCACAGCTTTCTCCTGATATGGCCATCTAGAGGGACTCTCCAAAGAATCAACATATCCTCCTGACAAGCTGCTTATCTCAATAGTGCACTTCATACCATTGACAATAGACAGCACGTCATCACTAAACAGCATCAGTTTGCTACTCATTTAGGGAAAGCTTGGATATTCCAGTTAAATGGTGTAAAGTATTGGCACGTTTCTCTTCATGACAAATTAAAACATCTTCTTGCAGATGACATGCATTGAGGAAGTATCATGTGGTCTTAGTGAAGTACACATCTTTATTCAAAACCAATCAGAGGATATTGTGTATTTGTCAAGTTCGAACATCAAGATCAGAATCAGTTCTGTTAAGACAAGAACCATGTATACACATATTTTGCGCAGAATTGAATCCTAACGGACATGTTTCAAAGGCCACCATTATATGGCGAAATTATGCATGTCTTGTATAAACACAGGACACACTTGTCACAGTTTCACTTACCTGCAGTCCCGTGTTGATGTCATGTCTAAAATGGTAATAAAACTGCTATGATAGGAAGCATTATGCCCAAACCAAAATACCTTTCCTTTCTGATTCCTCTAGTGATGTCTTGTAGGCTGTTCAGTGCTCTGTGAAATCTATATGAACCTTTGATTATAAAAATGCTTATTAGACAAAACCATCATGCGATGAACAAGGCAAAATGCCAAATGAAAATTTGTGGAGTTTTACTCCGAAAAGTGAATGTGGCCTCATTTTCATGGAAATAATCACCCAAAACCAGTTTTATTGTTACTGGTAATGTAGACAACATTATAGGAATTTGATAGAATCTGAAAAAGCAAAAGTAAATTTTTATTCTGTAAAGAAAGAAGATTTGCCAAATTATACAAATTTTCACTCAAGATATCAAAGTTTGTCATACAAAATAAATATATGCATTAGATGAAATCAAAGTTTGTCATACAAAATAAATATATGCATTAGATGAAATCAAAGTTTGTCATAAAAAATAGATATATGCATTAGATGATATCAAAGTTTGTCATACAAAATAGATATATACATTAGATGATATCAAAGTTTATCAAAATATTTAAAAAGCAAAGTAAGAATTTTACCACATGCCAAAATCAATATTGTATTGTCCGTACATCATCATATACCCATTTAAGATTCTTTGTTAAAATGGGAGTTTTTTTGGTGACAAAATAGGTAAATGATTTTTTCGTTTGAAAGTTTTTACAGAAACAAACTATGAATACATAGCTGTCCCCTGTTAGAATCTTCATTCTGCTCTGCTTCAGCACCAAAGAATATTAATTGTATATATCTATATATGTATACACTTTCAGGCAGTTTCAGTCTCACCTGTTCAGGTGTATACAGATAGTGACTAAACAAACATGTCTACATGATCTCTTTCACCTGGACAATATATGTTTGATTGACAAGTAGATGCTATACAGGCTTTACGTCCTAAAGCAAATATCACTTATTTCCTATACAGTTACACTCCACTAATGGCTAACATTTGGCCTTGGCAGTGCTAAACATAACTCACTCTTTTCTATAGAATTCCAAAACTAGAGGTAGATGAGAAACCTTCATAAGCTCAAATCAAAAGTGATCATTATTCCATCATTAAACAAAGGGGTTGTAGTTCTATGTGAATGATGCCACTTGTCAACTTCAAATCTATTTCAAGTAAACTGTATCTGCTATAGCGTTCTACATCTCAATGTCAAGTATTGTTTTATATTTAAAGTCTCACTTAGGTATCATGCATTTGCTATACAATTCTTCAGTCTTGTGACAGGTGATTTTCCTGCTGTTCCATCTTATATTATGTGTATATTATGTCTTATGTGTTAGCTTAAGAAACTCGACATCTCATTATTTCCACATCCAAGTAATACCCTTGGCAGATTTTTTAAAGAAGAATTTCTGTTGAAGCCACCAATCATGAATTAAATCTTGATTTGATTTTGTTAAGATAAAACCTACCCTTTTTCTAGGAATCTGCTGTATTACTGTCAACTTACTTTATGCTAGACTATAAACCTCCTGTCTAAGAAATATTTGAACATGTTGCTCCTATATTTGTTAATGAATGAATTTTTACTTCTGATATTCTTGCTATGTTGTGTATACCTTTGCCATAATAACTACATGTCTTCATGTACAACAAATATTGTTGGTGAAACATTCTTTATTGTTCATCATATATATTTTAGAGATTTAACACGAGCCTCAACTTGAATGCCAGTTTAGAAAGGTCCTTGACATTTATGTAGATTGTAATCCACCACATCAGGTAGAGGAGCATGTTCTAATGCATCATCTTGATGATGCAGATAGAAGGCAATCAGAGTCGTTCTAGCATCTATGCCAAAAGACCGTTCAGTTAACAAAATGATAAATCAACAGAATATTTGTGCTTTTAAGTCCTATAGATTTAAATAATAGTTCTTTAATTATTTTCAATTCAAATATTTTAATTGGTGAAGTTGAATTTGCATACATTTGCATCTCTTAATTCAATATATATATATATATACAAATATCTATATCTATATGTAATATAATCAATGAACTGATGAAATTTATAGATACATTGCATGTCATTGTCAAGCTTTAGAGGGATAAGATGATATTTTGTGTGACAAAACATATGTATAGAACCTTAATGTGAGGTGTGTGTATAGTTACAGAAGGTGATGATGAACATTTTCTATAACCTGGCATAATGGAGCAGCTTATGTTTGTGAGAGTCAATCAAATTGACTCTGTAGTTGATATTTATACACAATCCATATTCATCCTCCGGTTGAGGCTAAACATCTTGCTTGCATTTATACAATCTAGAAAAATGTTAATCTAATGATTGCTCCTCTCAACATAGCCTGGAGGTTAAAGGGAAGATGATTATAAGTTGTCATGGTAACGCAATTGTTGTGGTAAATAATGAGCAGCATTTTGTAGATACCAACTTCTGTTTTTGAGCATGTGCATACTCCTTAATTTGGTGACCAATACAGAAGGCCTATTCTGAAGGTCTTATCCAGTAGTCTTTTGTTATGTATTCCAATTGTTTATGCCCTCCAAAAGACTTGGTCAATGATCAACATGAAGATAATAAGAGAAATACTTATGGAAGATTAAGGTTTACCTGCTGGACTCTTCTCGTATTACCTGCAGTTTGTGTATAATGTATCATGGAGCAATCATCAGATCACGTTTGACAGAGGTTGTGTTTATATACAGTTGTTGACTTTGGTATCCATTCCTTCCTGGTAGAAATGGCAGATATAGCAGCGGTAGCTTCAAGGAAACTAATGGCATTTCATGACGCCTAAAAGCATTTACTATCTAGAAGCTTTAATGAAACAGCTTTAAATTATATCTGAGATATATTTCATGTTCCACTCTTGTTCATAATGAAGAAATTCATAAAATTGATAAGAACTCCTTATACTGTCAAATGTGTTGAATTTACAAAACACAGTATTTGTTGAAAGATTTTTACATTTGAAATGATTTATACACTTTTGTATCTTATTACTAAGGTTTATTTGTTAGTTAGCTAACTAGTTGTGTTCATTTTCAGTCTGATGTAAGATTGAGTCAGTTCTCCTATTTGTTGCATTACTGTTACCGTTATTGTTCTAGAGAAACTTTTAGCAAAGAAATATTTTGAAAAATTGTTGGAGCAAGAGATATTTTAAAAACAATATTTAACTCAACAGCCTTTTGAATGGTGACTCACCATCTAGTCACAAACCAACAGGAAGTCCTAATTGAAAACTGGCTATAAAAAATCATGTAAAAGATTTGTAACCAATGAAATAATTGCATTTAATGCAAATGGCATTTTTGTATTAAATATATAATAGACTATATTTTATGAGTTACAAAATGAATAAGGCACAAGGTATGAGTGTTTTTGTTATACAAGTGTGTACGTGCATGTTATTTTGTTTGTTTGTGTGAGAGTGTGTTCCTCCAAGATGAAAGCAACCATGTAATCATGAGCCATTCATTAGCCGTAGCAATATTTTTGCAAGCAGCCATAGTATGATAGTTCTATGTAAGTAATAAGTAAGTCCTCATACCCAGTGTGTAGCACATCACAAACATCATTAAACGAAGAGACATTTCGAGTCTCTTCTCAAGCCTAACGGGGCCAAATATTTGATGTTATCTGTAAGTTAATATTCAACCTGTGGCTATTTGCCATGAATAAATTATATTAAAATTCTATATAGATTTTGTTTTGTTTTTTTATCTATGGTTGGTGTATAGTGCATACATCATTGTTCTTCTATAGAAGTCTATAGAAACCACAATTGAAGTTTGGACAGTCTGAAATAGCATTGCATAAGGAGATGTTAGTATAGCCAAGTTTAGAGAAGCAAAAATTAAAAAGTCCCTTCATATCTTATATTTGAAACACCCTTGAACTAAGAACAAGGAAAGATAAGATTTACATAAAAACTGAATGAGTAGTTTGACATTCACAATTGACAGGAGAGGAACCACGGCAAGTAAAGCATGGTGATAAAGTGCTTAGCAGGCTGGTGGAGACACCAAACATTTGTAGAAATGCCTCTGTCGAGATACATCATCCACAATGCATTCAGTCTACCGAGCTGTACAATGGGTACCTGAACACAGGAAAGTATGCATCTATAGGCTTGTGAGAAGCCTTCAAGGCGGCACAAATGTACTATTTCTTTAGGGTTATAATAGATTTGTGCTCTTTGAGCATATTTATGAATGGAAAAGGTGCTATTTAAATGGAAATTCATTATTATCATTATTATTTAAACAGATGTGTAAAGTCTATACTGTGCTATCATGGTAGCTTCTTATGCACCAGGGAGATGTTTAAGCAATGAAATGAACAGAGATAAACAAAATATATGTAAACAGTTTAAAACAGCTTAAGTCTTTCAGGTCATTCAAAGAATATTCAAAAGTTGTTTATATATAAAGGTGGTCATTCAAAGAATATTCAAAAAGTGTTTATATGTAAAGGTGGAATCGGTGTGATTATATGTACTTGATAAGTAGAGGTGAACAACAACGCTTCCCTAAATGGGACCTTCCACCGAACTAAGTGTGTCTACACCTCCTCCATCTCTGGGATGCGAGTGGAGGGTGTCTGGATGCTATGCATCTGTAGGAAGGAATCGATACTTCCTTACCTCGTACTCTTCACAACAGGACGTTGACTTCACGAAATCTTTCTTCTTATGGAGTCCTTTTGTCTATAAGGTAAGAGGCAACCTTCGTAATACCATCTTAATACTTTTGATGGAGACACTGTTAAGATTTTAGAAAAGATTGTACTTTTCAAACTTGCTTTTGTAGCGGCGTGAAGTTCAAGGTTAGATTATAACTGACGACATTCTGTAGATGAGACTCATTATTATAAGAATGGTTTAGAATGTGGCCTGGAGGGTATTGTGAAATGAAAGGCTTTCAAATATTTGAAATAAAAGCAGCTGGTTAAACAAAGATTATACATACATCACCGGATGTATAGATTATCCAGGAATCGTGTTGATTATATTAGATTCTAAAAGACCATACTACAATCATGAAGAGAAGATCCCCAGGACATCTGTCGGCATGGCAACTTAAGCACTGTTGAATCCCAGTGCTGCCTTCCACACTGTAGACCATGGCCAACTCTTAACTACAATACAGAAGCAAGTTGGAATTTTGGGAACGGAATTTAAATGGTTTTAATCATACCTATATAAAACAGAATCCAGGCAGTTATATTCAACTAAATTGGAATTCTTCAATTGAAAGTTGACATGTGGTGTTACTCAAGGTTCAGTCTCGAGGCCATTGTTGTTTAAAGCACTACCCACTGATTTGTAGACAGTCAACGCGTTTTACTGATGCGCAAAACGTTCAGTGGACGGCAGCTAGAATGTGGAAGTTGTATGACCATATGACTGAGGCCACCATCTAAGGAAGTCGAAAAACAGATCAGAAAGGCTGCTAGTCAGATGTTCATATTAGATTAGGTTTCATTTCGAAGTTTGCTTGTGTAAAGTATCTTTCGATCTTCATAGAAAATTAACTCTCTCTATATGCACAAGTTAATGTTATTTGTAAGACCTGCTATCGCCCTCTGAGGGTTATCGGAATTCTGCGCAAATACACCATAATTCATTGTTTAGACATGCTTGTCCATGAATTAGTTATATAAGGGATGCACTATTGTAACTGTGTCCTCTTTGGTCTAATCAATAAACATCTTACGAAACTCCAAAAGCTCCGAAACGTATACTTCAAGTAAAAATTTGATCACATTTCAACAACTCTTAAATTTCTACATTGGCTACCTGTAAAGTATATCAAAATCGTATATATTGTTATCAAGTGTCTAAATGAACTAGCTCCAGACTGTCTGTCCTCCCTTCTGTCTGTGTCCACTCCTCCTCACAGTTCCAGTATCTACTGACAGTTCCTCGTTTCAGAATAATATCACATGGACATGATCATTCGAGTTTGCAGCTACCGACCTGTGGATTCCACACCTCGCCGAAATCAAACTTAGTTGAGTATTTGAAATCAAATCCCAAAACATTTCTATTTAAGTCTGCTTTAACTTAATATTTCATGTAAATCTATCTTCAAGCGTTCTTTAGTCCCTTTCTGGGTAGGCCCTATATTTTATTATAATACGTCGTATATATATAGTAATATCTTGTGTGACGCCATGCGCATGCATTAGTGTAATAAATGGCGCTCTACAAACCCCAATACTATATCATTGTAGCTGTCTTTGGTTCCTTCAGTCATTGCATTTCTTCTTAACCACAAAGATAGTTGTAATTGTGGTGGCATGGAGCTCAAAAACCAAGTTTGCTGTTTCTGTGTATATCTGTAGATCGAATCTATCCAATGGCTCATCAATCCATGAAGGACGTTATCAATAAAAGCAATAAAGACTATATGACTCTGCATAATCTGCACACCAGGTGGGAGTTTAGGAATTCATTACGAGCAACCTCTGTTTGGGAGAGAATGGGAGCAGCCGCTACCTAGTGCACTACATTAAAGAGAGATTACTCGACAACATGATTGTATGAAACCACAGCAGATATGTTCGTCAGCACGAAAGCTTTACATCAAGTCATGCCAGTTGATATCAGCCAAAGAGCTGTAGATCCTTCTTCATGTGGATTCTTAACTCTATAAGCAGTAAAATAGCCTCTGTATTGCACTAACGCACTGAAATGATGAATTGACAAAATACAAAATACATGTAAGAATAACACTGTATACGAAAAATTGCAAAAGTGATGGAAGACAGCATTCCTATCAAATCATGTCAGTTATAATCAGTCACAAATCTGTAGATCAATCGTCACATTTGAATATTCTTCTCTCTTCCCCGAGCATTACTTGAGACTCCTCGTGAGCAGCAAAACATCCCCTGTGACGTCATTACGTTCCGACCCTAGATCAGTTTGCATCCACACCCTGGGTAGTCACTGAAACATAATGGAGATGTCGGGATCATTCATATCGTAAAAATATCTACAATCACACACAGTAAAGCAGGTCTTCAGGAGGTTTGACTGTCTGCTGCATTGGACTTGCTTCTACTTGTACTTTTATCTGAATCCTACATTTAACATGCAATTTATTCCTTCTTTTAACTGCAATTGATTCCTACTTTTAACTATTATCTACTCTATATTTTGCTTTTTTCTCATAGCACATGACAATGATAAATGCTATAAATTATATTTTATTTCCTATTTGGACGACTTTTCAAAATATTTCCACCAAACTATTGTCTCTCACCTCTTAGTTGACTTCAACAAACACGTTCTCAGTTGTGATCGATTCAAAACGTTGATTGGTCTACCTCCGATCAAATATTAAGATGTCAAGGTGGTTTTGTTTATATTTTCAAAACCTGCGATAATAAGTAACATCGATGGAAATATCGACAAGACAAAACTGCGACTATCCTTGTTAGAAGATGTTTTTGTCCGTGCATTTACATTTGTAACCTATTGTCACAATACAGAGAGGGTTTGTGGGCAAGCCTGGAAAACAAAAAAGTTGCAATAAAATACTCTTCAGTCTATCCAACTGACCCGTAATCAACAATTAAAAAGTTAAGACGGCTTAGAGATTTTAAAAATCTATAAGTCAGCTGTGCCCAAAATGGAAAACATATTGACAGTTGAAAACGGCTGAGCTTGTAATGTGTGCATTTTTAAAATTTACCTAAACTCTGAACGAAGAATTAAGGATGAAGTTTTGTTGATTAAAGCAATATTGTAACTTAACTGCTTTTAAAAGTGGCATAAGCATTGTGATTCGATTAATATAGCGGTTGTCGTTTTCGCTCGTCTGGCTGTCAGCAAAATTTGAATATTTTCGACATCGTAGTTCATGCGGATTTAATGCAACGATGCATAAAATCATTCCGGTCTTTTAAAATCAACTTTATAACCTGTATACGTAAGTATTCGATAAATATCTCACGATGTAGATTACCTGATTGCGGATCGATGTTTATACGAAATATTGGTGTCCACTGGTGCCTTTAGTGACGTAATGGGCGGTGCGCACCATCGGTTGGCCTGTCGGTATATATATATATATATATATATATATATATATATATATACTACCAGCGTGACGTAGATAGTAGTGACGATAACTGTTATACGTTGGACTGTTCAATGAACGAATACTTACCTCTCAATGTGGACATATTGCGAATATAAATTCATAAGAAGTGGTACAAGTGGTAATGTGATCGACAAGAAACATATTTTCACAGGTTCACAAAATATATTGAGTATGACATGTTTGCAATGGATGTTCGATCATACAGAGGGAAAAGTTGTAAGTGAAGAAACGATAAAGTTGGAGCGTACAGCTCTAACAACATGACGCTGAACAAGATGGGGGTTAAAGGCATAAATCACACAATCAATATCGTGTATATGTCCATGATCAGTGCCAAGGCAAGCCTTCCATTCTTGCGGGATTTTATTCCATATCCAAGGAAACGCTTGAAGGAGTTCTTGCAACGTTGTTTGGTCGGCTTTAAACGTCTTAATCGCCGTTATTCAAGCCTCAACGTCAATGTTTGTCTTATTGCGTAAAGTTAATATTCTAAATATTCCACAGGATGTCCTTAAAAATTAACTAATCCTTTCTTTTATTCTCATCGGAGGTACGTGGATTGGAAATTAGTATTTGCCTTTAACGGCTTCATCTTATTTTTTGTAAATATATTCTTTAAGTGAAAATGCCTATACCAGATTACACGGTAAATAGTGAAGTTTGACGTCATTTGTTACAAAAAAATAATTTATTTCTTTTAGGTGTAAAATGTTGCTGTGTTCTAATAAATTATCATATAAAATGTACCTACTGATGTATATTTTACAAATTGTCAACCCTTAATACGATTTCAACTTTATTAATTCAATTAAAGGACTATTCTTTTATGTATAGAAATAATTAAACAAAATATCAACAGTTCACACTTTTTTAAACTCCTATGTCAAACAAGTCGTCATTTGTAAATTTGTCCAAACATTGACTGCTTCCTTAATGGATTCATCAAAAGCAAAATACTAGTACTAAATAATTTAAAAAGAAAAACCCAATTTAAAACCCTATCTTTTACAATTTAATAGCAATCTCCGAATTTGGCTTTGCCGCTTCCAAACTGCTCGGTGGGGTAAACCTGATAAAAACAAAAAAATGTGCAAACTATGTAACTATGTAATATTTCCATCGTTGAGGAAAGTCATTGCTTTTTGGTTATTCTTTCTACCCCAGTCAAGAAGTAAAATACTTAGTAAATAGTCTTCAGTTGAAAAGCACATCCTCCTTATAAAAACCAATTATAAACTCCTTTTACTAAAATTGACCATATATCATAAAAGAAGGTATGCGTTTCTTTATCTTTAAAGGCCTTACACATAACTGTATATTACATATAACTTCATGTTGTATATATGTACATTTAAGCTAGTTATATAATGTACCTGATTTTTCTCTTAGCATGTCAGTTATGTGAATTAGGAGAAATCAAATTTTGTTCTGTTTCAAAACCTTGTTGATTTATGAAACACCCATGTCAAACTTCTGTCGGTTTTCCATTTTTTGATGAGAGTCAAACCTAATTTCTTTTTGACAAAAGTTTTGTTCCATATCCTTGGCATACATCAATCGAAAAACTTTCCAAATGAAATTATCTATAATTGATTTTGGAAAATTCCAACACGCAGTCACTAGACGCCAAAGATATTCAACATCATTTAAAAACCAATGTCATGACAAATGTTTTACGTTGCGCACGGCACTACAGCAGTAGTTTTACCATTGAACAGCACAAACAATTACTCCTTTAGAAATGACAATTACCAGTTAACACTCGTTGCACAAAACTATTTTGAGTAAGTAGGACCAAACAATGCATGCCAAAACACTGTCCAAACATTATTCACTTTCACGGACAGGGCCCGATTGATAATTAAATCGCAATGTATTGCCGCTGGAGTTTTTTCTGAGAAATAAAAGATGACGATCGTGCTAATGGTGGAATTCAGAAATAATAAAATGCGTCGTCGGTCAAATCATCTTAACATTGACTGGTAATGCACCTATTTCACAATTATGTACTTTTGAGATTATATGAGAATACATATTGATTGCAATTCCATTTACGTCTTTACTACCAATGACGCTTGTTAAAGAGAGGGAGCGCTGCTTGGGGGTGCATTCGGTGGAAAGGTTTGATTGGCAATCACCAACAATTTATCGAACAATCGAAGTATGTCATAAAGATAAATCACACTCGGTACATTCACACTTGGAAGAACAATTGATTTCTCAAGTGAAAAAGGTTGCATTTCTGAAAGAGTAAATATCGAATAGTTCTGACTGGATCAATGTTCTTTAATACGACGAATTTATTCGACCGGCATAGCGGTCTTTTCAAGTGCAGTTAACAGATGGATGAACACGCGCTTCTATACAGCAACTAGACAATATGTTCTGATAATCAACATTGTTACATGTGAATCTCGGCACAGCAGGAAATCAGTCAACGGTTGCCAATCACCTAATGATTGTCTAAAGACCAATAATTGGATCTGACTTGAAAACAAAAGAGTCGGTGAGGAGTGACGGATATGTGTTGTCTCATTAATCGCTTTATTGACTCAGGAGTGTAATCAAACATGTAATTAACAGACAGACAGACAGACAGACGGATGAGGTGCCAATGAACGATCATATTGGATCTCGTAGGGGCCACCAGCCCATGGTACAATTGCAGTGTACATGTATAAGAGTTGCATGTACGCACCACATTAACCGATACAATTTAGATACTTTATGAGTTACACGTTACATGTGCCAATGCGTAACGACGGTAATCGCTTCAATGTGTAGGCTAAGTGTTTGACAATGTTTTTTATTACAAGTATATTTCTTTTGTTCAAGAGGGGTGTTTGTACTTTTTAACTTTGCCAAAAAAATATAGAAAGTGAAAATAGTAAAATTTCCATTGCTACATTTCGCGATGTGCTTACGTATCTGTAGATGGTGGAGATTAGCGTAATTAGCGTATGTGTACCATTACTCGTCAATCGGTCGATCAAGCGTTTCTGTAATGTGAATGGGAGTGCAGTTAGGATAGACAATTTCATGAATTTCATTGTTAGATTTAGACAGACAGACAGATAATTTATTCATGTCTCACCTCAATATAATATAAAAATATACATATACATTCATTAAAATACAAAATCAATGTATTAAAAAGTTGAGCCATTCCCTAAGGAATTACGAGAGACACTTTTCATTCATAATAGCCATTTAAAGTAATGAAAAGTAAAACAGTATTGTACTAGATGTAGTGTTCAGTGCGTGCTGCTTGAGAGAATCCCCCTTTCTTAAAATATTGTTTTCGCCTTCCCTTATACTGGGACAAGGCATGACCTTGATGTTGGTAAATTTAGATGTAGTATTTCTAGATCTAGGTGGAAAGCGAACGATATCAGCATCCTTAATACCGATAAAGCACCAATCGGACAAATGTTACCAAATGCTTTAGAGAATTAAAAACAACGATAAAATTCTTCTTTGCCGATTTGAATTAATATTTAAAATGTTCAAATAAATTTTCTTTTGTTGAAGATCCTTGCCAGAAACTGTATGGGGGTTGATATTGTTTCTTTCCCCACAAAACTTACTCAGTTCACGTCTCCTCATGTAACCTTTGTTAGATGCAACCTTGGTTGAAATACCACAGGGTAGTTACATTCTAGATATAACCTTGGTTGAAATACCACAGGGTTGTTACATTCTAGATATAACCTTGGTTGAAATACCACAGGGTTGTTACATTCTAGATGCAACCTTGGTTGAAATACCACAGGGTAGTTACATTCTAGATATAACCTTGGTTGAAATACCACAGGGTAGTTACATTCTAGATATAACCTTGGTTCAAATACCACAGGGTAGTTACAATCTAGATGTAACCTTGGTTGAGATACCACAGGGTAGTTACATTCTAGATATAACCTTGGTTCAAATACCACAGGGTAGTTACAATCTAGATGTAACCTTGGTTCAAATACCACAGGGTAGTTACAATCTAGATGCAACCTTGGTTCAAATACCACAGGGTAGTTACAATCTAGATGTAACCTTGGTTCAAATACCACAGGGTAGTTACATTCTAGATATAACCTTGGTTGAGATACCACAGGGTAGTTACATTCTAGATATAACCTTGGTTGAAATACCACAGGGTAGTTACATTCTAGATATAACCTTGGTTGAAATACCACAGGGTAGTTACAATCTAGATGTAACCTTGGTTGAAATACCACAGGGTAGTTACATTCTAGATATAACCTTGGTTGAAATACCACAGGGTTGTTACATTCTAGATATAACCTTGGTTCAAATACCACAGGGTAGTTACAATCTAGATGTAACCTTGGTTCAAATACCACAGGGTAGTTACAATCTAGATGTAACCTTGGTTCAAATACCACAGGGTTGCTACATACTAAATTTGCACCAAATCATATTCAATTTTCATACAAATAACAATACTTTCTATGTTTGTTAAAATTTATACAACAACTAACATCTACCTTGCATCTAAAGATATGTGCGAACCGCGCAGTTGAAAGAACTCTTGCGATTTTGTAAGACAGCGAACGCTCAGTTTGGTTAGTCTGAAACAAGGACGCCGGTAGGTGAACCGCTGTCTTTGATTGCAATCAGAGTTTACTATCACGCCGGGTGAACCGCTGTCTTTGATTGCAATCAGAGTTTACTATCACGCCGGGTGAACCGCTGTCTTTGATTGCAATCAGAGTTTACTATCACGCCGGGTGAACCGCTGTCTTTGATTGCAATCAGAGTTTACTATCACGCCGGGTGAACCGCTGTCTTTGATTGCAATCAGAGTTTACTATCACGCCGGGTGAACCGCTGTCTTTGATTGCAATCAGAGTTTTCTATCACGCCGGGTGAACCGCTGTCTTTGATTGCAATCAGAGTTTACTATCACGCCGGGTGAACCGCTGTCTTTGATTGCAATCAGAGTTTACTATCACGCCGGGTGAACCGCTGTCTTTGATTGCAATCAGAGTTTACTATCACGCCGGGTGAACCGCTGTCTTTGATTGCAATCAGAGTTTTCTATCGCTCTCACAACAGCGATGAAAAGAAGGAAATGATGTTTTATGTGGAGAGGAAATCGTTCATTTTATGGTTTTGCTTCTTTTATATTTCTAGCCAATCGATCATTTAAGATTATTGTAAATTTCTTCCAAAAGCAACGTTATTTAGGTATTATCAGATCTTTTTATTTATGTAATTTCCATTTTCACAGTACACAGTATAAAGAAAATGATGCGTCAATTATAAATGTTATTAATATTAAGGAAATTGTATATGAACAAGTTGAGTCAAAATATAAAAAAAATTATATACAAGTCAAGACGTATATAGATATTTCTCTATGAGATGTCTTTTTGTATTTGATATTATTTGTCAAAATTGAAATATCCAGTTATTTTCAAAGATCAATCGATAAGTTATCTATTCGTCCCTCAAAGATATTTTGATAATATCCCATAAATACTTGTTATTATGTGATTACGGAAACCGTATAATGTTAATAAATGCGTCATGGTTGGGGTCCAGGACTATCAAATTAATGAGATTGGCTAGCAATTATCTAAATGCTGTCGACCTTAAGTGCTGAAATCAGCTGATTACTGAGGTAAAAATGATATCACTTTGAGATGTGATGCCTCTTAATGGAAACATCATGAAATAGAATCGGCTGTGACGTTAATAGTCTTGTAATAAACATTGAAGCATATTGAACTCTAGCAATCTAAATGCATGGTCAAACTGCAGATACGGATTATAGTGGTGTAGAAAGAGTAAAAACAAATTGAATCGACAGCAGCTTTTACTAAGTATAAAGCAACATTTGCTTTACGTGTTATGCCGTTAGCGATACATAAAAGCTTTCAATTATTAACGAATACGTGACATTTTAGTTTGATGGTGTTTGGACACTCTCTGCGTATAAGCATATAATTATGACGAGATGCCAAGGGAATTTCCACTTCTGTTCCAGAAAGAGGACCTTGGGACAATCACCGGAAAGTTTTTTCCATGGCATTGAGTGGCATTGTCCCTGCAGTGAAGCGGCAAATCTTACGGTAAAGAGCCACAAGTGATTGGTAACAAATATTTCTCATGATACCGTCTTGTGACGATGGTCGTTTCTCTTGCCCTGCTGTGTGTCTTAACAGTGCTTCTTCAACCAGCATCTTCCGTGGATCCGACCAGTGCATCCTCACTTGGTGAGTCTTCTTCTCTACTAAAACGTGCATTATTTCCTTTTCTTGAATTATTTTAATAGATAAATTTTTTAATTAAAAAAATTTAAATTTTCGAAATAATGTCGCCCTTGAAAAGATGTTGCCATTAAAAATATAATTAATTTTGGTGATTTTTGACGGATTGAACTTTAAGAGATATATTTCTGCCTTTTATTGGCTCCATTGTCGTTATAATCACAAACAATGTTTGGAAATTTTTAAAGTTCAAATAATATTTTTTTACTTACAAAAATATTTGAAAACAAGATGGAGGTGTAAATTTATATATAAAAAAAAATTTGTCGACTATTCAAAAGCATTTGTTCGGAATAATAAAAATATATATTTAATACCTTTACTATGTCACTTGTGAGTTAGACAGGGATGATATTGAGCCCTTCTTTATTCACGATCTTCATTGAAGAATTAACCATTCAAGTTGGGAAAAATTGTACACTTAGTATACAGCTTAATCCCGATGTATTGGAATTATTATTCGCAGATGATATTTTTTTTTTTTCACAAACTGTAATTGGTCTGTAAAAATAAGTATATAAACTAGAAAAGTATTCTGAAGAGTGGATACCAACACTGAATAGATCTAAATCAAAAGTTATGTATTAAAAAAATGGGGGGGGGGATTATCAAAAACCGAAAAATGGTATATCAAAAAAGAGCGATAGATGACAACTTATTTCATGAATATCCCAGTAAACAGACCTATATCTTAGGCAATCTCTCGTAAAATCGATGATAGTAAAATAAAACCAATATTGATATATGGGTCGGAAATATGGTCTTATATATATGTGGAGATAATCGAAATGGTTGATTTATTTGCATGTAAGAAATAACTAGGAGTAAAATACACCTAGTTGGTATATGGTGAGCTTTAGGGCGATTCCCACTATATATATAATAATGTACACCACTATAAATGCAGTCAAATATTGGCTGAAACTTTTAGATATGTCTTCTAATAAAATGCCAAAAATGTTATGATATGATGTTACTGTATGACAAGAAAGGACCAAAACTTCGGTATCCCAGGTTAGAAACTTTTTTTGCTATTGAGTTTGGAAATGAACAATGTGTCGGATGACAATTACTATTCATTTATGTGTTAACTGTTCGACTTAAAGACATATATCTTCAAACATTCAAAAAAGTTCAAATGCATTTTGTTACTTAGATGTGATGAGGGTTACTGTACATGAGGTTAGGAATTGAGGTAATATACGGAAACCAGAGTACTACAATGGATAGTAATCGTTTGAGGAAGGAAGAAAAATATCGCCAGAAAGCTTCGAGGAGTATTTCTTACTTCTTATACATTTGATATTGGGAAACATATTTTCTATAATTGTAGTTTTCATGGACACAAATCTGAAATAAAACGGAATGTCATCAGACCCCGCGGTCGCTATGCTTCCCTTGTTTTGTAAGTTTAATTAGACTGTCGAATATTCGTGATGGCTCCTGTGATTTCTTCACCGTATGACTGCCGATATTGATTTTGGTGTCGCAAGATTAAACAAGTGTCGTCTTCTCATTTGCATCTTATTCACCATGGCACAACTTCTCTCCAAAGGTGTACGGCTTGGCATCAAGAGCTGTATGACCGACATCATCGACATGGTGTTTCTGGTGGACGGGTCGGCCAGTATGGGTGAATCCGACTTTCACGATATGCTGTTAACAGTCAAACTCATCATCAGCTACTTCAACATTGACGGTGGTTTTCTGAGGGTGGGGCTGGCCACATTCCACAGGTCAACCACAGTGGAGTTTTACCTGAACACGTTTGATTCCAGTGCTGAGCTCCGGGAAGCAGTAATGGCCGTACGTTATGTTGGCGGACCGGACACAGTGACAGGGGAAGCTATTGACACTGCTGTCCGTGTGTTGTTTAATGAAGAGAACGGTCAAAGACCCAATGCCTTCAAACTGCTGGTCTTGATGACCGACGGCCAGTCTCAGGACACTAATTTGACACAGTCTAGTGCAGATGAAGCTCGAACTGCCAACATAACATCTATTGTCATCGGAATAGGTGAAAACGTCAACCAAGAAGAATTGTTGTACATTGCGGGCTTACAAGAAGCCGTGATCCACGCCCCATCTTTTGACTACCTCGAGATGATCGTTTCCGCTGCCTTGTTGAACATTTGTCCAGGTGATCCTAATCATGTCTCAAGTTGTCAATACAGGAAATTGAAAATAATCATTGTTATCGACGATAAGGTGTATTTTCAGTCACTGGGTATATTGATTCACTATGATTCATTGTATTTACTGTTAGATATTGATTTTTTTCAATTAACTGTATTTGAGAAAACAAAACAAAAACAATTCAAGACTTTGTCATCATAACCAGAAAGGTTCTCATCATAAGGCAGCAAGGGGAATAATTAAATGATTTCGCGCTTCTTACTTTCAAGGGCAGCAAGGGATTGATAACCTGAAGCCTAACAACAACTTTGGTTATTTCATTTCAAACCGTTTTTAAGGAAGGTTGTCCGCTTTACCTCGTATTCACGGACTCACGCACGCACATACTCTCAGACAAGACGAAGCTGTCGTCGTGGCGGGGGATAATAATGGTTTTCTTTTTTCTAATGACAGATGAAGTACCGATATTTATCAATAAAGATAAACAGTTATATCAGTCAAAAGTGAAGAAAAGATCTATTATGACAATTTAACAGCCATCCGTTCAAGTCTTAGAAAATTATATATATCCTAAGTTTATATATTAGCTGTGTTGATATATACCTCTAGAGTGACAAAGAGGAAGTTTTATAAATTTTGTATGAGCCAAAATATAATGTCCTGAGTTAAGTTACATCGTCATCTCTAACATTCTAAAATTTTGGTATATTCGAAAGTAATCGAAAAATTGCATAAAATGTTAAAATCTCAATATTCTTCGTCCCATTTACATGTATATTAGTTAAATGACCAATACGAAACACTATTGATCTATATTTGTTGTTGTGTCTGCTATAGATGAGTTTTTATAAATTTACGTTTGATTCATTGGCGCTCGCCATTGTCCGGTTTTCGATCTCAAATCCCTGTGTAATGTCTTTAACCGAAATCATGAGCATTAACTTTTCAGAAACTAACACTACTGCTCACTCAATTAACTCTAATTCATGATTTGTTACATCTTCGACCAAATATAGATGAATCTGTGCCTCTTTTATGACTTGAAGTTTGGTTGATTTGATTTGGTTTTAACATATTTTTTTCACAGAAGTGAAATGGATTAGGCACAAGTTGTCCAATTTTATCAAGCCCTCTCCATAATATTTACATTTCACATTTGTTTTATGTATACAGTCAGAACAAACAATATAATACTAAAGATACAGAAAATAAAGAGGGAGAATAAGGAAATTGTGATTATGAGGCCCACTTGAATGGAAAATAAGACTTTAATTGTTATATTTGTGGCGGTAGTGTGTGGAGAGGTGGACGGGTGGATAAAGCTGGGCGACACGTGCTACTGGATCCACAAGGAGGAAGAGCTCATCTCATGGAACGAGGCCAGAAGGCGCTGCAATTTTGTGAAAGCTTCTCTCGTCAAAATTCACGGATCAGAAGAAGAAGAATTCCTACGTCGTAAAATGCCGGCCGACTACAAGGAGACGTATATAGGTGAGAGCGATGTTGGCTATACAAATGAAATCCACTCATGGGCACACATACATAACTTTATAGGCACAAATACAGGACTTTATTGGCACAAATACAGGTCTTTCTGAGCACAAATACAGGTCTTTCTGAGCACAAATACAGGAATTTAAAGGCACAAATACAAGAATTTAAAGGCACAAATACAGGACTTTATAAACACACATACATGACTTTATAGGCACAAATACAGGACTTAGTAGGCACAAATGCAGGACTTTGTAGGCACAAATACAGAACTTTGTAGGCTAAAATGCAGAAGTTTGTAGGCTAAAATGCAGAAGTTTTTCGGCACAAATACAGGACTTTATGTGCACATATATATATATATATATATATATATATATATACAGGACTTTATAGGCATACATACATGACTTTATAGGTACACGTACAAAACTTTAAAGGCACACATACAGGACTTTATAGGCACACATACAGGACTTTATAGGCACACATACAAGGCTTTATAGGCACACATACAGGACTTTATAGGCACACATACAGGACTTTATAGGCACACATACAGGACTTTATAGGCACACATACAGGACTTTATAGGCACACATACAGGACTTTATAGGCACACATACAGGACTTATAGGCACACATACAGGACTTTATAGGCACACATACAAGGCTTTATAGGCACACATACAGGACTTTATAGGCACACATACAGGACTTTGTAGGCACACATACAGGACTTTATGGGCATACATACAGGACTTTATGGGCATACATACAGAAACTGACCATAAAACATTGCTATATATTTCGATTGTACTCTGTTAGAATAAAATTTCTTTTCTCTTTCTGGCTGCCTGAAGATATTAGACTGAACCATGGGGATCGTCCCGAAAACACCACAACCTGAAAACATTCATGAATTTTATACTTTTGACAGTTAATGTGTTCCGTATCAGAACTGGGATATCTGGGATGATGAAAATAGCGCCACATGTGTTTAATGATAACCTGTTTAACTTAATATTGTCATATCCGTACACCATCATTTTGGCATTAAACTTTGAAAAGAATTAACCGAATTACCGAATGGAGGTACATGTCTAGTATGAAAAGCACATCTCCTCCAAACAAATGTTTTGGCAAAGGTTTAACTTTTGATGGACAAAAAGACAGACAGACGGACAGGTGAAAAACAAAATATCCCAATATCCCCATAAGGAGCATACCAATAATGCACACAACATTTGTATTACAGGACTAACCAAAAATGGTGCTTATTCACCCGGGATATTTCAAGGTCTCTTCCGGTGGCGGGATAAAACGCCAGTAGTATATTCAAACTGGTGAGTGAATAAGATCATATAAGACTATTGAAAGAATGTTGGACACCACAAGTTGATTAAAGACAGTAAGCTATTTCGTATTGTCAAGTAGAAGCACTGGAACCAACCTATGAAAATAATGGTTGAAATTATACATTGAACTGTTTATTTCCTTGATAATGTGACCCAGTAGATCCACCAACGTAGCAATGTCATGAATCATGGTTCAAAATGTAAGTTGATGTAATAACAAAACATGTATTCTAATACTCTCTGAAAAGTACCAAATTACTTCCACCCATTCCTATATACGAGGGCGATTATATCTGCAAAATGTTTATATCCGCAAAATATCATATATTATAGTCCTTATTGTCTTGAAACAGCGCCCTTTTCGGAAGTTATATGCAATCTGCTGAACTCTGACTGGACTATCAAGTTCATGTTACCAACACTAAAGTGCTGGTTTATAGGAGGTGACACAATAAGCAAGTTAGTTTGAGTTATAAAAGATTCTCGATTCTCTTTGAGAAACTGAGTAAAACTATCATATACCAACTTTGATGTTCTTTGGAGAGGACATCACTTGTGGTTTTATTAACCTTGCTTATAATATCAGACACTGTAATAAAACGATGTTGATTCCAACAGGGGGGATGGTGAGCCGAACGGAGGCAGCATGGAGGGTTGTGTGTTCTGGAGTGTCGAGGGCTGGAAGGATGTGTTCTGTGGGGAGAAGATCACCAGCCAGTTCATCTGCACCAAGGACGCCCTCACTAAGGCATATAATGAAGATGGTTCGTACAACCTAGACATCCAGTCACGAAGTATGAAAATATTGTAGTGTACCGACATTTGCCTGTTATTACCTATTTAGTAAACTTGTACTTGACAAAAATCAAGGTCGTTTGATATTGAAATATGTTTTTGGCGAGTCACAAGATTTGTGTGCCAAGGAATTTATTTTTTAAATATTTACAATATTTTTTAGATATGTATTCCTCGTCTGTTAATCAGACCGGCCCAAATGTTCACGTACTCGTAGTCGTGGTCATGGTCATGGTCAAATAGTAACATGACACGTAGTGGCCTACTTTTGTCCGAAAATCGGACAGTGGCGCGCGTCAAATAGTCAAACGTAATTTTGGAGACTTTCTCAAAAACGGCCAGGGGGGCAGTTAGGAATTCATAGTGTTTGTTAGGTTATATAACCAGTATACATGTACAGGGCTACAGATAAGGGTCGTACACGCGTATTGTACGCCTATAAAATTACTAAGTACGGCCCTAAAATAAATTCCATGCGTATCATGTACGCACATACATGCCTGTTTACGCTTGGACATTCATTTCTATGCGTATCGTATTTCTAAATTTATCAAGGATGTTCTGATTCATGAACATAATAATTTCATGTTCAGGTTTATTTGACAAACAATTATCGATTGTTGATACCTTGTAAAATGTACTTCTAACAGCTTCGCTAGTTTCCGTCGGTAATAGATTGGCGATTTCATTGGTTGTTACAACACTTTACACCTTCATAAACAACATACAAACGTGCTCACACTTTGCAAGAACTAAAGTAGTGAGTACACCCCCAAAAGTTTCAGTACACCTCCACTTTATATTCAAGGTGTATGTACACTCACACGTAAAAAGTTATCTGTAGCCCTGCATGTATATTGGACGTGATATCTACACCTCTGCGCATTTATAAGGCTTTTTTTAGATTTTCATGGAAAACCAGTATTTGTCATATATATGCCTTTTGGACATGAAAAGTTAAGATGTTTTTATTTTATATCACCACATATGACATTTTGGTTCGTATCAAAGGTATATATAATGTTATGAAAATCACAGAGTGGCTCTTTAAGTACCGAAACATCATTGAAACATTTAAACATAAATTATTTGACTATACACCAAAGTTTATATTGTTTACAAACTGGATGAATGTAAATATCCAACAACTAGGTAGCGTTATTAATGTAAAATGTAGGTAAAACAAGAACTTACAGCACTATGTCAAGTTTCTGTGGTACTCTTAAATATTCTTAAGTGTACGATTTGTTTTGTATGAAGAGACATTACCCTCATCGTAGAAATAATTCAAATATTATTTTAATCTGTTAATCCTAGGTTTCAGAAAGCTCAATATACACGTTATTTTTTGGGGGGTTTATTTGACATCTTTGTTCTACTAAATGCAACATTGCAATATATCTATTTAGATACCATTTTAATGCCAACCGAATAAATTTTTTTCTTCAGGATTCTTGCCAGTTCTCCCAAAAATATTTCTCAATGTGTCCTCGCATAGAGTTGGGAATCTGCTCGCATCGTGCAAAAATGGGGAACTCGTGTCAAAGTTGAAGCGCTGTGATAGGACGGTGGACTGTAAGGATAAGAGCGACAAGGACCTCTGTGGTGAGACGTTTATTTCTACCTTGCATATTTGTACATTGTACATTTGTTACATTGACATTGGGGCATCCGTCAGATGACGTCATTAAAGGTGTATCAGGCATTGTGTTTATGGATGGGCAGCAGGACGAGTTATACTAAAAGATCTAAATGACTTGGAAACATTGAAATAATCTCATTGACAACATTGTTTGATATATTTTTTCCATATTATACAGTATTATTTTGGAAAATATCGAAGTTAAATAAAAGTTCATTAAAAGAAGTGTCTCTTTAAGGTTCTCGAGACGAGGGGTGTGAGGAGACGATGTACACGTGTGAGAACGGAGCGTGTGTCCCCTTCACCTACTTCTGTGACGGCATCGACGACTGCGGCGATAACTCGGACGAAGAGACTTGCGGTAAATGCAAATTTTACATTTTTATTGTATGTGTCATTATTCTTACGTCTATAAATATTTTGTTTTCAACTGTTATCTTTGAAAGGAATTTAGTGCACATTATGTTCATTCATTATTATGCTAATCCTGTTTTAAGTGGTTTAAAAAAGATTATAAAAGGAAATAATTGACTAACATCGTAAAATTAGCTTCACCATCACGAGTACGACCAATGTCATAAATGTACCAACTCAAAACCAATCATTATCGTTTAACTACCCCTTATAGCTGTTGCAATCATATACCCAGATGTATGGTATAGCAGTGTGTTGTTATACCTAGACATCAAATATTTTGCAGTGATGGCGCCTTGTGGCAGCACTGAGTGGAGATGTGCGAATGGGCAGTGCATCGATTTAGCCAAGAGGTGTGATCTTATCCCTCACTGCTTCGACAACTCGGATGAAATCGATTGCGGTAATTGCTTCATTTATATCTTTTAATAATTGTTTAACTTGTTTTTTTAAAGATAGAAGATCTTTAACCAGTGCAGAGAAATTCAGAACTATATGAGCCAATGTAATCCAGTGAATTAACAACAGCTGCATTGGCTACATGTGGTAGTCTGACTGTTTACGGGTTTTCCTGATACAAGAATTACCAGATTGTATGATATTTCATATGAACTTCCTGTCCAGATGACTGCGGAGGGTTCGAGTGTTTCGACGGCAAGTGCATCCCATTGTCGTGGCTGGGCGACCATTGGGTGGACTGTGATGGCTTCAAGAGAGAGGACGAGAAAGGTGGGTGGAATGCGTTTAGATGTTTGTGTTTTGTCAACAACAATTTGATACAGAGTGTATATAATTTCTCTCGTTACACTTGACAGGACAAAACCAATCTAGCACGAATTCGTCGCAAACGAAGGAGGAGTCGTGTATCTGGAAGCCAGACAGGTTCGGGAAGCCCACGATGAGGAGGAACGAGGACGTCAACTGTTGTGAGCTGGATACAAGTTTCTTTAAACACTAGTTGTAAATTGTTAGATAGAAGATAGAAGTGTCATTGCGAATTTTATGTACACATGAGAAATCATAACGATAAAATATTAAAGGTTACTTTCAAAATAGTATTTTCCTGAATTTCTGAGAATGCATTGGTTGATGTGACAATTGCTTGCCTCCTATTCTGTTGCCACGCTTTCTTATTCCTAATGATAATAATGTAAACCGATGTTTACACCTTGCCTCCTCAGCCACGGTCAGTTGCCCCGACCTGTTCTTCAAGTGTCCCTCTTCCTACTGTATCCCGATTGAGTTGGTGTGTAATGGCTTCAAGGACTGTCCAGAAGGACGGGACGAGTCGAACTGTGGTCAGTGCATAAACGTTATTATCGTCATTTATATCTTAAAATTAAAAAAAATCATCTGTCACGGTGTATCAAAACAAAAATTCATAATTCTTGTGATCAAATGATTGCGACTTGGGTGACGCGATTTCACAGACATGATTTATGTTTGACTTCAGGGCATATATTTTTCTGATAAGTTTCAAAATAATCGACATCTGAATCAAATATTTAATATGACGAAATACTTAATGAAAGGCCTACTTAACAATTACAGAACAAGATTTGTCCTATGTAAATCCTTGATTTAACTAAGCTCAACCTATATATCTCTTGACAGAAAGATTCACATGTCCAGGCTACTATCGATGTGAGGGCCAGGACAGCTGCATCCACCCCGACCAGTTCTGTGATGGGACCAGACATTGCCCAGCAGGAGACGACGAGCGCTACTGTGACGAGCAGTGTCCGCCATCTTGTTTGTGTCACGGAAGAGTGATCACGTGTGACAAAAACTTCAACTTGAGCCATTCCATTCCGAGCGATGTTCGTAAACTTGACCTGTCGGGAATCAACATCAGACCCGGGTCTCCTAATTTCACAAACCTGTATTACCTAGCAGAGATTACCCTTGTTGGTTGTAACATTTCACAAATAGAGAATCTGTTTCCCCGTCTCCCCAACTTGAGAACGTTAATTCTGAAACGGAACAACATTCAAATGTTGTCAAACAGTTCGCTGGTATCATTCCCACACCTACAGGTCCTTGATCTATCAGAAAACACACACCTTATTGCGGATAGTAACGCTCCATTCAGTGGATTACAATCGTTGCAGACGTTAGATCTGCACAACACTCTGTTTGGGGAACTCTTTTATGGGTCTCTGGACGGTTTGGGTAACCTGAGGGTTCTCAACCTCTCCAACAGTGGAGTTCTTTTTCTAAATGATGATGTTTTTCATGATCTGAAATCTTTGGAAATTCTTGACCTACGTCGTAACAATATTGAAGATTTCAGTAAAACAATTTTCAAGGGTTTGGATTCACTCGAGGAACTATTTACAGAATCCTACAAACTATGCTGTGACACCATCAGACCTAAAACAGTAGGAATACATAAGTGCAGTTCACGACAGGATCAAATATCATCTTGCACGGACCTGCTCGGGAAAGATATCCTTCGAGTGATGTTGTGGATTATTGGAACTCTGGCTGTGTTTGGAAATATCGCTGTTCTTGGCTTCAGATGCAAATACGACCACAACTCACTCAAGAGAAGTTATGGCATCTTTGTAACAAATCTCTGCATCTCCGATTGCCTGATGGGGGTGTATATGTTCATCATTGGTATAATGGACCTCTGGTTCAAAGGATCCTACCTATGGAATGACTACAGGTGGAGGCACAGCAGCCTGTGCAAGTTTGCTGGCTTCCTCTCCACGGTGTCCTCTGAAGCCTCGTGTATCTTCATCACACTCATCACCCTCGATAGATTCCTTGCCATAAAGTTCCCTTTCAGACAGATCAAGATGACAAAGTTGTCTACAACCATGTCGTTAGTCAGCACCTGGACCATGGCCGTTGCTCTGGCAGGAATTCCTTTGTCGCCACCATTAGAGTTCTGGGATATTTATAGCCAAAACGGACTATGTCTGGCTCTGCCTCTCTCAAGCGCCAGAACTCCGGGATGGCAGTACACCAGTTCTTTATTTGTTGGTTTCAACTTCATGCTGTTCCTACTGATAGGAGTTGGTCAGACTTGCATCTACCGGGCTGTGAAATCCTCCTCTAAAATACGGCCCGGAGACTCATCTGATGCTACGGTTGCACGTAACCTTTTTCTGGTTGTCTTCACAGACTTCCTGTGTTGGTTTCCAGTTGGCGTCATGGGTAAGTTGTTTATAGGTTGTTTTCATGCCATATTGCCAATTGTACCAGAAGTTTGGTTGTTGGTGTTGCGACTTACATCCTCGCATCATTCTTATACACATTGAAACTCTACTCGTCTACTCGTACATTCATTAAATGACATCTTTGTTTGCAATTTGTACAATTTGTAATACTAAAAAGAACTAATGGAACATGGGAAATTTCCAACATATTTAATTTCTGGAACAATTCATTCTCGAAAATAAAAATATTTGGTAGATAATATTTAGATTCATTGGAAACTTGAGCAATATTTACAATAGATAAGCATCAAAATAACGTTGAATAAATCTCTTGAAGCGTTATGTGAAGGAGATTTCTCTTCATCTTTTCTAGGGATCCTTGCTCTGCAGGGATGGAACATCAACGACGAGGTGTATGCCTGGACTGCAGTCTTCGTGCTCCCGATCAACTCGGCCCTAAACCCCATCTTGTACACGCTTCCAAGCATCGTGCAGGCCAGGGTGAGCACAACTTTAACGCAAGACATAACTAGCGCCAGTTTCCGTCACTGTGATGCTTTGCGCAAAATTCGTGGCTGGTGTGCAGCACCCCCTTCGGCGATAAGGAGCAACAACCACAAGATATCAAATAGAAATACATGTGTACATAGACTAAATAACTTTAAGATAAGCCAGTGATGGAACCTGGCGCCAGTTTGCCTTATGTTTGTTTCTGTTATAAATAATTAGAAAATAGGCTGTGTATTTAAAAAAAGAGCCAAAATCTAGACTTACTTTTTAAGATGCTATCATGTGTGGTGAAAAGTAAGGTTAGATATTTGGAACGTGAGTGTCAGTGTAGCTAATCATGGTTGAGCATGTGCTCCTTGTTTTTGTAAAATCATGAAGCGTTTAAAGCCTTAAAGATTTAATCATCTTGGCAAAGCAAATCTTAACGCTTTAAATAGTTAAAAGCTGCGTATTTCTTACAGAATCAGCTAAAGACATGGGAGAAGTGTGTGCATATGTCAATTTCGCAGTCGTACGCGATATTCGCCACTAATAGGCATTTTGTTTGTTGTAAGGTCGTTCTTGTACGTCGACATGTACTTCGACTATTTCTATACGAATACTAGTTCTGGACATGCTAAAAATTGTGCTGCAGATGCAAATATGCAACCATTACTCAATTCATCGATTCGAAACCGGTCGACGGCAAAACACTTAGCTTAAGATGGATATGTACCTCACAATCAGTATCTGAAGCCTCATACAGATATCGTATGATAGACATACACAAATCGTACTTCAACAAGCGATATCTCTCTCGCTGGACAAACTCAAACAAATGTAAACATTCGCAAAATGCATTGTTTTAAAGTAACTTATGAGAAGCATACTCGTCGTGGTCATGACAGTGGTGCCACTGGAGACCCTGGCAGAGCACGAGCCAAGAGAACAATCGGGGTTTCAACAACTGAGTGTACAGAATCGCCATCCAATGAATGATAAACCGTCATTTAACCACTATATATCCGCCACCGAACCTGGTATGGGAGAGGAGGTAGGGTAAGAAACAGAGTACGAGTGCCATAAAATTATTGTAAACTGGGGTCGAAAGTTGCTTATCCATTCAAAACACGGGAGAAAGTAAAAAATCTTCAAACACAAAAAGATAACCCACTGAACAATATACACACCATCTCGTTGGACGCCCACCATACCTAGGGGTGATGTTCTAATGACATCCGGCTAGGTACTCCACCACGTCGGAGTGACAATGTCGGTGTGGCAGTTTATGAAGCTTACGCTGCTCTAATCTCATGTTGATCGGAGCGAGTTGGGTAGGAAGATTGGCTGGCTTTTAGGCGTCGACATGCAATTCCCTTCTGTCAAGCTCGTAATCGGACAACGGGAAAATTCGACGACCTCTGGCGAGTCGGTCTTTGGGCCCATTGATTGAATATCAGAAAAGTCTGTTCTCTCTCATCAGCATCCTGGTTTCTACAGACAAGGTCTGGGACCAGGTTCTGCGTTTCAGGACCTGAGTCAAGATGCTTGAACCGAAAGAGTTCAGCTCAGAAAGTATGAAGCTTCGAGATGCGGACAAGATGGTGACTGAGGACAATCGCCAGGTCCCATTCCAGGCGACCGTCTACCTGGCAGAATGTCTTAATTAACCCTTTACCTGGGATATTGAGGCTGGGGGGATTTAAGTGAATAAATGACATGATCGCAGCCATGATGGTATTAACTGACGACTTACGTACAAGATGTACAAAACGTGTGAACGCTGGCCACCTCAAGTCGAGAGCTGCCTTGTCGTTGAGGGTTGAGCTTAGCCTCTAACCTGGAATACCCAGGCATGATACCATACAACAATGAACCGTGCACGTCAGATGATGCGAGTGCTTGAGAGAAATTGTATCCAACCCCTTACCTCCCACTCTAACCAAAGCTAATTTAAGGCTCCTTGGTCGTAAACCGGACAAACACAACGACCGAAACACTTGTAGGTGCAGGTGCCTCTCCATTGGAGTAACGCTGTCTGGGCGAGAGAGGGCGTCTGACCACTGGAATGTGCACCGCATGGATGTTCAGCCTAATGCTGCCTATCAGTTCGAGGTGGACTCCGAGCTGGAGAAGGGCATCTGTTCAGCCTGTGAACAAGCTGTCGGTGTACACTATTAAACAGTAAACGATCAGCAGCAGGTGTCCTGCGTCCAAGGACACTCATGTGATTCACACAATCCGAGCACAGATGAGGAAGTGGAGCTCAGGTGGGCGTAAGCTGTTATAGGGACAGCCAGTTTCCCAGACGTGTACGTTCAGAAACACCTGAAACGACAGTCAGGTCCTTTGCATAGATCGGGAGACCCAACGGCAGACGAATCGACAGAGTTCTCCCTAAGCATTCCCTCCCAACAGAGGTAGCCCCGTCATAAATTCCTATGTCTTAATTCGAAGGTTTCTTGTGCACGAAAAGTAGAATGCTGATTAGATGCAATCAAAGTTAGTTGTTCAATCAGCGACGCCTTCGTTACTTATGGAAGCTTTACAAAAATTAAACTTTATTTGAATTTGCACCTTACACTATGAGTCGTCTTTACAGAACACATACACCTCATTTTGCGGACTGCATCATTGCATAGGCCTATATTACAACAAATATGTTATTCATGCATTCCACAGCGTTCGGTGTTTTCATTGGCTGAAATATTGCCAGGTAGTTTAAGTTGCATTTTATCGCCGGTAGGGGAAAACTGCCTGATGCCCGAGAAACCTTCGAATTAAGACAGAGGTTGTGTACGAATTTATGACGGAGCTTCCTCTGTTGGGAGAGAATGCTACCTTTAGAGAGGTTTTTGAGGGAATACGTGGATATCGCAAATTGGAAAGGTCACTCAGAGAACAGGACGAGGGCAAATGGCAACATCCTCGGAACCATTGTTGGGCAGGGCAATGTTTTGAAAATGTGATAACTATGGATGCAAATTTTAATTTAATTTTTTTTTCGGTATTTAATTTTGCTTTCATATGTTTCAAAACTCTAATCATATTGTTATTAATTAAATCTCAAATACCCATCCCAATATGGCAAACAAATTACAATTAGTGGTTTTCAATGAATATCGAACAACACCCTTGTGTGTGTCGAATGAAAATCTCATTTATTTGTATCCTAGTTATAAAATCCTTTAAAAACTATTTATTCAAATTTCATCTTCTACCTGCTTTAGATTAATTTCCAGATTACGTTTGACTAATTGACGCGCATCGTTGTCCGATCATAAACCTTTATATTGGCATTACACTGAACCTATTGATTACAATGATTGTTTTCAGTAACAGTCAATGCTTTTCTATTAAGGACTCCACTTATTAACTTTGGCATATATGACTCACTAGCTTACTGAGCTCTCTCTAATGACACTATACTTTTACAGATGATCTTGTTATAAAAATATTCAAACTGTATTTAAGTTTAAACTTTCCTCTTTCAGAGAGCTATGCTGGATCCAAAGACCAATAACAACGACACGGATATATCAACAAAAGGTGAGCGAGCTAACGACTCTACGAAACTCTGAACATGGAGAAGAATAAAAGATCAGATTAATATAAATAATTTAGTTTGCTCAAATATGAATGTTGAGGATTTCGTTTTGATGAAGCCCAACCACTAATGTTTTCAGCTACCGACAGAGAACGGAGGTCCATAATACCAGCTCGGATCTTCGTCGGTGCTCCGACATGTGACATGATCACGCTGGGAGAGATTCTACCAGAACCAGAGGTTTCTTCTGACTTAAAGAACGACATCATCAGTCGTGTTGTTGCCTTCATATTGGACAGGAGCCGGACCAATCGGCGCTTTGAACCAATCACAACTGAGAACGTCTTTGTTGATATAAACTCAGAGGTGAGTTGCATTCGTAAGGTTTAAAACTAACACCAAAAATATTGTTTTAAAAACATTTTTTCTATTTTTTACTGTTTTGGGTTTTCTAGACTATTCTATACCCTAACTGTGCTACATAGACGCCAATTAAACCAAACCGTCAAATGTGTTTAAATACTAAATTCTCAATACTATATATATATATATACAGAAATAAATTTATTGCATGTGAAAAATCACGTAATACGCTGCGTCGCCTGAGATGACACATTTGTATGAACTGTCAACTTAAATGAAAACCATTTTGAATTGAAGTCACAAAATATTCTCTTTGAAATCGTGTAGCTATCAAATGGGTTAGTTTATAACTGTCGTGATAATTGATTTGTACTTCAACATCCCTATCATGTTTAATAAACCTTCCAGGGCGTTAGTGCAATATGTCTGTCTCTGGAGTCGAGACCGGAACGTGATGACGTGACGGAGGATGTGTTGCTGCTTGTTCAGAGTCTCAAGAGTTGCTCGGAGAAGAAGGAAGAATCTCACGTGAAGATGGATCTGCAGATCTGTGACTGATGATAACTGGCATCAGATGATATGGACGTTTTTCTTACATTGTCATAAATGATCTTATTTGTATGTGCATGTGATGCTGTATTTTGCCAATCGACCTCTCCAGAGCTAGTGCAGTAAAGAGGTTCTTCTGCTTGTGTAATGTGTCGCGCTGAGAGCAACATTCTCTCCCCACGGAGTCCACTTTACTCAGTCTTCCAACGTTACCTCTGTCTCAAGTGAGCCATATTACTCGGTTCTCTCAATACACCGTGTAGTGGGAAAATATTGCAAGGATAATCCTTATCATTGTCTCCCAAAAGAGGTAGCTCCGTCATTGATTCTAGTAAAGGAATTAATGAGGATGCTCCCTCTTTGGGGGGAGAATGCATCCTCAGTAAAATTCAAACAAAATCATCTTCAATTTCCAATTAATGTCTGTCTTTTGAAATATGTTGCACACCGCAGAGTTCAATAGATTCCAATCTTCTCAACAGTCACAGGGAAGGACGGTATGCACAGATTGCAACATTGACACTTTGCACAACTCATCATTGTAGCAACCAGTCAGGATTTCCATCTGTATTACCACACCATAAGATGCTCAACTTGTAACAGAGATAACGGGGGAAGGAATGAAGAGATGAGTTTTGAATCCTCTGTAGTGAATGAGGGAGCAGAGTAGAATGCCGTGCATAAACGATGTCAGCCACTCAACTATGAGATAGGCCTTCCACGTAGAAAAATTTCGAACGTTCTCCAGATATACAAATTTGATATAGGGCATGTTGGTGTCACGCCGACGTGTTAAGGCTTAGCCTACAAGTCTCTTGCCAAATAAGTAGTTTTATTTTATCTAAAAAATGTCCACCAATCTATGAATATAAATTCACGTCTTTGGTCTTGCTTTTAACTTAAAATAACACATGTCTGTCTTGCTGGATAAATCTTCACTTTCATAACTTTTTTGTTATTTTTCATATTAAACATGATAACTATGATAAACTTTCTATGTCTAAAATGAATAAAATGTATAATCTTTAACTAGTATAGGCCTATTGATTGGTTTGCGTTAAATTGATAGTGATTGTAGATGGTGGCAACATAGTGGAGTATGATTCTTAAGAATACGTACCTTCAAATGATGTTTGAAGAAAATTCAAATCAACACAGCTCAACCACACATTTTAAAAAAACTCTGTAACTCGGGTACTACCTTTTCTCAAAGGTTGACTATCTATATATATCAATAAAGGGCATTGTCAACATGATCTCAATGATTGTTCACAAAATTAACAAGTTTTAGCTAAATTAGATGGAATCATCATGAAACCGACCTCTCGTTAACTGAAGTGAGCCGGCCACCGCAAATGATAAAGCCCTGGGCCTAGATTTTCGAAGCTCTCTTAGCGCTAAGATAGCCGTAGGCTCATGTTCATGTATGGTACTTACGACTATCTTAGTACTAAGAGAGCTTCGAAAATACAGGTCCTGGACTACAAGGTTACCCTTTTTTAGTCAAGATATTATCCCATGGAAACCTCTTTTTTTTCTATCTATGTATTGGTTAATCGAGATAGAAGATTCAAGACATTTATAGTTTACTTGGTTCTTTGAGAATACGTCTGCTGATGGCTAGTAGATAGTTTTGTTTATATAATCACCAGTACGTAGGTCCTTGAAATCGATAACATGAAAGTTCTCCCAAATCGAATTATTTTAGGTACGCTTCAATTTTTATAAACGTAACGCAAGGGTCAGCTTTGGCTTTGTTTTAGTAAAAATATCTACTGTTGACTTGAAAAACAAAAGCATAATAAATAACAATGTCTTTGCCCGTTATCATGACACCCAATATATACAAAAATAATTTATGCAGGCTACCGATGTGAATGCAATGCTTAAATATCATACAATTATTTAGCACAGAAACAACACATGCCATCATTTAAGACAAAGCTTCACATACCGTAGCATTAACCTTTAGGGTGTATTGGTATGTGTGAATTTATAAATATGAAATTGTCACAAGTCAAAGCAGCAAAATTTGACAAACAATTTAATTAAGTAATAATAACAATCTGATTAATAATAAACAGTTTAAAAATACTTATACAAAAAAGTTATACAAAATCAAATGGGTGAAAAGGCTAGCTTAGAAAATTATATTCACCAAGTCCTTTATCGAATGGCAGTGATAGGTTGAGTCCTCTCCTTGAAGAAAATTCCTTGATGAGTTCGGTTGTGGTCCCAAAAATGGCGAACAATGGCGCAGCCGAATGATCGCAAGTCAAATGTGAAAACCAGGTTGATCAAATGTGGGTGCTTTCTAATAGCTGGACTGTATATATAGATCACAAGATTTCCAGACACTTCCTTTTCTTAAAATGTCAAGAGTCCAGAAAGAACCTTCCAGAGAAAACATTCTAGAAAACCCATCCTACATACAAGTAGGTGATAAGTTGAACAGTGTTACATTGTTACACCTATAATAATGCACTTCTGATATAGTTACGTTTACCCTTTGAAGGGGCACAGAGTATGTTGTTTGGGTCAAATATGTCAAACTTTAAAAATGAAATTATTATATCGAGAACTATCTACTGGTTCATTTAAGCAACATACAAAATTCATGAAACATCATCTGTGTCACTTTAACCATGAAACGACACCCACAGTCTATGAACAGTAATACATATTCCAGTTATTGTCGTAACAATTGAACACAAACTCCACCAAACATACCACGCGCATGAAATAACAACACACTGGTGAAAACTAAGCTAAATCCTCCACAGCACAACGTGAAAGAGCGCCAATGAAAAACCAATTGGTTCCAATGCAGATCGAGGTAACAAGAAGTATGTGAAGGACACTGTCCAGTCACATAGAAAGCTTAAATTGAGTCTATATTGTATCTGTGTGGTCGGCTTGTGCAGTGAGTGCCGAGATGATAAGTAAGAGGCAAGAAATTAGCTTAATTACTATACTGAAACATTAGAGTTAAAAGGTAACCTGTTGAAGGAAATAACATAGTTATTTCATATATGTTATTTCATACTAGAATAAATTATATATTGTGGCATACTAATGCTTTTTCGGATCAATTAATCTGAATTAAAAAGCCACTCCGTGATTTTCATAACATAGTATTTACCTTTGATACGAACCTAAATGTCATATGTGGCGATATAAAATCAAAACGGCTTAACTTTTCATATCCAAAAGACATATATATGACAAATACTGGTTTTCCATGAAAATCTAAAAACAGCCTTATAAATACACAGAGGTGTAGATATCACGTCCAATATACATGGATACTAGTTATATATCCTAACAAACACTATCATCTCCTAACTGCCATCCTGGCTGTTTTAGATAAGTCTCCGAAATTACGTTTGACTATTTGACGCGCGCCACTGTCCGGTTTTCGATCATAATTGCGACGTTCTACCTTCATATTGTCAGTGTAAAAAAAAACCAATTAGCTTTAAAATGTGTCTCTTTGGTAACAGTCGATACTTCTTGATAAAATGACACCACTGATTAAGTTTGGCATATATGACTCACGGAGTGGCCGGCTCTTTAAAATAGCTCACTATATACACTACGCAACTAGAGGACATATATATGATAATTCGTACTAATGAAAACACTTCCGCGATCGTGGTGACATTACAGCTTATAAATTTACATTAGGCTATATGGCTTGCATCGGCGTTCATTTCGACAAGGTGTAAAAATGACTAAATCCCCCCCCCCCCCCCTAAAAAGTGAAATTTACAAAAAAAATGTTTGAAACAAAAGTTTGGGTAAATCCTAGTAAAAAAAAATAGTTTGCATTTCAACTTCAATTGCCACCTAGAATACGCAATAATCGCCAAAAAGCATTTTATTTCTATTGTCGTGAGTACTGCAGTGTCAACAATAATAAGATTCGGGTCATAAAGCTTTCGAGAAGAGATACAGTATTCTGAGATTTTTCTAGAACATTGAGCTATTAGAATACAAAGAGAGAGACTTCAGTTATTTCCCATAATAGCTCATGCAAGGATTTTTCTAAAAACTTAATTTCGTTCAAATTCGAAGAATATGTTTTTCACAACATATAAAGTCGATATGAGATAGCAAAAGTCCAGATTTCGATTTTTGTGCAATTCGAACCTCTGGTTTTAACCCAGTGTAATTACTAAGCTCTTCGCATCGACGTATCATGAATATGCTAATGATCGACAATCGGGTTAGCGATGCTGCGGAGTTCAAAAAGACATGCGTCCGGAAGTGAAACTAGAACTTCGTGATAAGATGGTAAAGTTATGTGAAACGATCGCCTCAGGTAATGTAAAACGTGCACAATACATCATGGTTGATATTTTTGCATGTAATTTTCACTTAGATAATGAGTATAGACCAGCTTATAAAGTGAGTACAGTAAGTGCGAGATATATAAAGCTTATGTTTGTGACAGTTACCTCCCTTTGAATTTCATCCAGGTAAAAAGTCATAGTAATATAAAACCGTTTTCATTGTGGTACTCAGCGTGTTATAAACTTAACCTAGGCGAGAATTAAAGAGCCACTCCGTGATTTTAATAACATATTATTTAACGTTGATACGAACCTAAGTGTCATATGTGGTGATATAAAATCAAAACATCTTAATTTTTCGTGTCCTAAAGACATATATATGACAAATACTGGTTTTCTATGAAAATCTAAAAACAACCTTATAAGTGCACGGAGGTGTAAATATCACGTCCAATATACATGGATACTAGTTATATAACCTAACAAACACTATCAACTCCTAACTGCCCTCCTTGCTGTTTTAGATATGTCTCCAAAATTACGTTTGACTATTTGACGCGCGCCACTGTCCGGTTTTCGATCATAATTGCGACGTTCTATGTTCATATTGTCACTGTAGAAAAACAATAAGCTTTTAAATGGGTCTTTTTGGTAACAGTCAATACTTTGCGATCAAATGACACCATTGATTAAAGAGCCACTCCGTGAGTTGTTGGAGTCATATATGCCAAACTTCATCAATGGTGTCATTTTATTGCGAAGTATCGACTGTTACCGAAAAGACACATCTTAAAGCTGATTGGTTTTTTTACAGCGACAATATGAAGGTTGAACGTCGCAGTTATGATCGAAAACCGGATAGTGGCGCGCGCCAAATAGTCAAACGTAATTTTGGAGACTTATCTAAAACAGGCAGGAAACCAGTTAGACGTTGATAGCGTTTGTTAGGTTATATAACTAGTATCCATGTATATTGGACATAATATCTACACCTGTGTGCATTTATAAGGCTGTTTTTAGATTTTCATGGAAAACCAGTATTTCTCATATATATGTCTTTTGGACATGAAAAGTTAGGATGTTTTGATTTCATATCACCACAGATGACATTAAGGTTGTTATCAAAGGTAAATAATATGTTATGAAAATCACGGAGTGGCTCTTTAAGTTTGGTATATGTGACTCCAACAACTCACGGAGTGGCTCTTTAAGTGTGATCAGTTATTCCCAGAAAAGCACGATTAGTATACAATGATTGAGATGTTTATGCAAAAAAAACCAAACATAACTGTAATCTGGACATACTTCCCATTTGGATTAAAGTCATTGTCTCATTTTTGCAAGGCAAATTGTAATGCATACCGGACAAATAGTTCACCACTCAAAGAAATCTTTCCCCTGACGTTTGCAACAATTTTCAGAACTCTGCAGGCATTCTAGCCCTCAATAATCAAGTTCAAACTACCCTACCCTACCGGGTACCCTAATATTACGTGTTTTGCGAGCGTTAGTCCTTACCACGTCATTTCGCTAAGGCCGTGACGAAGAACACATACAATTTCCCAGCTGAATATCCAATTTAAAGAGCTAATAACTTACCCTTTTCCAAATACTGAAATAACAAAAAGGTGGTTAACTCAATGAAGAATGGGTCTGTCATAAGTATCGGCGCTACAATTACTAGATTTCCGGTGTTTCGCACTCGCGATGGGATTGCACTTGATTCGGTACCTCATCGGTCTGAAACGGCTTACGCCAATAAGCTACTTCATCCAAAACTGTAAAACGGGCATAAAAATGAAAATCTTTGCAAACACGACAGGAAATATTTGTGTTAGTGATCAGATTTTGTTCGTGAAGAATAATTAGTTCAGATTAGTTGCCTTACAAAAATGAGACTATGACTTTAAGCTCTGTTGATCAACATTAAACGTTATGAATCACACTATTTGTAATAGTACTTTTCATTTTCTGTTTCATTTTTTCAGGACAACACATATGGAATGAACGCACACCTTCTGTAAGGCTGCAATCTCCACATGATAGCATAATCGAATTCTGATTTCATTCATTCATAAAAAGTTTGCAGTGCCTATTTATCAGATGCGTACCCTATTTTTTTTGAATTGGCAAAATGGAAGAAATACAGATTGATGACGAAACCCTACTGGAGCGGAAGACTTATGTTGAACAACTGAAAGCTTTCATTTCTGAGCATCAGAACAACATTTCTTCCCTCTTGCAGGAATTGTCTTGGACTCCGGAACATTTTGTCAAGGTCAGTATTTTGTCTAAGTCAAAGAGTTATTTGTAAAGATAGTCCTCCAGCCCACATTCAAAAATATATACAAACAATAGACATGAAACAAGTAATATACAATTCAGAGTGTTGATAACAAAATGGCAATTGATTATTGAAGGATCTTAATTTCGCTCTTTCACTTTTTAAACTGTTAATTTCTAAGTTTTTCACTATGTTTGGTTAATAACAACAGCAACAACATTTTCATTCTAATAAGACATTAAGAATATAAAGGCAACAGCAGGTCGTTTTGATGAAAAGAATACAGGAATGTGTTTTAACCGCGGTTTTACATACAGGCTAATTGCTTTATTCTTTTCGGTATACATTTTTTTAGTTTCATTTATCATTAAATATACCAAACCATATAATTCTTAAATTTTGACAGCATAAATGTTACAAATATTTATCTGGCTGAAGTAAGGGAGTTTGTCAGGATAGCAAACATGTACTTTGAAAGTGAGATGATAAATCTTGCAAAACATGTAGAGAAGCCAGTCTAATATGGAGGCGGGTCCTTGAATTGGCGCCAGGGCTGCAGGCGGTCTGAAAAAGTTGACAGCTGCTGGAGGAAAAAAGGCATTAATATGTTAAGTGAAAAGAGTGTGAAAATGTTGAAGCAGCATTGGTGTAATTGTTTTGATCTTTCAGAGACAGGATTCCGTTGTGTGTCCATACTGCCCAGGTCACGTGATCCCGACAGCATCGCTGAAGAAACACACTGAGCTTTGTCAATTTACTTCCAAGGGCTGTCCGAAGGAGGAAGTGGTTTGTATTTTTTTACATATATTTTATGTAAAATTTACATTGTTTGATCATAAGATGCATCAAATCATATTGGAGTGTTAATTTAGATGGAATAAGACACTGTTTGTCTCTACAACTCATTGCTTAGTGTAAAATGCTAAGTTATTATTAGAAAATATATATTCTAATCTAATTATTGGTTGGGAGCTTATGAAAAGTTAGGCTAAATCAGAAGTGGAGAACTTACATGAAATCTGTTTTTCTTTAGTTAATCATCAGCTATTTTAATTGATATTCTTAATTTTCATGTACATGTTAATATTTAACTTTGTTTGGTTGCAGCATCTGCAGTTACTTCAGGGACAACGTTGTTCGGAAAACTCTCTCTTCTCGCCGCTACATCTAGGCAAGTTCAAGGACTATCCAAGTTTCATCTTCATTGTTAATTCCAAAGCTCTCATCAACTAAATGTATATCCCTGATCATTCTCTCCCCACAGAGGTTGTTCACTCATATATTCCTTTACTAACCTCTGTTCTAATACAAGCTCTTCTTGAGCTTCCAACAGTAACACTAGCAGCAAAATATTGCAACACAGTCAAACTTCAACCTTTCATCCAAGAAAATAGAGCAGAAATGGATAGCATATTTGCTTTCACCAAGACCTGTGCAATGATGCAATCTCTAAATAAGAGTTTTGTGTTCTGTAAAGATGATTCAAAGTGCAAATTTGAATACAGTTCACCTTTCCGAAGCATACAGAAATAATTAAGGCTTTTTTATTTATAACTTTTGAACGGATACGCTGATTTCACAAAAAACTTTGATTGCATCCAATCAGACTTCTACATTTCTATACCTAGATATACTCATACAGGGAACAGGGGTTTGTACAGTGTAAATGGTGTTCATATGTAGTTTGAGCATGTTACAAATGTAAAATGTGAGTGTTTCAACTTCTGGAAAGATTGTATAAGTTGTCAGCAAGCAAGGTTTCTAACTGAGTTACCTCCCTTGATTTGCAGCCAGAAAATATAGCCATGGAGCAAGGTTTGCTTTATTATTCTTTCAAGTGGTACTAAATGTTTCTCAACACTGTGATGTTTCCTAACATTTTTGTTTTGAGTATTTCTAACTTTTTTCTTATATTTTGTTTTCAGATGAAGACTTGATAAACAGGATTGTTTGGTCAAGTGAGTATTTCTTTATTTCAAGATTCAAAAGGTTAATAACATTTTCATGTTATTTTCTTTTTGTATTGACCTAATACCTTGAATGTATTTAATAATTAGACTACATCATTTAATAGGGGGCGGGATAGCGCAGTGGTTAGCGCGTTCGGCTTCGGATCAAGAGGTCTGTGGTTCGAATCCCGCCAGAGGCTCGGCAACTTTGTCTGCAGTAGAGAACTGTTCTACAAGCAGTCAGGTTTGGGTGCAATGCTACACTGAGTTTCAGCGCAGTACCACCCATGGTTCGCTAGTTCCAGCCGATGCTCGCAGGTTTCACCGCAATGCAACTGTGTTGCGGGCTTTCTCCCTGCAATATTACTAGCAGCCGCGATATAAGTGAAATAATCTTGAAAGCGGCGTTAAACCCAAACTCACTCACTCACTACATCATTTAATATTCAATATGATTAAAAGCAATGGTTTCTGAACATGCGACATCACTAAAGCAAAAAATAATTTCTACAATTCAGATGGTAGCAGTCTTAAAAAAATACCTATTATAAAGCCGATTGATGCTTCAGACCAGAAGGGACAACGCAATGTGCCGGTCAGTCATGAAGATTTGATGGTGAACTTTGACACGTCCGAACGTCTCCAAATCCAGCGCTATGTATCAGAACAACTCAAGCCTGCCAATGACGTGCTCAATGTGGAGAAGGATGATTTTCTCTCCATTGACTGGCAAATTGTTGCTAAGAAAGGTGAGCAAACTCAAATTATCCTAAGGAGTTTGAAACAAATTTCCAAACGTTTGACAGATGTGGCCAAAGCATTAATTATTTATTGACAATATTTGGTTTAGTCATCAAGATCAGTACAAAGCCTGATAAACTACAAAGCTCAGGGCTTTTCATCCGTTGAATGAGAAGAATGCTAAAATCTTGTGTAGACATACTTAGATCAGCACATTTTAGTTTCATATTTGGTTATGATTCTAACCTGTCTTTGATTTGAAAGTCGTGAAAGTTTTCATTGGTTCCAGATGTGAGAAATATCTTATTTCAAGCTGATTTTCTTATTCTTGATTAAATCAAGACGTCTGTGATAGGCAAATATTTTGTCGATGAAAGTGATGAATAAGAGATATGTTTATTCAGAATTGGGCAGAAATATTTAATTCATCCAGTTTTCTAAGTCATTATTTCTATGGTAAATTTGTGTTTTGACCGGAAAAGTATATTGTTGTTCTCAATGATAAGTCCCTTTTGAGAAATTTTTGTTAATTTAGAACTTCACTCAATGACTTGAAAATACAGACATTAGGAAAGATAACAATACATTAGATGATTTGACATATTTGTATTGTCCTTCTTGTCTTAATTGTTCGTTTGAGACGCGTTTTCAACCATCGCCTGAACCAAACTTTTTATTCTACTACTTGTGAAAAGCAAAAAGACCTAGAAAGCTAAACAATTGTTTCGCTTATTGTTATATTTCAGGAGGACTATCAAAAGACAAACCTAAAACAAAGTTTGAAATTCTGAATGAACTACGTGATCTGAGGCGACGACGTCAGACCTATCGAGCAAAGAATGTTCACATCACCAAGAAGTCCTACACTGAGGTGAGGTCATGACGTAATCTTATTATATAAGTGGATAGCATGTTACATACATGATTACATTCACCTAGTTAGCAATAAAACACTTATAAACACCCCTACTACAGAGTCAGATTTCAGCATGGTTCAAAGATTATTGAGATTTCAAAGATATTTTAGTTCAATAGATTATTAAGACCATCAAAGATTATGGGAACCCCATGAATTATTAAGACTTCGTAGGTTAATGAAACCCCATTGAATGTAAGATAATGGTCTCAAATGAGGCATCTGCTACATACATGTTCCACAGACATGCATTACGAATAAAAAAACCAACAACACTTAAGTTCTTTAAGAACACCTCCTCGAAACATGTTTTTGTGTTCATTTCAAAAGAATTCACTTCATTTTAGCCCAGCTGCCAAGGGAGGTTATTTGGTTAATTGCGCGGTTGATAATGAACACCTGCAGCTAACTTTCACATGTGTGTGACGTCCCTGCTCTAGTACCCTAATTTCTCCTCCAGATAATGCGTGAAGTGATCAACAACCAGATCAACATCCTGGCAGGAGGACCGGGGGAGTACCAGGAGGAGGTGAAGAAGGAGAAGGAGGAGCAAGCACCTGTTGTCGGGTAGGAGATATCACTCACATCACATGGCTCTCCTGTAGGAGATATCACTCACATCACATGGCTCTCCTGTAGGAGATATCACTCATATCACATGGCTCTCCTGTAGGAGATATCACTCATATCACATGGCTCTCCTGTAGGAGATATCACTCACAACACATGGCTCTCCTGTAGGAGATATCACTCACATCACATGGCTCTCCTGTAGGAGATATCACAAGTATCGCATGGCTCTCCTGTAGGAGATATCACAAGTATAACATGGCTCACCTGTAGGAAATATCACTCACAGCACATAGCTCTCCTGTATAGGTGCTGTACTAATGTAGCATATTTTCTTACGGGGGAAAAGGGATCATGCAAAATTGCAAAACATTATTTTTCAATTAAAGGACTTCTAAAACAAATTTACAAAATATGGTTTCCCAAAGACAATCTAGTTTTAGGTGTTCATAATATAATTGCCACACAGAGTTTTCTCTTACATGTAATACCTTTTTCTGTTACTGCTGGTAATCAGAAGAAAGAAGTTGTTATCAATGAATTTCATTTCCATGACAGAAAATTGTAAATGTTTGCTCTCTAAAGATGTTTTTTTGTTTAAACTATTCATGTTATCAGTCTAAGAGAACTGGAAAATGATTTATAGCAGTTAACATCTGCCTCTTAGGCTGCGATGATAAGCATTTATTTGCAGTTACTTTAGCTACAGCTATTAGAGACTTAAACCATTGTTTTATTCAACAGAGGTGCATCAGAACGGAAAGACATCCATCCCGACCAGAGGGAAGTCGAGAGAGGTGGAAGAGACAGGGACAGACGAGATGAGAGAGATCGAAGTAGAAGACGTGACCGAAGCGATGATGAAGATAGTCGTAGTGGTCGTCGATACAGAGACCGGGAAGGGAGACGAAGAGACCGATCATCGTCTAGACATCGACGCTCTTCACGTGAGCGCAGCAGGTCTCGAGTAAGACACAGATCACGAGAGAGTTCATCACGGTCTCGTCGGAGAGTGGATGGAGAGAGAAGCACAAGAAGGGAAGTTGCTGACGGAACTGGCAGCGAGGATATTCCTGACAGCGAACTGTTCAGTGTGAAACTTGATTCCGAGTCCCGTGTGTCGTCTACAGGTTTGGAGGAGGAAGAGACGGATAGAGACAGCTGCAGGTCCTCTAGACATAAACACAAGCATAAGCATAAGCAGAAACATAAGCACAAACATAAGCATCGGAGACAACGTGAGAGTGAAGGGAGTAATTAGGCGTGGAGTAAACAACGTGTGCATTCAGGACTGGTGTGATGGACACATTATATATCATATAGCCATTGGAGCATTTTGAATCATGGTGAAAATTGAGGCACAAACTTAGAAAGAAAACTCTGAGAGATGTTTCACTGTGTGAGAGATATTGATATTACGGATGGTTGCAAACCTTATTGTAAGTTTTTATATTGAGGCATCAAGAAAACAGTGTGAGGTAAGGAATTCAAGGGGAGGCAAGCAGGGAGAAAATTTAAGGAAGTGATGACAAACTGCTATACTCAACGGACCAGTGTATTGTTTTTCCTATCAAGTTTGACCCTACAACCAATCTTGGTCTTAGAGTAAAAAGGTCTTAAAGCTTACTTTGTGACAGAATTTGGCATCTATGACAATTTGAGCAAAAATAAAGTTATTGTTAAGAGTGATTGACTGTCAAATAAGTAATTAACTGTAATCGAAATTGCTTATTGTTTTCAGTGTATAGTCAGTCATGTATCATTTCAAGTGTTATTTTCAGTCTACTGATTAAACATTTACACATTAAAATTTTATTCCTCATTTTGTACCAGTTAGAGCATAGATGAAATTTGTGTTACAGTGTATGAATAAAATTTGAATAAACAGTCTGATAAAATAAAAATAAAGGAATAAAAGTTTCAAAATATTGACTTTACAGGGATTCGAACTAGTTCCATTACGGTGTCCTCTCCACAATGTTCCTGGAACAACCGTTATCAGACTGCTTGATTAAAAGCTTCCGTTTTGTTAAACACAATCATTGACGTCCTCAAGAACAACAATTACATGACCTCTTGTGTAAAGATACGATATTCTGGTACTCGTTTATCTGAGTCTGGTCTGACCCCTCAATACTCGAGTCAAACCTGTGAAAGGCCTTTTTTCTATTATGTTCACTGTCGGCGCAAGGAAGAGATCATTGTTTCATCAAAAACTGTCAAATCACCGTTTCATTTCATGGATGTTGGAATAGTTTAACTTAAACAAATCATCTTGGCATTATGTTTGCAATAACAGGGCTCCAGATCGTTATTTGGACTCAGGGGTATTTCATTCATCAAAATAAAAATTAAGGAGTAAAATTTTCACGTGAAAAAAACTAGGAGTATTTCAAGGTTTATCGTTTTCAGATCCTCATTCCAAGTTAGCATCTTTGTCGATGTAAGTCGTTGATTATATAATATTGGTAATCTTTGTTTACATCCATGTTGGCATCATGTTGACTTCTATTCGAGATGTAAAGATAAAGCATGTAGAAATTAAATTTTATTTTGACATGTCATGATTACTCCTGTAAACAAATATGTGACTTGTATTTGGGGAAAGTTCTGCATATCTGTCACTCATTGATTTCACTTTTAATGCGTATATCTGAATTCCCTTGGCGTATTTTACGCAGATAGGCATCTTATCTGCAGCCCTGCAATAGTGATTGAGAGCTTGATGGAGAAAAACCAATTACATTCTGAACTGGTTTAAATCAGTCGTGTGATGAAAATAACTATGATGTCATTTTTCCCTTCTGATGTCAAATTTGTTGTCGCCCATCCATTTGTTCATGTACAGGCTTAGTATTATTTAGAGTGAAAAGAGTGAACAAAAGGCCAGATTTTATTACATACCTTGAAAGTGGTGGATACCCAATTCTGGTATGTTGATTGTCAAATTCACAAGGCATCAATTCACCATTAATATTGCTCCGTTTAACCCCAAAAAATGAACAATGCATAATACATACATTGGTGTCACAACTATGCAGTTGCTAACTTTGGAAAGGGTAATCTGCTGTAAGAGTGAGATAAATCTATTTCCCAATGAACTAACAGTGTCGTAACTTTTTAAGTGATCAGTCAGCCCACCCTTCCAGGCATGCAGCAGGATTCCTTCGAATAATGACATCTTTATACCCCCGCCTTACAGCGTAAAACAGTGACTCTATGACCAAGTTCTTTGTCCGGAGCATATCTCCTAAACTATACATGCTAGCTTCATCAAAATTTATACACTTATCAACCATGATCCCTAGATGTGCCTTTTGAGGGTTAGACTAAAATGATTTTAATTTTTTGCGGTTTCCATGGAAACATGACTTAAACAGTGACAAAGTCCTTTGTACAGAGTATATCTTCATAACTATACATGCTATCTTTCCCAAACTTCATACACTTATCAACCATGATCCATTGATGTGCCTTTTGAGGGTTAGACCAACAAATGATTTTTATTTTTTTTGCGGTTTCCATGGAAACATGACTAAAACAGTGAATTTATGACTAAGTCCTTTGTCCGGAGTATATCTTCTAAACCGTACATGCTATCATCACCAAACTTCATGTACACTTATCCATATTGGTGCGTCCATCTTGAGGGTAAGACCACAAAATTATTTTTATTTTTTGCATTTTACATGGAAACGTTACTAAAACAATGACTATCTGACAAAGTGCTTTTTCCTGAGCATATCTCCTAAACTATACATGCTATCATCAACAAACTTAATACACTTATCAACCATGATCCCTAAGTGAGCTTTTTGAGGGTAAGACCAACAAAGAAAGCCAGACTATAGTTTGAAGCGGGGGTATGTGAGCTGTGCTCACTTCTTTACTTGTTTAGCAAGCGCTTCTGTCAACATCCTTATCAAGATGTCGTAGTGGTTTTCTGTGAGTCATTTATTTGCTTCACATTGACATCAGGATCTTTTTTATAAGAAAAACTGAAAAAGGACATTTTAAATGATTTGATATTTAATTTTGTGTTGCATACTGTGACAAATAAGTTTGAGAAAATGCAGTAGTAGATTTAACCTTGTTTACGCCTTACTTTATTTTCCATATCAAGACGCAAAGCCCCCTATTACAGACAAGTTCATGTTTGTTTCAGCAAGTTGGGACCTTTTGCAACATGCATTTTGCTAGGACAAAGAGTTCATACTTAAAATCAACATCTTTGAATGTTAACCTTTCAATTTAAAATTTGCTCTTTATCAAGCCAGTATAACATGTCTCTGATTTTCAAACACACTAGGTTTATCTCCTATTTAAAGGTAATGTCATCAAGTGTTTGAAAAGTGGTAAATGTGCTATGGTGACCTTGAGAATGAGGTAAAATAATTGTTTGTGTATACCCCTAATGTAGGCCGTCGGCAAATTTGAAAATTTTGAGTTCATGAAATATTGTATAAACATGATTTAAAAAGTGGTTTAAATGTCAGCAGCCTATTAGAAATTCCTTATTAGTGCAGCGATGAGCATTAATACAAGATAAGGGTCAACGTCTATGTCTATGTATTCCTATAATGTTGAAGGTCATCAAATTTAGTGACACTGCGCTATGGTTAATAAAATATAAGTGTCATGGTTACCAAAATTAAATGGTGTATGCATATTATCCACGTCGGGCTGTGGCCAAATTTGAAAACTGAGTGACATTGCCAGAAAGAGGTCCGAGAAATGAATTGAAGACTTTGTGTAAGGTTCATGAGATGTCATAAAACCAGATGAGGACAAACGTATGGATGCTACAGAGTACATAAACCCCTTGTTCCGCATTGCGGCAGGGGACAGTTACCAGCCAGGAATGTGCACTGTACTAACAATCTTCACAGACAGAGGACTCTATCCACTTAACTGGCCAGTGTACTGGAGCATCAGTCTGGTTTGATCCATCCACTTAACTGATGAGCACCAGTCTGGTTTGATCCATCCACTTAACTGGTCAGTGTTATCAAGAGCACCAGTCTGGTTTGATCAATCAACTTAACTGATGAGCACCAGTCTGGTTTGATCCATCCAATTAGCTGGTCAGTGTACTAGAGCACCAGTCTGGTTTGATCCATCAACTTAACTGATGAGCACCGGTCTGGTTTGATCCATCAACTTCACTGATGAGCACCGGTCTGGTTTGATCCATCAACTTAACTGGTCAGTGTTATCAAGAGCACCAGTCTGGTTTGATCCATCAACTTAACTGATGAGCACCGGTCTGGTTTGATCCATCCAATTAACTGGTCAGTGTACTGGAGAACCAGTCTGGTTTGATCCATCAACTTAACTGACCAGTGTAATCATGAGCACCAGTCTGGTTTGATCCATCCACTTAACTGATGAGCACCAGTCTGGTTTGATCCATCCACTTAACTGATGAGCACCAGCCTGGTTTGATCCATCCACTTAACTGGTCAGTGTTATCAAGAGCACCAGTCTGGTTTGATCCATCAACTTAACTGATGAGTACCAGTCTGGTTTGATCCATCCAATTAACTGGTCAGTGTACTAGAGCACCAGTCTGGTTTGATCCATCCAATTAACTGGTCAGTGTACGGGAGAACCAGTCTGGTTTGATCCATCAACTTAACTGACCAGTGTAATCATGAGCACCAGGCTGGTTTGATCCATCCACTTAACTGATGAGCACCAGTCTGGTTTGATCCATCCACTTAACTGATGAGCACCAGTCTGGTTTGATCCATCCACTTAACTGGTCAGTGTTATCAAGAGCACCAGTCTGGTTTGATCCATCAACTTAACTGATGAGTACCAGTCTGGTTTGATCCATCCAATTAACTGGTCAGTGTACTAGAGCACCAGTCTGGTTTGATCCATCCAATTAACTGGTCAGTGTACGGGAGAACCAGTCTGGTTTGATCCATCAACATAACTGACCAGTGTAATCATGAGCACCAGTCTGGTTTGATCCATCCACTTAACTGGTCAGTGTAATCATGAGCACCAGTCTGGTTTGATCCATCCACTTAACTGGTCAGTGTTATCATGAGCACCAGTCTGGTTTGATCCATCCACTTAACTGGTCAGTGTAATCATGAGCACCAGTCTGGTTTGATCCATCCACTTAACTGGTCAGTGTAATCATGAGCACCAGTCTGGTTTGATCCATCCACTTAACTGGTCAGTGTTATCATGAGCACCAGTCTGGTTTGATCCATCCACTTAACTGGTCAGTGTAATCATGAGCACCAGTCTGGTTTGATCCATCCACTTAACTGGTCAGTGTTATCATGAGCACCAGTCTGGTTTGATCCATCAACTTACCTGACCAGTGTAATCATGAGCACCAGTCTGGTTTGATCCATCCACTTAACTGGTCAGTGTAATCATGAGCACCAGTCTGGTTTGATCCATCCACTTAACTGGTCAGTGTTATCATGAGCACCAGTCTGGTTTGATCCATCCACTTAACTGGTCAGTGTTATCATGAGCACCAGTCTGGTTTGATCCATCAACTTACCTGACCAGTGTAATCATGAGCACCAGTCTGGTTTGATCCATCCACTTAACTGACCAGTGTAATCATGAGCACCAGTCTGGTTTGATCCATCCACTTAACTGGTCAGTGTTATCAAGAGCACCAGTCTGGTTTGATCCATCAACTTAACTGGTCAGTGTTATCATGAGCACCAGTCTGGTTTGATCCATCAACTTACCTGACCAGTGTAATCATGAGCACCAGTCTGGTTTGATCCATCCACTTAACTGACCAGTGTAATAATGAGCAGCAGTCTGGTTTGATCCATCCACTTAACTGGTCAGTGTTATCATGAGCACCAGTCTGGTTTGATCCATCAACTTAACTGACCAGTGTAATCATGAGCACCAGTCTGGTTTGATCCATCCACTTAACTGACCCGTGTAATCATGAGCACCAGTCTGGTTTGATCCATCAAGTTAACTGACCAGTGTAATCATGAGCACCAGTCTGGTTTGATCCATCAACATAACTGGTCAGTGTTATCATGAGCACCAGTCTGGTTTGATCCATCCACTTAACTGATGAGCACCAGTCTGGTTTGATCCATCCACTTAACTGGTCAGTGTTATCATGAGCACCAGTCTGGTTTGATCCATCAACTTAACTGACCAGTGTAATCATGCGCACCGGTCTGGTTTGATCCGTCAACATAACTGACCAGTGTAATCATGAGCACCAGTCTGGTTTGATCCATCAACTTAACTGACCAGTGTAATCATGAGCACCAGTCTGGTTTGATCCATCCAATTAACTGGTCAGTGTACTAGAGCACCAGTCTGGTTTGATCCATCCAATTAACTGGTCAGTGTACGGGAGAACCAGTCTGGTTTGATCCATCAACATAACTGACCAGTGTAATCATGAGAACCAGTCTGGTTTGATCCATCAACATAACTGACCAGTGTAATCATGAGAACCAGTCTGGTTTGATCCATCAACTTACCTGACCAGTGTAATCATGAGCACCAGTCTGGTTTGATCCATCAACTTAACTGACCAGTGTAATCATGAGCACCAGTCTGGTTTGATCCATCAACATAACTGACCAGTGTAATCATGAGAACCAGTCTGGTTTGATCCATCAACTTAACTGACCAGTGTAATCATGAGCACCAGTCTGGTTTGATCCATCCACTTAACTGATGAGCACCAGTCTGGTTTGATCCATCCACTTAACTGATGAGCACCAGTCTGGTTGATCCATCCACTTAACTGACCAGTGTAATCAAGAGCACCAGTCTGGTTTGATCCATCAACGTAACTGATGAGTACCAGTCTGGTTTGATCCATCCAATTAACTGGTCAGTGTACTAGAGCACCAGTCTGGTTTGATCCATCCAATTAACTGGTCAGTGTACTAGAGCACCAGTCTGGTTTGATCCATCAACTTAACTGGTGAGCACCAGTCTGGTTTGATCCATCCAATTAACTGGTCAGTGTACTAGAGCACCAGTCTGGTTTGATCCATCCAATTAACTGGTCAGTGTACGGGAGAACCAGTCTGGTTTGATCCATCAACTTACCTGACCAGTGTAATCATGAGCACCAGTCTGGTTTGATCCATCCACTTAACTGATGAGCACCAGTCTGGTTTGATCCATCCACTTAACTGATGAGCACCAGTCTGGTTTGATCCATCCACTTAACTGGTCAGTGTTATCAAGAGCACCAGTCTGGTTTGATTCATCAACTTAACTGATGAGTACCAGTCTGGTTTGATCCATCAACTTACCTGACCAGTGTAATCATGAGCACCAGTCTAGTTTGATCCATCAACTTAACTGGTCAGTGTTATCAAGAGCACCGGTCTGGTTTGATCCATCCAATTAGCTGGTCAATGTACTGGAGCATCGGTCTAGTTTGATCCATCCACTTAACTAGTAGGCGTAACCAAGAGAACCAACCTGCTGCTTGTGGGTAACTGAAAACATTGGATGAGGTCATGTGGCTTCTCATTAGGTCATAATTTGATAACTTTTGACAGTTTATAATCATAATGCAGCATAATGATGACTGGGCACTCTACCACCTAGCCACCTCACTGGTCAGAGGTCAACACTTGGCTCTCAAGCATCACCTGTACTCAATGACCTCGTACAACCAGCAATCTATTTATTGGTAACTTGTTTGTGGGTCAGGCGAGCAGGTCTGGAGTTGTCTCCCTTAGGTAAACATTCCACGGCTTTCTGACCCTCTAGGTGGACAAACAGAAAGCTCACAAGTCTTCGACAGGACACACATGCAGCTGATAAGAGGTTTATGTAGGATCTGCAGTGTTGACAAAGCCAGATATATGATCACTTATCTTGAGCTTTCTTGTGGTTTGGCATGTATGTTTGCGCTTGGAAAGAGAGTCAAGTTGATATGATGGATTCGGGTTTGTGCATGGCATAGTGTGTTGGCACTCAATATTTAGTTATCTCTCTCACAAAGGTACCTCCACATTAATGGGATTCATGACAATCAGGTTTTGCTTATTCACGCTATTGTTTGAGTTAATGGATCTACAAACCAATTTATAAGTAATTAGACTGGAATGGACAAATGGAGATTGAGGAAAAGGCTACCATCTTACACCAAGTATATACCCTGTAGATCATGTAAATAAAAAACTCTGGTATTTCTTTTTGACAAACCAATTTGTCACTCGAGAAAAAGAAACAGTTGCGTAAAGCTTTTCTCTTAGAAAATGAACTGTGTGCAGCAATTACCACAATCATGACAAAAATAAAACAGATTTACAAATGAAATCTTACAACCTTTTCAAAAAGTATACATATTTGATCATATAAAATGGTTAACATAAGGGAATATACCAAAAGCTGAACAGAAATACAAAACAAAATGTTTATATGGCTCAAATAGTTATTTATTTCAAATTGTTTCTGTACAAATTCCCATGATCCACATACATAAAATATATTGTGGTAATATAGCTCTTAATACACATTAATTATACATTGGAAGCTGTCTTTTGATCTGATGGCCTGCTTCAGCTAGCATGGTGCTTGCAGTGTCTTCACTGGCAAGTTTCAACAAGGGGATAAGTTAATGCAAGGTACAAGTACGGATCTATTATTCTATACAGTTTGCACTCTACTCTTTCCTACGATATAGCATGGGTTGATGATACACAGGAATAATACTCATTATACATACATACATACATACTCTGAGGTATATCAGAAGTGAAGTGGATATGAAAAAAAGCTTTTTACAGTCGGAGCATGACTACTATGCGGCGGTCGTCTGTCTGTCGATGATGGGGAAATGCTAATTATCGTAAGGCACTGGCAACTGATATCTTGTGAGTAATGAAACAAGGCAGCTTGGAAAATATTCTCGTTAAGATTTATCGATGCTGATTCTATCAGGAGTTGACAAAAATTTAGTTAGTAAATTTCATTTTACTATTTTCAGCAGTTTTGTCAGAATTAAGATGTGTTAATGACCGTATTTCATTCAATTCTTACAACATTAAATAGATATTACACTACAAAACCATGCATTAACCAACTGTCATATCTGATAACAAGTGTTACGAATAAAACCTACACAACATTGGCATTGCTATATATATCTTTGGTTGGCTAAAAATCATAAACTTCTGAAATAAGAATGATTCTAGGAAGACACTTGTCAAGGTTTGGCAAGATGAAATACCTAACAGAACAAGCATTTCTTCAATTACATAGCACTATTCCTATATATAAATCTATCCAGTTAAAAATAAATTTGAACATGCTCAATTTGATCAATTCAAAATATAGAGGATAGGAAGATGAAAAATTATTAAAACAACCCACCAAACTCAAAAAACCCATTTTGCGACCAGCGCATTGGGTGAAAAATCGGTGGGTAAGGCAATAAGAAAGAAAGGATCAAACATGAGAGAGTTTGATTTCAATTTCAACCAACCAATACAATTAAGTACGATGAGAATTCACATCCAAATTCTCTTCTTGCGAGACAAGATCAGTTTTACAGATACCAAATTTCTCGGCCAAATAGTGTGTGGTTAGCACTCAATAAAAACAACATTCATGCTTTGCATATACACAGCTTTAAAAACAAACTTCATGAACTGGCCCTAACCTTGACAAGATTGCATTCTGGGAAACAGGTTTGCGTGAACACACGACACTCCAGGACAATTTGCCTACCACCAGGCACAAAAATGATCATGACAAGATGTTGGTTACTCCAAATACTGAGCACGGCATTACCCTGACCTAAACATACCTCAATACAGCAAATTGAAGGGTGAGTAGTGGCTGACGCACAAACTTTTAAAGGTGGATAGAGATCGGGCGGCCTAGCAGGCCACTGATAAGATCTTAATCTGAAAATATTAATTTGATATAATTTCAATCTTGAAGAACATAATTCCTAGCTTTTATGAACGTTAGCTACCCTGATATTATTGAGAATTTTTCACTGATTGTGTCCACACAAAATATGCAATGCAATTGTAATTTTCATTCCAAAAGTTCATGTATGGAGGTACTGGTGGTTGTCTAAATATTACGGAGCAAAAAACCTCATTTGTTACTGTTGAAAATACAAAAAGACTGTTTCAGTGTTGAGGTATTGAATTGAATCATGGTTGCCATGACAATATGTTGCTAGGAGACCTAAAAAATGGATTAAGAACTGAAGAGACAATGTTGTGTTCACAAACAACCTGCTTTCCCCTTGTAAGGTTTGTTACCTGGGTCAGACACAACAGAAACACATGGATCCTGGGATCGCTTAAAAGCTAAAAAAAAAACTAACTTAAAATTCTTACGCTTTAAAAACAGCACGTAGAAAATAGGTGAAAAGTCTCATAATTTATATCCAGATTGGCATTACTCTCCCTGTTTCTAAACTTGCGGCAATGCTATCAAATAAGTCATCCTACTCAATACCTTCTACGAGATAGCAAATTCTATGTCCTTTATTTGTGAGAAAAGCTTTTACTAGTGTGATATGTTCAGACACTGATATGTCGCTGTCATAATACGTAACATGGACTATTATTTTTGTGCATTGGTTTCTTACTTGATGATCAGCAGATTTAAACCGATCTAATCCTACAAAGTTTCATCAGTTTAAATATCTCGAAAGAGTAAATTAAAATTATGAAAGCGTAACACACCGCAGTTTCAACATTTGACCAATCAAATAACAGGAGGCATCAGGTTAACTCAATCTTCTCTTGATCTTCTGGGAAAATAAAGCCATCATACGCCTTTCGGAGAACTTTACAATACAATTGTTCATTTAAGTGTGGAATCTTTTAAACCAAGCATTTAAAGGTAGTGACTTCTGAGTGACTATATATCAGCTTGCTCCGAAAAGTTGCTGATTTGAATGATGTCAAAGGTTAACCTGACGTCACTGAGATTGGTCAGATCTTGAAATTATGAAACTGAATTCGGATATTGCTTAAATGATATTGCTTACTATTGGATAATATTTTCCAAATGTCATGTAAAAAAAATCCTCTCTTTTAAGAAATCGTAGCATAAAATTGGTAGATCCCATTTCCTAAAAACATAACCAAATTTTTGGAGAAATCGTGCCAAACAAAGTGTTGAAGTAAGTATGCTTAATTTCATATCAATCATATTTAAAGAGAATAGGACTATTGGTACAGGGGATCCATATATGACATTAACAATCATAAATTGGAATATCTTTTAAGTTGTAACAGACTAACACATGCAAAATTCATATAAATATTAAGTTAGTTTTGTTTTTGGTCAATATCATAAGCAAGACAGGTTCACAAGATAGTATCTTGCCTTGAGATGTTCTGATATGGAAGACATTTGTCTATTTAAATACCTTTAATATAAAGTATTCCAAAACCTACCATATTTTAAATCAGTTAAATATATATATATATATATATATATGTATGTATATCTAGACAATTTGGTTGATGCTAGTAAAATGCTAGTCTATTATTAAATACAAAATAACATTTTCCATATTGTACATTTCCTACTACACTATCTACTTTGTAAAAAGTAGTCATGATATTTTAATTGCGTGATAATCAAATCCAAATTTACTCTCATAATAGACTTCATGAACTGAAAGAACTTGTGTAATTGTGTTCTGTTGATAAGGGTTAACTTCAACCTCAAAAAACCGGATGGAGATCAAACAAATTATTTTTTATTTGTTAGGGGATAGCAGCAATCACAATTATGGCATACGAGATCAAAATGTTGGTATCATACGGCTCCTCAATTTGAAGTGTACACTAAGCTTACTGAAGACTTGATATAGTTAATTCCTGTTAATCATGGGGTGGTAGAGACCAAAGGATTTCATTTGGATACTGTGTAACGCAGATACGATAGTGACTGCTCTGAGTGGAAGTGGAAGTTGGCTGATATGTACAAATATTACAGGCATGGCAAAGAAAACACAAGTCCACAATAGGCATGGACTAAAACAATGATGTCCTGCCTACAAGGCACATCAGTAGATCACAGATTAGAATATACCAGGCAAACATTTATAGTTCACTCCTTTCCTTGCACAGCATGAGCGATGCCACCATTCAGGGAAATACTTAGCATAGCTTCCTATTTCTTCCCAACTGTAGTACAGGCCACATGTCGCCTGATGCTAGCTGGGTGAGAAGATATTTGGTATACATACAGACATACATACATACATACATACATTCACATATACATATACTTATATATTATGTTTGCCATCGGCGAGGGATGGAAGAACAGCTGCCCCGTATGTGTAAGTTTTCGTACTTCTATATTCCTCACTTTCTCTGCTTCCTCATATTACATATTTAATTGTCTATTTACGGAATACATTTTTCTAAATTTGGCAACTTGTCCCAAATTTGCAAATCGCTCATCTTGATAATTGCATATTTCACGAGACTAAAGTAAACAAAATATATTTTTGGAACGTTGTTTGAAATCAAAGTGAATTTACTTACACATAAATGCAGCATAATAAGAGTATAGGGGTATTTTACACTTATATACAGAGAGAGATTCGTTTGATTTTTTTGCATAATCTGTTGATACAATGAATACAAACTGTCTACTAGACACAAAACAACTACAGTTTGATTAATTGTGAGGGGCAGAACTAACACACACATTTTTGGTCCAATTAATGCAGCACAACACAAAGTATTGCACATTCTACATAGTTAACTGTAAGCCATTAAATTTACATCCACTTTGTGTTATAATGCAATAAATAAATCTATTTCAAGTATTACCCAATGCAAAATATGGAACATGTTTTTGTTAAAAAGTTTCCTTACAGTAATCTCTATGGTAAATAATATCCATGACACAGTGAGGCCAAGGTTCATAATGATGCACGTCTCTCTCTAAGGTAAACTTGCTCCAAAAATCCAAAATAAACCTTTCCTACCTAATTTCCTAACATTTACACATCTTATCCTACAGAATCAGCAAACCCCAACCACCATACAAGATTTCTTTTTTCCAAATTGTGAAGCCCTGACATATCTTGGCTTGATCATAAAAGTATCATTCACATAAATTAAATTCTCGGATCATCCTTAAACCAAAAAAATATAGCCAATGGCTCTGTAGCTCATCAGGCTATTCATAATTTGTTTCATAAATGGTCACAGGGTTATCATATGAGCTGCCACAGGACCTCGAAATCCATTATTTAAAATCCTCATAAGCCGAGGACTGCATATACAAGATTTTAGCTTTTTTAACCTTTTTCTTCTGAAGAAGATAAAAATAGGTGTTTAAAGTGTGGCCTCTGTGGCCATTATTCAGGGGTCAGAGGATCACCAAATCTATAGATTAAAAACCTCATATGTAAAGGATGTAAAGATGGACGCCAGACAACATGCCATGCCATAGACCCATTGGGCCTTTCAGGCCATATGAGCTAAAAAAGATAACTTTATCAAATCACAGGTTGAATCAAAAAACAAAAGAAAGACTTTACTTTTGACTTAAATAGATATTTATCAAACTGAATATTTCAAGTGGATTATTAATATTAAATAAGTATAGTCTTTGAAAATATGAAACCTGGTATTGTTCCATCCCCCCAAACTAACATGATTTTCCAGACAAAATAAACCTTGATGTTAAATTCAATTTTCAAGAATGCCTCAAGTGTTTTAATTTGGTAACAATTTTCCAAATCCTGTGACAAAAACTTGCCGCACTTAAATCAGTATCAATGAAATGACATAGGCTTAAAAACAACTCCAAGAGTGCAGACACTGATAAATATGGGAAATGTCTGTTCCACCCTGTACCTCCCTCCCCCTCACCAACCTGACATATCTGACGAGTAAATGCACACACCTAGGATCTTGATCCTTATTTGCAATATCAAATCATGGCATCATAAAGTAGAAACATACAAAGTTTTTTTGTTCAGTACGCCACTGAAGATGTTAATGAGAGACAACAAATATTGGATACATTGTTACAAACGGGTCTGATTACGGAGACAAGGGACCTGAGACACTATTCTAGTCGTAATAGTTATCATAGACTGGCCTTTGATTGGCCAGATCACACACCCAGCCGAGAGCTATCCTGAAACATGCTCAATGTCGTAAATATCACGATACACCTCTCAGGAAGAAGTAGCACTTATTGTTTAAGATTTAAGAACATAGCAAACCATTCGAAAGTGAGGACCTTGTCCTCTGGTTGGCCAAGTTTAATATGCATCATACCCTAGACTAATACATACAATAGAAATCTCACTTAAAACAAATGTTTTGATAATCGGATATTTTGTTGAAACTATTTTGACATGATAAAAGATACTGGCTTGTAAAATTTCTAAAATATGTGAAAATAAACTAGTCAGTCAGTCAGTCAGTCAATCAAACCACTAACACAGGTTATCCTGACGATTTGGCTTCAAGACAGAAATCCATCCAGAAATGAGACTGATGACTGCACTGATGTCTTAACTTAAAATCCTAGTGAAAAGCTGCATCATTTATTACTCCAGACAAACTCCCTCTCAAGGTCTTTGATAGTGGGTTTTGCACTGAGAGGTTTAGGCTTGACAAGAGCCTCTCTCTTATCCTGACTCTGCCCTTCCATGTCAATGTCTAGAAGCGTCTTGTGGTGCCGGATCTTGGGTGGCGTGTTTCCAGGAGAGAGGCGGGAGCGCGTTGAGTAGAACCCATTGTCAGGAACAGTCTCAGAGGGGGTGTGCCACACTCGCGGGGAGTCCCGACTGCTGCCCGTGTGAACGGGAGATGTGTATTTCAGCGGCGAGCTTTGCTGCGAAGCTGAGCGAAAGGGGGAGCCCACGTCGAGTGTGGTGGGTCTCTGAGCTGCCTCCGTACTGGGTTTGCGGCGCGGCGGGACAGGCTGCTGACCGCCCTGAGCCATATCAGTCTGTCGCTTGTCATGATTGGTCATGATTGAACGTGGTTCATAGTCTTGTGGCGTGTTTGAAGAGTTTGAGGTATTTGAAGGGGTTCGTTTGTGTGTGTAAGTAGCCACATGTTTGTAATCAGGGGTGAAATCATCCTCAAATGTCACTGACCGTCTGTGAGAAGACTGAGATGGCCGACTTGATTCATACGTACTGCCATCAGAGGTCTGTCGCTGATACATGATGCTGCGCTCTGTTTGTGAAGGTGTGGCTGACAGTACCGTAGTGTCACTGTCTGCGTATGACAAGCGGTGTGGAGACCGAGATCCTACTGTGCTTGTAGTTTGGGAGCTTTGACTATCACTGTCCTGCTCGGTGAAGTGCATTGGCCTATCTAAATTTTCAATATTCTGAATACTTGGTCTCTGACGGGTCTGTGCACCATGATATGTATGACGGTAACCTGAGGCATTTGTGTAAGGATGGTTCCCAAACATGCCCTCAGGCTCAATGAAAGAATCGCGCACAGCTCCCAAATACGCGTCCCTCCGATTGAGAATGAAGGAATCACGCTTCTTGGCAGTTCGTTCTTCTTCAGGAGGTCCATGAAGATTGGGATGAATAGCAGAGGTGTTTGAGATCCGAATATCAAAACCAGTTGCAACAGCAGCAAGAAGCACAGCTGCATTCAGCAGAAAACTGTCACTTTTCTTTTTCACAGAAAACCGTTTTAAAGTGTTTGTCTCTGTGATATTATTAGACGACTGTGGAATGTTTTTGTAGCGACTCTCGTCTGAAAAATCTGGCCATTCATCTTCTTCATCATCTGTAATTAAGAAAGAGTATTTCAAAATAATTTGACAACATTGAATAAGTAATGTGCACGATGGGGGGGGGGGGGGGAGAGAGAAACTTTTTTTTTAAAATAACTGTATTTACTTGAGTAGATAAAGAACCCACATTAAGTCATATTTTACTATCAAACACTAAAAACAATTGTATTAGAAAACATCAAAATAGACTTAAATTGAATAAAACCAGATGGGCTTTTGTCTTTAGATTGTTCAATCAATCTATTGTAGTCCTTGGATAACTCCTACAGCTCTCCTTTAACATGGTAAAGACTGACCACAAGGCTATTATCTTTAGGAAGAACAGTAGTTAAGATCTAACCCTCATTGAGAATATCTAATTTAGTTAAATTGCTTTAATTATACTGTGCAAGGCAAAATAAGGTAAAGCAATGAACTCACAGAGTTCTTTCAATGCTCCTATGTTGGAATGTCCACCTCCAAGAGCTCGCAGACTTTTTTCTAAGTTTGGGGCACTCTTGGACCACCGACCATCAGCAAAAATAATGGAAGAGCGCTGGTGTCGGTCCTTCTGCACTGAGCTTGGTCCCCATGTCTTTCCCTTCACACCATCAACTGGATCTGGAGAAGGAACATGCACACATTCACATACCAGGGGAGAACCACTGGGGCTATGCTTGGGGACTCAAGGAAGTATATACTTATCCTTAATATCTGTGGAGTCAATCATACAAGGGTAATATTTTGAGTATTTTGCCCTAGATAAAAAACATCACTTTTTGATGGTGATAGCACATTACATTCAATGTTATTACATCACGTTTTGGCCATGACTTTTTGTTCTGGAGGCAGCCTTAGCTTGCAACCTATCATTGAGACACAAATTTGCAGATTTTTCTCACATTCATGATTTTTTTAAAAGTGGTAACACCATATTTCTGTTTATGTCATACAATGTATACAACAGTCGTGCCTCAACATTATGACACTAATTTCCTTTTTTAATCCTCAGAAACAGTCATTTATAGGACAAATCTGACAAAATAAAAGAACAAGATTTTTCTAAGGAATTGAATGGCTGTTCCTGCCTGTATGACTCACACTTACAAGCGATGGCCCTCAGTCTGGTCGTGGAGACAGGCAGGATGTGGGCGGGAGACGCGGGCGGACTATCAGGGCTGGAGGAACCATACAGTCCTCGCTTGTCCATCGGAACACCCTCCTTCTGGACTGTGATGTTGTGACGAAATCCTGAAACAGCATCAAAACCTCTTCTGTCTATACAACACTTCATATGAGGAAAGGTGATAATGCATTTTAACCTCATCTGTCAATAGAATATTTTCTATTTTTTGTGTATGGTCTCATGTATAAAAGAATTTTGCGAGTTTGGAGATTGCTTGTGTTAGGCACTATTCCTTGAATTGCCCATTCCCTGGGTTTGGGCAATGAGCCTGCCCAATTTCCCAAATCCTAGGGGATGGGCAAAAATTAAGAGATAATCAAATGTGAGATCACACAGACATGTGTATTCTGTCAAAACACTATCCTGATACATTGTTACACATCATTACCTTTAGCATTATTGAAAACTGTGATAATGTATAATAATTAACCCTTAAGATGCGGGTCCCGGAATATTCCGGGATGAAATTAGCTTTGCCCGCAAGTCCTCTTAGCGGGATGCGAGTAGCACACTCTATTTTTCTCACGCTAACTAATTATGACCGCGGGTCTCGGTAGCGGGTCCCGGAAATTTATTGTCTAGCAGTAGTCTCAGTTCAACGCTTGTATTTTCGTTCCGGCTGCCGCTAAGCTACCGTGTTTTGTTTCGTTGGTGGTCTAAATAATGCGCGAACATGCTCCGAAAGTTATGAGAATACTGATAATGTTTATCGTACCGAAAATAAGCGTTAAAATCACTCAATTTTCCCCCACTCCCCGCCGCACGTGCTAATAGCCTGTGGGCACTTTCTAGCCTCTCGCACGAGCTTACCGACCCGCGCGTGCTATCGTTTACTGAGACGCGTGCATTTTGACCCTATGCACGCCTTCCTATCGCACGCCCTATGTTCTGAACCCTTGGGCGGATTTCAATATAGATGGGATCATTTGAAAGAGAAAAAAAATGTCTTTAATTCGATGTAAAAAACATATGTGCGCCTCGTGAAATAAAGATACCGCATGTGCCGCAAAAAAGGTGATTTTTATATATTTTTAGTTTTACACTGTTTTGTCACACCAATTTTCTCATGATGTGCTCAACATATTTTGACATTTTTTATATCACAAGATAGAGAAAAAGGTTGTCTTTAATCCCATGTAAAATGTGTACAGGCGCAACAATTCATAAAGATACAGCAAGCGCCGCACAAAAAGGTAATTTTGCCGACTTTCTTATCATGTGATCTGAAGCGCGATTTTCATGTGCCTTTCTTTCACAATGAATTTCTTTTACACCGTGAAAAAGATTTTGTTGAATTTTACATCACTATAAAGACAAATGAATTGTCTCTAATTCCCTATATCAATTATTATGCGCGCAAATAAATAAAGACTCAACAAGTGCCGTAAAAAGAACAACTTTCGCACTTCGCAATTCCGTTAGTGACGCAAATAGGGAAACTTTGGCACTTCTTATCCCCGTGTACAAATGACACATTTCAAAACCATTTATATCATTATCAAGAGGAATAAATTGTCTACAAAGTGATATATAAAATGTACATGCGCTAAAACAAACGACGATGCAGCAAGCGCCGCACAAAGGGTTCTTTTCATGTGATCTGAAGTTCGATTTTCATGTACCTTTCTTTGGCACTCGATATTTTCTATACCACTTGGCGGATTTTGATAAATATTACGTCTAAATAAAGACGGAACGTTGTTCTTCATTTCAATATATTGATCATACATGCGCACACAAAAATAAAGGCACAAGAAGTGCCGCAAATTTGGCAAGTTTCGCATTTCGTATTTCTGTAACCAAGTGGCGCGCTCAACAACGTTTGGTATCAGCGTAAAGAGCAGAAAATTCTCTTCAATTTGATATACAATTTGTTTATGCGCTCATAGAAATAAAGACTCAACAAGCGCCGCTAAAATGTTATAAATAAATGTAATAAGTAAAAAAATTATGAAGGAAACCCTGTTTCTTTAGTGTTCAATTATAGAGTTTTATAAACCATGAAAGTTGAAGGAAAAAAAACTTTTGGATTTACATTCATAGCGTTATTGATGTCTTTTTTGAGTTAGGGGATTTTTGCGTCAGGCACCGCCATCAGTTCATGGGAAAATTGTCCAACGAAAATGATTGTGGTTGAGACACAATATGTCGGGGATCTTTCGCCGGGCACCGCCATCAGGTCATGAGAAAATGTGTCCAACGAAAATGTTCGTGTTCGAGAAAAAAAATTTCAGCGGACTTTCGTCGGGCACCGCCAGCAGGTATGTGTTTTTTTCTGCCAAATTTTTGTTGGTCGAGGAAACTCATTTTTGAAAAAAAAGTTTGGTAGCATTCCGATGTTTTAAATAATTTGCTATATATGTCGGGATGGCATGAGTTCCTTCCAGTGAACTAAAGACAAGGGGCCGGGTGCTCGTTGACTACGGCCGTCCCGACGGATAGGCCCGTGGAACCTATCATTCTCGGAAGAGAAGTCAAAAGTTGAAAAACTTTTGTAATCCACAACTGACAATCAGAACTTTCCTGACGTAGAAGGCAGTTGTTCGCGACTCGCCGGCTCGTTGCATAGGAGTCAGAAGGCGGCATCAGGGTTGATAATGTTGATACAACGTCGGCGGCCGTCGGTGCCATCGGCACCTTCGGCGGGATTGTGAAAAGTCGTCCAAAAGTTAGAAAGTGTCCGGCGACATTAGAACTTGTTCGGCTGGATTGTGAAAAGTTGTCCGAAAGTTAGAAATTGTCCAGCAATGTTAGAATTTGTCCTGATTTGTTATTTTTGCAAATCGTGAAACAAAATGTCCGGCTTTCGCCAGGACAATTAGAAAATGTCCGGATTATTGATGACCGCTGGCGCCAAAGGCGCGCAACGGCAAATTTGTTTCAAACACTTACAAAATGTGGCAATTGAATGTCCATGAAGCTCACATTGAATTTCTCTGTACAACAGGTCATGTGTTGATGTTATTATATCTTGCGTGTGCCTAAATTATTTTCAATCATTTACAGATTGATGTGAAAGATGCCTAAGGCCAGGAGGCCGCGAACCAGGAGTTGGGAAGGTCCGTCAACGTCTAGCGACGACGACTTCATCAACGAGGTCCATGCCGATGAAGCTTCTGATATGGAATCAACTGATGAGAGTGATAGTGACAGTGACAGTGACAGTGATAGTGAAAGTGACATTGATAGTGATCAAGAAATAAGAAACATTGCAAGAGACATATTAGCTGGTACGGGTGAAACTGCTACGGCTGGTACTTCCACAGAGGAAGAGTTCAGTGGCTTTGATGAGCAATATAATGAAATGGACACACATTTTGATGACCAAGATAATTTTATGGATCGCTGGGAAGAGGGGCCGAGGCAACGTGGACGTGTCGAATTGCATTTTACTGGCGCAACGGGATTAGGACGGTTTATAGAATTGCCTGATAACCCGCAACCTGTAGACTTTTTCGGACTGTTTTTTCATGAAGATGATTATGGATCATTGGCAGCAGAAACCAACAGATACTTCCACCAACAGGTCGATGATAAGGTTCTGAAACCCTGTTCACGGTTGAGGCACTGGTATGATACGAATGCCGAAAAAATGAAAGTATTCATTGCAATGACAATAGCAATGTCTCTGGTTGTACAGAGAAACTTTTCTGAGTATTGGTCAACAAGTGATGTTACGTCGACGCCCTTCTTTTCTAAGTGCATGCCCCGCGACAGGTTCTGGCTACTGCTAACGTATCTACATTTGAATGATAACAACCTAATGCCGGGACGAAACACTCCGCATTTTTCACCAATGAATAAACTTGGCTATCTGTACCAACGCATCGTGCATCGTTTTTCCAGAGTTTATAAGCCGCATCAAAACATTTGTGTTGACGAAGGGTTGGTGCCTTGGAAAGGCAATCTGAGTTTCAAAGTATATAATCCCGACAAGCCGAAGAAGTATGGGATAAAGGCCTACATGTTGTGCGACTCAACAAATGGTTATGTTTGCAAGTTCAAACTCTACACTGGAAAAACAAATGAAGCTGTTTCTGTTGGTGGGAAAACGTATGATCTCGTCATGGACTTGGTGAAGGAATATGCTGGGAAAGGGTATTATGTGTTCATGGACAATTTCTATTCCTCGGTGGCATTGTATATAAACTTGTGGGAAATGGGAACTGGTGCGACGGGAACTTTGAGAGGAAATCGCAAAGGCATTCCTGAAAAGCTAAAGAAGGCACAGAAGAATCAGAAGAAAGGGGATATGACAATCTATCACAATCAAGACCTACTCGTTTTGCGGTATGAGGACAGGAAGTCAGTGTTGCTCATGTCAACCGTAGAAGACGCCGAAATTGTAGAGACAGGAAAGAAGAACCGAGTGACTGGGGAAGCAAATACGAGACCACGTATTGTGCACGAATACAACAAATATATGGGAGGTGTGGATCGGGCCGACCAGATGCTGTCGTACACCCCGTTCAAAATGAAAACTCTTAAATGGTGGAAGCGCGTGTGGTTTCATGTGTTGAACGTTGCCATGTTGAATTCTTACATTATCTATAAAGAATTCTCAGAAGACAAACCTTTGAAAACAAGCCGTCAATTTAGAAAAGATTTGGTGCAGCATATGATCACCTTCGCCGAAACAGAAAAAGTGCCCTCCCTGCGCAGACGTCTTCGCGGCCGGCCGAGCACGAGCGACGATAGTGTCTTGCGACTCCATGGTCGTCACTTTCCATCAAATATTCAGCCTGTTGGAAAGAAGAAAAACCTAACACGCATGTGTGTTGTTTGCTCCAAAGCGAATAGAGAACTTCGTCGAAGGGAATTCGAAGAAACAAATCAGCCAGTTCGAAAGAAGAAAAGGGTAGGCAAAGAATCTTCTTTCGAATGTATCGAGTGTAATGTGGCTCTATGTGCAGCACCATGTTTCAGAATTTATCACACGTCACAAGATTGCACTAAAGCTTATATCAGTTTGATGTCAGAGAAGGAAAATGAGGGGGATAATCAAGAAGATTGAAGAAAGAAGAAAGAAGCAGAAGTGTGGATGAGCGTTACTCTCCTTATAAAGTTTATTCTTCACATCAATAAGGTGAATAAGTGTAATATAAAATACTGATTGTCAATAAAATAATCTTTTTTTTAAGTCGTAAAAGAGACAGAGAAAGTCAATGTGAGCTGTCACTGGACGTTCGATACGAGCCGCATCACGAACCTACCCCCGATCTTTCGCAATTTGTTTTCTTAGAATCGGGTGGCGAAACTTCATACTTTTTACATCATCGTAAAGGGAAAAGAACTGGCTTTAATTTATTATGAAATGTGTATGTGCGCAACACATAATAAAGAAGCGGCAAATAATGCGAGAAATGTCGCAATTATCAATTTTTTTCCCCAAATGTCTGAGGGTACCCCTCTTTAACGGTTCATATCTCCCAAACTATTTGGCACTTTTTAAATTTTTTTCCACCTTTCTCAAGCGGAAAGAATGATCTTTAATTCCATGTATAATATGCATGTGCGCAATTAATAAAAATGGTGCGGCGAGTGCTGCGACAAATGTCGCAAATAAAACGATTGTCAAAATCTATTTTCAAGTAGTTGAGGGTGTCGCCCTTTCGCGGTTCATATCTCCCGAACTATTTTATACTTTTTTATATTTTTTTCACCTATTTCAAGGGAATATAATTGTTTTTAATTCCATGTATAATATGCATATGCGCAGTCAATAATAACGATGCGGTGGATGATGCGACTGGTGTCGCAAATAGAACGCTTATCAAAATTTGTTTTCAAGCAGTTGAGGGTATCACTCTTTCGTTTTTCATATCTTTTGAACCAGTTGGCACCTTTTCATTATTTTTTCACAGTCGTAAGGACGAAAGATTTATCTTTATTTCCATGTATAATTTGTACATGCGCAGCAAGAAATAACGATGCGGCGTGCGTATAGAATGATTGATTTTACTATCTCGGAATGTTCGCCCGCGTGTGACTGCACGCGCCGAGAGGATCGGTACAGCAGGAAGCAACGCTGGTGCTTAGAACACTGGCACTCGCATGCTGTTGCCTCGGGGGTGCCCCGGGGGTATAACGGTACTAATTAGCGTACCGATGCCAGACTGCCCAAGGGAGAATTAGTTCTGGCTAAAAATCCCGTTATGTCGGAGCATCCTCGGGGTACCCCCAACCATCTTTCGCGGCGTATATCTTTTGAACAGGGTGACATATTCTAACAATCTTATATCATCATAAAGAAGAATAAATTGTCTACAATTCCATATATAATACATGTATGCGCGCTAAGTATTAGGGATTCTATTCAGCCGGAAATAAAGACAATCTTTAGATAATTGTAGAAATCTAACTAGAGGTCGCATTGTAAAAAGATATATATCATCGTAAAGAGGAATAATGTATCTTCAATTCCATATTAAAAAATTAATTGTGCGATTATATTTAAGGATTTTCCGTAACTCTAAATAAAGACAATCTTCATATTGCAATAGAAACCGTTCTAGGTAAGATAAAAATTTCATTCAAAGTGTCGGTTAAAGATCGTTCATTTGTGTACGGGATTGGCGGGCTAGTTTTGTATCGAACGGTCAGTTCCATCCGTAATCCGCCATGTGAATACACCATTTATCGAAAAAACAGCCGCGACTCGCGGTGCGAAATAATTCAGCCACAGGGGCTAATTGCGTTATTACCGTAGCGAGGCGAGTGCTGGAAAATTCAGCCACGGGGGCAAAACTGGTCAAAATAATATTCAGCATCGGAAGGGTTAATAATGAAATAAAACTTATTCTCAAATTAAATTGTTAAAACTCATCCAGTACCTAACCAAGTTACTCCTCTGTTTCTGGTAATTTTAGTAAGCGCTTTAAGGGTAAAGATGACACATTTGCTGCTGTTTAAAAGTTTTTATTATTTTGTCATGCATAAGCGTAACTACTATTCAATCAGGAAGTCTTTTATTATTGAACTTGATTATTGAAGTGTTCAAATATAGTAAGTTTTTTTTCTGTCAAATTTGTCATTTTGCTTCATGGCCTTCATTATTATGAGTTACATGACAAATGCATATCTATTATAGAGACAAAGAACAGTCCATACCTTAATGATATGCATGTGCAATCTGTAAATCTACTTATGGTTCATTACAAACCATAAGTGGTTTTCAATACCAGGGATTGGGAAAGGCAGGGGCCATGGGCCATTTTGCACATTGGATGAAAAAATGGCCCATTCAAATTTGAAATTTTACCATTGCTACTAAGGGGAATGGCCCATTCAAAATTCTGAAAATGACTAAAAGTTCTATAGATGGCCCATTATCAAAGGTGTCTTTCCCAATCCCTGCTTGAATACAAATCATTGCACAAGAACACCATCCTTTTGATTAGGTAACTGTTATCATCCAATCATTAACACTTCTCACTACCTGGGATAAGCTGCCCAATCAGCCGGAATGAGCAAGCCACCACCATTGATGGGGATTGGGCACTACTCTTGCTAAAATACTGGGAATGGGTAATTTCAGGAATTGGCCATGATACATGCATCTTCTACCAGAAACAATCCACTTTAAAAACATCAATTTGAATAGGATTCAAAATAGCTGAAATCCCCCGTATGACAAGACTCAATAATGTTAATATTTGATGTATACATATCTCACATATGTAGACCAAAGAAAGAATGAAATATCTAATGCCACCTAGATAATCAATTCACTTATCATGCTTGTCTCACAAGTTAAGTTGAGTTAGTTGACATCACGGATATAAGCAGGGTTTTATCAACAATCCGTAATCTCATACCACACAATAGCAGTACCTGAGGGTTCACTGATTATCCTGCCTCCACTTGACTTGAGTTGTTTCAAGCGACTCTTGCGATGACGTTTGTGGGGCGTGGGTTTGTTCATGACCTGCTGAAGGATGAGGATGTTGAGTTCTCGCTCCAGTAGGTCAATCTCTCGCTCCGCCAGCTCCTGTTCCCGCTTCTTCAGTAGCTCCTCCTGGATCTTCTGTTGCAGAGCAGCCTTCGTCAACTCCTCCTCCCGCGACCGCAACTCCTGCATCCACATGCATCATGCTTAGTGACTGACATGGTTGTTAGAACTATCGATGGAACTTTTTATTAAAAATCATAGTAATAGGCTTGTAACCTTTGATTCACTACACAAACAACTTCAACAGGATTACTTACTCTACATGCTAATTTCAGCCATACCATTTTAGTTGATATTTCATTAGTTCTTGACACAAATCTGTACATGCTTATCAATTTATAAACGTTAATCAATTTCCACTGCAAATCCTATAGTAAGGACAGCATTTAACAATATCTGACAAATAACAATGTAAAACTTGGTTGGTGCAAGTTACAAATACTAGTTTAACTTAATGCCCATAAATCAATCTTCTAGTGGCAAAAATGATTCATAGGGTAAAAATACAAGGAATAATCAGAGGGTATTTTTGTACTGTGGGACAAAATATCAAAATGAATCTTTACCTTCTCTCGACTGCGTAGTTCATCAAACATCTGCTCGATCTCGAGTCTCCAGTCCTCCTGCATGGTGTGGAAGGACTCCTGGGGAGTGTTCATGAAGGACGACTTGGCGATCTCCTCCAGCCGCTGTAGGATCGCCTGGAATGTCGGCCTCTCATGCGGCTCCTGATTCCAGCAATCTGCATCATCATTTATTTTCTTATTAGTAATCAACATCAACCTGGGGTCATATACCTTATATCCTCTTATGAGCCCTCTAGGTTTTTACCCAAAACATATTAGGCATGTGCTTATCAGAAACCCAGTGGTCATGAGACGAAAATATAGTAGTGACATTTATAGTAACAACAATCCCTTTAACTTACTACTCTATTAAAAATACATAAGTCGAGAAACTCATGAAGTTATTCCCTTTTTGCAAGTCAAATGATGAGAACCAAACTCAACTAGTAAACAGTGAAGTCATATGGTTGAGTTTCATCCCTCAAGTGATCCAATATTCCAAAGCATCATTGTTTTTCTGAAATTTCTAAAAAGAACCTGAACATCTGATAGCAGAAAGAGTAATGTTTTTAATAAGATGACTTTTGGAAAATAAATATTGATATTCATACAGTGAAAATACTGGCTGCAAGTTAAGCTGATAACAGCAGGAACAGCTCAGAAACCACAAAGTAACCAGTAGATATTAATCAACTCATACAACCATACCTGACATGAGATCCGCAAAGAGGTTTGGGCAGGTAGTGGGTATGGGGAGGGTCAGTTTGTTGACTGCCACCCCATACGCTACTCCCAGGGCATCAATCCCCTTGTAGGGTGTCTCCCCCGTCAGCAGCTCCCACAACACCACACCATAGCTGCAACATCAATGTAGGATTGGTATTTACTATGTGGCACACCAGTAAACTAACATAATTGATAGTTTGCTGCAAAATTGTGTATTCTATGAATAACAGAATCATCTGTTGCTATTAGGTCAGCTTCCATTGACTCTCTGTCTACGGGGTCAAATTAGGGGTTCTATAAATTAAACTACTAGCAGATGTCTGTAATTTGTCTTATGGATCAGTTTAGATTTCATTTCAAAACACAGTTTCAAACACTGAAATTTACAACAAATAAGCAAGAAATCACAATATCACTTGTTAAATACAACTGCAACTCTTGGTCGGACAAGACATAGCAACTTGTAAATCTTTCAAAGATTCACAAAATTGACAAAAATTTGGCACTGCAACCCTCCTTATAGGGTTGAAAACATATATGCACAATTTGAAGGAAATCGGTTAAATAGTCTGTTATCAGTCAGACAAATTATAATCTTGGGAAATGAGTAAGTACCAAACATAGAAACCTGTAAAATATTTTAAAATTCACAAAACTGCTTGCAATTCGTCACTGCACCCCTCCTTATTGGGTAGAAGACATATGCAACAATTGAAAAGCAGAGGAGAAAGAGTTTTCCTGCAATCGGTTTGGCAAGAAATATCTTCACACAGACAGACATATATATTCCGGGTATAACAATCTTTAACCCTGAGACTTGACAAAATACACAAAGAAGTTAGAAAATGTTAGCCTGTAAAAACTACTGACTCAGTATGCTGCCTCACTATAAAACTTTTCTACTGCGCAGAAAAACTTGTTAAAGCCCACATAAATCTTGGATATTGCAACTTAAACATACCATAAAAATGAAACAGTAAAAAGAGCAGCAAAAACATATAAATCCCAGTCATAGGGCTTTAACTCCTAGCAAACTCGACCTCTAAAACATATATAGATGTTTGACTTTACATTGAAAATTTGTGTTCATGTTTTCAATGATTTTTTTGCATACAAAATGAGTACAAAATGCCAAAGATACTGTTTTTGTTCTTTAAAAACTAATAAACAAGTGGCCATATACCTGTTAAGATGGTTACTTCGAAATAAGACAATTGATATGCTTTGGATACAAAAGCTAAAGCATTGCCTTTTTCTATGCTAGCACATGTACACATGGTAAAAATCTGGTCAACTTCAATTTACTTTTCCTAAATCAAAGATTTTTCTCCTTTTACGCTGGTGGGCCAACATTATGTCTTAGATGATATTTTCAAGATATGTGGTATTTTCAAGATATGTAATATTTTCAAGATATGTGGTATTTTCAAGATATGTGATATTTTCAAGATATGTGGTATTTTCAAGATATGTGGTATTTTCAAAGATTTTCTGTTCAGTTGTACCTAAATACAATGTTTCAAATATAACAGCAGCAAAACTCATGACACTTTAGAGCCTCATTTCCACCACTAATAAAAGCAGAGCCTGGGGTGGCTGGTGATGATGGAGTTGGCATTGAACCTCTCTCTATTTACTTTGTATTGAACTGTTTTTTCTCTATTTGCTGTTTTCCAGTCAATCATATTAAGGTTTAATTACTATTGAGATGTTTTCATTCCTCGATACTAAGTGAAGATATAATCATACTGCTTATCCTTCTTTTCATTCTCATTTTCATTCTTAAAAAATTCATCCATCTTTTACTTTTCCATTCATATCTACGAAGATAATTTTCACTCACACATTATCATTACTATTTTTTAGTTGGTTAATTAATGAATAAATTAAAATATAATCATAAATTTTACTTTATCCAAAAACAATTCAGTCCCAATCTGGTTAAAATAAGATCTCCATATCATAAAAAATTCACCCAACTAAATACACTGTATCAAGCAATTCATGTTATCATGAGTTCAGCTATGTCAGTAACACACACAGACACTCATTTTTAATTTAATACAGGAAATGTTGAATGATGCAATTAGGGAATGATGAATCTGTTAATACCCTATGCAATGACCACACAGGAAGGAATGCTATAATCCCAATGTCCTATGTACTTCCTTATATGGAAAAGCTTGAAGAAAGAATCCTATGTCAACAAAGTGAATCATATCTAGGCTGATGGGCTACCCCAAGACATGCTGTATTACAAAAAGCAGATTAAAATTCAAGTATTCTGAGCATGCTCCTCAAGTTGGCAGGAACTGCCTTCAGGCCTTGTTGTACAAGAGACAGCTGGTTTGGTCTGTAGTGACACAGTTTGTCAGTCAGTTGGTTGGGCTCCTGACACACTCTCATAAATAGTAGTTGCTGATTGCACGTATTTATCTGCCAGTAATTAGGTTCAGCTTCACAGATATAACAGATATAACTGACATTATGAGTTTAAGGGGATTAGGGATATTCAGAGTCTACCATTTTCACAAATTGTCAAACCTTTTTTTTATTAATGATTGTTTTTATCAAATCTTTGACAATATTAAAATTTTTCCTGTACTTGTGGATTTCTGTTGGTACTAGCTCAAACAAATTAGCCATGGTAGCCAAAATACTTACTGCTAATTTAACTAGTCCTTCGGAACTAGACATCTTTCTACTCCAGAAATTGTTCTTCTTGCAATGAGCTGACAACTTAGTGAATCAATTCTATGATATGAGGGTCTGTATCCAGCCCTGTTCTCACACTGCCTACAACCTTGTCAAAGCCAATTTATAAAATTTCATGTAGGCAATATATGATGTAAGAGATATGAGATGTAGGCAACAAGCCTATATCTATGACTGGAACAGACAAGTAAGACCTGACATAACACTGCACAGGTGGAGCGTAGGGTAGGAATCAAGTACACAGGTAGTCTGCCCAACAACTAGGTCCTTGGCCCACTTTCTAACTGACACCCATATAATGCACCTCATCCCACATCATAACGAGTGGAGGTTATTCAGGCTACTACTGTTTATCATGTATTACTCCTGCTGTGGTTCCTTCGCCAATGCTAAACATTATCTCACAACATTTATGGAAACGATTTATTTTTCCTCAATAGATGTTTAATTGTTTTGCTATAAAATAGTAATAGCTTCACAGTACTCTCAAAATGTGTTGGTACTCTTTGTGTGTGTGTGTGTTTACTCACACATTTATCAAACTTTACCTTTCAACCTACTCACATTATCTTTTTCTCTTTTCATTACCACTAATGAATTATTTGCACACATGAATTACATTTCACAAAATTCATTTAAGAAAATATGCCCAAACTTCACTGGGACAATACTTCTTCAAATAATCATTAAAATATACTTCATAAATATTTCAGCATTTCATATTTCAGTCTTATCGTAGACACTGACTTCCTGTTCACAGCATATTTCATGACAAAAATTCTTACAATAAAGACTGTATTAGAACATCAAGTAACAACAGAGCTGCTCTCAACATTAAAATATCTATGTTGTAACTTCTTCCCCTTTCTCAGATTTCAATTAAACAAAAAAATCCCACTTAAATCAATGCAACATTACATACACCACCTAAACCTTCCAAGGTACCTGTTGTTGATATACAAACCAGTACACCAGACAAGGTATCAAATATCTACAATCCACAAAGCCCGAACCAGTAGGACATTTTCTATCAGACAGAACAGTTATGTGAACATGCACTGCAGCAGATAGAGATAAGTCTTGACAGACAAGGCAGACAGACACCTGTGACTTGATACTCTTAGATCAACAATCACAATGGATTATAGGGCTCTTCTATAAGGAAGGTGCACAATAAGACCTGCAGATGGGGCCTGTTGTAGACGGCGATGCTATCTCAATTTCACGGTGCATGATGAGGGCTATAAAAAATAGCTCTTTTAAACATTAATCTTCTGAATTTTAAGTTACGAGGCATATCTTTTGTTCACTGAATTTAGTTCTGGACACGTTTTGGTGTGCTGGTCTAATAGGTTTAATGTGTGCCTTGGTTTGATGGGATAATTCAGAAAGATAGACATATCTCTGTTGCACATCAAGTTGTCACTCCACGTACAATTACTTTTCTATGCAAACCTTCGGCAATCATTAAGTAAAATTGAAGAATAATATGGCATATAATTATGTGAGGCCTGGCAGCCCTATTTTATTTCAAAATGTGTGTAGCCCTATGTAGAACACTCATCCTTTGAAGATATTGTTAAAGATTAGTTCAAAACATTGGTCAGTGCAAGTTTTCCCAATCATTGAAAACGCATCAGTAAACATATTGTTAGGAAGAAGTTGGTTAGATAAACAAATGCTTACCTCCAAACATCGCTGAACTTAGAAAAGCGAGATGACTTGATGACTTCTGGAGCCATCCATGCATACGTCCCTGCCGCACTCATTCTGGTAGTTTTATCCACCTCGCGCGCCAGACCGAAATCTGTGATCTTGAGAGTTTTGTTTGATAAGTCATCCTCCACAAGAGATTCCTTCAGGAGAACTGAAACAATCAAACATCATTAGCATCAGCTAAGTGGTCATCTGGTAGGGTGGAGACGTGTGAAGAATTGAAGTAAAAGCACCTGTCTGAGTTAAGCACATTGACTAGAACTGTAATCTCAACATCATGATATAAAGATCTCCTCCCCCAAAGATAGCATGTATCATTTATCAGGTTAATTATAGAGTCAGCTATGTTATGAGAGATGAACATAAGTAAACGCAACTCATGAGGAAACACTTCAGAGGAAGAATAAATGTGCAGGGATAATCCTGTTGATGATCCAGTTTTAAGACTCAATCAATAGTACTGACTGAGAGCGTAACAAGTTCCAGACATCAAAGGTAAGATGAGGTGGTTTTGGGTTAACGTTGCTTAGAGGTGTATTTCACTCATATCATTGCTGCTAGCATTATTGCAGGGAGAAAGTCTGCAAAACAATTGTGGCTATGTATTGTGGTGAAACCTGCAAACATCGGCTGGAACTAGCAATCTATGGGAGGTACTGCGCTGAAATTCAGTGTAGCATTGCATCCAGACATTCGAAATTTCAGGTCTGACTGGTAAGCCTCTCAGAAGAGTGGTAAGAATATATGAACTGTAACATTTATAGAGCAACCACAAACAAGTGTTGATTAGCAGCAGGAGCAAACATACTTTGCGTTCTGTTTAGGTAAAGAACTTCAAAATTGCACAAGGCAGATGTATCTGTATTGATTAAATGTGGATAAAGTTGATACATATAATTGTATACGGTTGGATAAGATAAGAATGCAGGCAGTGAGATATTAATATTTTACGAGTGCTTCAATTAATTATAGCAGGTAGTTGATTCCACTTCTTATCTAAAGCTTCTATCCTATTATTTTTTCTAGCTATAAATTTTTCAATATTGTATGTCATCCTAAGACATTTAACAAATCCCTCAAAAGAAAGAACATGTTGTTTAATACTTGAAACATAAATAAATCGTTTGGCCAAAAGTATGACATGGTTAAATAATTTATTGTGTGACAAACGTCCGAACATAATAGTAAATTTTGTAAGTGTGATGTTAGATTTAAGATGAGTATTTAGAAAAAGTTCCAAAGTATTCCAAAATTTCTTCACAAATTCACAGTCGAAGTAAACATGCGAGACATCTTCTGAGGAATTTTTACAAAATATGCATAAGTCATTATTTACTAGCTTCATCTTCATTAATTCTTTCTTTGTATAAATTGTTCTGTAAATAAATTTGTATTGAAAATCTAACAGTTTACAATCACTTGTACATTTCCTATAAAATCTAAACACATCTTTCCAGAATATATCATGTTGAAAGACATTATGCCAATAATCAAGTACCTTTGGGACAGTATTGTCACCAATTAATTTGTCATAAAATATCCTTGAACCTTTACTGTTAGAAATCATATAATCATAAACATTGTTAGTGGCTTCATGATTATAGCAAGTATTTCTGTTAGCCAGTTGCTGTCTCCAGTTCTTTGGAATGTTATTTAACAAATGTTGATAATCCAAAAATGTTCCTCTAATATTGTATCTCTGCTTTAGAATTTCAAAGCTGAGGAAACCATTGTCCTCATAAATATCTTTTATGTAATGTATACCATGGTCATACCAGTTTCTTATTATAAATGAAGACTTAAAGAAATGATTTAGCCACAATGGCTGGGCCAAGATTTGGCTTATGTCATCATTGTCAAAAGGGTGTTTTATATAGAATATTCTCCAAGCTAATAATACATCTTTCCAATAAGGATTAACATTTTCAGATAAGCAATCAACGGCATTGGAGCCAAGAGAGTCTAAGTTGCCAAAGGGAAAGATGTTAATAAAGCTGGAGTTTTTCTTCAAGTGGCATTTCAGTGATGATAATTTTAAAGCATTGATAAAAGACTCAATGTCAATCATCCTAAGGCCTCCATCCTCATAAGTCCTACTGATATTTGATCTTTTAATTTTATATGGATAAAGTTAACTAACAGCAGCATACAGGTTCTGAGGCGTCTTCACTGTCGTAAATCTTTTAAGTATTGACAATTGTTAAAATTTTGTTTTAATAAAGGCAGGTTACTTGAGGTAACTTGACTAATCATTATGAGTATATCTACTACATTGTCTTCCAGTTTTCATGCAGTTACTCTTATAACCTAACCATTTTCCATTAACTTTAAATTGGCCTATCCAATTACAACGGAATCAATTAGAATTTCTTGGTCTTTGAAAGAACAAGAATCTTTTTAATTTGCTTATACACTTAAAATATTTCTAAATTTTGAAATTGCTTTTACCATCATGATCATTTAAATACAAATTATTGTACTTGAAGCTTTGCATAACCGATTTAAAAGAAATCATGATGATGACCTACTTCATGAAAACCCATAGCAGGGTGGTCTATTTTGACAATGGAAGTACAGTAATGTATTTACCAAGTGACTTGAAATCACTTATGATAAATGCTAGAAATAAAAGACAAATGTTGGTCATTCCTTTGACAACCATCTTGAAATAGACAATGAACAAATGTAATGAGAAACTCTTAAATTCCCTATTTATGACAGACCTATTACCTGTCTCCCCTATAAACAAATGAACTTGCCCTATCACACTCGCTGACACTCACATGCTGCATCATCTGATTAACTGGTTCATTTCTGTGTTATTCATTTGAAGATAGAAGGTTTCTATACTAATTAATACGGATTAATAATTCATAACAGTTTTCAATATCATAACCATCATTCTGCATCTTAAATTTCTGTGTTATTCATTTGAAGATAGAAGGTTTCTATACTAATTAATACGGATTAATAGTTCATAACAGTTTTCAATATCATAACCATCATTCTGCATCTTAAATTTGTTGGAAAACTTTACATACCCCACCAGTCTAATTACAGATTGGTAGTTCCCACGCCTGATTCAAGACAAGACCAATGTAAATTACCTTTATCATTTATTAATACTTCAACTTTGGATACAGTATTTCAAAATATCATGCTCAAACACCAAACCCTATATATATTTATTTATTAGAACAAAACTATCGTTCCTTTGTCCAAGCTCAATGAATATTATCTGTCGTTTATAACTGACAATGGTATCTGAATCTGTATCTGAAGATCAGGAAACACGAGATGACCATTTGCCGGACACCACAAAAGCAGAGCAGCCCTCAAACTGAGGGTTCCTATTCTGTCTTCTTCACAGCCACAATAAAATGGGCATTCTTTCTAAACATACTACAAGCATTCAAGTCGAGAAATTGCACTAACAACAACTAGTTGCATTTGGATGTCATGACTTCATTGGGGTGATTACAGACAATTTGATTGTTTGTAGGTTCAGAACTTGTGACTTTGATCTTTCATCGTGAATATGAACATGTCCAAAGAATTCCAGGGGGAAATAATCAATAAATTATTAATCTAATATCTCAAAAAGCTGTTTCTAATTTCAAAATTTCACTCATACTTGTCTCATGATCTTTATCTTTGACATTCTCTCTCTCACACAATCTGTTATCACTTTTCATTGGGTATAACAATCATGTATTAAAAATGTTAATAGTTGAATAAAGCAATTTGGCAAAACCATTCAAGTCATGATCTCTTTGTGATCTTTGACTGATTGTAGCAAAAACGTTCCAAATCTTGGTACTTCTCCATAGTTGATATATACCAAATGAGGGCCTCATAGAACTAAAACTTTTCAAGTAACCATGTTTACAAGGATTGTTTAAAATAATTCTATTACTCTCAACCTAATCTTTGACCTTCAACAGGAACATAACAAAAGAATTTCCAGTGGGTATAATCAATAATGGATAATATCATTTCTCAATATCTATTTCTATTTTCAAAATTTGATTAAAGAATGAACATAGCCATAACCCATATCTCATGACCTTGACTTTTGACATTCAAGGTCACAAATACACGATCAGTTTTCATAAGATATAACAACCATGCAACGATCAGAAGTGTTAACAATTAAAATAAAGCATTTTTGCAAAACGATGCGCAAGTCGTGACCTTGCTAAGACCTTCGAAGAATCTCAGCAAAAAGTTACCATGTTTACAAGGATTATTTTAAAGAATTCCATAACTTGCGACCTAGTTCTTTGACTTTCAATGTGGTATGCCAAAACAATTCCTCCCCGGGAATAAGTAATAAGTTATGTATATGAGATCTGAAAACCTTAGTTGGAAAAAGTTACAGCTAAATACAATGTGCTTAAGCGCCAGCCATGGAAATCTGACGAAAACTGATAGCAGCCCCCACTAAGTCAGGGCAGCTAAATATTTATCACAGTTTTTAGCAATTAGATTTTTTTTTCAGAAAGCATCTTATCATATGTCATGTATCGCGATAAACATCCTTTTAATCAATATAATGCATCGTGGGTCTTGTATCAGGATAGGATACAGTATCACTCAATTGTTATACCATTTGAAATAATAAGTAAAAGTCATATTATTTTTGTTATTTATACGCATTTATTGCAGAGGTTACTGATTTTTACTATTGATTTAACTGGAAAGGTCAAATACCTTTGTATTTTTTAAAAAGTTGTTTTGAAAAACAGTACAAAAATGGGCTAGTTTAAAGTTATTGTTTAGCAGAACTTGACCCATGGACAATATTTCAACCCTAAGTGGAGTGAAATTACTATACGCCAACTGCTTATTGATTCTGAAACATACTGATAACTTTGGCATCTTTTTAGGGGATATTTGTTCATATGGCAGTCATGAGTTTCTACATTATTGGTCTGTTTGATAAGGAAAACCTGATTATCCGAGAAGTTAAAATACCATTAAAATCAAAAGGCAAATTTGGAAAGGGATCAATTCCAATCCATCAATTTAGATGCTATCCAACAGTTGTCAGATAATTTGACATTAAATTTACAAGAATTAAAATTTAAACCGTATTAATATTCATACCTGACACCAAATACGTTGCCTAAAGGTAGTCATGAATAAATTCAGTTCTCAATGATCCCACAATGGAGACGGGTAACTAAAATTCAGAATATTGAGCAGCACAGACCGGTGAATTGATACCATTTGGGGAATATGACAGCTATTCAGACTATACAAATCAGCTTGGGAACAGTTACGAGGGGTTAATCTGTTTCAGTGTTTAGTCAAATGGCTAATCTATCTGCAGATTTAACTCAACTGATGCTTCTCGTTTTACCACTCAATCTAGACCATCATGATCCTCCAACAGACCTGAGCACTCTATCTCACTGTACGGTCCTTCCCTCACTTATGAATAAATACCCTTCTTTTAAACATTATAAGTGTTAATTTACTGAATAAATGTCATAAAGATAGTGACTGAATCAATGTTTTAATTTTTATTGGGATCATCATATCTGCAATCGAGTAATTCTTGTACTTTTTCTTGCTTACTCCTTTGCAAAATTTGAACTGACACCCTCAGTCATAGTCAGGCAACTACATTGATGACCATTTCAACATGTGTGTGTGTGGGTTCAAATCTCAGATGAAGAGAATGACGATCCACTTGAATTAGTCAATTTTAGTCTTCATTGTGAAGAAGTTCGGTTTTCCATTCTAGAGCTGTTACACCAAGCAACAAAGGCCTATTGAGTTCAACTAATGAAAGTCTTTTTCTTTTCTACACCCACTCCAAACTGATGACGTAGCACATTCTTGGCATGGTTAATATTGCTTACAATTAATAAAATTTCACCATTGGCAAACAATTAACAAAAACTGTGAAATGTTAATAAATGTCGGATTTTCTTATTTCCCGTTGTCTTGCATATAACTACTTGACTACAAAGTTTTCACTCGTACTGGCCCAAAGTGATGTAAACAATATTGACAGTGTGATAACAAAGTTCAAATGCCGCCATCCCGTTTGTTGATTGGGATAACTGTCTAGGATTGATAATGTAACAAAAAATGTTTATAGATACCTTTATCATAAAAGATATAATAATTTACCATTTGTGATAGAAAAAACTATTCGTAAGGAGAGGAGAAAATTAAAATTGCAAACTGTGTGAAATAAAATATAAAATCAAAACAAATCAAAAGTAAGCCACCCAAATACGAGAATGACCCAAAATAACCTAAAAAACTCGGAAATCTGCGGATCCGCAGAGAATTCCCATCCCTGAAAATGACAATATCCCTTGCTCCCCAAGATGAATCAAAAACATATATATCAACTAGTAGAAAGTCTCTCAAAAAAAGATCATGAATATAAGAAATTAAGGTATGCGTAAACTGTATCTTTTCATTCAGTTGAGATATGCAGACTGACGGTTGTTTTCTTTGAAAAAGGTTAAAAGCAGAAAAGGAGAAACATTCCTGAAATTCTGTTAAGGATAACATACAAGTAACCGTACATTCGTGAAAAAGAATGTACGAGCCGCGAAGCGGCGAGGACATTGTTTTCACGAATGTACGGTTACGAGTATGTTATCTGACTTAAAATACAGCCTAGTTTAAAGTGTTTTTTGTATGACCTGCTTTGGTTTATGATAATAACATTCGTATTTCATTGCATAATTATAACACAAAAAACGTTTTTCAATAAAACAAAATCCTTTAACAAAATTTGAGATGGTCCCAACTCGTTCACCGGTCATTCTTAATGCACGTGCAACGTAACCATCTTGCCGGTACATTCTTAATGCACGTGCAACGTTACCATTTCGCCAGTACATTCTTAATGCACGTGCAATGTATCCATCTAGCTAGTACATTCTTAATGCACGTGCAACGTTACCAGCTTAATTCACGTGCAAGACGTTTGAAACCGCAATCAGCTTGGGATTTGGTATAAAAGGAAGGTGGTCTTAATTCAACTTAGACATTATGTATGGCAATTTTGTTGTTGAGTGGGAAGACATGGCCGAGTATCCACACTTCGAAGACATTTCTTCAGAGGATGATGTTGTGTTATCAAATAATGAAACCAATTCCCTTCCGGGGACCATCTCAAAATTATTATTGCTCAATTGTCCACATAGAAGCAGTAGATTCTTGTAGGATAATGTATGATTGAAACAATACAATGACGTCACTGCTGTATTTTAAGAAAGCACAATGGAGAAGAGGAAGATGACAGGAACTAATGTGCTGATAACAAGCCGAGGGGTGTCTGGGCTCACCTGTACAAAAGGAAATCACAGTGAATGAGAACGATGCCCTTACCAACAATCAAAGCTTAAAACACCACAAAGGGGATACACACTCCCACAGCTTCCCTGTCCATATCACAGTGTAAGAGGCACAGTACAAGAGAATAATAGAATTTTGTCATCTTAGATAATTGGATTTGCGACTATTGATATGTTTATGAAATAATGTGGGTAGTTATTCACTAAGCAAGAGGAAAACGAAACCAAAAAGAATACATTTTATAATAGTTTACATAATAAACATTGGCAATGTCAAGGACAGAATTAAATAAACATGACACAATTGGAAAATGCAATTCAGTTATCCTTAAAAGTATGATAAATAAAAACAGTAGAGTTTAGAAAACAAATAACAGTTAATAGAAATCTTCAGTATGAAAAAGTATAACTACAACTTTCCAAAACCACTCTTTAGACTGAAACAAAGATATTCTCAAATCAACAATGCCTCTAATAACTTATATATGACGAAGTCAGGTGAAAATATTCAATATAATTTTTATTTAGTTAAATTAGTACTTTCTTACAGACACTTTACAGATCCTAGACATTTTAAAAAAAAACAAACTTTCGACTGTTACTGCCTTAATAGCAAAACATATTAAACTTTAAACACAACTCTTTTTCTCCCCCCTGTGTATGTAAGTTGTAAAGAGGTTGAATTATGTCTCTATAAACTAGAGGTGTGATACATTCTGAGAACCAATGACTACATCAAAATGTTGGTGAAGAATTAGGATTTCATTCCCCTGAGGATCTGTTACAAGTTTCATTGAGTAAGAAATAATATAGAACTTCAGTTTAAGCACTCCTTCCTGAATGATTTCATACGGTCAACTTGGAATCAAAAACATATTTCTTAACAGTTAATCTAGGTATTTGGAAGAATTTTCAATCTAATCTATTTTTAACTCTTCAAAAAGGTCTTAGATTCTGAGGAAAATGTCTTTTCTTCATTAAAATCTATAATTAAAAAAAGAAGTTGATTAAAAAACTTAATGATTTTACATCATGAAATTAAAAAGTAGCAAGAACTAATCATTGTATGAATAATTTGAATATCATATCTTAAAAATAACCCAAAATAAAATTCACTAAGCAGGGATAGGGAAAGGTAGGGGCCGTTATTATTGGGAATCAGTTGGGGATTCATAATCAATTAGTGTTTATAATCTGATTGACCAACCAATCAATCATCAATTACTAATCGGTTAAATTAAAATTCATGCAGTTTAAAAATCATATGAGATCTGAAGTCAACATGCTTGTTACTGTTTAAGACTTCTAGTAAGCAGGCGACTATGATTGGGTTTCCATAGTATTCTTCTTGTATCTTGATAGCTTACTTGAAGGGAGGACTACATAAATCGTGAAAATAAACCTATTCCTGCAGTTTATTATCCACACATTTCAGAAAGAAAACATTCCAAATTTAGTTGATTTATCCATTAACAACACATGAAACAGCAACTCTAAATCAAAAGCTCTGTTAAAAACAACCAATAAGACTAGGAATACCATGATCGACATTGCAAGACAGATCAGTTATTGATACTGAACGTCAATGTAGTGAATGGGTTCAGACAGCTTCATAAAACACAGCATGTTACTTGGCCTCATGGTCATTTCAAAACCACTGCCCCCCAAATAGATACTAGTGCTTATAACCCTTTAACAAGTGACCACTTACCATTGTCGGACTATAATTAACTCATTAAAGACACAAGACTTATCGCATGTATGTATCAATAACTATGCTTAATAATTACCCCCCCCCCCCCCCAATACATATCAAACTTTCTTTTTGCTGTGACTTAATTCTGTAGATTCAAGTCAATCTTTATTCAGCACTCAGAAGGCCTCAGGCCTATAGTACATTACATTCACATTTGTTGATACATATTTCACATTTATGAAACAATTTGGTTTCAGTATACAGATGCATAACTTAATTCGAGCGTAATGTATTTATTTTTTTGCAAATAGCAGAGAATTAATCCTGCCTAAGATATAATCGAGTTAGAGGATCTTCAATATGCTAGCGAGAACTACACAGACATGAAATCTGCAGGTGGAGACTGCACCTAGCAAACCATGTGTGATATCAACAGCATATAGAAGAGATTAATAGAGTTAGCACTAACGATGTTACCATCAAACTTATTGCATTCAAACTTGAACTCTCAATCCTGATTTCCCTCATAATATCTGCTAAGTTATGATGGACTAATGTGGACACAATGCAGCCTCACTTACACGCAGCAAGCACATCTTAAGTACTTCTACATTTACAAGCTGACACTAGCCTTCATCAGCAACAGGAGCCTGGAATTCCCGAGATAATGAGAAGGTCATAAAACAATCAGTTCCCTGTTCACACCAAGATATACAGCCAAGTGGATCTACCTTGTCAGGTAGGGGAAATTTGTTACATAATCAGATTATCCAAATCAGGTCAATTACCTGTGTTAGCAAGCTCCAAATTTGAATAAGCACTTGTTAAGCAAACACAGATGCATAAGGGGTAGAAGGAATTTACAACAGCATTGACTGCTACTTTTAAGAATTGTGAGGAATTTTGTAGATTGCACATACAGTTTCAGGCATTAGACAAAACAGTTATCTAAATGCAAAAGTTATATCCAGAACTTTGAAGTTCCACATCAAATTTGTAGAAAATACATTTAATGATAATATTTTATACCTCATTCCCAACAAAGGAATAAATAAAATATCAGATATTCATCTCATACTAAAGGGTCAATGGCACTCTTTTTGAAAAAATTATTTCTTCAAATTTTCCTCAATAAACATTAGTTTTTGCCAAAGTATTATCTTCAGAGAGTCAAACCATCTAATTACCCTGACCGATCATTCATAGTCGTAGAGGAAATAATTAAGTACAAAGCAAAAGCACTGGCGGCCATTTTTGTGTGAACATCTAATCATTTATGGAAGGTCATGGTATGTTTGTTTCAAAATCTCTTCTTGTGATTAAAAAACATTGTTTTGCAATTGGAAACATTTATTTTCATTTTCCAAAGATCACTTGAAGAAGTTGCTACTGCGCCTTTGATATGTCATTTTTATTCACACACAAAAAGAAAGTAGATTGAGTAATGGCAACAAGCAAATAGATCATTTCATGGCTGAAAATCTTCTACTGTCAATAAAAAAAACGCATAGACTCTTAGTAGCTCTTTGAAAGTGATACCAATAAATTGACAGATGACTGTTTAACAAAAAGTATATCAGTGAATTTTGGGTGAATTTTTGGACAAGGCTATGGCAAATTGGTAAGTCATTCATCAATAACTTATAGATTTCTAGCCTCCTGACTTTGAATGCCTTTCATAAAGGAAGTGACATAGATTTTCTTGAAAATCATTCTTTGATGGACGATACGTAAAATCTTTAATTTCATACTATTAAAGAGCCACTCCGTGAGTTGTTGGAGTCATATATGTCAAACTTAATCAATGTTGTCATTTGATCGCGAAGTATCGACTGTTACCAAAAAGACACATTTTAAAACTTGTTTTTTTTATTGTGAAAATATGAAGGTAGAACGTCGCAATTATGATCGAATACCGGGCAGTGACGCGCGTCATATAGTCAAACGTAATTTTGGAGACTTATCTAAAACAGCCATAAGAGCTGTTAGGAGTTGATAGTGTTTGTAAGGTTACATAACTAGTATCCATGTATATTGGATGTGATATCCACACCTCTCTGCATTTATAAGGCTGTTTTTCGATTTTCATGGAAAACCAGTAGTTGTCATATATGTGTCTTTTGGACATGAAAAGTCAAGATATTTTGATTTTATATCACCACATATGACATTTAGGTTCGTATAAAAGGTAAATAATATGTTATGAAAATCACGGAGTGGCTCTTTTAACACTTGCTCTCATTTCATTATAGTATAGATGTGTGACAAACAATTACAAGAGCTATGCTATATCATGGTCTTCAAGTCATTAATAGATAACGATATATTTCAAAATTCAGAAAAATTTTCTGTTCCTATTTCATTTCTTAAGAAAGAAAACCTTCAAATATAACTGTGGAGAACAAATTCTAAATCAAACTATCTATATCATCTACGGTTGCCATGATACATCAATGTATCACAATTATAGGGTAAAAATATATGTATCGCGATACATATTTTCAATTCAAATTGTGGAAGAGATTGTGTTTACAGGTTTAATAGAAAAATTCTGTAATCCCGGACAGATAAAAGATTCTTAAGTCTTGGATTTTTCTGCATATCATAGTATCATACATCCAATCATAACACAATTTAGATGTGAAATAAATCACTTTACATCATATTATGATACGTGCATAAACATCAAAGGTATATCATTGTTAGCAAAAACGAGACAAATGGAGGTTTTAATACTCCTGCCAACTTTAGTAATAACAAACTCATGTCTTGTGTAACAGCTAGGGCATATGCTGAAAATTATCCTGTCTAGTGTCCATCTTTTTTGTTTTGTGAATTACAGCTATTTCAGTTTTACCTTTACATGATAATTTTTCTATGAGAGGAGATAATTGTAAATTTACAATGTATCACAATACTTACTGTTACTTGACTTAAGATCCCTGTGAATGAGAGGGAGTGGCGCTTCCTCATGCAAGTAATGCATTCCAGTTGCAATCTGAAATGCCCAGTTGACCAATATATCAGGAGGTATCCGTCTTCCATTTAAAACTCTGTTCAGCGACCCACCTGCTGCATATTCCATAACAAGACATAAGTTCGGCTCTTTTAAACACACCCCTCTTAATGCTGCAATGTTAGGGTGGTTCAGGAGCCAAAACAATTTGGCCTCTTTTCGGACATCATCAATGACAGGCTCATCGGGATCCTGTCTTGCCGCTTTGACAGCCACAGTTTCCCCTTTCCAAATTCCTCTGTAAACTTTTCCAAAACCCCCAATTCCGATCACTTCCTCTAACTGCAATTCTGAGAAGTTGATTTCAAATGGCCTGTCAGATAGTTTATTATGAGGTACTAGGGCACAATTGTCGGCCTCTTTGGTGACAAAGTTACTGGGGAAAATGCCTACATTTTCCTTGACTTTCCCTATCCACCATCCATCATCTCCAGCATCTGTGGAAATAACTTCCACCTGTACTCCCCTTTTCAGCGTCAACTCATCTTCTCGAGTCGCCTCATAGTCAAAAATGGCAGTCCATAATGGACTGTTATCATTATCTTGCCTTCTACGAGGTCCATAGTTCCTAAAATTTTCCATCGAAGCTGAAATTATAACATTTCGAGTTCGATGGAATCATGTATGATCCAATCTCACACCGAGAAAGCATAGCTAATCCACCCTGACTAGGTGGGTTCATGCAAATTGAGAGTCTGACATCGAGTTTTGACAGATCTCGAGCACAAGTTAAACTGGTAATCCTGGCTCACCCTTTCTAGCCATCTCCTTCTCTAGAACCCAAAGGCTAAGTCTGTGCCATAATAGGGTTCAAATCACCTCGGGATGCCGTAAAAATCCGTGTTTATCACTATTGTCCACTCAATTTGGGGCTGCGCCGCCATTTTGTGTACTTTGACCTTGAGTTGCAGCTGGATGTCGACCAAATAACTTTCCTTAGTGTAGATAAACGTCTGGGAATCTTATAAAATACATGTATGAGTATTCCTAAATACCAAGCGACGTGACGGAACCACAGAACGAAATCAAGAAGAGCAAAATCTTCGCGCAAAGTGCGACAACTTACAAATCTCGTTTCACCTCGTACGAGGCGTGACTTCACGAGATCGTTTGCCTTGAGAATCCGGAAGATGGACGACGAGACGAAATGATGCTATTGAGTAAAATTTCTATATTTGACGGTCAATTCACGATGGTTAAATAGCGAAAGTAAAGCGGAGACACCCATCAATGGGTTCCCATATCTTAGACATCCTTGGTCAGGGAATATGGGCTTCCTTGACTGGGGGATGGTTCTATGACCCTCGTCAGAGTATCTTTAGCAACACTTTCCACCTTTACCTATGGATGTTTTTCCTGGCCTTCCCCTTTGTGCTTCATCTTGTAAGTTTATTTTATACCTAAGTTTTGTTCACCAATATATCAATGAAATAAGATATCCAAAAAGGTTTCACAGTTGAAAATAGATCGGTTTATAATGAATCATCAACATTGTAAACATGATAAATTTGTTATGTCATCGTTAATCTCAATCGTGTTCAATCTTAACCGTTTTTAATGCTACCGTCATGTATACTTTATTTAGTAAAATAATTATATCAAGTTTTTCATGATTCTAAAGTAGCCAATTTGGAACCGCATCTGAATGTAATTAGTACACACAATTATTACATGGAAACAGTGTTGTGAAACTGAGACCTAAATTGTTATTAAGTTGTAAATCATTTAAACAGTTTTTGATATGTGAATTGGTGATATTGCTGTGTATTGGTATGTAACAATACTAATATGCAACTGGGTTGTGTTGAAGATTAATCTTATCAATGATCATATGGGATGTTTCAGTATCATTGAGACACTTTGCCTTAAAAGTCAAAGAGTGCATGATATCTCTAACTAGAGGAAATAAAACATGTATTATCTGAACTAAACAATGTCAAACTAATTTTGAACATTGTTAACACCCAAACTTATGAAAACTGTGATTGCCAGCTTTGTACGAGGACTCATGTCCACTGATCCGTGACCATGTTTACCCCTCTTATGTAATAAGGAATTGCTCTTACTTACTTGTTACAGTGATGCTAAGAAAATGATTAAAAACCTTGATTATGTGTAACAATTTCAACCTACACCAAGGATATTTGTAACAATTATGCAATTTCCTTATTTATAACACTGTTTCATTCTATATAAATGTGAGAGTGTATACAAATAACAAAATGTATATTTTTAATGAATAAATCAGGGCTCCAGATAAGATGTGTATCTGCGTAAAATACGCATGGATAAATCTGATATACGCATTAAAAATGAAATCAATGAGTAACAGTATAAGTTTCTCAGATTGTGAGTCAGCTATTGGTTACATGCGTGAACGTGAGTTGTCAAAACAAAGTTTAAATACTACATGTCTGACCTTTACATCTGGAACAGAAACCTACTTAATGGCAACCTGTGTGGAAACGAAGGTTATCAAGTTTATAAGAATGATCTCTTTTTTATCATATTCCATGTTCGTGGGGCACTTTCATATAAGCAAGCTCTTATACAGCTTAAGTATCATGCTTATCATCGAAGTACTATTCCCTCACCAGGGTAATAATACAATTTGTGCGCTTTGAGCATGCTCTGTCGTTGATATATGCGCGGTAGACGAACGCTTTTTTTATTATTATTATTATTATTATTATTGAGTGTTAGAAGTTTGGACATAAGGAAATAAATGAATTTTATATTATGACAGTGAAACTCCTGTAATTGAATGTCAAAATAGCATGGTATTTCAAATTTCAATACTGTTTCAGGGATTTGGAAAGACACCTTCCACAATGGGCCATTTTAGGGTTTTTAGTAATTTTTGGAATTTAAAATGGGTCGTTGCCCATGATGTCAATAGTAAACTTCAAAATTTTAATGGGACATTTTGTAAGCCAATGTGCAGAATGGCCCATGGCCCCTGCCTTTCCCAATCACTGCTGTTTTTATCATTTTGCAAAAGATTAGTGTGATGATTGTTTATAATAACTCCACAAAGCAGAACACTTGTCACATTGGCCCTCCATGCCATAGCCTATGCCTAGAAAACTTTATGCGATGCTTGGTAACATTCATTTATTTATTTTTTTAAACAATCTTAGTTTAAGCAAAATATATCTTGACCATTATTTGAAAAAGCTTTGTACTTGTGAAAAATAATCTGTATGACCGAGTTTGGACTGGTCCACCATGAAAAGGATTTGGGGTGTTGAATAGCCTTTCGAGAAAATATCATAACATTGATTGATTTGTTTTAACGAAAATTTTAAATCATGAATTAATTGTTTATGATTTTCCGACTTTTTGAAACATTTTCATTTTTCTCTCCATGAAAGTTTACCAGTTTTAGATGTATTTTTTCCAATAACTCAAATATCTATGATTGATTGTCACCCCTATCAAATTATAATTTATCAATTTTATAAATAAATTTAGTCAGAAGTTAATTAACCACATGAGTGATTTTCTTGAGATGTTTTGATGAATGTGAAGGATCTTAGATTGAAATTATAGGTATGAACTGGGATACAACATGAAATTGTCTCATGAATCAAGTGAAAGGTGAATATTTCATTTTGATGAGGAAAAATTATATTGAAAGAAACATCAAATATTTTATTGATATTTTCAAATGATATCTGTACCCCTAAGATCAGTAAGTTGTATGGCAGGAACAAATATGTAGATAGATAGAGCAGATGTGGAAAAATGGATGAAATTGAGGAAAACAGTTCTAAAAATATTTTATCAAACTAAATAACCCATTTATTTACAGATTAACTACCTTTGTAAAAATAGTCACCGACTAACATAACTGCGAACTTGTAACAGGGATCTGAAAACGTTAAACCTTGAATTACGCCTAGTTTATTTTCACTTCGCAATTTCATTCCTCTGTTTTTATTTTGAGGAGTGAATAGTCCCTGGACAACCAATGGTGATGATTTCTACAATATTTAGCATTTTTCTTATCTCTCTGCTAAAAAAGGTGTTATATATAAATTCAATAATAAAGAAAAAACCAAATTGAGGAAGCAAGATAGGTTTTTCCCTCCTGTAAACTGTCATTCCCCTTTTTCCCTCTGAAGAAGGTCGTACGATTTGTTTGCCTCTCCATTTCTATTGAAAGTTTAAACATGTTTCAAATGAGAATAAATCGGATTATAACATGTATTTCTGTGGTCAGTTTACCTAACCATTGTCAACAAGAACAGTAAATTCAGCTTAAGCTATTCAAATAAATACAAGTTTGATTTGGAATTGGTCAGAAAAAAACATGAATTTCCATAGACAGTTAATGTAAACATTAGAACAGAGAACGATAAATTCAGTTGAGTATCAGAATGATTATATATCTTAGGCATGTAATATACATTAAATTATAAGCAAACAGGGGTTTGCCAAACTTGACAGGTTATTACGAAACATTGTTGGAATTTCTTAGATAAAGGAAATACTGTATTGAGAACTCATATTAACCAGTTAGTGATTATAGCCCCCAAAAATTCTTTTGACGTGTTCCTCTTCAAGGTCAAAGGTCAAGGCTGTGAGTAATGAAATCATTAAAAACTCTTTGTAGACATGGTTATTAAAAATGTTTATATGCTATGAGGCTCTTATTTGGTATATATCAACTATGGAGAAGTACCAAGATTTGAAATCTTTGCTACAATCTGTCAAAGGTCAAGGTCACAAAGAGATCATGACTTAAGAATGGTTTTGCAAACATGCACTAGATGTATAAATTTCATTATACTGCCCCCCTAAATAAGGGCATGGCAGTTTGACCACACTCAAATCTTCTCCCATCTTTTCTCTAGAGACTATTCATGCAAATTTTTAAAAATATCATCTTTGTAAGAAGACATTTAGATCCATAGATTTAATTATTCTGCCCCCGAAATAAGGGCGTGTCAGGGATGCATCTTTAGGAGGGTTAACACTGTATAGGACTGTTTACTCTGTTAGGTGTATGATTCGGGCTGTTTAACCTGTGTGACATAATGATGAATGTAATCAAATATCTATAAATGTTATTATGATTTTTCACATCAGTTCACATCAAATATAATAATTTTTATGTTTTCGTTTTATTTCATTTAATAATATAAATTTATATGTAGAAATTTTGAGGATATGAATTATTTTATGTATGAATCAGTAATAATATATATGCCTACATATTTTCCATTTATTAGAACTCTTTGACGTTAGTATCTAATGGTTTCTTTTTATGATTTTTGTTTACGTAGTAATTGTGGTATCCATTTTAACAAAGCTATGAATTCGTCATAATATTTCCTTAATTGTTTACGCCAGAAATTGACACGTATCACTCAGCCAGTTCATGTTGAAGGTACATATCAATAGGAATGAGTACATCTGTTGTTTGTGAAAATCAAGATATTTGGCCGAGCTATTAATTTTTACAATTGGGCTTTGCTCCAATATCAGTTTAAAAAATTGGACGACATGTTCACTTTCTAATACTCATGAAAATTGAAATTTGAATATTAAACATTTTGCAAAATACCAGCTGAGGCTGATGACTTAGCTTGTAAATGTTAAGTTTGGACATATGACCAGGTATATTAATCGAGTTTCAGCGATTAGTACCGTCAGCCATTGCTCTTACCTACCACTGTTAAAATGCACGTCGTTTGTGATGTCAGGTTTATAAACAGTCCTTTTGTTATTGTACTAAATCACTCTTTATGTAAGCATTTTAAAGCTTGTATGGAGGTAGAACGTCGCAATTATGATCGAAAACCAGACAGTGGCGCGCGTCAAATAGTCAAACGTAATTTTGGAGACTTATCTAAAACAGCCAGGAGGGCAGTTAGGAGTTGATAGTGTTTGTTAGGTTATATAACTAGTATCCATGTATATTGGACGTGATATCTACACCTATGTGCATTTATAAGGCTGTTTTTAGATTTTCATGGAAAACAAGTGTTTGCCATATATGTGTCTTTTGGACATGAAAAGATAAGATGTTTTGATTTTATTTAACCCCATATATACATATGACATTTAGGATCGTATCAAAGGTAAATAATATGTTATGAAAATCATGGAGTGGCTCTTTAAATCCTTTCTCTTACTCTGATCTTGTATGATTTGAATAGTTCGCTAGTTCCAGCCGATGCTCGCAGGTTTCACCGCAATGCATAGCCACAATGGTGTTGCAGGCTTTCTCCCTGCAATAATACTAGCAATCGCGATATAAGTGAAATAATCTTGAAAGTGGCATTAAACACCAATTCACTTCACTTCACTTGTATGATTTGAATGAATAACAGCGTAGTTCAATATTCTATTTTGATTCAATTTTAGACCCTACAGTCGAGCCTGGTGCTGTGGACAGTGTATTGCGGTGTGATAGGTGTCATCTTTATCAGCATCAAAACATTCAACTACAAGCTGCATCACATGTTTGACACTGGAGATGTAGATGAAGATGGATCTAAATCAGACACAAAGGGGAGCAAAGCTGGCTCCACCGAGTTGGCAAAAAGTATCGAAATCAGGTTAGATTAATCCTAAGTCATTTTCTGATGCAGGCGTAACATAATACAGTAGATTCAGTGCAATATATTCATCATGTGAATGAAGACAGGAAACTATAATGTAAGCAAATTACTCTCTGACTACTGAAGTCAAGTATAATTCTTACCAAGATTATGTTTTTATGACAAATTGTTTCTTTCTGATTTATTGAGCACTGTTGTAATTCATATCAAAATACCACAGTTGATAATAATTATGATTTTATTAACTATTTTTTTTATTCTTTAATCATAACTTGGCAATCAAAGAGTTAGCAAAACATTCAAAATATTTCTGATTTGTCTACAGAGACAATGGAAATTCTGAGAGTATTGAGATGGTTCCGCTTGAACGAAGAAGGGAGACAACTCCAGGTGACAGGGAGCATATCTCAGGTCTTGACATCATATCAGAGATTAAGGTCACAGAGCTTTCAGGTGCCCATACTGATGGTACGTCTCAGTTTATTTTTGCCAATCGTGATAACTGTTTGATTTATAGTTTCAAAATATATTGTTTTATTTACTTAGTTTACCTGTGGAAGTTGAACTCGCTCAGTGACAGGTGTATAGCTCTTGCATTTGATTTTTGTCTGTTATTTTGTTGTTTTTTTAATTACAATCCTTTGTATGTATGCTTTGAGTTCCTTAGAATTTGATCAATGCATCCTTAAACATTGTTCAAATAGGCTGCTCAATTGCAAACTTTAGTCGTTTAGTTACTTTGAAACACAAGAGGTACAAGAACTCTTGAGAAACTTAAGGTACAAGAGATGACCTCTCTTTCTGTGTATCATGTTTAATTCTGTGAAATGTGCAACCATTTCTTGTTTGTAAATAAATGAAATTTGATGACAATGAAGCTTTGTTAGGTCATAGTTGAACAATGGGAGGTGACTCTGGTAGCCCTGTCTGCTGCAAGCTTATCCAATGAGGTCTCATTACATTGCTTCTAATTATTACTTTCACCTGAACATATTAATCATCATATCAATAGTTTAAGAATGATTTGAGTCTCATTCTTCATGTGTTTTGCACAGAGTTGTTTCCCTTGCAGAGAAAATCATTTACTGATATATTCAATCCTAAATAAAAGTGTATGTACTCCCATTCTTTTTTATTTGATTTTTTGGTGTGTGAATCAGGACCAAAGAGTGTTTTCAATGTTTCAAAAATATTTCCAGCAAATACTTTACATGGAGTTGCTCCCCTTGCGGAGATTGAAGGTGACGACATCAGCACAGAGACTCGGCCGCGGAGGAGATTTTCTGGTTTCAGTCAAGAAAGTATGTTAATTATTCCTACAATTAATGTTTCTTTTGCCGTTTAAGATCATTTTCTGAAATAAATCAAGTGTGAAATGATTTTGAGATTAAACGTTAATTTTCTCTTTGAACCTACAGAGAAATTGTACAGTGATGTTATATTGGGAGAGAGATTATTTTATGATTTTTTTATGTCTTTGTCCACATCTATCTACTTTTAATATGCTATGAACTTATTTGTTATCATTGTTTTGATGATGTGACAGTTTTTTTCATTCAATAATACCTCTCTGATTGTTGCCCAGGTGCGGCAAAATCGGACATGCCACATTCCATAACCACCCAGGTTGAGGTAGAGATCAACCCCCATATCCATGACAACACTCCATCAGAGAAGTCAGAGAAATTGGACAATGCCAAACCGAGGCTCCGCGAGGAGAGTGATTCTGACCTCTCTCCAGAATACATACCAAAGTTACGTGTACGTCGGGAGCGCAGAGCTGTGCGTAGATCAAAAAGTGCTTTAGAATCCAGTAATGCTGTTGCTCAGTTACCCCTGGAGGGCAAACCTGGAATCCGCATGTCTCTACCTCCACATGCGAGAGTTCCTATCAGTGCTGAACAGCTGCATCGTCAAGTAAGTGAAGGTCACATGATCATGAGGAGGCCAGGTTCAGATTCAAGGGTTGACAGCCCGTCTGCTAAAAGACATGAAGCTTTGAGGAACAGGTTGAGGACTCCTAGCACTAGATCATTGGAATTACTGAAAGAAAAGTTGCCAAAACGATCACAAAGTGTAACAAATGATGCTCTTCCTCACGATCAGTTACGTCCAGTTTCTGTAAGTCGGAGTCCGTCTTTACCAAGACCTGCATCTCTGTCCCTGACCGCTGGTGGAAGCAAGCCTCGTATGTTGCGACACAGTCCCCAGTCCAGTGTGAGTGACTCTTCAGATCTCAGTTTAGGAGAGATTTATGTTCCTGCCATGACGGACAGGTCAATTGCTCAAGGTCAAAGGTCAAGGCCAGGGAGTGGCGGAACATCAAGTTCCGCCCATACATTAACAGAACGTTCCTCTAGTCCTGCTATCACAGGACTTGCAACAAAGAACAAAGACTTTGGCATATTTAAGATAGCTAGATATTTACAAAGTTCTGATGATGCAAATCACAGGTCGAATCATTCAACACAGAGTAGTGTGGTAGGACTAGACTGGTTGTTTAGCACGGATAGTGAGTCCCCGACTTCGGGGGAAAGCCATTCCAGAACAGATGTGTCTGAGTCTACTAGTACAATAACAAATGATGGTGAGAGTTCCTACGACCTGAGTTCAGCGGACCAGCAGAATGTTGGGTACCAGCCACTGGCCGGCCTGGAGTGCACAACCACTCCTAGCAGTCCCAGCACTGATGAGTTGGAGGTGATGAGGAGTCAGGGTGCCATTCCCAAACACTACCAGCGCAAACCCGGGCAGCCTCCCCCACCTCGTGAGTACTTCTGAATACTGAATGGATGATTATATTCAAAATATTATTGATATCAGTTAATGTTGAGTCTTTTTGTTTGAATTGTAAGCAAAGAAAATTTACTGTGTCTTCTTGATGTCATTTGACAGAACGATAACAATGGACATTGAAAGTTGTCATTTGTCATTAACACCCTTGCCATAAAATGATACAAAATCTCTATAGATGTTTCTCTAAACAAATACAAAATCTGTAACGATAGTGTCTCTAAACAAATCCAAAATCTCTATAGAAAGTGTCTCTAAACAAATCCAAAATCTCTACCGATAATGCCATGAAAACCAAAAGATATCTTATTTTGTTCCTCCCTCTAGCGACGGCAGACACATCAACCAGTCCAGGTTCAACGGATCTCTCAGACCCTGAAGAAATTAAAAAGAAACTGATTGAACTCTTATGTAAATCTCAGGACAATCCAGATGAACTAAAACGATTCAGAGAATATGTACGCCTTCAGAGTGAGTTATCATTCTTGACTGTCTACATTACCCTTAAAGTTGTATAGGATACCGGTAAATGTTTTACTAATATGACCATCTTTACATATTTTCAAGAAGTAAATCGAACATTTTCAAAGTTGAGTTTGATCAAGTAAATGTCATTAGACATTATCATACCCATTTGATCACATGTGGCAATTTGTACAGGGCTCCTTTAGACACGGGTAATCGTAATGTTACGAATATGGGTTAAGGACGCCCTTAACACTAGGGGGGCTTTGTGAAATTAAAGCTTTGCCTCTTACCCTGTTTATACTGTCTGTGCTGGGGATGTTTGCCTGACTCTGAGGTTAATGATTTGAGTTTAACAAGACTCGTCATTGAGAACTCATAGAGTTTGTACATTTGTTCACCTTCTAAATGGCATGTATTTCTAATGAATTGTGTTGATAGAAAACCAGAACAACAACAACACGGATGAGCCGAACAAGGAGAAGCAGGAAGAGGAGACGTCTAAAAAAGGTCAGAGATGACTTAGTGGCACCGACACTCAAAACTAACCATATGATAGCACTAAATATTCGGACTGGATTATATCTCAAAGTACTAGTCCAAACTTAATCCTGATATTGAGTAATAGCCAACTGTATATACAGAGTCATATTGTTTTTTAATCTTTACCAGCCCTATGGGCTATTGGTCATTACATTTGACTGTCAATCTTCTGTTTTGGTTTCGCTAGTTGTTGACTACTAGACTTGTGCTGATTTCTAATACAGAGCATTACAAATTTGCAAATGAAATTGAAATGAATGGAATCTTGTTTGACTTGATGATAAGCTACAGTAGCTAATTAATGTGCAGATTTGTTCTGTCATGCGGGTTCATCTATCTGTTCCTTTTCCTGTTTATATTTGATGATTGACTGTTGTCTAATGTATCAGCGACTGATCCTTTCACCTACAGGATATGGTAGTTGAGAATTCTGTACTAGGGAGGTGGTTACACATTAAGCATTTGTTTCTTCCATGAGGGGAAATGTTCTATGACCTGGGAATCCATCAATAAAAATAGTCCTATATCTCTTAAACTAAAGTCATATTCAACAGAGCCTTTGATTTTGAGAGAAAGTAAACAAGGCAAAGTATAAAAGTCTAATCTATAAATGTGAATAAAAATGTTTCAAAGGGACTCATTAATATGCATGCAGCATATATATGTTATTTATTTATGAGTAACTACCTTCTGGATGATAAATGTTCAATATATTTAGAATTAGGCTTAGTAGAACTTTAATAAGAAGCCAAAAGTATATATCATGTTGAAATGAAAAGTATACATATTGTCGAAGAAGCACTTGACCATACTTCAAGTTTATGCTTACTACGGCAATAAGAGTGCTCTCAAGTTGTGAACCCATCTTCGGCTGCAGACAAGATAGGAGCTTCAACATTATCCATCTTAAACTATCCAGCAGAAAGACTGCAAGTATACATACTGAGAGAAGTAGGTGCTTCTTGTAGGCATAATCATGTCAGGTCTCTGCATGGCAATAAAACCAAGTTGTTGTACCAAGTAAGATCCTTACTTGTAAAAAGAACAAAGAAGAGCTAAAAGCAGACCGACAACTAAAGATGCTGCATGTGTATTGTAGAGAAAGTAAAGCAAGCGAGAGAGTTGGAGAGTAAAGATGATGAGCGGCCGGGGGCCGGAGGAGGGAAAGTAGAGGGGGGAGGGACCTCAGCCTCAGCCCCAGCCCCGCCCACCAACACAGACGAGACTGAATCCAAATCCACTACCCCCACTGAATTCTCAGCTCTGTTGCCTATTACAGGGGAGAAGACTCCAGAGAGTAAAATACAGCGCAAGGGTGGCAGGTAGGCCGAGTTGAATCAGCTCCACGTCAAACATATTCTTAGCTTATGTTGCAGTCTCATCCACATCACACCTGGAATAGCCTACACTTTCTTTTCGTTGTGGGCCTGACTAGCCCTGCATTCAGAATCACATTGTAACATGGAGTTGTAACACTCATGAAATATACCAAGTAGTAATTTGTAAATGCGGGGTGGGATTTATGATTTAAATATTGATTTGAAAGGCAAAATCGGCCCATCACAATACATTCATAGGTGAACATGTAGTTTAAAACATTGGATTTGGTCAGCCTTCAAATCAGTCAAGTTATTAGAGTCTATCAACAATGAGATATGAGATACGAGGGTGGTGAGAAGATGACTGTAACATGAGTTGAGATATCCAGGAAAGCCTCCACACCGTGAGAGCCTCCCTAGCTAGCACCAGATGCTTGCACACTCTCTCCTGCACCTCAGAACATTTGTTTTTTCAAGTTGTCCCACTTCCACTTCTTGACAGTCAACGGGCTCTTAGGTGTTTGATTGAGTGTGCTCTTTAGACGCTAGTCCATCTCCTTGCTTCATTGTTATGTATTGAGAGTTACCTATATATCTTTGCTTTACTACTCTGGTACTAACTTCCTGGAGTTTCAGTTTATCTTTTATGACCAGTGTTTTTATCACTTTCAGTCGTGTTTCTGGTATTTTGCGTTCAAAGGTCTGTCATTGTCAACATATCAAAGTGTGGCTCTATAGTTAACCCAGATTTGTTAATGAACCTGTTTCGTTTTAACTTCAATCAATCTTACCTTTGTTCTTCTATACTGTTCTGTTATTTAACTACTTTTATATAAAATTAAGTTTGCTATAGCAATTAATCATTGATTTCATTGATAAAGATAATGTTTGATAGAGTATATAAAAATTATTCTTCAAAATAGGTTCAAAGATATTTAAGTGTAAAGCAACAAATTCATGATACTTTTTCGAATTCAATCTTCAAAGAATTGTTGACAATATAGCTCCTGTAATCAAGCATTAGCCATGTATTCAATTTGAACAAAATCTCAAAAATATCTTCTGAATAGATATAACTGAATGTTGAAACTATGTCTCCTCATTCACCTCAACACACCTGTAATCAAGCACCTGGCAGACAAGCACTTAGCAAAATATCATAACATTTGTATCCACTCTCTCACCCAGAGAGCACCTGTAATCAGACATATTGCCAACATGCACTTGCTACTGATTTTTAACAAGTCATTATAATTAAGCCCGCTCCCTTTACCTAGAGAGCTTTAAAAGCACCTGCTACTGACTGAATGGTTAACATGTTATATCTCTGGAGGTGATCATCACGTTCTTCTGTACTTGTGAGCACTCATCAACATGTGTTATGAAAGGTGAAACTTTTATCATACTACTGGTCTAATTTTGTTTAGCTCTCTAAACTGGCAGCAGTTTAGTCCGGCAAATTGTCATCACCGGCATAAAATATCAGTCCGGTACATTAATCTGTCATCAGTACATTAATCTGTCATCAGTACATTAATCCTCATTTAAAAGGTCTGTATTCCTGCAAATAAACATCAAATGAACTGGGCAAACCTGAGTGAAATAAATTGGTTTAGCAGATGAACTGGCATACGGTCTACTTTCTAGTTTAGCACACTGTCTGAATCAGAATATTTCTTCACTCCTGTTGAGTGCCGATGTAGACAGCTTCCACTGAACTAAATGAATTCTAAAAATGATGTAAGATCTCCACACCTTCTTAATGTAAAACATGAGTATTTGAAATATGATAATGAAATGAAAAAATTCATTTCTGCAGAATTTATAATGGATTCAATGTATAGTTGAATACTGAATATTCAATGTGACTTATGCAAGAATTGCAGAAGTTAAGGAAGCTATGAAAAGACCAGTTCCACAATTCACTGTTACAAAATCTTCTGTCAGTATGCCTTCAACCTAACTCTTGAACAGCGGCTCGATGAAATCTGATAAAGAACCATGAGTTAAGATTGATGACTACTAGAGAAAGCTTTTGAACACGGTCGACATGTGTTGTTTGAAGGAGGCGTGGTGGAGGAACCAAGAGAGCAGGTCAGCGAAGAAGACGAGACTCGCCTCCAGCAGCGGCCTTGACCTCTATGGTGGTTGGGGCTGGAGGTCATCTCGCAACCTCCCACATGGACACCTCAGAGGGGGCAGTGCACTACTTTCAGGATGAGAGTGGTAAGTACATAACGAATTGAAAAAACGTTCACATGTCAGCAAGTTATGTAGCTACTAAAAGCTAGATAGGCGAGTTATTGTGCTGCTGGTATGGTCAATGCTTGTCGAACCCTGCAAGGGACCAAAAAAAGTACAACATTTTTTACTATTGCAGATAGTGTGATCCCAAGTGTCACAATGTTACCAAAAGTAGTACCGTATATGACCGGGTATAAGCCGAGAATTTGATACCAGAAATTGGGGGGTCAAAGAGGGGGGTCGGCCTATACCCTAAGTCTATGTTTCAGACCAAAAATTCCTGAGGCCAGGTAAGTATCAAGCCCGGTTCATCAAGCCGAGCGAGTCCAGGGAGACAATTTTTACATTGAAGACAGTGCATAATCATAGATGTCATTTAAATAATAAAAGTTTGAAATAAATATACCTTTGTCTTATTGTTGTTTTATAATGAATATATTGAGAAAAATACGAATGGAAAGTTAAAAAAAAATATATATAAATTATTTATGTACCGGTAATATTCAACACGCAACATGTGTTAGCTGGCAAATATCGATCGATAATTTGACCTGAATGCGAGTGACTAGCCTTTGTGACGTGGACCAATGAGAAGTTGAATAGAAAACATGAGATACCGGGATTTTACTGGGATTTGGGGGGTTGAGAAAGGGGGTCGGCTTATACGCGAGGGGGGCTTATACCCGGTCATATACAGTATATAATCACAGAATTTTGTCTCTCTATAACTTTATTTCCATACTGAGAGGCCACAGGCCTGTAGTACATAGTACATAGTTATACATTTACAGGTAGTAACACATTCTTTCTAAACATAAACGCTTTGTGTATATAGATGGACAAATTTTCTAAATGAGATTTACTTTGGTTATTCATAAGAGATATAAACTTATTAATATCAGGGTGTTTATAAAAAATCAAAATCAAGCTAATGTTGATAATCATTGTCTTTGGATTTATTAGCTTTAACCTCTATGGTAATATTACACACGTAATAAAGTAAACTTAGTACACATAGCACTATTTATGAAATATCGCTGTGTATAGCATAAACAATTTTTAATGCAAAATCCTTTGACCTTGAAGTGACGAATCAAACCCTTACCTGGTAATTAGGAGGGAGTGATGCTTTGTTGCAGGCAACTGGTTGACTTACACATTTGGAGAGAACAGCGCCGGGGTTGCCATGGGGATGTTGGAGAACCAGGATGACTGGCCAGCTCAAGAACCACCCAAGAACCAGTGAGTAGTAGATGAAAGATTATGGAAGAAATATTGGAACAAAAAAGTGCTGTATCTATGCAAAAAGAGTAACTTGAACTCCCATGTCGTTTTAACATTGTTTATGAGTTCTTTCTGAGTATTTAGTGACATTGAGCATGGACTTTGTATGGTCAGAACTATTGGTATACATATCTCCTTGGAAAGATTTTTTTAACTCATATAATCAATATTGAGATATTAAATATGTACTACAGTCTTTCAAATATCGCTACCTAGAAGATATATTATGACAACATGAAGTTCTATTTAACTACATTCATTTCCATACCAGGTGGTCCTCTGCCTCCACTTGTTCTGACTCAACAGTCATCCTCGACTCCCCAAAACCTGAGGAGCGGACAGACTTCCTTGACCTTGCCGTTGTCCCACCTATCATGACAGACGAGATGAGGTCCCACAGTGCATTGCAGTCCTACGTGCAGGCGTTGTTGGAGAGTGGGAGAACAAGAGGAACAGCCATGTCGGATTCGTCATCAGAGACCGACACCACCCACACAAAGAAGGAGAAGCCAAAACACTTCTACAAGCTCTGGCTCTTGAAGAATAAGTTCCTCAAAATCAGATTTGACAGGTTGACGTTGCTGGCTCTGTTAGACAGGTTTGTATTTTTTGCTCAATGACTGCATGTGTGTAGTTTTGACAAATCTTATAAGGTGAAGTCTAAAAGATAACTGCATTACGAATAATTTTGACATTTTCTTTTTGCCTATTAGTAAGTGACCCATTGTTTATGTCATAAAATGATGTTAGACAGGTTTGGGTTTTTTTTAATATTGTCTCCGTTATTTTCTCTTGGCTACTGATATAAGTAACAATGGTGACCTGTGATTTACCATTGAAAAAACAAACCTGCTACAAGGGTAAATGAGAGCAAAATTATTCTTCAGTAGGAAATACAGGCTTAACCCTTAGCCTGAAAATACTGATTGGATAGTGGTACAATTTATCCTTATTTTTTCCATTTCCCAGAAACCTGTCTGTATTTGAAAATACAGTGGCAGTGTTGATGGCGGTGGCAGTCGGAGCGCTGGGTGCCCTTGTGCTGTCCGGTAACTTCTACTACGACATCTGGATCTTTGTCTTCTGTTTCATCATGGCCAGCTGCCAGTACTGCTTGCTCAAGGTGAGCCCAAAGTCATAATGATGATAGCTCTTGTCATGTTTCTCAAAGTAAAATAACTTATGATCTCCTATGTTTTTATCTTACAAGAACTGATGAACTGGTGTTGAACTGTTTGTTTATGTCAGGGTTAGTTTCTATTTGACATCATTGTTTTCCTTACCTTTGCAGAGTGTTCAACCAGACGCATCCTCACCAATGCATGTAAGTAAACTTTTGAAAATAGAGTGTGTGGATGCTTTTCAGATAACCTTTTCTGGGTAATCAGTTTTATTAATTATACCCCCGCCTTACAGCGTAAGCGGGGGTATATAGCGTTCATTCTGTCCGTCCGTCTGTCCGTCTGTCTGTCTGTCCGTCTGTCCGTCCGTCACAAATCTTTGTCCGGAGCATATCTCCTAAACTATACATGCTAGCTTCACCAAACTTCATACACTTATCAACCATGATCCTTAGATGTGCCTTTTGAGGGTTAGACCAACAAATGATTTTTATTTTTTGCAGTTTCCATGGAAACATGACTAAAACAGTGACTCTATGACCAAGTCCTTTGTCCGGAGCATATCTCCTAAACAATACATACTAGCTTCACCAAATTTCATACACTTATCAACCATGATCCCTAGATGTGCCTTTTGAGGGTTAGACCAACAAATGGTTTTTATTTTTTGCAGTTTCCATGGAAACATGACTAAAACAGTGACTCTATGACCAAGTCCTTTGTCCGGAGCATATCTCCTAAAGTATACATGCTAGCTTCACCAAACTTCATACACTTATCAACCATGATCCCTAGATGTGCCTTTTGAGGGTTAGACTAACAAAGGATTTTTATTTTTTGCGGTTTCCATGGAAACATGACTAAAACAGTGACTCTATGACCAAGTCCTTTGTCCGGAGCATATCTCCTAAACTATACATGCTAGCTTCAACAAACTTCATACACTTATCAACCATGATCCCTAGATGTGCCTTTTGAGGGTTAGACCAACAAATGATTTTTATTTTTTGAGGTTTCCATGGAAACATGACTAAAACAGTGACTCTATGACCAAGTCCTTTGTCCGGAGCATTTATCCTAAACTATACATGCTAGCTTCAACAAACTTCATACACTTATCAACCATGATCCCTAGATGTGCCTTTTGAGGGTTAGACCAACAAATGATTTTTATTTTTTGAGGTTTCCATGGAAACATGACTAAAACAGTGACTCTATGACCAAGTCCTTTGTCCGGAGCATTTATCCTAAACTATACATGCTATCTTCATCAAACTTCATACACTTATAAAACATGATCCCTAGATGTGATTTTGAGGGTTAGACCAACAAATGATTTTTATTTTTTGCGGTTTCCATGGAAACATGACTTAAACAGTGACAAAGTCCTTTGTACGGAGTATATCTTCATAACTATACATGCTATCTTTACCAAACTTCATACACTTATCAACCATGATCCATTGATGTGCCTTTTGAGGGTTAGACCAACAAATGATTTTTATTTTTTTTGCGCTTTCCATGGAAACATGACTAAAACAGTGAATTTATGACTAAGTCCTTTGTCCGGAGTATATCTTCTAAACCATACATGCTATCATCACCAAACTTCATACACTTATCCATATTGGTGCGTCTCTTGAGGGTAAGACCAAAAAATTATTTTTATTTTTTGCGTTTTACATGGAAACGTTACTAAAACAATGACTATCTGACATAGTGCTTTTTCCTGAGCATATCTCCTAAACTATACATGCTAGCTTCAACAAACTTAATACACTTATCAACCATGATCCCTAAGTGAGCTTTTTGAGGGTAAGACCAACAAAGAAAGCCAGACTATAGTTTGAAGCGGGGGTATGTGAGCTGTGCTCACTTCTTTACTTGTTCTGATTGGGCAGAGTTTGAGTGTTCCCAATTAGCTGTTGATTGCATTGATTGGTTGTCTTGACTAATGTTGAGTGAGTCTGAGTGATATGATTGGCTCAGTCTCAGGATTCCGTTTCTTTATGCTTTGAGTGATCTGATTGGAAAGTTTGATAGCTATCGTAGGTGTACACATCTTGAAGTGATTGATTGACTTTAAGTGCAACAATTAGTTGATCCGGTATACTCTAATAGGTTGAGTTAAACTTCAGTAGTATTCCTTACGTTTATATCGTTCCATAAATTAACAAAAGTATTAACATCTAGCATGTCAACTAGTGACTCAATCAAAACATTTCTACTATGTTGCATAAGGGAACAATGGAGCATTATATGCTTTACAATATCATAGGCAACAATGCCGCATTCACAAGTATGAGATTGAATACATAATGTGCTAATACGAAGAAGAGAAGCAATTTCATAAAAACGTTCGGGCATTTTATGGCAGGCAGCCCACAATCTGTGACCTTTTGTAGGATATCTAATTGTACTATATCTCTCAAAGCTTAGTCTTAGTTTCATAACAGTAGAAACATAAACATCTTCAGCTTTTAGTATTCTTTCTTTCACCAGTACAGACCACTCATGCTTTGGCAAAAATAAGGATTTCTTCTCATAATTGTTTACTTGCATATCTAAGTCATACATTGATATAAGATTTGTTTTGAAAATGTACTTTGGGAGAGGTATTGATATTAGCCACATGGCTTGTTTACCAATCCCTATTCAACTGAATAAAATATGTTTAAAACAAAAAACTTAAAACAAAACTTACAAACTTTATAATTCTTGATGATAATAATCATCAACATCATGTTAAAACTTTTAAAAGCTTTTTTAAAGCTATTAATTAAACTTCTCCCTGTGTTGAATATGAAGGCTGTGAGCCGGTTGACTGAGACATGTGTCATTATGATGTGTAGTTGAATATCAAGGCTGTGAGCCGGTCGACTGAGACATGTGTCATTATGATGTGTAGTTGAATATCAAGGCTGTGAGCCGGTTGACTGAGACGTGTCATTATGATGTGTAGTTGAATATCAAGGCTGTGAGCCGGTCGACTGAGACATGTGTCATTATGATGTGTAGTTGAATATCAAGGCTGTGAGCCGGTCGACTGAGACATGTGTCATTATGATGTGTAGTTGAATATCAAGGCTGTGAGCCGGTTGACTGAGACATGTGTCATTATGATGTGTAGTTGAATATGAAGGTTGTGAGCCGGTTGACTGAGACAGGTGTCATTATGATGTGTAGTTGAATATCAAGGCTGTGAGCCGGTCGACTGAGACATGTGTCATTATGATGTGTAGTTGAATATCAAGGCTGTGAGCCGGTTGACTGAGACGTGTCATTATGATGTGTAGTTGAATATGAAGGTTGTGAGCCGGTTGACTGAGACAGGTGTCATTATGATGTGTAGTTGAATATGAAGGCTGTGAGCCGGTCGACTGAGACATGTGTCATTATGATGTGTAGTTGAATATCAAGGCTGTGAGCCGGTTGACTGAGACATGTGTCATTATGATGTGTAGTTGAATATCAAGGCTGTGAGCCGGTTGACTGAGACAGGTGTCATTATGATGTGTAGTTGAATATCAAGGCTGTGAGCCGGTTGACTGAGACATGTGTCATTATGATGTGTATGCCATGTTTCTCATTCCAGGGTTACAACAGGTTAATTGTATTCAGCCGTCCATTTTACTTCTGCCTGTGTTGTGGTGTGTTGCTGCTGCTGGACTATGCAAGTCACCACGTCAGTAACGACCCCATCTCTATCTACGGGGTGCCTTTCACTGCAGCCTCCTCTCTCAAGTTTGCTAAAGATCTTCTCAAAAGTAGGTCCATATTGTCATCAGATGCTTGAAAGTTGAATGCTAACAGTTTAAAAACAAGAAATCTTAATCTTTGTTATCATTAAATATTTGTTTTCCTTCAATTTATGTTTAGAGTCACATTGAGTCTTATTAAATTATTTTCTCATGTGAAAACTTGAAGGACATTTTGAAGTGGCATACATAAGAACAGTATTTTTGGATAATGTTATCGTAATTGTGAAAATCACAACTTTCCGGAATAAATGCCCTGTAAATTTATGGTTTTCACAACAAAGGATTTGTAATTGAATAAATCCTGCTTTTCTTAATAGTAAACATTTAGCTTAGTGATATTTATCTGGCGTATCTAGCCAAGTTATTAAGCGTCATTTTTTTTTTTTAATCATTCTGTAGATCGCAAGGCAGTTGTTTTGTAAACCGTTGTGCTAATAGTTTGTTGTTGTACTGGAAACAGTGCTTGTTTGAATAATCATCTTGTCCTTTTCAAAATTCAACAGACCTGTAATAATTATAAGTTAAATGATTAAAAATTCCACATCTGCTGGTCAATTATGTAACTGAGCACAGGTATTGGGAAAGGCAGGGGCCATAGGCCATTTTGCTCATTGGATGAAAAAATTACCCAATAAATTTGAAACTTTACCATTGCTACTAAGGGGAATGGCCCATTCAAAATTCCGAAAATGACTAAAAGCCCTTTAAATGGCCCATTATCAAGGTTGTCCTTCCCAATCCCTGAAGCAAATCCATCAGTGTCTGGCGGGCAAGCAGCAATTTCAAACGCTGTATACATAAGCACTTCCTTGTTTCAGTATTCATCCTGTGTTTCCCACTGCTGTTCACCGCGGGTCTCCTGCCTCAGGTCAACACCTTCATCATGTATCTCTTTGAGCAGATCGATATGCACGTCTTTGGCGGAAATGGTTTGTATTTCAATCCAGCACCTTACATCTCTGTATATTCATACGTCCACAAGCCACTTGTGGGAATAATGAACATTTGATGTTTCATATCTCGAGCATTTTAGAAGATTTTAGGAAAGTTATTAAAACTATGAGGAGGGGGAGAACCGTCCATAACATACAGAGTTATCCATGAAAATACCAGAAGGGTGTTGTTACATGCTTCTGGGTCAGTTGACTCCCTCATCAGACGATTGGTCCCATCTCGGCATCCTTAAGTGGATCCACATGCTGTTACCCCGATCATAAGCGCCGCTGCATTCTTAAAGTTAATAAAAGTTTGATAACTTCTCTTGACAGCAACGACGGGTCTGGTACCTTCCGTGTACTGCATGTGCCGCAGTGTGTTGGCCGTGGCGCTCCTTTACGGCTTCTGCTACGGAGCTCTCCTGGTGAGTCGTGTAGTTTGACTTAGCTTTAGGTAGTCAATCAATTACATTGTTAAATCCATATCATATTAAAGTATCTGTTTGAAAGCTTCGGTTCGAAAGGCATGCAATGCCAAAATCATTTATAATTATGATAAGTCAGAAAGGAAAGGCCTTAAATAATAAAATGATGTGTAGACCTACCTTGATCAACAAGGAGTATAGACTGTAAATTTGGCGTCTGTCCAAACTGTAATAGCAATTTAAAGTGCTTGTATTTGCAGGGGGTAGGTAAGGAGCACAAGTGTGGAGAGACCGTGGAGCGAGAGGCAGCCCAGAACGTTCTCTTCTCCGTCTTCTGTGGAGTGCTAGTAGCTGTGTCCTACCATCTCAGTCGCAGTGCCAGCGATCCCAGTGTCTTGTGGTTAGTTCAAACATTCGCTTTTGTAAGTGTCAACACGTTTAATTCAAGAGTAACTTTGTAAAAAGGAGGTATAATAGAAAGAATAGAAGTTTTTCAAATGATGAAAACAAGTCGGTAACCTTAAGAAAGATTTTCAGTAGAGTATTGAAGTAAGTGTGACTGTAACTTATAGGAAACTCCTTTTGGCAGCCAGGTGTAGCTAGGTTTACTACCAAGTATTACGTATATATGGATACAGGCTATTTCCTTGCAGTGAGACTGGTTACTGCAGAGCTTGTTGAGTTAGGAGTGCATTAATGACTCTTTTCCAGTCCGGTCATTACTTTTATAACAGAAACAATGTTTGATTTGTACAATATTGGATAGGTAATGACTTCTTCATGGTTCCATGGAATGTGACTTTAACAAGTTGCAACTGTACTGCTTACAGCTACCTATCACATTCACTTAGATATCTATAAGTTTGCTGGCTGACTATACAGGAAGTCCAAAGACTTCATTGTTACACAAACCCTATGTAACTAATGTTTCCTCTCCCCTCTCCTCCCCGCCAGGATGATGATCAAGGACTGTATATTCCACCGCGAGGACAAGACCGAGGAGAAGGACAGCGAGAAGGATGAGGAACTCGTCGACCCGCTGCCGGAGAAACTAAAAACTTGTGTGGTCAGTGTCATAGCTATCATTATTACTTGCTTGTTGAAGACATCACAGCTCAATAAATCTACAATGTTATTGACCGCTGCTGATGGAAGGGACATAGTTGTGAGGTTTGATGTTACAATGTTATTGACTGCTGCTGATGGAAGGGACATAGTTGTGAGGTTTGATGTTACAATGTTATTGACTGCTGCTGATGGAAGGGACATAGTTGTGAGGTTTGATGTTACAATGTTATTGACTGCTGCTGATGGAAGGGACATAGTTGTGAGGTTTGATGTTACAATGTTATTGACTGCTGCTGATGGAAGGGACATAGTTGTGAGGTTTGATGTTACAATGTTATTGACTGCTGCTGATGGAAGGGACATAGTTGTGAGGTTTGATGTTACAATGTTATTGACTGCTGCTGATGGAAGGGACGTAGTTGTGAGGTTTGATGTTACAATGTTATTGACTGCTGCTGATGGAAGGGACATAGTTGTGAGGTTTGATGTTACAATGTTATTGACTGCTGCTGATGGAAGGGACGTAGTTGTGAGGTTTGATGTTACAATGTTATTGACTGCTGCTGATGGAAGGGACGTAGTTGTGAGGTTTGATGTTACAATGTTAACTACACAGCAGAAATTATGTATGTCCTGCTATCAAGTGAGCATCATGACAGCAAAATTCATGACTTGTTTATCTTTGAGTAATAAATAAAAATGCTAAACTCTTTGTGTTGTTTCAGAGCGAGAGACTTCAGTCTGATTTGTTAGTGAGCTGGTTCATCACCATCTTCATCTTCGCCATCCACGTCAGTACAGCATTCACCAGCCCCGTCTTACAGGTAGGAGTTTCATCAATGAATTGAACATGGCCAAGGTAGCTTTCTCTTGCAAGCTAGAGTTCATGTCTTGTATTGTAGTTTGAGCAATTTTGAACTAGCAACACATTTATTTTGCTTTCAGATTAACATTAATTGAATTAATTCATAATATTGATGTTCGATTGATTAAGAAAACAAATTAGCAAGCTAGAGTGTTAGTTGTTAGAAAGTGATCTTTTTGTGTTTGAAAGTATTCAAAGCAAACACCTAAATCCTATCCTTGAACTTTTAAGAGCCATTTCAGCAGTTTATGATAAAAGCTTGAAAATTAACCAATCAAAAAAAAAAGGTTTGTAAGGTTGTATCAATGATATCAGTTAACATCTTCAAAAAGATATATCAGCTTTGAGGAAAAGGTACCAGATAACAAACAGTTGGGTAGGCAGTACAATAAGTTTAGTAAAAGTTTCTCTATTGATGGTATAATGTGGACGAACAATTCTGTATTGTTCATCAATGTCTCCCTCCCTGTGTTCTCTCAGCCGCTGCTGAGCGACATCCTGTACTACCTGGCTGCGAGCCTGGGGCTGGTCATCCACTACATCATCCCCCAACTCCGCAAGGAGATGCCCTGGCTCTGCTGCTCTCACCCCGTCTTCCAGAGCAGGGAGAGGAACTACTTCGAAGTCAAAGGTATGTTTCTTGACAAACTTTACTCAGGTTAACTTTATCTCCTATTCCGAAAAGGTTAACAATATTGTGAGTTAGGATTTATAAAAAGTCCTTTGTGAAAGAAGGCATGTAAGGCTATTTAGATTCAGTGGAAGACTGTCTTAACTGAGCCTGAACTTATGTCTCCTTTTGAGAAGACTCCCAAGGACAGTGATCCTCAGGTGTTGGAGAAAGGTTGTCATTGATTGAAATGGCTTGACGTCCTTGCCATCAGAGCTCTTCAACTATGCTAAGTAAATCTTGAGTGTGGGTATTGAGATATTCTCTATTTGATCTTCTGTCGGCTTGTATTACAGAGCCAGCGAAGGTGATGTGGTTTGAGAAGATGTATGTGTGGCTGAGATTCTTCGAGCGGAACGCCATGTACCCGGTTGTGTGCCTCTGTGCCTTAACTACCTCTGCTCCCTACATTGTGTGCAAGTTCAAGAACTAGTGAGTACTCTTGCGTTGATGTTTACCTTGTTTCTTTCAACTTGAACCACATTCCACATCCTCATTTGTTATTGTCTTATTATGCTTGTTTGTGGTAACATATCAGATAACATTCTTAGATATTCATCACCTTATAGGAATAATGGGTGGATGTTGTCAGGGTTACAATGCCTAAACTGCCTATCCAGAAATAATTATCAGTTATTTGTTTGCACTTCTTGATTTCAGCAGTGTGAGGGTTTATCCTTCAAATATTCATAAATAGGTTTGAAACTTCCTCATTGAAAAATGAGATAAACCAGTCAGTGGGATTATTAATATTCTAACCTTCACATCGAAGGTTCCAGAAAATGCCTATATTTACCTAGATAGTTAAATTGACCGCTTAAAATGTTCTGGCAGTTTTGATCTCTCTAGCCATTAGTTTAAGTGAATTTTTTCCATTAGTCAGAGCTAATTGCAAAGTACCATTATGCTACTTCGTGACAAATCCATATGCGACCTCCTTCTCTTGCAGTGTTGGCCCGCTGATCGTGGTCATCTGTTCCCTGAAGATGTTGAGGTTTGCTTTCTCGGACACACCCCGGCAATACATGATCCTCACCTTCACTGTCTTCTTCTTCAAGTACGACTACCGCGCAGCATCGGAGAAAATGCTCATTGACTACTTCTTCATGTCCATTCTTTTTTGCAAGGTCAGCAACTTTTTAACTTGAAATTCATAATTTGAGATTATCACAATTCTGCAATGTAGCGAATATTATAAAAACATTATCCAACTCAAATTGATTACTACCCTAGAAAATGTTCATTTTATATTTTTTCATATGGTGTTTGCATTTGCTATACTGTCAAAAATATATTTAGACATTGAATGTTTTACTCACTAATTGTTTAATGAATTTATTTAATGCAGTGAATCACTCTTTTAACTCAACGCTGTCAGTTCTGTTCATCTTTTGTCAGTTGGCTATTTAAGAAATGCTGATAATTGTAAATATTTCTTCTCAAATGAATGACAAAGACCAAAGAACAATGTTTATGTTTGTTTCAGTTCTGTGATCTATGGTTGAAGATGAAGTTTATCATCACTTACATAGCACCGTGGCAGATCACGTGGGGGTCAGCGTTCCATGCCTTTGCACAACCTTTCAGTGTGCCTCGTATCCTTGCCTACTTACCATATTTTACTAAGATATCAGTAGCTTGCCTACTTACCATATTTTGCTAAGAAATAATTGGCTTGCCTACTTACCATATTTTGCTAAGATATCAGTAGCTTGCCTACTTACCATATTTTATAAGATATCAGTAGCTTGCCTACTTACAATATTTTATAAGATATCAGTAGCTTGCCTACTTACAATATTGTGCTGATATCAGTAGCTTGCCTACTTACCATATTTTACTAAGATATCAGTAGCTTGTCTACTTACCATATTTAGCTAAGATATCAGTAGCTTGCCTACTTACCATATTTTACTAATATATTGGTAGCTTGCCTACTAACCATATTGTACGGATATCAGTAGCTTGCCTACTTACCATATTGTACTGATATCAGTAGCTTGCCTACTTACAATATTTTGCTATGATATAATTGGCTTGCCTACTTACCATATTTTGCTAAGATATCAGGAGCTTGCCTACTTACCATATTTTACTAAGATATCAGTAGCTTGCCTACTTACCATATTTTACTAACATATCAGTAGCTTGCCTACTTACCATATTTTGCTAAGATATAATTGGCTTGCCTACTTACCATATTTTGCTAAGATATCAGTAGCTTGCCTACTTACCGTATTTTGCTAAGATATAATTGGCTTGCCTACTTACCATATTTTGCTAAGATATCAGTAGCTTGCCTACTTACCATATTTTACTAAGATATCGGTAGCTTGCCTACTTTCCTTTGTGTACTCCTATGTCACTACTTGGCCTAGTGGCATCTGAGTCTATGGATTTCATTGCCTTTGTTATCCATATTCGTTTACTGATATATATCAGTGTCAATCTTTTTTGTCCCTCGCCGCAACGCGGGACTATGAATTCAGCAGCGTCTGTCCGTAAGTTCGTAGGTACGTACGTCCGGATAACTCATGAAGCTTAGCACCTAGTGTGTTCATATTTGGTGACACCTTTCAATGGAGGAAGACTCAGACGCCAGTCGACTTTGGTGACCTTGACGTCATTTTCAAAGTCACCACGACACTACGTTCGTCCGAATTCTTGTTAACGCAATGACTCATGAAGCTTAGCATCTAGTGTGTTCATATTTGGTGACAGCCTTCAATGGAGGAAGACTCAAACGCCAGTCGACTTTGTTGACCTTGACGTCATTTTCAAGGTCACCACGACACTACGTCCGTCTGTATTCTTGTTAACTCGATAACTCGTGAAGCTTAGCACCTAGAGTGTTCATATTTGGTGACAGCTTTCAATGGAGAAAGACTCAGAAGCCAGTCGACATTGGTGACCATGACCAATTTCTAATACATTGTTAACGTGCCCCTACAGTGTTCATATTTGTTGACAGCCTTCAATGGCGGAAGACTCAGACGCCAGTCGACTTTAATTTTAATTATGCCAAATATCTCATAACGGCGGGGGACATTGCCATGTTAGTGGCAAACACTTGTTCTCTGGTGTGCTGTAGTCTAAAACTAGTTATGAAATACTCAAGTCTGACATTTTTCTGCAACAAATTATTGTAAACTTAAAGTTTCATGCCTATGCTACAAATACAGCTATACACCCACCAGTGAATATTAACGTAATGGTTTTGATACTGATACTTATGTCAAGTGATGCTGTTGATGAGTGTAGGTCAAACATAGAAATGTTACAACACCTTGACGGTCCCAGATTCTGCAATGTTGTTTCTACAGGCAGCTGTTTCTGCTTTCCTCTCCACCCCTCTCAACCCATTTCTGGGCAGTGCTATCTTCATCACCTCGTATATCCGACCCGTCAAGTTCTGGGAGAGGGACTACAAGTGAGTTACATTCATGTTATAAATTTTTCTTCTCTTTGGTAAATTGTCCTTAAATTACCATCCGTGTTCATTTGTAAAGGAATTGCTTGACATTGTTCACTATCAAGTTATTGCTAAGTAATATTATTATTCATAACATGTTCTATACCCTGTGTTTCAGTACAAAGAGGGTCGATCATAGCAATACACGTCTTGCTTCACAGATAGAGAGAAATCCAGGTATGTCATCAACACAACTATTTATCCATCAAGCAAGTTGAAAGTCATTGTCCTGAAAAATTCTTGGTGTTTATTACAAAGATTAGAACCACATTTGCTATAAGATCTAAACAAAATAATCATCGCTCGAACAAGGCATTACTGAACAAGGCATTACTACCCAAGACGCTGACTAATTTTTGCATACGGAAAAGGTGACAATATGCAGCATTGACTGTGACTCGCTTGAGTTGCTATTTGCGAAGGAAGTTTTGTTGCTTTATGAAATGATTCACTTCCTGCAGGTGCTGACGACAATAACCTAAACTCGATATTCTACGAGCACCTGACACGGTCGCTGCAGCACAGCCTGTGTGGGGACCTGATGCTGGGTCGGCTCGGGAACTACACACAGGGGGACTGCTTCATAATGGCCTCCGACTACCTCAACGCACTTGTACATATCATTGAGACCGGCAATGGACTCGTCACATTCCAGCTCAGGGGGCTTGAGTTCAGAGGTGAGAAACACACACAAAGATTCATAGACTGTGCGTGTGCTTTAAAACACTTGTACACATTCCAGTTTAAGGGAATTAAGTTCAGAAGTAAGAAATGCTTAGTGTCAGTGAAATATGATCTGCATATAACTCGACATATTAGACTTGTCACATACCAGCTCAGAGGGTGCAAGTTCAAAGGTGATGATCACAAAAGATATATCACAATGATACCTTTCATGACACATAAAAGTCATATGACACACATGCTTTGGTATTAATCTCTGTCCATGCTGGCACCCTTCCATGTTCTGACGCTATCGTGTTGTGTGTTTAGGTACCTACTGCCAGCAGAGGGAGGTGGAGGCTATCACAGAAGGGGTTGAGGAGAACGAAGGTGGGTACCATCCTATCTGACATCTTGTTAGCTTCTTGTCAGTGTCACTCTTCCATGAAGTGGTAGCTATTGTGAATCCAACATTTGTATATGATCCTGATGATACTCTGAAACGTTTCACACAAAAACGTTTTTGTCCAGAAAATGTTTCTGTCCTAATAAATGTCCTTTCTAAATGCTTTCAAAGACTATTCTATATTCATTTTATGATTCATGCCACATGTGTTGTCAGTATATTCTACCAGGTAATATTTATGTTTATTTTTCTTTTTGTTACTGAATCTGATAATTGATTTGATTTTGTTGACTAGCTGTTGTATAGTATCAAGTGTTTGCTTCCCAGGATTCTGTTGTTTTGAGCCGGGCCATCTGCCTCACTTCTTGTCACTGAACGCTGCGTTCAACCAGCGGTGGTTGGCATGGGAGGTGGTGGTCACAAAGTATGTGCTCGAGGGGTACAGCATCTCTGACAACAGCGCTGCCACCATGCTCACCGTCTTCGACCTGCGCAGAGTCCTCATCACTTACTACATCAAGGTTTGTACTGCTGTTTTCATGTCAGACTGTATATTTACTAACCTGAATATTATTTCCCAGCAGAGGTTACTGAAGTCATTTCTTGCCCTGTCTCTGTGTCTGGGCTTGAAATCCTGTATTTTTGGGCCCAGAACTGGTCCACTTATAACTGAGGCTACATGGGAAGATGTGACTTGAATAAACTCTGTTGGGGGAGAATGTACCCTTAAGTCTTATGCTGAAGAGGTTTAAAGGCATCTATTGAATGATCAAATGAAATGAAAATCCATGGTCATGGATGTCAAAAACTAAAAGGTTTTAGTTCCTTTAGTTGGATATATTAACTAACTCATTTTATTTCCAATAAGCATCAGTGAGCAAATGCATGATCCCCTTATCTTGTGTTGAACATCATGCATTAGGGGGTTATGTTTCAAGTTAAAACTATTTAAAGATTCACCTTTATACAAAAAGATAAACAACTCTCCAACTCTGGTATTTGAACATCATGCCTAAGAGCTTATGTTCAATATGGTGCCAAAGGATGTAATTTTTCTTCAAATGTTCTTCAAAAACAGAACTTTTGTCAGATAGACCACACCCCCTCAGATATACTAAATCTCAGTGTTTGCAGTGTCTGAATTATTCTCATTCTATAAATAAACGTCTTGTGATGAAAAATTTCTCTGTTCCTGTAGAGTATTATCTACTACACGGTGCGTTCGCCACGCCTGGAGCAGTGGCTGGAGGACGACACCATCAAGGAGGCCCTGGAGGCCACCAGAGAGGACGAGTACACCGACCTTGACCCAACCTTCAATGTCCATGTGGACGATGACTATGACTCCAAACTGTCTGGCATCTCCCGGCGCAGCTTCTGTAGTGTATACCTCCAGTGGGTTATACACTGTGCTTCTCGTAGGGAAAATGTGAGTTCGTCATTATTGTTCCTTCTAATGCCATTTTTGTCTTCCAAAAGTATATATCTGATTCATCATCTTGATGATTGGCAATAACAGTTAAGGTTTTTTCTCAATCTGATTGGTCTGATTAACTATTGCTGTGTTCAGAATGTGAAAACCTTTCCTGCTTTTGTCTCTTGTGAACTTCAGGTAACAGCCATCATTGTAATTAATTAAGTTAATGTAGATGTTAAGAGTAAGACAGATTTTCATCATTGCTCCAATTAGGTTGTGATTGTAACAAGTTGTGATTTGCATAAATTTGCCTGTCTCGTAAAACTATTTTGCAATTGTTTGTGCAAAAACAAAACTGTGAAGGTATTGATGTTTAAGCTTTCACATGCTCCTTCATTGTCAGACGGTAGACTCAAACAAGGGTTCGCGACTGGTGTCGCTCTGCTACAGCCTCTCGCTCCTGGGTCGTCGTGCCCTCGCATACGCCTCTCACAACAGTGCCTCAGCCAGGTCAGTGTCCACCAATACTTCTCTTTCTTTTACATGAATGATCGGGATATTTTATCTCCTGGACATGCATCGCTGTTATTGTCAATATGATTTGATAACTGTATTCTCAGAATGTATGACAACACTGGAGCAACACTAACTTCTTCTAGTGTTCTTTATTGACTGTTCTGTTCAGAAGCATTCTTTAAATTGATAGGACAAGTATTTAAAGATCTTTAAGGAGAACAAGGACATTTATGTCATTTCCTGTTGGGTTTCTTATCATGATAATTTGTTACATTAGTTTTATCTTTCCCAATACATATTTATTTGTCCTGTTAAGTTCTATGTATTCCTGATTAGCCCCAATTTTAATACCTCCTCCTGAGCTAATTAACTGGGTTGGTTTTTTTCAAATTTATTGTTCACCTCGTTCTTCAATGTACTGAAAACAGAATGTATGTATCCATGTTTATATATAATAATTATTAGCAATTTCAGCAAACTGTTTTTGACCTATTTTCAGTGTTGACTTCTTCCTATACGGCCTACACGCCCTCTTCAAGGGAGACCTTCGTATCACATCGCCACGTGACGAGTGGGTGTTCGCAGACATGGACATGATGAGAAGGGTGGTGGCGCCCGCGATCAGGATGTCCCTCAAACTGCATCAGGTAATATCAACAATATGTACTTAACTCTAGAGACAGTAGAATGTCCCTCAAACTGCATCAGCTAATATCAACACTATGTACTTAACTCTAGAGAGAGTAGAATGTCCCTTAAACTGCATCAGGTAATATCAACATTATGTACTTACTGCATCAGGTAATATCAACAATATGTACCTAACTCTAGAGACAGTAGAATGTCCCTTAAACTGCATCAGGTAATGTCAACATTATGTACTTAACTCTGGAGACAGTAGAATGTCCCTCAAACTGCATCAGGTAATATCAATATTATGTAATTACTGCATCAGGTAATATCAACAATATGTACCTAACTCTAGAGACAGTAGAATGTCCCTCAAACTGCATCAGCTAATATCAACAATATGACTATGTACCTAACTCTAGAGACAGTGGAGTGAACACCTGAAAGACACAGAATACTTTATAAAAAATGCAATAATTAGATTTTCAAAATTATTCATAAATTCACTTGCTGTGAATATCACTAGTTAATATACTGTAATGAACAACCTTTAAGTTCATGGGGATAAATATGTTTTGCTGATATTTCATTCAAAATTACATTGACTTGTGCAGGATCACTTCACATCCCCGGAGGAGTATGACGACCCACGTGCCTTGTACGATGCTATCACTTCCCACGAGATGAATATGGTAATCTCACACGAGGCGGACCCTGCGTGGAGGAATGCTGTGTTGTCCAATGTGCCTTCACTCCTCGCACTCCGGTAAGAATACATTCCTTTCGCTTCCCCTTGACTCTCCAGTATGAATATCTTTATTTCTTTCCCTTCACTCCTTGCTCTCTGGTATACCTTCCCTTTTCTTTCTCTTCATTCTCCTGTAGGAATGATGTCTTTTCCCTTTTTCCTTCACTCCTAAATCGGTAGAAATCATGGGCGTAGGAACAGGGGGGGCTTGACTATTTTCCCCTTTCTACTACATATTTCCCAATAACTGGTCTAGTATTGTTACAAAACAGTTACTATGCACTACTTTGAGGGTAGTTCTAAAACTACTCTGAGGGTAGAACTAAAACATCCAATCAAACAAGGAATTAAACTGACCTCAGTATTATGTCCTAATTGATGGGATAAGCAGCCAGCAAGTTTCCTTTTTTTTTTTTTTTTTGGTTACAAAATTTCAATTCAAGCCCCCCTACTTTCAAATTCGCTCCTACGCCCCTGGAAATACATTTCCTTGGTTTCCTTTCCCTTACTCCTAACTCGCCCATAGGTATACCTTTCCTTGCTTGCTCTGCTAGGTAAACCTTCCCCTCTCTCTTTCTCTTCTCTGGTTGGCAAAGCTTCCCTTCCCCTTTCCCTTCCCTTCACTCCTAGCTTCCTGGTAGGAATACCTTACCTTCCTTTTCCTCCACTCCTACCGGGAATTCTCGTATTTAAGCCCAGGGCTTAATTTCGAATTTTGCCCATGTGCGCGTTGAAACATTTAAACTGAAATTAAGCCCTGGGCTTAAATTCGAAAAGATGTAAACGACAAAAAACATGGTTCTTTTATACTTTTTAATGGAACGAATTGAGTGAATTCAAATTGATAAACAAGAATGGTTGTAAAACACAATTGGGATTCCCCGTCACGCATAATTGGAATGAAAAAGTTACATAATTTGCTTTGCTTATCGGAATATGCCTGACAATGACGTTTTAACCCTCGACAGCCACTGAATATCGATCATAGGCATTTAAACTGAAACATTTAGTGCATAGAATGTCACCTGTGATGGGAGTCCACTGGGTTTTGAAAATGTGAAACCCTCTCACGGCACTGATAGTGTTATAATCCCCGATTCGACGCTATGCCGTCAAAATAAGTATCTGTGGTTTGAAATTTTGAAAGGAAGACCACTCTAAAATTAATTTCAAATTTAAGCCCATGGGCTTAAATTCGTAATTTAAACTCGTTATTAAGCCCATGTTAATAACGGCAGGGCTTAAATACGAGAATTCCCGGTAGCTCTCAAATAAGAATACCTACCCTCTTCCCTGCTTATGCAAAATTATTCCCGCTATGGTAAGTTATCATAAACCTTGTGTCTATCTGACATTTTTCTTTGCTTATCCCTGATTTCAGAAAATTAAGTGTCTCAGGATTAGTTAAACACTTATATATTCATTGATTTTTTAGCCTCTCATCTTTCATTTCAGGAATAAAGAATACAATTCTTTTTCATGAATAAATGCTTATTCTCTCAAGATGAATTCAAAATAAATACCAGGTGATTGCTTATTCCACATGGTTAAAGAGCAAACCTGTACAATATGCAGTATTTTCTGTTCTCAAAAACTACAAATTGAATAATTTAGCCTATCTTGCATTTTCAGTCTTGTTTGCAATGATTTTGTACTGAACTAATGCCAGGCTTTGTTTCAGACATGTGTTTGACGAAGGGTCGGATGAATACAAAATAATAATGCTCAACAAGCGGTACCTAAGCTTTAGGGTTGTCAAGGTCAGTATCATCACACAAGTTATTATTGTTATTATAGTTTATTATTATTATTGTGACAGTTTTGTCATGACACCTTGTATTTTATGATAATTCCTAATCTGCTTAGCAAGAGATTCCTCTCACGAGAGAATGCATCAAAGAGTATGAATGATCTTTTAAAACATTACATTTCATGAATAACTTTCCGCTTATGTGCTAGAGTTTTATCTCCTTTTTTTCATGGTCAACATCATTTAAACCATTACCTGTTAAGTGCCATATATCATGTAAATTTGACCAATAATATTGAAAGAATAGTTTGGCCTAAAATTAATACAGTGGGTATCATTTAATCTCTCATACGGCTCATATTCTGGAAGAATTATGAGAATTTTGTGTTCCTTGATATGACCGACCGAGATATTCTTGGATCTATCACTGTACTTCTCTTTGTCCTCCAAGGTGAACCGTGAGTGTGTACGTGGCTTGTGGGCAGGGCAGCAACAGGAGCTTATCTTCTTGCGGAACCGGAATCCTGAGAGGGGCAGTATCCAGAATGCGAAACAGGCACTGCGGAACATGATCAACTCATCATGTGACCAGCCGATTGGCTACCCTATCTATGTGTCTCCCCTGACGACTTCTTACTCCTCCACTCACAAACAACTTGCTGCCATCATCGGTGCAGAGTTCATTCTAGCTAACGTCAAGAAGTTTTTTCAGAATGCATGGAGGAGGTTGGTGGAACATTATAATAGAAGTTTCGAAGGATTTAAAAAACTGGTGCATATGCACAATGACATGTCATTTGTCCTTGCTTTGATTTAAGGAAGATTTAGAAGACAGTTGCAAGATTCTTACCTTGACCCTTTTTGTTCTAGAGCCATACAAAACATTTGCATTCTTGTGAAATAAACTCTTCATTGCCTTGTATCATATATTGCATATTATAAGACTGTTGATAAAATAAATATGATCGTTTAGTCTTTCTGTTCAAAGAAGTTGAAGAAGTCGGGCGCTCCTCTCTTTTCCTTGAAGATGGTGTTTTATTTTTTTGTTTGCAGGTTGAGAAGACGGTGTGACGCAACGTGTGCTGGTGGGAGTTCAGCATTCCAGGATGAACTGTACACGATGAACCCGCCCCACCAGTATGCAGCAGCAGCATTAGGTACATTTCATACAGGGATTACAGATCTACATCGCCGCTAATGGCTGAAATATTGCCCAAGTGGCATTAAACAATAACTCACTCACTCACTACAGATCTACATTATCACTTTATGTTACTTTGTCATATTTTGTTCACACTATCTGTGAGAGTACTTTTGCTTATATCTTTTGTGTTGAGTACCTTGCAGAATTCAGATCAGGCACCAGACGTCAGCACTGAAAAAAACAAAATAACATTAGTTGGCCATTGTTTTAGGAAAATGCCATTGTTTGACATCCTTCATATGTTTTCATCAAGGTTCAACCCCCACAAACCAGCCACAGGACATTCCACTACAGAACCTGGGGAACCGTGGCAGCCTCATCTCCACCGCCAGCACCGCCAGTAAACCCAGCGCCCTGGCCTCGCTAGCCAACCTCATAGGAGACTCCACCGCTAACAAGGATCCACTCCCCCATAGGGTCAGGGTATGTACGTTAGGGAATGGTGAAATAAGATGAAAGTCTTCTTCTAATCTTCGTAATGCATTAATTGCTAGAGCTACAAACTAATTATCTTCTGAAATACTGTAGTGACTGATAAAGACAGACATTTAATATAAGTGAAAATATTCATTTTCATTTTCTCCCATATCCTTAAATGTGTAAGCTGTCCCTCGTCTCATCGCAGATTGTGCAGTTAAACCTTTACATAACTAGTTTTTTATGGAAAATGATGATACATCCTTATATTTTGCACAGGTTTGTGACACAACACATGTGTACGACTCCATCAACCTGGGACGGAGGATCGACGTTCAGTGGCCAAATGAGGACTGGCGTCAACACGGGGGTCGCAACACATGGAATGACTGGAGTCCTTATAAGGGCATGGAGGGCACGGTGGTGCATCGGTGGGTGCCAGGTCATCGAGACCCAAACAGACGATCACATGTAGATAAAACAATACTGCTAGTGCAGAACGGTGAACATTTTGTACCAATTGCTGAGAGTGGAATAATGGACCTTGGTGCAGAAGTATGACAGCAAGCAATGACGTGGTGCACAAGACTGTGATAAACTATCTGTTAACCTCCAGACCCATGGCAAGGGAGGTAACTCTCCCTGCAAGCTTGGGCAAGGGAGGTAACCTTATATCAGGGTTCAACTGTCAGCTCTCTTGAGACACCTACATTCATCATCATCAACATGTGGCTCCTACGTAGTGGCAGTGATTGTTTTTAATTTCATATGTGAGAGTGGAAACATGATTGTGATTTTTGTGAAAATGTGTCTCAATTTTGTATGAAAGTAACATTTTCAGTTTGTGAAGATAATGATGCATGAGGTGAGTGCTTTAAACACAAAGAAGGTGCAAGTTTGATTTTGTGGCTTATGTGGGCTTTGTATAGAGATGCTCTGGTTACACTAGCTTTTTGTTCTACTGTCAAACCCTTATGGTTGAGGAAAGAAAACTTGTTGCACTTTTAAGTTAAAAAGCTTATATCGATAAACATCAGATAAACAGCACTTCTGTTTACTGGATACCATCACGGAGTGCTCCGCCAGTCCAAGAAGAACGACTGATCTAAGATTTGAACATGAAGGCTTCGGCTAAAGGAAAATAAGCTGTTTATGAAATTATACATAAAGAGTTTTAGGAATTGAAAGATAAAATGTTTTAATAAGAAATCACAACCTGTCACAGTTAAGCTTGTCAAATATGTTAAATTTTCTGGATGGTTTTGTTGAACAAGTATTATATCATTCACATGGGCAGAGTTTGTGAGCGGACTATGTTTTTTGTTTTGATTGATATTTATTTCAACTTCACCGTGACACTCTGTGATCGCTCGTCAGTCATCATCACAATGATCATCCAGTTGCCAGACATTTCCACAGATTCAAACCTCATAATAGTGTGTATTGTTTTACTCATGAGAAATTATTAATATATATTTTTGTTTTGGGGTTGTATAATCCTTGTTTTCTGTGTTAGTATGAATGCTGCTTATCGGTCATAGTTTTTCAGTCACCATATGGGCAAAGTTTTGAGAAATCACAAGAAATTGCTAGATATATTTTTAATAATCATAAACAATAAGATATTAGCAATCAAACAGTGTTTATCAAAACCTGAATATCTTCACTGTGTTATTTACCATGAAAATAGTTATCATTGAAACTTTGATGAAAGATTTCCCTCTTTTTCATAAATTTTTGTCATTATCAATTCTCAGCCAACAAATCTCAAAATCAGTATGAATAATTTGAGGGAAGAAATATCCAATAAAAATATGTCTTTGGTCTTTGATGTGAATACCTTTTCTTTCTCGTTGACATTCATGCCAAAACTAATGATTTCAAAATAACCGAGGGTTTTTAATCCAAATTACAGGATTGAAAAGATTTTACTGTAACATATCAATATTTTAAAGGTTAAGATAGCATTTTGCTTGTATATTGTTGTTATTCTCCATGCTATTTTTGATTATTGATGATAGTCCTGGGGCCAAACCCTCGTCTCCTTAGCCCACCTTGGTGAGGCAAGAGAGAAAAACTATGGTGGACCATACAGACCTACCAAAGATATCAGCCATTGTCTTGGACAAGCGTTCTTATCTACTTTGTCAGTCATTGTTGTTCCATTCTATTGACGGTGAAGATAATTTGCGACACTTTGATTCAGAGACCAATGTCGACTTAGTGCCTGGTTTCACCTCAGTCTCATCATGTCTTATTTCCGGGTGCTTCATCTATGGTTTGCTCATCCCATTCTTCAGGGCAACATTTTTGAATATTTTATTTAGTTGAAGTGATATTCAGTTAACAGCAATCAAAACCAGGGCAGTTGTTCAACTATGTCACCAGTGGGGCTGCAGATGGCTTCTCTGCTGAGTAAAGGACGACAACCTCACATATTATATAGTGAGATTACAGACTTTTTAATGACTGCAAAACTTACATGATCAAAGATCTATTGGATTTTTGTTCTCTAATAACACTTATTGTTTTACCAATGATATGTACATTGTTCTTTTAAGATAAACATAGACATATTCTTTGTAACACATTTCATAGAGTTTTAGAAGTCAATGTTCATGTATTATCAGTTTTTCAGTTTTTTTTATAGAATGGATCAATCATGTGAGAAAATTGTAAAAGAAGATCTAAACAATATTGATATGGATTTGAATACATTTACATGAAGATCAGGTAGAGCTAACTTTCACCAGAACTTAATGAAAACTTTCTCATGAGCTATGTTACAAACATCTATAATATCATAATTTTGTAACAATCTGAATCTTTTGTAACTATGCAACCAAATGAATAATGTAGATGAGTATGTTTGAAGTTACCCAGCTGCTCGTGGTTTTCGCTATATATATTCAACCTCTCCTCCCATTGGGGATATACATTATTGTTACGTCAAAGATATTTTCTTATGTTGATTCCAAAAATGTTAGGTTTTGCAACTATATAAAGTTTGTGCCTCTGTTCATTATTCTGATCATTCAATGATTTTTGTATATAAGAACTTGTGAATGAAAGTATGACATGGATATCAAGTACTTTATCTCGACTTGCATCAGCTCTACACCATAATGAAAGTCATTTCTGTAAAATACAGAACAGTGACTTAAGAACCTTTATATTCAAAATATGAAAATGTCACAAAATGAATCCCTTAGGTTTTCAGGAAATAGAACAAAAGATATTGTAACTGACCTTTTATTGGATTTGAAGTGTAAAGTTAGATATTTACATGAAAGGATGTTGTAGACACAACCTTGAAGAAATATTAGCCTTATGTATAATCTACAGTTATTTCAGTGAGGTGGCTAAAATTGTGGTCTTGAACATAATAAACTTCCTAAATATAAGCCTCATATAATTTCTCGCAATTCAAAAGTTACTTAATATCATGATTCTGTGGCCAAAATGATTGTCTTAGGCCTTCTGACTTTCTGGGATAAGGTAACTTGTTTTCATTGTCATAAACATGATTATCTGTGTCTTGGAAAGGTTTCCTGGAGAAGCTAGGAGGGGTGGAAGTATGTACACCATGATTCAAGCAATACACAACATCTACCATCTTCAGTGCAATATCACCAGTGACTGCTTGCAGGTCGAGATAAGGTCAGGTTTCAGCTCTTGTTGAACTACATGGACTGTTGATCATCTACGCCTCCTCGTCTATCTTCCTAGTCCAGTCTTTTACTTAACACTGCTCAGTATTATGCACCTGTTTTGAGAATCATGAATTATTATCCTGTAAAATATCTTTATCCGTTTTGAATCAACAATCATGACATCCTTTTCTCATAGCTTAATTATTAAGGAGGTGAGACCTGTATCACGAGTCTTTGTTACTACTAAAAATAACATCGATTTATAATTATTTGAAATAAATTAAATATTTTTGCAATATTGATAGCTGCACATCAAGTTTTTTTTAACATTTGAACTTAGGCCCATATATTCCTCATCCTGATCAACTTCATGAAGTTCTCATGTGAACAAATCAGCATGTATGAAAAGTGCATAATTCCTGCAAAATTACATTTTATACTTGTGAAGTATGTTGTGACTGTACACTGATGTAAATATAGATTGTAAGGTGTACAGTGAAGTACCACAAATGAAAAGTGGTCTTTGTCAATAAATGTCGGACATCAATAGATTCTGTTCTCTATTCTTCATAGATTATTTTCTCCATTATTTCATAGCAGTATGTGCTTGCTTCTCTAATAGAACTCTGTCCACCTTCATTTGCAAAGTGAATCTGCCCTTCAAAGAACAAAAACCAAAATTTACTTAAAACTGCATACCACATAGTGCAGAACAAGCTTATTCTTAGACCAGAACGGCCGGGGGCTGGACCATGCCAGAACGGCCGGGAGATGGACCATGCCTGAACAGCCCAGGGATGGGCCATCCTCCATCCCTTTGCATCATCTGTACACATTCCACTATTCCAAAACTGGTTAAACCCCAAAAGCAGAAGTTTTGTTTGGAGGCATCTTACAACTAGTGCATGAAAGTTTGGTCCTTCCCGCCTAAGATATACGCATGGCAGGCAATGTACATTCAGCAACTTCTCAAAACCAATGGATACAAGCAGAATAATATCTAAGTTAATTTATTGTTAAGACTGAAGGTGGGCGAATGAAGTTAATATATCTAAAGTGTCTTGACTCCCCTTCAAATACAATCTTGGCATGGGGTGCTCCCTCAAACTTTCTTTAGACTCCTTCCAAAAATGCAGAAATGCCAGGAGGATCATCTTCCTTGTGGACAGTTTTATTCATCACCATCATGGTCAAGATCACTTCAGGAGTGCATTGTATAGTTCCAATATAGGAACTTTCTTTTTTAACCCTCATAAGACTTACAAACTCAACTTGCACTAACTACCATTGGGTCCAAGAGACCCCAGAGAGTTTATGGCACAGGTGGCATCAAAGTTTCACTACACATTTTGCCAAAATTATGCTCAACTGTATTTTATGAAGTATATCATATTTTCAAATGATCCAGGCCATGATATTTCAAAAAGAAATAATCTTAGGTCTTTTTAAGGCTAGGTGTCTTTGAACCTTTCTATATATATATGTTTTTTAAAAACTGTTAGTGTAATTGAAAAATTAAAACATAAATTTTTCAATCATTTTTATATTCAGTTCATTCAAGACACATTTCAGATATGCATCAAAAGAGATTTACAATTAAAACTGACAAAAATTTTACCATTTGTGACCTTTTTAACGCTGGGGTCACTAAAAGCCATAAGCCAGTAAAAAACAGTATTTACAAAACAACTTTCAAAGTCAAACAATAATATCTTTAGGTAAACCAATTTATTTCCCTTAATGTAACAGTGTATAAACTAACTTTCCCCCATTAGAGCTTTAGATCTGTTATTTGCATCAAGTTTAATCAAACCTTCAAGTGGCCCTAACACAAAAAAGATTTAGGAATCAGCTTTCAAACTCAAAAGTATCATCAGGTGTATTTACAACCAAAATTTCATTCATCAAGATGTAAGTTTTGGAGGAAATGTGTCCCTGTTGGACCATCAGCCATGTAATTCAGACAAAAGTTCAAGGGCCATAACTCAGTCAAAAATAACAGCTTTCAAACTCGATCAAGTGAATCATCAGGTGTTCCCATAACCAAAATTTCATTCATCTAGATGTAATAGTTTCCAAGAAACTTGTCCCCATTGCAGAATCAAGACCTGTCATTTGTACAAAGTTCAATAACACATTCAAGGGCTCTGTCAAAATTAATATTTGGGAATCTGCTTTCCAATTTGATCATTATCATCATTAGGAGTACTCGCAAAAAATGTTTTGGTCAACTAGGTGTAACAGTTTTCAAGAAAACTTACCCCCATTGCATGCCTTGGAACAAAGTCCAAAAAGTGATGTTTCCATAGAAATTCAAGAAAGTTGTAAATCCGCATGGGCTTTAGAGAAGATCATGTTTACCAAGTGTGCAAAGTTTGGTTGATATACACCCAACAGCTTTTGAGAAAATGGATCGGTCGAAAGGACAACTATATACCCTCGATTACTTCTTAGTGGGGGTATAATGGTTGATGTAAGTATAAACTAAGCAGGGTTCAGTCAGATAACTATATTCATGTGTTACAGCAACAGACCCCAATAAGACCTGTGAGGTTTAAGGATTATTGAGATAGTAAGTAGGAATTAAAGTGCCGTCAGCTTTATTTCACCATGTGGATGTTCTATTCAAAAGTGAGTACAAAGAGAAGTAACAGGAGGAAAACAGGAGGGTGGAATGAATGATAAAGTGAAAAACTGCAGAATTTCCTCCAGACTTCTTTTACCTGCCCATCATGGTTTTAACATTATTAATGTGGAAGTTTCTAGGGGATGGTCTGCGATGCCTCTTTATGGATTTGACCTTTCCGAAATTTTCATTTCATAATTACCATTGGCAAAGAACTTGATAGACAGCTTTGAGTTAAAGAGTTAAAAATAAAGTTTTTGGGAAGTGACGTCTGAAATGTTCCAAAACATTCAGAAGAGGTATTACATCCTCTCAGTTGCTGACTTGAATATTGTGTGTGTAACTGTTGTGCAAAAGGACTCAGGTCATTGCTATAGCAATTAGTGTACAATGACTTTCACCATAGAAGTCACAACATAGACAATAAAAAAAAAAGAACACTTGTTGCTGTTCAAACAAATTATTACCTTTATTGGCCAAAAATTCAATGTACAATGCAACATCATCTCCAACACACATTGCACTGCTGGGTGAAGCGAGGAGAAATATACAGCTAGTTATTGTCAGTGACATACATTCTCATCTTAACACCTCGCTATGTCTAACAATCGGACAAACACTGAAAATAATTAGTCTTCAAATCACTGAGTCTAGTATTTCCCAGAAACATATCATATATATATCTTGATTTTTACAATATAATACAAATTCACACGACATGGCATAATACAATAAACGTTCTTGTGAAGACAGATGCTGCCATGCTTAACCTTGGTATAGCCTTTGAATCATGTCTCATCTATGTAAATGTGATGATATCGGCCCCACTCTGTCTTCTCTCTGTGCCCATACCTCACACTGGTTAATTTATGCATGAGAAAGCGGCAAACATGAATCCTTCTCGACAAAAATAGAGTAAACAAGCAATCCTGAGGAGTCAAGTTTAAATCACTACAAACCTGTGCATATCGGATCATATATCATCATGAGCTGGTGGTCGGTGGTAGAGAAATAATGGCAAATGAGGTCGTCTAGCAATGTGTTTACAAATATGTCACTCATTTCCCCACCTCAATCTGCGACAATGTATTTGGAAAGCAATGAAATGAAGATAATATTGGTTCATTCACAATGCATGACATGCCGATCAGACCAGACGAGACCGCCACCCGACCACACTTGTAGTGAGATGCGGTTGATTGCAGGTGCCTGGTACGAGTGTAGGCAGACCATGTCAGTTCAGTCTGAAAGCTGGGAGACTCAGGGTACAAGTACAAATAGGCATCAGGTCAGTTGTAACTCTTGATCTCAGGTGCAGAAGGACAGGTTTTTCAGGAAGGTAATAATTATAAGAAACAGTCTTCAAATTAATTATAAGTTTTCGCTTTAACTTAAATTACGAAACTTTTACTTCATCAAGTCAAGATGCAAATTGATCAAAACAAGGGTATTTAGATTCCAAGCCTGCACTTTCAAGTATCGAAGATCAAACAGTGGCGCGGGTAAGGCAGATACAACAAGTGGTAGAGGTGACAGTCACATTGTGATCAAGTGGCGAGACTGACGGCGACAGACGGCTAGGCCGTGTGGTTATGAGGCATGTAGGGTCTGCTGCTGGAGACTGATTGGAACGAGCTGATGGATGCAAATATCTGCCTTACCTTGCCACAGGAGCTACAGAACAGGACAAACACAAAGTCATCTGGAAGCGAATAATTGACGAGCAAGACAACAGCACAAACATATCTCATTATTGCATCACTGGTATATTGTTAACATAGCTCACAAGAAACATGGTGGATTGACAGTTCAATAGGTTATAGCACAATTGAAATTGCAACTAGACAGTTGAAGTATGTTGAAGCAACCTATTGACTTGTTCTACTGACAGTGTACATGCTAGATTGACTAGCCTAGCCTAGCCTCACCTTTTGCTCTTTCATAACGAGAGGGCAGACACCAACTGTCTTGGTTTGAGATTGGAGTGCTACACACAATCATCTCATAAATAACACAAAGTGACAATGCATGTAAATATCCCATGTCTTTCTTTAATATATTACTGTTACACAATCAGTGGCTTACTGACACCTCAACACATATGAAAGACTTCTTTGTCCAGTGTTTGAAGGTTGAGACTGTGAGTTGATTATTGAAAGCTGCATACTATGTATATATATGCATAATTCCTAATGCTGATATTTCTCAAGCAATTCCTCGGGAAGGTGTGATCAATCAACAGACTAAGGTGAACATTACTTATCATACAGAGACACAATTTTCATCCAAGTTAAAAATCTTTAATGAGACCCCTTAATTACAGACCTAATTAGCACTTGATGATTTTAGAACAAAACTGTAGAAATAAAATAAAAACATTGCAATCAAAAGAGACTACATGTTGATGTGGCATCTCAAATCAAAAATCAAGTAACAAAAAATCATCTTTTTGTACATTGTTCATTCAGGAATACACCATATTGTGACTACAAGCATCCCCGATTCCCACTGATGACTATTCTGGAATATCTTTTCATCTATCTGTGTATGAACAGGACAAAGAGCTTTATCCAAAACAGCTGCCTCGGAGACGTACCAATAGACTGACAGACAGACAGGTGGGCTAACAGGCAGTTATTCAGGCGAGTTTTGATTTAGCAGTATTGATTGATGGCCTGTCTGATAGCACCTGAACAACAGGCTATACGTCCACCTATAGAGTCAGCCTTTCCGTCAGTGACACCGTCCGTCCGCTAGTCTGTGCGAATACTGGCAGAGCCAGTCGGACTAGTGGCATGAGACAGCAACAATGGTGGGCGGGAGGCTAGCCGATGCTGGAGAGAGGAGGAGGACACTGCTTTCTTCTTTCACGGTACACGCACGCGTTTATCAGCAGAGCGGGTTAAAGACATTCCTTCTGAAACAGCAGTTGTACAGTTAGCTAGAAAGGATCCAAACAGTACGGCATTCAAATCAGAGAGCATGGGACAGCCTAACTGCCCACAATGCCCTACTGAGAAGAACTTCTACAACCTTACTGTTCAGTACATTTTGAAAGTGTGGATAAAAGAATATTTTTTGCAGGCGTAAGTTAATAATTTTTTCTCAAGTATGTTTCTATAAAAAACAATAAAATTCTATCTCAATTATACCTCTATTGAACTAAAACAGAAAAGTTCTTAAAAAATTGAAAATTTCTACATAACTTAAAAACTTAATGCATAGCTCATTGGAGAACTTCTTGTTTTTAGGATATTACTGGTGAGTTTTCAGTAAAGAACAGCTAGGTAAGTTGAGGCAGGGTGGTCGAGGGCAGAATGCTGTGTTAGTGGGAGACAATGGGGAACACCTTGGAACTACAAGTCAAGCAGTTAGACACTCCAGTCACCATCGTGCACCTAGATGTATTACTGAATGAGCAGTTGTCAATTGCAGTCACATCATCATGCATAATATACTGATAGATATAAGGAAAGTGTTACTTTTACACAGATTTTGTTCTATAAAGGCATAGAGATTGGATACTTGATGACTGATGTACCATACACATGTGAAGAATACATTTTTCTCTACTAATGTGAGATGTAATTCAACAAGTTTTGATGCAGAAACATTGACAAAGAACACATGCTTTCATCTATACGAGAGGATATCCGAGATCACTTACAAGTTTTCTAATATCAAATAATAAACAACTGTGCAGAATCTCTTCTTATCTAATCATGAGTCTCTAAAAGATATGAACATGTTAAGGACTATTATACAAATGTAAATAACAATTCAAGCAACAGTTCATAAAATAAGACATTGATATTGAACTGCTGGCGAGTTCTGCTAGAGCACATCTCAGTTAGGGTTACTGACAAGTTTCAAACCTTCTATTCACTCACACCTTAAAACAAGGCAGGTTACTCTGGCAATAGACATTTGTTGAGTTGATTTTCTCTATTCACAAACTCAAATTTTAGATATTAGTTGACTTCAAAACAAAGGAATTTTAAAAAACTATAAGTATGCTGTTTTACATAAGAGCGATGACCCTTGAAAATTTTTACTTTTATTTCTTTCATTTTTTCAATAAGATAATCAATTGGAGCAAATGACACTGAATCTTCAAATGAAATCAATGCATAAGATAATGAACAAATAACCTCTCTCCTAAAAATTCATATTTGATTTGAAGTATTTGGATTATCTGCTCTGTGGTTTCAGTGGTTTTCACTCTTGGGAAGGAGGATTAGTTGGTAAGCACTTCACTGGGAGTTCAGAACCAGGCAGGGTTCAGAGAAAGCTGGACCTGTTAGTCAAGATAGGACTACCCTATGTAAGTATCATTATGTAGGTATGTAGGCAGGTAGAAAGGTAGACTTTTAGACTCGACTGATTTTACAAGCAGCAGCTGCAGCACCAGTCTTACTCACTTCTTGATCTTCACCCGGCCGCAATCTGTTGTAAGTATTCTCTATGAATCCTTTCCTGAAAACAAGCACATGTTTTATTATTACATGATCTGAAAACACTTATAAAATGAGGAGACAATGATTATCTTTTATTAATTGAGTTGCCATCCAAACTATTTGAAAATTAGATAATAAACAATCAAAAAGTTACCATATTACTATACAAACAACAAACAACGACTAAAACTTTAAAACAAGAAATGAAAAGGAGACAAAAATATAGACCAATATCTCTAAAATGATAATTTCACATCCTATTGAAGAGCATGAACTTGATACCAGACATGTGCTTCAGCTTGTTTGAGTTGAGACTAGATTCTACCATCTACTATCTACACAAAGGGAGTCCATGCGCGTGAGCTCAATGGACGGATTGACTTCATCGCTGGGACACGCCACGGTGCAAGTGTCGACTCAGAACAGATAGACAGACAGATGGACAGCATCATTGACAGCTTAGCGTACATTACCACTTACTTTGCGGCCAAACCACCCCCTGGGGGAAAGCTGTCATCTAACTCGGTTGAAAGCATGTGTATGATGTATGGGAGGTCGTGGTTGTCAGGGGATTCTTTTAAAAGTAACTCTGAAAGCCACAACAAGATCAAATTGTAAGTATAACAGAAATCAAATCAAATAAATACATGCAAGGATCACTGCAAAATAAGGAATGTGGCAAAAACTTAACCGTGTACCACAAAACTTCACCATCTTCAACCATGCACTTTCATCAAACTGGCATATTTTAATGTGAAATATTTTTAAAAGATACTTCTGAAAGACTTATTGATTCATTCACCTTACAATAGCTTCAAAGCTACAACAGTGGATGGATGGACAAGATATATTTTACAAAGGTTGACAGATTAGAGTAACAAACAAAAGCACAATCTAATGAGGGTTTTCTGGCTACAACTTCACACAACTACTCAGCACAAATCAAGATACCTTTTATTTTCGCCTCTATTTTTGCCTCTAACTCTTGTTCCTTTTTTACTGCGGCTTCACACACTTTCGGTGCACCTTCAAAGGCTACTAGAACAATGCTCATATTGTCTCTGCTCCCCTGCAACACAAAACACACAACATAAGCTTTTATTTCAGTATCACAAACCTGTAACTTTACAGTTATTTTTACCTCTGTCATGACATTAACTGAATAATGTGTATCGATTTTAGAAAAAAACAGTTTATTAAAATCTGTAGAACATCAGTTTTCAAGTTGAGCAGGGGAATTAAATAAGAATTTCAGTATAAATTTTGCACAAACCTTATATAGACAGGTATCAACAACAGAATTGCTAACAGCTTCCAGACTGTCAGTTATCTTCATTCTATTTTCAACAAAAGCACAAAGTTCTTCGTTGCTCATAACATCCCATATGCCATCACAGGCAAGAACAAGAAACTGATCCTCGGGACTTCGATCCTCTATGAAAATTTCTGGCTCAGGCGACACTAATTGTTCACAAGGACCCTTCCCTTCAACATTTTTATATTCAAAGTCTCCTAACGCCCTAGATACAGCTAAAGAACCATTGACTCTCTGAATCATAACACTGCCACCTGCATTCTGAATTCTTTCTTTTTCTTCAGGATTAACAGGCTTGTGGTCTCGAGTCGCAAAGGAACACTTGCCGTTGCGGCACAACACTGCCCTAGAATCTCCACAATTAGCGAAGAAGATATGCTGTGGGGAAACAATACAACACACTGCCGTCGAGCCACTCTTATCCTCGCCACTCTGCATTTCCGGAATTGCCCGCATCTTTGTGTCCAACTTGAGGAATCCTGTCTTGATACCCTTCTTGACATCCTCAAGCGATGGCTGAACTTCTGTGCCGTCTGTAACATCCAGCTTTCCCTGGAAGTCTTCGTTAGCTATGATATGCTCGAGCAGCTCTTCAGCACAATATGCCGAGACCTTGGCACCTGCATGACCATCGAAAACAGCAAAGAATGACCAATCTTTTAAGCCATAAGGCAGACCAATAACAGCAGTGTGAGCGTCCTCCATCTCGACTCTCCATCCCTGCATGCTGCACAGTCCATAACGCAGCCCATTGCCCATGCCACCTTTGTTCTGTTTGTCAGTCTTTGGTTTATCTAAGAAAGCCCCCATTTTTAGTCCTGAAAAAAGTGAAGTGATTGATTGAGCAAATAATCTCTGTACCAAATTCAACAGTATCTAACAGTGTTACTAAATAATATGATTGTTATCAAGACACTTAAGGTAAAATATTGCTTTCTTTTTAAAAACTTAATCATCATATTACTACTTTTAAAGATGCATAACTGTTTTAATTAAAAGAAAACTGTACTTTTTTATTGTCAATGTTTGAATTAATAATTTTTGTAATCTTTTCTACTGTTGATTGAAAATGATAAACCTAAAGCTAGTGTTAACTTTGCTTTTGTGGCAAACTACAAAATCCTAGGCGATTTTTTATGATTGGTTTAATCAGAAAAACTTTACAAGTTTTTATGGATTAAAATTTCTTTAGCAAGGGGAAAATTTAGCAAGAGGTGTAAGTTGAAGATAACCTTATGTAATAGTTACACATTCAATTGGTAACATTTAAAAGATTTTTTTTCCTTACCGAAATAATGGATAGATATATTCTTATTTCTTCAGAATAATGTTATGGAAATCATTTCCAGTGTAAATGACAATAATTTGGACAAAATATTACATTATTCGACAGTTTTTCTATGACCAAAGTGAATGTAAAAAGGGACAAACCGCTGAAGACAACCTTGTAGTAAGGTTAAGAATTTATCAAAAAATTGCCATATCATGCTATGCCACTTAACACTTGCATACAATGAAACAAGGAAATTAATTTATCAGAATGTTACCACTTCCTCTTGTTTTAGTTTTTTTTTACAAATATTCATTCTACCTAAAAATAAAATTGAGATGTTTGACTCCTAAAAACCAAATGCAAAACTGTACATTGACGATCAACGATTCAAAAATAGTCTTTATTGGCCTAGATCCAACTTGGTTACAGAGCTAAACAAACCTCTGAATAGACCTCGTACACACTTTGACATTGTCTGATAAAGCTTACCTTATTGAAGATATTGTTAAACACTAATTCACAAAAAAGCACAAGCTATGTCACATAAGTGGGAGTATGCAAAAGAGGCGGGTTTTGATATTAGAAAAGCAAATGGGCGAGCGGTGGTATCATCGCGTCGCTTATGACCTCGAACTGAACATGTAGAGGCGTGTGACTAAAGCAAGATCTTGAACACAACGTGCATGAAAGTCATTCATATAAAATCGTTGATTTGTTCGTATGCTTACCTTGACAGATTACCGCCTGTCACCTTAGTTCTCCGTACAGATAACTGCTAACCTCTACACCATTAACAATATTGACGCGATAACAGAAACTGTGATCAAAGTATCAACTGCAGCTCACAGCCGCCATGCCTCATAACATGACGCGAAATTTAGAGATCTATAAACATAACTTAAGTAAATCGGTACAGACTTCTGTTGTGACAAAATATGTAACACGACTATTGATGATACATGGATAAAAGAATAAACATAAGAAACTTTCCGCACAGAAACATGCGAAATGTTTGAACTTCGACAAACATAAGATGGCGGATGTCCTAAACTGAGCATGCGCGCATTGGAACCCGGATGATTTTTCTAAAGATAGCACAATATGATATGACGTCATTTCAGACAGATAAGCGTAATTTAGTTGATTTTTAAAAAATAATCGTTGCGCTTGTGTTTGAGGGGATGAAGGCTAAGAAACTAGACAGCAAACTCATGCATTTTTAGCGCATAAAACTCTGGAATTGCGACAAATTCCACGAACAGTTCCATGCGTCTCTGTATTCTGTAACCATGGAAAAGCATACAATGTTGTGTCTCTATGTTGAAGTAACGTTCGAACTACTAATAAGTTCAGAGACTACTTGATGTTGACGCAAGAATCAATTGCACGATTATTTATCCCATCCTGAGGCTGGAAATTTCTTATTGTTTTTCTCTTCTTTTTGTGTGGGACAATTAATTATCTAGCCTTTAAACGAATATTTTGTATTTCTTTACAATAGTTTTGGTGATAAGGAACGTTTTGAAGAAATACGAACTTTTGTAATTAGAAGTTTTGTACAGAAATAATTAAGTGAACGATGATATAAACAAATTGCATTATCTAAACGTTCAGCAAAGACCAATTCAGGTTTACTTACCGTCTGCTGAAAATTCATCATACAACACATTGAATGTTAGATCTGCGATCACAATAACTTCAAATCTAGACGCAATAAATTTGAACTGAAGTAAGGTTCCCATCGAAACCATAGTTTATTATAACTGAATCATGATTTTGTTGCCGAAAACAGCGTATCAATAGTGATATTTAAATGTTTATGTTACAAGACACAGGTTTTATGGACTTAATTACATGTTCATTTACTTAAATTTCATTAATCTATTCTTATTTGGATTCTTTAGCATTTTGAATCAACCAGTAATATAATTGATTCTAAACTTTCTGTTGTTAATTTCATTACCATCAAAATATGTTTATACATTTTCAGGAATTGTCCAACGTTGACCCAATTTTAATGAAATCAGGGACATTCTTAATTAGAGTGTCCCTGGCGAAAGATGTAAATAGAACAAAAATGCAATGTTAATAAGATACATTCAGCATGCAGATATAAAACTTGATTTACGCATCACGTTGAGATGTTTTAAAATCCACCTGCAAAGTCATCCTCGATCACCCATGGAGGAAGGTTTGGTTGCACGTTTACTTATAAACATAAAGAATAAATATATATCTCATGATTTTATTTTACATGCAAGATAATCTTTTTAAATCAATCCTAGGAATTCCTACGTACGCAATTTCTGTTAAGCTACGCGAATACATTTCCCTACCCCAAATTTTTAAAATGTTCACACAAAAATTGCCGCATGCATTTAATTCGTTTGATTCGTGACACCTTTTTCTTCGACTACCAATAATCGGGTTGAGTATTGAGATGTTTTACTCTCTAAAACCTTTAATAGAGATACGATATAATGGAAAGTATCGAACGTTTTGCACTTGGCAACCCAGCCTGCCTGCAACGTGGTATATGCTAAACTCAATTAACTTTTAAGTATATACAATATTCCAATAACGGGAACTCGGAATTGTATAATACCAACCAGAGGGTCTCAATTCTTTTGCGACAGCAACTTTACTGACAATGTTATCATCTTTTATGATTAGAAATTACTTAGAAACTAAACTCATAAAAACAATGGTAGCATTGAAACGTATTACATAAACATGTGAATGTATTTGTTTTTGTTATCTAGTTTGTGACAATTTTATATATCTGATTAAGAAGTAAGATAAATTAAGTCCAGTTTTTAAAAACAATATTAAATGTGTGTAAAAATATAATAATTATTCAGGTTTTAAACTGATAAAGGCTTTGTTTGAATGAAAAAGTGACTCGATATTAAGATAAATGTATATATATTTAACCTATATAATGTTATCGTCCATATCCACTGACCTCGATCAATTGATATCTCTCACCAGCTTTACGTTATGAAATGTAAATTGCATTGTCCTAAGAATAGTAAGTTTAATGCGTATATTCGTCATCTGATTTAAAACTATCACTATCAGTGACCTACTTACCCACTATACGTCCCAATCAACCAATCAGCTTGTCGTCAAAGAGAAAAAGTTTACTTCCTTTTAGTATATAAAACTTTAAACAAATCTTCATAACACCATACGTCATCCCACGTGAAAATATTACTCACTTCAACCAAATGACAAGAATGCTATAATTTCATCAGAAAAATACCAAACTAGTTTCGTTTTGTCACAACTATATATAGAGAGTCAAATTAAACACATTCAAAGATATGTATATACTCATATATATATATATATTTACGTTCACCAGATCCACTAATCCACTTTCGGACAGAGGTCACTGTAGTGTCATGAAGCTTTAGGGTCTACTGTTTGTTTTGCACACATTTCATGCATGTATATGCAATACACGCGGTTTCCACGTCATACCTATATTTAGCATCACAGTATGCCGATCCCATAGTAATTAAGTGAAGTGTACAAAGTAGAGATTTTAATAGCTCATTAGGATATATATTTTGTTAATAGCGTATAATTCTCTTTAGACAAAATTGTAAAAGCGAAATTATTTATTTGCAAATATGTTTAATTCAAGGTTAAAACGGATTTCAGACGGACCGATTTGAATCTATAGTATGTAACAAATCATGCCAACTGGTTTATTTAAAGGTCATTGAAAGGACAACACATTTTATGTTGCTATTAAAACTGATATTAAAAAATAACTTAAACTGACACTGAGTATATTTATATTTCATGAAGTTTGTATGCGGCTTGAATAGAGCCAAAATATCATGTGACCCGACTTAAGTTCAAATTGCGTATCTAAAGTTGCATCTCTATTTCATTTTCTCGTTTTCGATTTTAAATTGAAAAACAGCCATAACAGAAGTAAGGAGTCGAAATTCAGCGTCCCATGTACATGTATATGTGTTACATTACCTTCTAACATATACCAACCTCTATTTCTTGTTCTGTCTTCTATAAATAAGTTTCCAAACTTACGTTTGAGGAATTGACGCGTGCCACTGTCCGGTTCTCGATTATAAATCTCGACCTTTTTCTTGTTTATTGTCACTATGCAAACTGATAAGCACTGAGATGTTAATTTTCAGAAACAACTAGACTACTTGTCGATGAAATAAAACCATTTACATTATACCCTGTGTCCCTTTATATAATTCAAACTGAACTATTTGGTCCTTATGACACAACTCGTGTTGTTTATTTTCCAGATATTCATTCAAAATTCGTTTATCAAACTCAAGCGATGACTATGGTTTTGAACCCGTCGAGCACAGGAAAAATGGACTTTACCTAAAACTAACCAAATCAGCGACGGTAACAAGAGTTGCTTCCCCTGGGTCGTCAGCTTGTGTAACCATTCTGCACTGTGGAAGACAGCATTCTGAAATGTCACGTGTGCTAAAAGGGTTAATATTTGCAGCAGTATTTCCAGCAGCCGGTTATATATTGATGAAAGCTACAGCTCCATCAAATGAGGAAATGGAAAGAGTATGGCAGTATTTCAACTTTCAGAGAGTGATAACAAACTCTTGAAGGAGTTCCAAAATGTGCTGTCATGTAGATTCAAGTTTCTTTATGTACACTTACTGTAATTAATTTCCCAGTGTTATTCTTAATTGTCCCCTGCACTGTACACTCGTTTATTTATTGTTTATTTATGAATATAAGCCGAATGTATAATCTGTAACCTGCATACGATTTAAAACGTGTTTGTTGTTAACGGAAGCTGTAGTAAAATCACCGAATTCTCACTATGAAGTAATAGTTTCCACAAAATAGATATATATTTTGTCTTCTAACTTTGTTACATTCCAATTGTATCGATCTCAACAATAAACAATTTAAATAAAAGATTTTGTGCTGATGACGTGAACTGAAAATATATGATATAAACATAAATGTGAATCAGTTAAGGAAAATTAAAAGTCCAATAAAGACAAGTTTTCCTTTTTCATTCCAGCGAATGCAATATGCAGACAAGGTAGAATTGGCGGAAACAAGGAAACGGAACAGAGAGTTTATGAAAGTTTTACAACAATCAGCTGGTATAACAGATGAAGAATTAAAGAAAAAGAAAGGATGATATCAATTCATACATGTTGCATAGGACATAAAGTGACATTCATGTGTACATATAGTGTGTCTGTGTGAGTGTGGAAGATGCAGATATAGGACTTAACAAAGGAGGAAAACAGACAATATCATAAATGCGAGTTGGTGACGGTCGCCAAATTACGGTAATCTACAATATCCATTGTAAATCACGGTTTCCAAGAATAATACCATTTTAGAAGAAATTAGATATATTTATATTCTAAAGAGCTAAAAATGATGGTTTTAGCTGCTGGTGTTGTTAAGGATGTTTTAACATTGTGATCATAATGTTCCTTGTATACAATAAAGTATAAGATACTTAGTGTAGTGTAGCTGAATAAAAATTAAATCCTTTAACAAATGATGAATAATTCTGTGAAAGAACTGAGATATGAAATTTTGAATTTCACAATAAAGAAGTTGTTAACCAGAAAGTCTTGTTTCCTGATGTTATCACTCCTAATTGCCCTTTGAGCTCTTGAAATATAACTTCAAAAGAATTTAAGGAGCCACTCCGTGAGTTGTTGGTGTCATATATGCCAAACTTAATCAATGGTGTCAATTGATCGCGAAGTATCCACTGTTACCAAAAAGACACATTTTAAAGCTTATTGTTTTTTTTACAATGACTATATGAAGGTACAACGTCGCAATTATGATCGAAAACCGGACCGTGGTGCGCGTATAAATAGTCAAATGTAATTTTGGAGACTTATCTAAAACAGCCAGGAGGGCAGTTAGGAGTTGATAGTGTTTGTTAGGTTATATAACTAGTATCCATGTATATTGGATGTGATATCTTCACCTCTGTGCATTTATAAGACTGTTTTTAGATTTTCATTGAAAACCAGTATTTGTCATATACATGTCTGTTGAACATGAAAAGTTAGATGTTTTGATTTTATATCACCACATATGACATTTAGGTTCGTTTCAAGTGTAAATAATATGTTATGAAAATCATGGAGTTGGCTCTTTAAAAAATAAAGCAATTTGCTCTACAGCTTATCAGTTACTAAATTATTTATTACCTCCAAGGTTGAAGATTTTTCCAATGAATAAGTTGTCTCTATCACAGTCGAGACAGCCACCAAGTTTATTAAGAAAAATAATTCATCATGTGTTGGTTCACTGGCTTATAAATGGTTTGATGTGTACAATTTTAACTTTATACTACACTTGAAATTGAACTTTCAAAACATTTATTACCCAGTGAACAAACACATAAAATGTATTTCTTATATAAGGGAAGTTTTGAAAATTTCAATTAAATGCAAAAACAAATTACAGCAAAACAACTGATTTGACTTCTATGTAACAGGCAATAACATCCGCCCACATAACTGCAGCTTCACTGAAGTGAGATCAATATCAAAAAGAAGGTGGCAAAAAAAGATAATGAAAATTATCTAATTAATTTTTAATATGTCAAAATTCATAAATGGTGTTATTTTATTGGCAAGTAATCGATGTTGCTGAAAATTAACATCTTGGTGAATATCAGATAGAATAGTGACAATAAAGAGGAAAAAGGTCAAGATTAATGATTGAAATCCAGTCTGATTAAAATTTAAAGTTAAGGAGTAAATGTTTCAAAATAATGCCTCTACTGAGATGTTAACAAGATCAATCATTAGCTGTCCTCTACACACCAGACTGACAACATCCTGTAAAGGGGCGTGTTGTGAGTTAGGTTTGCCAATCACAGCTCCTTCAGTATCAGGAGCTAAAGGCAAGTAACTCCTTTGAGCCATTCTTTATACATGATTGCCATCATTCTTTTTAAACAAAATAGTCACTGGCTCTGTAGCTCATGAGTCTTTCTTAATTAATAGTATTGGGTCAAAGACTTGCATAGAAAAATATATGAATATTATGAAATAAGTCAATACACATGCCCAGCACTGGCCAGCTGCCCTAAAAGAGCTAACACTGGAAAAGCAGTCTTCATCAATTGCTTGCCAGCATCTTCCAATGCATGGCCTGTTCTTACGCCAGCCATAAGACATTTCCCATACTTTCTACAGCGTCTGATCATTATAGTTCAATAAGAAATCATATGAGAATTGAAACTTTTTGCCAAAGAAGATGCAGAATTTTGACTGGCTGGCAGCAAGTTTTTAATAAGCCAGTGATGGAGACTGGTGTAGCTATGCGGGGGAACATGGCTAGCCAGGTTATCTTATGTTTTAGTTTGAATGTTATTTGTGCTAGACATGAATTTGAATCCTTTGAATCATTTGAATCCTTTTCACCCCAACAATATGATTAAAATTGAACTTATAACAATGCTTTTTAAAAACTGTAGCCATTTTCTTTTGCACCCCTACCATGAATTGTGCAACCCTGCCATGCCCTTACTTTCGGGGTAGAACAATGAAATTTACACATCTCAATCTCTTTTTTATAAAGTTACTATTCTCTAAATTTTAGTCAGTCCCAAATTTGCAAATTCTGATCACCTAGGAGCAGGGTACATCCTGACAAAATTTTAGCTTGGGGGCGCAGCAGTTATGGAGGATTAGTAGATTACTTGAAAAGTTTGTGGACAATGGGCCCACCCTTCCTTTCAGGTCCAATGAGCTAACCATGATGTGCTTGGTCCACTACTGTCTAGGTTTTGTATGCACAAAGCTGGCAACAGAACATGAGTGTATGGCTGTCTTCTGACTCTGTGGGGAGGACACTACCAAACAAATCTATATCTCGGTAGAGGCAATAATTTCAAACTTTTACTGGTCAAAACACATTTGGTTTTAATCACGCTGTCCATCAGTCCAAAAAATTAAAGAAAATGCATATTAGTTCATCAAGTATTATAAATAATGATAAGCCTTATATTCTACCACAGAACTGCATCATTACCCTGTACTTTAGGAGTCACTCCTAGGTTCGTACTTGATGTTTACAGGTTTTCATTTGTACAGCTGGGTGTACTGAGTGCAATATGGATAAAGTGTCTTTCTCAGGGACAAAACACAGTAAGAAACCCAAATCTTTGCCGTCTCTACCTAAAGCGGCACGCTTGCGTGAGAAGCAAGCATGCTAACCAATTCTTGCAATAGTGGTGTAGTGGTTAAACTGCTTCACAATCATGCTTTGACTAATGCAATAAACTTTTCTTTGATTTAAAAAACTTCAAGGTCACAGATCTGACCTGTGATGGAGTATGACCTGCATAAGGCTTTCTAAATAATGTCATCTTTTAAAAAACTTGACTCTGACTCAAGTTTGCCTTGCAATATTTTCAACTTCACCTTTACTATGGATTCTCTTATAAACAACCTTTCAAGTCGCAATGAGTGGATTATAACAATATACATGTAATAGAGTAAAATGTGGGTCCTTTTTTTAAAAAAACATTTTTGAATGTGTGAGTTCTGTAAATTGGCTAAAACTAGCTGTAATGTAATGCCTTACAAAAATCTATCATTTTATTTAGAAATCCCTGATTAATGTAAAATAACTCAAGTATATCAATTTGAAAATCTTTATTAATCCAACTTTGTACAATCTGTAAGTTTACATGAAAATGCTTAATCAATAAAGGTACCATTAACATTTCATTGTGAAACAAATGAAAATACAGAGTGAAGTAAAAACATTTCATTAAAGGAATCGATTCAAAGGTTAAAACTGTGAATCAGATTCTATGGTCCAATTTTTCTCATAAATGGAATAAAGCCTCACAAGTGATGTGATACATTGGAATGCCTCTAACATCCATAAACAATCAGGCTAGATTACTTAGCAAGACACTATTTATGGATGAGACCAGAACATTTGAAACATAAAAGCAACCTTCTCAAATGCAAGACCTGGTTGGCAAAAAATTTTTTTGATTTCAAGAATAAAACAAAAGATTTTGGATGTCACAAACAACAGTTTAGTCAAAACTATTGAAGTTTAAAATGTCATAAAAATAGATTTTAAAACATATTTTGAACATATTATACAATTCTCAACTCTGACCGAAATCAAAATTCTTTGACACCAAATAGGTATTTCATATTCTTAATACAAATGCAGGGTGAAAGGTTTTGCGCTCTGAGTATTTATACAACAGAGGAAATAAATGTCACCTTCCATGCAGAACTACCAAATGAACATGAACAAGTTCATAGCATCAGATTAACTGAAACATTTAGAAACCCTTGAAAATATTGACTCAGGATTGGATTTAAACACACACACATATGTATAATGCAGATGGAAGACCTAAAAAATGATGAATGAACTCAAGATGTAATGAATCATTTTGCACAACCATTTATACAGAAAGTAAGCCTGTCCACAAAGGTAGGATCTACAGATTTAAGTCTCTCAACCAAAGCATTCTTCTCCTTGTCTGTCCAAGCATCAAACCATTGAGAAAAGAGCCTGAGTTGACACTGAAATATATCTGGATGTTCATCCATGGATAAACCCTTCATGGCAATGTCCAGTGCCTGCTGACACATGGGCTGAGATTTCTCCACCAACTCCTTGAGAAACTCCTCCCTCTGTGGGGCAGTCCAGCTCTTGAACCAGTGTACGGTCCACTGGATTTCACGTTCCGTCCACACATTTGACATTTTAACAAACTTTTAAGCTCTTAACAAATATCAATACTTTTCAGAGGAGATTTTATTTGAGCAGACAACCATACACATCAATTCATGTGTTCTTGATTATGAGGTGGATCTAACCTAGAAGTGAAAATGTGATATGGAAGAATATGAAAAAATTGTTATGATGAATGCTGAAGTTGAGCAACCTCTTCATTAAATTTGGCAACGAACTGAGAATCCACCTCTGCTAGTTTGATCAAGAAGGTCTGCCTGTCGAGCTCAGACCATCCATCAAACCACTGTGTGAACAGTTTCAACTGGCACTGATGTATACTTGGAGGTTTATCCTGGACATTCAATGTTTTCATAGCATCAAACAGGTTGTCAACTTGAGGTGGAGCAGCTTTCTCAATTAAGTCCCGGTAGAAATCTCCTTTCTGCATGGGACTCCAGCCTTGGAACCAATGGATGACACACTGTATTTCCTTCTCGGTACCTGTCATTGACATACTTCAAAGTATCCGTCAGATATCATGAGCACCACAAGAAAACCATCATCATTTTCCTAACTGATCTGAAAAAGGAAATTTAAATTAATTCATTAATTAATTTGAAATTTATTCAATTTGAGTTCTTGAAATTGGAACAGATTTGATTGCTGGGAGCATTTTCACTGAATTTGGAAATGAATTGAACTCAATAGTATTAAGCACTCGAGAAAGGTTGTTTTTTAAAAACTCGACAAGAAGTTTATCTCTTTTTCTACGAGGCAGAATCACCCAATAACTAACAATACAGTAGACATTGTTTTCGCCTTCAACAAATCATGAAGATTAGAGTCTTGACTAAATCTTAAAGAGCCACTCCGTGATTTTCAGAACATATTATTTCCCTTTGATACGAACCTAAATGTCATATGTGGTGATATAAAATCAAAACATCTTATCTTTTCATGTCCAAAAGACACATGACAAATACTGGTTTTCCATGAAAATCTAAAAACAGCCTTATCAACACACAGAGATGTAGATATCACGTCCAATATACATGGATACTAGTTATATATCCTAACAAACACTATCAACTCCTAACTGCCCTCCTGGCTGTTTTAGATAAGTCTCCAAAATTACGTTTCACTATATGACGCGCGCCACTGTCCGATTTTCGATCATAATTGCGACGTTCTACCTTGATATTGTCACTTTTAAAACCCAACAAGCTTTAAAATGTGTCTTTTTTGGTAACAGTCGATACTTCGCGATCAAATGACACCATTGATTATGTTTGACATCAACAACTCAAGGAGTGGCTCTTTAAAACCTACTCATTTCAAAAGGTATCTGATAGCTTTGTCCAAAAAGTTACTAAATATGTAAGCATCTATGATAGCTTAACTACCTCAATAAACATTAACCGCATCCATATATTCATACGCAAAGAAACTTGTATTTTACTGCAAACTTTCATCAGAATACGTGTTCCTCACCATTGCAGCACAAGCACGAGTTAACGTTCTTGGCGTTAGGGAGAACTCATTGATACAAAAAAATATTTCCCGATTACAACATTAACATCTGATTGAACTTATTATGATGATGTCTTATTGATATATTGTATTTGGTTTCAATTTCCAGAATCAGTTAATGCGGTGTGAAAGTCTTCTTCATTGTTTGATATGTTTAATTTTACAAAGCAGGTGCCCTTTGAATGATCCCAAGGAAAGATAACCCTTCCTGGCGAAAAGAAAAACATGTCTGCTTCAGTGGAATTGCATGTAATTCTCAGAGATGGAACAAAAACTTCCTTTAGTCATCCGGCAGGAATCGGGGATCCCTGCGTCGACATCAAAACTCTCCAAAAGTCTCTGTCGTCATTGCAACAAGAAAGTAATGCTTTCCTTACGAAATTAGTGGAACAGGAAAAATCATCAGTACTAAATGGTAACCAAAGTAATCAGAAAGTAAACAGGACTGGTAAGCTACTATTCATTATTTTTTAACGTTTAATGAAGTACTTCATGATATGGACAACTGTATTTATAACCTTAGCTTGTTAACAATTAAATGGTATTCGAACTAATTATTTGGTTTAACAAAAAAGTAATTATCTTGCTTATAATCAATTATTTTATTGCTATAGATGATGATGAAGATGAAGAAAGTGAAGATTCAGATGAAGAAAAAGATAAAGAGCCAGTAAAGAAGAAGCAAAAGACATAAAAAGTTCATATGCTTATTTCAACATATGATAATATGTGAAAATACTGCAAAGTTTACTCTTGAAAATGGATTTTTGCTTGAAGACATTATGGAGAACTACTTTCATAACATTTTTCTTTAGATATGTCATTTTATATATTTTTTGTTCAATCTATCATGTAATGATCCCAGCCAATGATGGGAGCTTGTAAATATCATTTTTATGATAATGAAAATAAATTTATGCCCAAATAATGCCCTCCTGTGTTTCCAAGAAACGTTTCTCCAGTCCAGATATAATAGTAAATTGATGATAAAAAAAGTTCAGCACCACTATAGAAGTGCCACAAAGTCAATTTACTTGATTAGGTAGATCAAAAGTTTTTTTTAAAATGTTAACAGATTAAGAAAAATATGGAGAACAAATTCAGTATCATTAAAGTGAATTAGAGAATGTCGTTGCAGTGAAATGTCATCAAAGGTGTCATTACATTGAAAACTGTTGCTGATATGCTGAAAAATAAATGCTTAACGGTTCAATATAATAACCATTTAAAGTTCAGGTAATGATTTGTTGTAAAAAAGCAGACAATGTAGCACACTGGCTTCCTCATAATAATCACTCATAATTTTGAAACTTATGATGGAAAAAAAGACTGTCAAATTGTTGGCAGTGATGATTAGGTAAAAAACAGTGTTATTTGTGTAAATTGAGGATAGATGTTTGACGTGTAAGATACTGCAGTGTAAGATTATTACGGCGGTGCAGTATTAAGTAGTCTGCATGTATGGCGTCATAATATTAACACCGCTGTCAACATGACAGACATGTTAGTTTCGGATCATTATCGGAAATCATGCTTGATTTACGCTGTGAGTAATAAACAAAATACTAAACTTCCTTCCACTTAATACTATTTATATGAAACTCGTGAATGAAATCATTATTTCATTTAATAAAAATAGTATTAAATGTAAGGTCATATAGTATCCTATTTAAAAAATTGAACATAGAACAAAATAGAGCCATTAGCTCTGTAGCTCATCAGGCTGTCTATAATTTATTTTATAAATTTTCACAGAGTCGCCATATGAGCTGCCACAGGACTGCAGAATACTCAGCAGCTGAGGATTCTTTACACAAGAGTTTAGCTAGAAAAGGAGACCAAAAAAATTATCTGAGTATGATTTGTTTTTGATGAAGTGTCCATGGGTTGTGAAGTGTAGAGAATCGGAACATATATCCTCTGGTGACCTTGGTTCACAGTTCACCCAACCACAGGTCATCTTGATTTTTGCACTGGCTTGAAGCTTTCAAACAGATTTTGCCTCAGCTTTTTTATAATTACAATGTACTTACAATTAATTATCAATTTCGGAACATCTCACCTTTCTCTCAGTTGACATTTTTATTTTTGAATATAGGTAAAGTCTGTAGGGCTTTGTTCTCAGGACTAGCACCAATTAGCAGCTGACATGTTCAAGCTATATCCCAAACTACTGGAACAATGCTTTTGGATTTGCGTATTTTATCAATTTAACCTTAAAATTTCAGAGGGGAATGGTACATCTTTTAAGGGTTTGAGAAGAGGCTTCAGATCAGCAGATCAGAGTTCAATTCATGTGACAAACAACAGGAGTGGTATAGTCTGTTTATTAGTATTCTGTTACACATGATAACCTTAATCATTCTTTTTCATCATCAACATAAGTATGAGTATAAGAACAAGCCCTGAAGTGATATTGAGCAAATGGTTTGTAACCTTAGTCTCAAAGAAGAATTATTGTCATCAAGATAACAAATTATGTCTAAGCTAAACAAATCAAGCTACATATATCCATGTATAAAAAGCCACAACAATGAGGTTTTGAGGTACATAGACTGCACAACACAGAGATTCTTTATAATGAATGTAAGTATAAACATTGTAGTATCCATATTATAAGGGCACTCTCTTTCTAAAAGAATCAGGAATATAAAAGATTATTCAATCTAAAACAATTAATATGCATCTCAATTCTATAAAACATTTATATATCAGAAGAATACCACTGTATGTAAACCATGTAAAAATTCAGGTTGAACATGCAGCTATACAAAGCTACAGCTTGTATCCTTAACACATGTTCTGCATGAATGAGGTACATCAGGCATTCCCAATTGTGGTTTGAACCATCAGAAACTAATACCAGTAAAGCTGACACATAATGGTAAAATGATAACTGCAGAAGGAAAATACATTTAATACATGCAGTTTTATCAGAATTGTTTCCTTGAGAATCATGTTAAAAGACATACTTTGGTTTAAAATTGATAAAATATTAAACAACCTCCATATTTGCATAAACATGATTTCAATAAACTAGCACCTCAATACCAAGGGAAAAAACTTAACTTATATAAACTGTGTATAACATCATTGACAAATATTGGGCTTCGTTGTTTCATTGAAAAACACTTCCTCCATACTTTCATTTCATAACTTGTTACAAAAATATTGTGCTTCTTCCACAAAAAATAGAGCCGCTGATTCCGTAGCTCATCAATTTTACTTAATTATTTGTATAAGGTCGAAAACATGCACATAAAATCAAATGCAATGAGTCGTTACAAAGCACACAACAGTCAAAACATTGTGGTAAAAAATTGCCTTCTCTAGATGTCAGCATACAATTGATTTGCTTGAGTTGCTCATAATGACTCAACATAGCCACACACTAACACATATCTGTTTTCAAATCAATAAATGCATTAAGAATAACTAAAATATTATGAATTATACAAACATCCAACATCCCCTACTAATCACAATTTCTCTCATAAGTCAACAAATATGCCCAGCTCTGGCTTAAACTGGAGAAGTACTCTACACGAATGCTAGCCATTTAATGTTTTGGTTTGAATATTTTTTGTGCTACAAACATGAACTTTGGTTTGTTTGAATCTTTATCACTCCAACAGTATGATTTAATTGAACTTATAACAATGCTTTTTTTAAAGACATGGCCATTTTTGTGTGCACCCAAACCATGCTATTTGCATTCATGCCACAACCTTTTTTGGGGTAAGACAAGGTATTTTCACACCTCAATCTCCATTTTACAAAGATAAAATCTTAAAATCTTAGATTCCTTAGCACTATTGGTGTCTGAAAAATAGAAGATTTGAGGGTTGACACCTGCTTCACCCATATTTGAAAGAGGGTCAAGATCAAATCTACAAACTTTAGTCTTTGTGAAAATTTAAGCTTCCTATGCCATCTGGTTTTTGTTTTGGTTATTCACCCCAAATATGCACCCCTTATTATTTGGGTTAGGACATTGAAATTTAAACATCATAGTCTCCATCCTACAAAGATGATATTTTCAAAATTTGAGGGTATACACGCTACCACGCCGATATTTGAAGGTTGAGAGGGGTCAACATCAAAGTTACAAATTAGAGTCTTCATGTAACAAAGTTAAATTTTCTCTCTCCTTGGTTTTTAAGAAGATGTTTTTAAGAGTTTATGGCCTACAACACCCATATTTGAGGGGGATCCGTCCCAAATGTACAAATTCAGATCACCTTCATGCAAGGTTTATACACAAAAAATTTCAGCTTTGGGGTTGCACTAATTTTGGAGGAGCAGTAAAATACTTGAAAGTTCATAGACGACGCCCTCTTGACAACAGGCTTTGCCATAAGCCCATCTGATCTGATCTGATGAGCTACATACTAAAAATACTGCATTTTTTTGCATAAAGCAAAATACTTTCTTCATTTAAAAGTAATTGTCATTTACTCTTCACACCAAACTAAAAGACTTCCTAAGATAGCTGCCATTTCAATAGGATCATTATTCATTCACAGACTTAGTATTCAAACTTTCATTATTCTAGAATAGAAAATAATTCATTTATTGTTATTCTCTGCTGCCAGTTTGTGATGACGCTTGATGATATAGTCGACAATATCGGGCTCTGACAGGGTACTAACGTCACCGAGATCGTCAAACTTGTTGGATGCAATCTTCCTCAAAATGCGACGCATAATCTTCCCAGACCTGGTCCTTGGTAAACTTGGTGTCACCTGAAATGGAGAGTATTTTCATTAGGAACACATTTTGTTTATTGTCTAAAATTTGTTCACAAGGCGATATGGATGATGTGAGTTCCAAAACAATCCCTTCTGATGTGTTGTTTTGACTGACTGTCGATATTGCCTTGTCATAATCATCTTCATGATATCACAATGCTTTTACATCAACAGTGAGTGACCTCACAATGCATGACACAGATTCATCACCATATCAGAAGTGTTGTGTTCAGAGAAGATGTACATTATTCATTGAAATGTAGTGAAGTGTAGTGTTTTAAATCATAAAAAGAATCTAAAATAAAATAAAAAAATATCCTTTTCAAGTTACATTTACAACTGATCTTGCCGACTTGATATCAGAAGATTTAAATATTAAGATCTCTTTAAACGAAAGTTTATACTATCAAGGAGCACCCACTGTTGCTTTGATTTAAAAATGGAGAATGAAGTGCATCAATTACTGGGATAGTCCATGTGAGTCAGTGAAACTTATCCAAAGCTTGGCGAATATAAAATTTGAGTTCAAAGTATTTGAAAGGTTATATAACTAGTATGCATGTAAATGAAATGTGTGGTCATCGCTTCAGCACAAACAAAAGAGTATTATTTGATTTTTTTAAAACTGATAATTTTAATTGATTTAGAAGTTTGGGTTGAATATGTGAGATTTCATCATAATTGGTGTTTAGAATACTACAAAAATTATGAAGTCTGTAAGGGCATAAATCAATCAAAATAAATGGTCAACTTTCAGTGGAGTTCAAATCAATGAGGTTTGAATATGAATTATAACATTATATTATGAAATATATTATACCAAGAAATATTAAACATGTATGGATATTCTAATTCATAAAATATAAATTTTCTTAGTATCCCAAAATTCACATTGCAGTGAATTTGCAGTTTTGATGCAAAAGCTTATTCTTTCATCACATAATATGTCTACATACAAGATGAATACACAATATCTGTAATAAAACAGTAGAATTGTTCATGTCTTTAAGGGCAATTGGAAGTGATAAGAAGGTTAGAACTGATTAAAGTGAGATTTTCTCAGGTAACATGAACACAGACCCGGACTTGACTTCTACGGAGCAGACCTAAGATCAAGTAACTCAGCAAGGTATAAGTGGTATGTTAGATCTGATTTTAGTGAGATTGTCATTCAAACACAGACCAGGATGGTATCTGGCACGGCGTACGCAGCAATCTTCCTCTTCACTTCTCGCTGCAGCTCCTCGCAGATCTCCTTCTTTGATAACCTCACCGTGTCCTTCAGTGTGATGTACGCGTACACCCCTGCAATGTTGTGAAGCTGACATAAAATATGTTCATATTAAGAAATCTAGCCACTCTGGATTGGTAAGACAAATTTTTTTAATTGATTGTTCTAAACCAATATCCACTGATCTTTTTGAATAAATAAAACTAAGAATTTTTATCAATCAATGATGCAATCAATACACCTACATTAAATCGGAGAACGGCAATTTGCAAACATTAAGGAGGAGAGACTCTCCTATAGACTGCAAGGTCTTTCTTCAATGTCGTATCAACAAAGTAAATAAATCTGTCACTCTTCCTCAACATACCTTCCCCCTTTATGTCATGAGGGAATCCTACGACCGCAGCCTCCGAGATATCTGGATGTTCAGTCTGCAAATCAAAAGAGCATGAAATAACTATATTATATAACTGCCTCCCAAATTCCAGTGTTCCAAACAGCTTACAAGTCAACCAATTACTTGCCAAGCTTAAGTGAGACCAACTGCATCAATGGCGAGCAGATTTTGTGGCTTGTTGGATTCTTAATCGATTTTTCATCAACACATTGCCTGTTTAATACCTGTTGAATTCTTAGAAGAACAGAATTATAAAGGTTTTACTATAGCCTATCAAATCTATTAAAGTTTTCTCCATTAGCTCACAATGGCATCCTCTATCTCTGCAGTGCCGAGTCTGTGTCCAGTGACGTTGAGCACATCATCCATGCGGCCAGTGATGTGGTAGTAACCCTGCTCTGTACGGTGAGCTCCGTCTCCAGAGAAATACACACCTATCCAACAAACCATTCTGAATACATTATGTCACTTTTAGACTGGAATAGATTAGTGGTGTTCATATGAACTCTAAAGCTACTAATATAGTTATCATTGTTATGGCAGTTCATGAAATACGGCCCCTCTGACAAGTAAATTTCTGACATAACAAGCTCTGGCATAGCAACTTTGATGTAATCTGTAATTTCGGATCGTAATAAAAAAAAAATCTTTTAAGGGTAGGTACATTTGGAACTACAGTGCTTATGTCAGCCATGACAAAAATCTTTGGAAGAGGTTATTAACAACAATATATTTGTGTCACATGGGAAGGGAGTGATGATATATCTCTGGTACAGCAGTATCTCACCAGGGTACGGCTTGAAGTAGGTATCCAGGAACCTCTGATGGTCTCCAAAGATGGTCCGTGTCATACCCGGCCAGGGTCTTTTGATACACAGCGCTCCTCGAGCATCGTTACCTTCAACCTCCTTGCCCTGAGATAAAACAAACCAATCAAAAGGTGATCTATCCAATGTTATGTGTATTCTGAATTTGGTATAAATTACCATATACCAATGTAAAACATATAAGACACATCAAAGTAGATATGCAGGGAAAAATTAAAAACAGAGGACAAAAATTTTCAAGTCACCCACCCTCGATTCCTTATGGATTGTAGTCAATTAATCCCATAGGACAATAAAATATTGTTTGTTACAAATCAAACTGACATATGTTGTTAACATAATCATGACCCCAGAAATTCTGCTAGCGTTGACATACTTTTATACTGCATTAATAAACATTGAAAATATTTACCTTCTCATCTAATAGAGCAGGTTCGATGCCAAAGAATGGCCTCATGGGCATAGCAGGGATGATCTCGGCCCCCGGTGCAGAGGGTCTTGGCGCAAGGCAGATTCCCCCTGTCTCTGAAAGTATAGAGGGAATAAATTCAGATTTACATAATCTACCTTCTTTTGACAACAACAGAACTGCAGTCATGGTCTTTCCTTATCTTTAAGAAGAAGTCTCTACTGCTTATCCAAAATTGAATATCACTTGTGTTTGGTAGCTTGGTAAGATTAGAATATTTGTAACTTAAATCAACATATATTTGATATCAGAAGACACAACAGAAGACACTAGGGTGAGATCATCTGTATATTTTAACAACATAGGTATTATCTGTATAAAACTATGCATACTTCTTCTTGCATGGAGCCGCTATATAAGTGAAATAATCTTGAAAGCGGCCTTAAACCCCATATCACCTCCCCTCACCTCTTGTATGGATTGTCAGGACAGGATGACATTATTCTAAATATTTTAATAGCAAAGTTCCTACCGGTCTGCCACCAGGTGTCGATGATGTCACACCTCTTCTCTCCGACTACTGTGTAGAACCACTCCCACGCCTCGTGATTAAGTGGTTCGCCCACTGTCAACCATAAAAAAAATACAAACATAAGCATTACAAATTTTCATGAACATCCATGTCAAATGCATATGTCCTCTTATATTGAAGACATGAGGTGATAGGACATTCTCTCAATCGGAATATCAACATTATCAACATCTGCTGAGATTTCAAATGACAAATTATCTAAATAATGGTTATTCACCTAATCTGAGACGATGACAAAACATTAAAAACAAGTGATTATTGTGAATTTGATCGAACATTAGAGATGTTCTGCCATTTTGGCAAGAGAGTCATTTATAAATGAGGGGAAAATCTTGGATGACATGCATTCCTTTTAACTATGGCAACAACTCTCTGATGACTTCAGCGAGGAAAAACCTACCACAGCCGAGTTTGCGGAGAGAGGAGAGATCATACTTCTGTACCCAGGAGTCACCAGACTTGAGGAGGAGGCGTAGAGCGGTGGGGGCGAGGTAGATGTGGTTCAATTTCAGTCTCTCTACAACCTCCCAGTACCGACCTGTAAACAACACAATTAGTTACAACACCAACTCATTGACACAAAATATACACGAGAACAGTTGTGAATCCAAGGCCTGGTGGATTCAGTTTACCAAACAACTCCCCTTTTAAGTGAACAAATATAGATTGTGCCTCACGCTTCGAAATCCTACCCCTGTGAAAATGTTCTGGATCCAGCTAGGTACGAGAGGGAAACGTGATCAAAACATGGGGATTTGCTTCAGGTCATTGGAATTTCTCAAGCTTCTTGTATAACAAAATTAGTCATGTAAACCCCCTACTGAAAATTCTAACAAACTTGTAGAGGTTTCAGATTCTTTGAATAGGATCCTCCTTGGGGTACTTATTGCATAAAAATCTGTATTTTTTGCTATATGACAGGTTGTGACTATTTTTTAAATAAAAAATATACAAAAAACCACTAAAAACGTGTTTTTGTACATTTCACCACCCTAACAGGGCCCCCTACTCTGGCGATAACCGTTCCGCCAGGGCCGGTAACTCTATTAGCAAACCACTTATCAATCCAGCATAGCCAGACAGAATAAGGGGAGGTGGGTGGCCGTACCCCAAGGAGGATCCTCTTCAAAGAATCTGAAACCTCTACAGGTTTGTTCGATTCTTTTTCAGAAGGGATCCTCCTTGGGGTACTTATTGCATAAAACAGACTCCCAAAGAAGAGTCCTTGGGAGTGGAATTCTGTCTTGACTAAGAGCTAAAGAAGCTCTAAAACTCATGTACTCACCAGAGACGTGTTCGCCATACCAACAGGACCGGCGCCTCGCTCACCCCTGGGGTACTTATGTCAGGGCTAAAAACCCTTGTTTTAAGCCAAACTACCCTCCCCCCTCCCTTTTTTTTGCAAAGGAATATAGGAAGGCCTTAGGCAAAATTAATCATTATCCCACACAGAGAGGTCACCCCACCGGTTGACTTCAGCTAGGGTCAGATATAACAGTGAGTTAGTGGGTTAGTGTATTATCCCGCTAAACTTTAACATAAAATCAGAGACACCTCGACAAAAAAGCTCAATCAGCTAGAGGGTACCTGACTCTGTCCACTGGAGAGAACCGACTGACCAAACCGAGCGCGCTCGCTAGAGTGCTTGTCCAGTTGGAAGTGCCTGATGAACGTGCTCGGCCGGCTCCAAATAGCGGCGTAGCAGATCTCTTCAATGGGCAGAGCCGCAGCATAAGCCTTAGAGGTTGCTACCGCCCTAACCGAATGAGCTTTCAAACCTTCTGGGGGCTGCAGCCCCTTATGAACATAGCTCAAATAAATAGCGGATACTATCCATCGAGATATGGTCTGTTTAGATGCTGGAAGGCCGGCCTTAATGCCGCCGTAACAGCAAAACAATTGCTTATCCTTACGGATCTCTTTAGTACGTTTGACGTACATTTTGAGGGTGCGACGCACATCAAGGATGTGGGGTTGCGTCGACCTCGCCCCTGACGTCGCCGACTGCGTAAGCGCAGGCAGCTCGATCGGAGCTGAGACATGGAAAGAATGATCGACCTTTGGTCAGTATGAGTCCGGCAGTCTGATGCTGACTCTGTCCTTATGAAAGACAGTCAGCTCGGGATCGGCCGACATCGCATGGATATCGCCTACCCGCCTGCCAGACGTGACCGCCACCAAAAAGGCCGTCTTCCATGTCAAAAGTTGCATCGACAAAGTTTTCAGGTCCCGAAACGCCGGGCCGGACAACCAGTCTAGAACATACTTAAGTTCCCATGAAGGGCTGATCCTCCGCAAAGGCGGACGGATCCTGTCCACACCTGCTAAGAAACGCTGAACCAATGGATGACTACCCAACAGGGCTCCATCCACAGGCACGTGGAAGGCCGAAATGGCCGTAGAGTAACCCCTCACCGTAGATGCGGCCAAGCCGTCATCCAATCGGGACTGAAGGAACTCAAGGACTGGTACTAGACCCGCAGAAAAGGGATCGAGTAACCCCCTATTTCCACACCAGCGCGCATAACAGGCCCATCTATCCTCGTACTGAGTGTTCGTGGAATCCCTCCGCGAAGCCAGTATTGTGTCTGCAACTCGTGCAGGAATACCGCTCTCCTGGAGGCGACTCCTGACAGAGGCCAAACCACCCACTGAATTCTGGGATTTGGGTGTGGTGCTCCCTCCTGCATGAGAAGGTCCGGCCTCCCCGACAACAGTACAGGAGGTCGAACGAGAAATCTGAGCAGTAACGGAAACCAACTCTGCGCCGTCCACAGAGGTGCCATCAGCACCAAAAGGACGGGCTGTTGGCTGGCTACCTGCGAAAGAACCCTGGGTATCAAAGGTATCGGTGGGAACGCCCACAGCACCCTTCCCCCCCAGTCTATCGCGAAGGCATCGTGAGCCAGAGCTGCTAGATCTGGAATCCTGGAGCAATACACAGGCGTCTGTTTGTTCACTGACGACGCAAACAGATCCACCTGGAACGACCCGTACAACTGGGAGATAGTATCGAATATCCCCCGGTGGAGCATCCACTCGTGTGGAGCCAGCATGCGACGTGACAATGCATCGGCTCGGATATTGTCCACGCCCAGGAGATACACCGGTATCACCTGAATGCTGTACCGGTCGCACCAGAGTAGGAACTGCCACGCCTCCTCGAGGAGTGTAGGCGACACTGTTCCTCCCTGCTTCAGGATGTACGACATGGCGGTCTGGTTGTCCATTTCTAGACGCACTACCTGACCTCGAAGGTACGGCAGGAATCGGCTGAAGACATTCCTGACCGCCCGAAGTTCCAGCACATTTATGTGCCATCGGGATTCATCCAGGGGGAAGCGAGGGGGAAGCGTCTGTCTGCACCGTGGCTGTCACACGAGGCTTTGCCAAGGGAAGACCCCTGGCCAAGTTGTCCTCGGACTGCCACCATTCCAGATGAGTGGGAAGCCACTCTGGAATAGTCACCGGCTTCTCTAGGCTCTCGGCATGCGACCACAGCCCCGCTAGGGCCTGTTGTATCGGTCGCATCCTCAACCGAGCCCTCCAGACCACATCGACTGTAGCTGCCATGTGCCCCAGCAACCTTAGCCACATACGTGCCGGGTGCGTTGGGGTTTGGAGAAAAAACGTCATAGTCTGGTAAACTTTGACCACACGGCTTGGAGCCAGGGAAACCACCCCTGCTCCCGTGTCGAACCTGGCCCCCAAGAATACCAGATCCTGCACCGCTGTGAGGTCTGATTTCTTGAGGTTGATTATCCACCCCAGCCTTTCCAAAATATCTCGAATGGCCTGGGTGGCTTCCTGATTCTCCTGACAACTCAAGGCCCTGATCAACCAGTCGTCCAGGTACGGGTGACAGACCCTGCCCTGTGACCTGGCGACCTGTGCCGGAATCAGCATCAGTTTGGTGAACACCCTTGGCGCCGTAGCGATGCCGAAGGGGAGCACACGAAACTGGTAACAAACCCCGTCGAAAGCAAACCTGAGGTATTGCTTGAACTGGGGGTGCATGGGTACGTGGAGATACGCATCTTTGAGGTCGATTGACGAAAGCCAATCACCCACCTCTACCGATGCTATCACAGATCTCAGAGTTTCCATCTTGAACGATGGTACCTCCAACATCTTGTTGAGATACTTCAAGTTCAGTATGGGCCGGAAGCCTCCGTCCTTCTTGGTCACCAGGAAGTATGTCGAGTAAAACCCGCTTTCTTCCTGGCCCTCCGGAACGATCTCTATGGCCGCTTTGTCGAGCAGAGCTACGACTTCGGCGCGAAGGACTTCCGCCTTCTCCGGGGAGGATGGCACCGGGGTGCGCCTCACTCCGGTAAAAGAAGGTGGCCCAATCTTCCAGCGAGGCAAATGTCCGTCCCTGAGCGTGGACAGGACCCAGGGGTTGGACGTGGGCGCTTCCCATTCCGAGAGGAACCGGGACAGCCTGCCTCCTACTGGAACCTGCGGGAGAAGGCAAGAGACGTTCGACTCTGGCGGCACTCCGGCCCCCTGTCGAGACGTCAGCAAGATAGGAACATGGGGGATTAGGTGCCCTGGTTGGGGCCCCTGTTCCCCCGAAAAGGCTGCTGCTGACCCTTGGCCTGCTGCTTGCCTTTAGCCTTGCCTTTCTTGCCCTTCCCCTTCCCCTGGTACTGACCCCCACCACCTCCGCCAAGCGGCAGTTGCCACTGGGCGTAGACTTTGGCAGGCGGTCCAGTGTGGAGGTCAGCCAGGGGGGAGGACTTCCGCTTCCCAGCGGTGCCAAGGCCGCCTTTGACGCCCTTGACCCGTGCAAGCTGGTCTGCAGTGTCCTTAATGACTGTCGCAGCCCCCGGGAACAAGGTAGAACCGAGCTCATACGGGAGTGCGAGCAGTACATTCTTGGTGGACTGCGGCAACTCCGAGTGGTGAAGCCACAGCCGGCGCAGCCCCATCACTGCGCACATCACCTGACTGGCCGCACTCCTGATGGAGTCTCCAGCCAGGTGACTACCAACCTCCGTCAACTGCCTCTGGAGCATAGCTGGAATGCTACGCTCCCTCCCTTCCTCATGTGACTTTGCCTGGAGCGAAGCCAGGTAAGCCCCATGAACAGCCACTCGCAACTGCTGGCAGCTGTTCCTATAGCTCTCCTCAAAAGAGCGGAACAGCTGCTTAAGCAGCGACTCGTTAGCCTTGAAGGGTGGCACGCGCCTGCCCCGGGCCCCCAAGGAGTCCGGGTTGACAGAGGCCAACACATCCGGGTCTGGCGACGGAACCTCAAACAACCCCACCTCTCCCAACGGGTACCTCTTGTTGAGCCCCGGCAGCACGGGTACCCGAAAGGAAAGGGGAGATGAAATCGGCCGCTACCGAATCCAGAATGCGGAGACGCACCTGAGGGGCCTTCCGCTGAGCGAAAGCTCCCCCCGGTAACCGAAACCCTGATCCATCTGCCTCCTTCTCAGGAACGACTACCTGAGGAAAGGCCTCTGCGAATTTCTCTCAGGGCCATGGAAATCGGTAGGTCCGACGGGTCAGCATTCCCATCCCCCTCGACCTCCATCTCCCCCTCCGACCTCTCCCCCGACACCTCGGAGCCCTCCGTGGAGGACAAGATGTCAGAGGGAGCAATCAAAGGGGCAGACGAAGGAAGCAGAGGAATACGGAACACCTCCCCATCGTCCCCACGTCGCTCCAAAGAAGGAAGCGGATCACGGAGCCCAGGTGCGGGCCCCGACACCGTAGCGCCGGGACCTAGTCTCTCTGGGGAACCGGTCCCAGCCGACGTACCGGCCAAGCCGGAAGTGGTCGGGGGGATCCGTGTAACAATGCTCTGAATGGCCTGGTAGGGACCCGGCCTAAGAGCACCGGCCAACTGACCTAGACCCTGGACGATGCCCGGGTCATTGCCAGTGCCGGCGTCGGTATTGGTACCAGAGGTGCCAGCCGACGGGGCATCGGGGCCTGACCGGGTCGTCGAATCACGGAGCTCCGTAAGCTCCGACATCAACTCCCCCATCAGACCCTTCATCTGCCCCTTTATGATAGCATTAATATTGTCTAAGGATGGTGTGAGTGGATTGACCCTAGCCGAAGACAACCGGGCCCCCGAGTCCGAGTCGGAAACACCAGAGGAGTCCGACGGAACCCGGGGAGACACCGGAGCCTTAACACTCTTACCCTTGACCTTTTGCTTAGAGGGGGGAGTGCATGAGCGAATATCCCCGCCCGACTCCAACACCCTCTTGAGGAAGGCAGCATCGAGGGATCGTCGACGTCGAGTACGGTTAGAAAACCCCGAACAAGTACTGCACTCCGAGTCGTCGTGTCCCTCTTCCACCAGGCAGGTAATGCAAAGTTCATGGGCGTCCGCCTGGGGGATGTTACTCCCGCAATTAAAACACCGCTTGAATGACTGCAAGAATCATACAAGGTATTTTAAAGCCAGTAGACTAATATGTACCTATGTGTATACATATGTTTGCGCCTACACTAAGTAAGAAGCCGCGACATTTTATAAATAAAATGCTAAAGGCATCTTAAAAGCAAGCCCATACAACATTCCTGCAATAAAAAGAGCATGAAAAACAATGGCTTGCCCGTCAGACAACGAAAGTTGTGGCCAAGTTTTTCCAACAAGACACAAACGATCGTCCCAACGTAATAAGATGCATTATTAAAAATAACATCAAGTGCCAAACAACATGCGAATTCCATACAAAAGATTGGACATTTCCCTCTAGTCGGGAAAAAATCTTCCGAGAATTCGCCATGTTTGTCCATTTTCCAACCCGTACCGCGAGCACAGTGGTTTTTTGTATATTTTTTATTTAAAAAATAGTCACAACCTGTCATATAGCAAAAAATACAGATTTTTATGCAATAAGTACCCCAAGGAGGATCCCTTCTGAAAAAGAATCCTTGTTCTTTATTCAGTTGCTGCTGGGTTGATTTAGCTTATATCACGATATAAATTTGTTGTTCCTCTCGAAAGGAGACCATGTTACAGATCACTAATTATACATATATAACATTGATATATAATTTAAAAACAGGTGGGGTAGGTAACAACGTCTTGTTACCAACCCTTGGGTTGGTCAACTACGGATTCCTTTGGTGGATCCTCGAGACCTCGAGCCCAAAGAAAACTTACTAATGCTAGACATCGTGTACACAGATGATTTTTCAATTAATTTAGAAACAGGAAGATATGTCCTTATTCCACTGCAGCTGAAGACTCGCTACATTTAGTTTCATTTGTAACCAACAAAAGAGGTGCTGATATCTCCTTTATAATGAGGCGTATCGACACAACTGTCATTTATAACATAGATGTATCTATATCTGTCAAAATGTACCATCAAGAACCATGTATTTTTTTTCCAAGACTGTGTAAAAATTGATGTATGATTTCATTTACATGTACCACAAAAATAAATAAATACAAAACAACAAAAAACAAAAAAACCCACCAACATGTGTTGGTAGAGATTCTGAGCAATTTCATCAACAGACTTGGACCTTAGGACATGTGTTAGCCAGGGACTGTGCATCTTTCCCCTTTTGTTTACTAATGACAATCGACTCAAGAACTTCACATTGAAAAGATTGTGTTCATCTATATTTTATGTCAGTAAACAATAACTACATTACCTGGGTCTGGGTATGTTGGGGTGCTCTCAAACAAGAGGGTGGTGGCCCCGTTTGAGAGAGGACCATAGACAACATAACTGTGTCCCGTAATCCAGCCGATGTCCGCCATACACCCGAACACTTCACCTTCCTGGTAGTCAAATGTATGCTGTAACGCAGGAAGATCATGAATTAGTCTGACTGAATATATAAAAATCAAACAACAGTTCAGAGAACCAATCTTGTGTCGTCTTACAAGTAAGCCATTCGTGAAATTCTTATAATTTCATAAGTGTGACAAAAAAAGCATCGCAGGCTTTGTCATCCATTTGGAAAATCATCTTGTCTCTTTACAGGTAGAATGGCTGAGCAACGCCCCTCTGTCTTGTCTGTCTTGTTGGAGTTTGGATAAATTTAGTGTCTACATGCTGTGTTAAACTGTTTCTTTAAACAAAACTTAAGTGCCAATTATTTCAACTAACCAAAGCTTGCGAATGGTTACAGCAATAGAAATATATGTACTCTACAAATTTTACCTTTTCCAGAGAGAAACATTTCAAATAAGCCAGATAAAAGCACATGTTTGAAGTACCTTGAAAGTGACGTTTGTGTAGAGGAGATAGCCTGCTATGGAGTGGAGGAGGCCCTTGGGTTTACCGGTGCTCCCCGAGGTGTACAGCATGAAGATTGGGTCGTCACTGTTCATGTCAGAGATCTTGCATACCGATGACTCTGCCTCCATGGTCTAGGAGATGAAAATGTATATATATATACAAAATATACAAACCCAAAAATGACCCAAGGACTCAAAGTGCTCTCGTTTCAAGTCACAGTTGGTAAATATATCTCTGTACAATGATCAACCAAGTTGCATAAAAATTTCATGGTACATCTATTTACTTCGAAATCTATAAATTATAAACCTCATCAGCTGAAGACTCTGTATGCAAAATTTTAGCTTTTTAAGCCTTTTGCTTCCGGAGCAGAAGATGAAATTATGTTTTTAGGCTGTGGTCCTTGTGGCCCTTATAAGGGGTCATAGGGTCACCTTATCTCTACATTAGAATCCCCACCAGCTAAGGAGTCTGTTCACAGGGTTTCAGTTTTCTAGGCCTTTGGCTTCTGGAGAAGAAGATGTAAATAGGTTTTTAGGGCATGGTTCCAGTGGCTCTTATTTGGGATCACATGATTACAAAACCTATTAATTAGAATCCTCATCAGCTTTCTAGACCCTTTGCTGCTGTAGAAGATGAAAATAGGGTCTAACGGCTTGGTCCCTGTGACCCCTATTCACAGGATCACGAAATCTACCAATTAGAATCCCCATCAGCTAAGGAGTCTGTACACAAAGTTTCAGTTTTCTAGACATGGAGAAGAATATGAAATAAGGTTTTCAGAGCATCATCCCTGTTACCCTTATTAGGGGCCACAGTCTCACCAAATCTATAAATCAAAAACCTCATTAGTCAAGGAATTTTACACAAGAGTCTGTTCAGATTTCCTAAGTTAATTGCCCTGGAGAAGGATATGAAATAGGTAAAAGTTTACGGACAGACAGACGCTGGATAAAATGCCATGCCGTAAGCCAGTTGGGACTTTCAGAACAGAAGATTTAAAAAGGTAAAAAAAGATCACAAATAACTGAGATGAACACAAGGGACAGATAAGATGAAAACAGGGTATACAAAATATGAACACGAAGTTAACCATTAAAAGATTAAGGAGTTACTGTTTAGCCCTGCTTTGGCAATATTTCAACGTCACAAGGACAAAAAGTTCCTACCTTGCAGAGAGGAATGTCTTTCTTGCCCATGGGTACGTCAGCGCCAGTACGCTGGTAGACGAAGACTTGTCTGACACTCGGACACTTCTCGACCGCCAAGTCCACGATCTTCTTCAGCTCAATCCTCTTTCCTCCCCGCACTCCCTGGTCGGCTGTGATCACAGTCTCTGCTTGAGCTATTGGAGTGAATCATTATGGTTATGTCATCTACTTGCTGGGCATGTACAGGCTCCTGGAGCCCTGCTTGGTAGCATGCTCATTTATGGACTGAGAACAGTTTCGTATTCTTGGAAACACATTGATATCTTAGGGTATGTTTGCTAGTTGAGCAAGTAGATTATTGTATACGTCTTTTGACTTATTGTGATCGCCAAGTTTGCTTAATCAATTTGTATCAAACATTTCTTGTCACTATTCTAAACAAATAATTTCCCCTCAATATTGAAATTTAGTAAATTGTTTCTTACTTAGAAACCAAAGGGTTAATAATAATACATGTACCATCGTTGATCCGGCCTGCTAGGGCCTCTGCACTGAAGCCTGCAAACACGACACTGTGAATGGCGCCTATACGAGTACAGGCCAACATGGTTGCCACTGCCGTGGGAGACTGAGGCATATAGATGGCGACTCTGTCCCCACGCTTCACTCCGCTGTGTCGCAACATGTTCCCGATTTTACTGACCATGACATGCAGTTCGCTGAAATAACATTTATATAGAGTATATATACATACATATAGTTTTAGTTTTCTTGTCTGGAAGTGATGTTTTAATTTAGTTCCTCCATGAAAGACAGAGATGTTTTCATGTTTGTCTCTGGTATTGAGCTCTCTGTCAGGCATGTTGTTGTCTCGTTGTCTTCTTTGATTGGCATTCTACAAGTTGATTTAATTAACTATGAGGACAAAATTCATATATAAGCAACTTCCTTATTCTGTAAAGGCAAGTTTTGAAATAGATTCTAATATGTTTGGTATATTTGTTGCTTTCTGGTGAACACCTCTTGCCTGTTGTTTATATTTTCGGAGATACTGTTGATGAAAATTCACCTTTTTCAAGGAGATGGTTATCCAGAATTTGTTTTAACTTCTCTCAACTTGTGACATGAAAATGAAACATTTACAATTTTAAAAATAAACTATATAAATCCTTTGTGAAATTTTCAAATGTGGGTGATCACTCAAATTCTATGTATCAACTCAAAATGACTGCCTAACTAAACAATCATGCCTATTCACTTTAACAAGAAGTTTGAATAGTAAATATAATGCCTCAGTCAATACCAAATTTGGCATTATACAGTCCCTGTGTTGCGATAATACTGCAAAATTTTGAACTAATAAGTTTTTTACCTACGTTTAATTTTTATACATATCTCAACATGATAATGCAATATTTATATTACCCTCTGTACCAGAATATATAGTTACAATGTATTCTATACTAAGTCAAATGTCAATGGTTCTGGAGAAGATGAAATGTGAAAAATGTACGGACAGATGGATGGACTTACAGACGCTCTACGACATGCCATACCTTGCTAAAATGTAACCCCTGGGTATATTTTAGGGGTATTTTTTCACTAGAAAGTACATGTATGTTACTGTACCCACCCATAGGTGACAGACTCATGTGTTCCCGGCTCATCCTTCTCCCAGATCAGCGCCACCTGATTCCTTCTCTTCTCCAGGTGCCGGTCTACGCAGTTACCTGACACACATTCAGAGTCAGTGTCATATTTAGTTACATGATGCAGTACCCTTATTGACAACTCCTCCAGTCAGCCAATTATTGACAACTCCTCCAGTACAGTACCCTTATAGACAACTCCTCCAGTACAGTACCCTTATTGACAACTCCTCCAGTCAGCCAATTATTGACAACTCCTCCAGTACAGTACCCTTATAGACAACTCCTCCAGTACAGTACCCTTATTGACAACTCCTCCAGTCAGCCAATTATTGACAACTCCTCCAGTACAGTACACTTAATGACAACTCCTCCAGTACAGTACACTTATTGACAACTCCTCCAGTACAGTACACTTATTGACAACTCCTCCAGTACAGTACCCTTATTGAAAACTCCTACAGTACAGTACCCTTATTGACAACTCCTCCAAACAAACCTCAGGGAGATTTCTGATTGCACTTTCAAGTTCAGGTGCAGTGGGCAGAACAGATGGCACAGAAAATTTCACAAAACGCAACAAAGCTCATGACATGCAAATTATGGACACTGGAGCCAGTTGTGCAGGGAAAAATTATGCTTGGACTACAGGTTTGGACATTTTAAGGGCCATAACTGATGCTATTTTACTTAATCAATCTTCTTGCCATAAAAATGGAGTTTTTTACACAGATTTACAAAAGTATGCGGTCATAATCATTGAATTTGTTAATAAGTGCATATAATAACAAATTAAGATGTAAATAATTCTATATTTGACAGATTTACTACAAAAGAGAAATACCACAGCACAGATAAGAAGAGTGGGTAGAGTTAGGGCAAACTAGACTTTGAACCTGCACTAAACATCAAGAAAAAAATGATCTAATCTGTGCACAGCTACAACTCAACAACGGAGAATTTACACTGCAAACATTGCAACATTAACTTTCCTCACATTCTGGATCTTAGAAGCGGCAAACTGGATGAAGCCAAGTTGCTTAATTCAAGAATGAAGCTCAAGAGTTTCCATACATTCAGTGTAAAGGTTGAAGTCATTTCCATCTAGTATTCAGGTATGTAATATCAACTTTAATTTGTGATAAACTTCTTAAGCATTATTTCTAATAGCATATTCAAATGTTTCTCCAGAGAGAAAATACCATTGTAAAGATAAATTTAAATATTCGACCTCTATTTACCCAAAATCTTACATCTATTTTAGGAGTATGTGATGATTGAAATAATGGACAAACGTTAGATTGTACATTTTTCAAATTAGCTCTGTATCAATTTACAATTTACTACCCAGCTGTCCAGGAAATGACGACAACCAGGGGTAGATCAATCAGTTTGAATCGGAAGAGGTCTATGGATTTTCAACTTATTTATTGCAAGAGTGCGACGTTTGATGTATATCCAAGATATGTTACCAAGCAAATGATTGTTATTAGTATGATGAAGTTTTTAGCATCTACAGTTGTTTAAAAAATCAATAGAACTCTTCCTCAGTCATCTAAACAACTTCTAAATGTCTCTAAAATAAATTAATCAGTTAATTTTTAACTTGCAATAGTTTACTGTAAGAGCAACTTGTTAACTTGAAATATAATAAATAATACATAAACATTTTCATTTTGAATTTGAAATAATATAGCACCATAAATATATTATCACCTTATAAAATGTAACACAAAGTTGTAAGTGATTTGCTGAAAGATAATTGCCTTTGAAACTTAATTGTTTCACATTGTAAAACATTGTGCTGTTGCATGTATGATAATCTAAAATTTGTTTGGATAAGGAAATGCATTCAAAATACTTTTATGAGAGATCAGAACCGTTAAAACAAAATCAAAGTACTGATTTTAGCTTTCTTTCTTAAGCCGTCAGGTTGACCTTTGTCTTGTTTGACCTCTTGTTCTGATTGGCTCAATGTAGATTATTTTGAGCAATCAAAGTGCATGTCTCCATAGGATATCATTATAGAAGATTTTAAAACTTTACGTTACTTGTACCTACTAAGTATTGCATGAATTCATATCCATATGTACTTCGAATAATGTCTGAAAAGATGAGTGTCAGTGTTTGATTTTGGCTTATTGTTGATAAACAATGGCTATTTTCTTTCACAAATTAAAAAAGGTTTTGATGCTTCCAGCTGGGCAGGGTTGGTGGGGGGTGGGGGAATATAAACAGACTTCTTTGTCTATTAACTGGGACACATCAGCCACATATTTTGGCGACCTAGATATACAGCTGTTTAGCCTGAGACACACTAGCAGTTATGTTAGGGTGAACATTGTAAACAAGGTCACAGACAGGTCACCACCATGTAAATCAAACAAAGCTTGTGTTTCCATATAAAGATAATGACAATAATAGGGATGTCAAAAACTGTGATCATGATACATATGTACTCTTGTTTTTTGTAATAATTCTCAAAATCTCACAATTATGAATAGAACATGATGCATCACAAGTGTCATTACTAGGGTATCCCATAATCATATCTCATAGAAGTACAGGACTCTGATACTGTATCTAAAGAGTACAAATTGGTTTCAATGCTAAAGCATATATATACTACATTCATTTACTGGTTTCTTTTCATTTGTTTAAATGTTTTGAGAACTAATGTTAAAACCCAGTGTTAAGGTTTTAGCCGGATAAATACTTGATTAGTAACTAATAATGGAAAGAATTATCAAACATAAAGAAGTTTCATCATTAATGTTTCCTTTCTTGTTCTTGACAGGTTCTTGACTATTGTATCCTTACATTAATTGGTCGCTGTTAACTTTCTACACTTTGGCAAAATCAAAGTTACAATGCAATTTATGTTGCTACAAACAATGTCATTAACAAAATTGTTAATCAACATTTTTTCAGATCTCAATTTCAATCTGTTTTATGATGGAAAATTTAACATAAAATAGTGCTCATCAGGTATGTCAGTTTGAGATCATTAATAGATTGTCATGAACTTTTCATAAATCTTATTTGCATCAATTTAGCCATGTTAAATACGTGTCCGGGTTTGATTTATGACATTGTTCTTCTGCCGCGACAAGAGGCCAATCTCAAACTTCATATTCTTTAAAGGTATAACTAATGTAAATTGGCAAACATTAATCTAGTGAGAAAATAGGTAAAAGTCATAGTGACCTGGGAAATTTCTTGCTTTTCAAGTATATTATTATTCAAATTTTGCTAAATGACATCCAGCAGTCTCATTTATGCCCTGTCAGTTTACTGTCAGTAACTAATTTCTCTAGTTTTATGTGCTCACAGCATCATACTGCAAGGCTAAATATCTGCTGGTGCATAACCATAATTCATGTATATAGTTAAATAGAGAGGGGCTGGGAGGAAGTGTGGGCAGTTTAAAATTATATATACGCCAAATAAAACAGGACATTGATCAATTAATTTCTTTAACTTAGTTATAGTTATTGTCTGTTATTTATTTATAACAAGTTTCTTTTGATTTGTTAAGAATATTTTTTTCAAATGTATAGTATATGTAATGTAAACAAACAACAATTTCAATGTAACATCAAACTTTTTAGTCAAACTCAAATCCTCTCAAACAGGTTAGGCCCCCATGGCTATGGCAATTAACCCTGTGTGAGCCGAGGCCTGTTATTGTTATCAACTGTCTTACCCGATGCGTCGATTTTCCCTCCAATAAACCACTGTATTTTTCCATCCTTCATGTTGCAGTCTTTCACCTGATGGAAGTCGCGGGTCCATGTTAGCCTGGATCTAGCAAGTTTGCCCCAAAACACGTCTGGGTTCTCCAAACTGAAGCGATGCAGGTCTTCATGAGACTGAATGGAGGCAACTCCCTCAAACTCTGGGAATGGAGTTGACGTGTAATTGGAGCTGTCACGGTCAATGCTCGCCAACACTTTGGAGTCTTTTATGCATTTTTGTAAAATCTTGATTTGTCTACCCGAAAGCTTTGTCTGCAGTCTTGCAGATGTGCAGAGGACCTCTCGTAAAGCGGCCATTCTGCCGATCTTTCATCCACCATGTAAACTGTAAACACGCAACAAGCCTCGGCTATTTAAAGCAGCTTACCGTATTCTCCGTAAAAATATCGAACTGTTTTTATATCGTAGTGCAAGCGTGATGACTTATGATCTAGTGCATTGGTTTTACTCGCAGTATATAAATAATGAATGTATAACAATAATAATTATAAGAAAACATTTATTCAAAGACTTACTCACTTAACAAAATACACATATAAGCCAAAATTAATCACAATCTTTAATTTAATTAGCTTTCACTATTGGAGTTTTTTTGTTGCATGATAATTGACGGGAAATGACTCGGCCATGTACATGGATATCAAATTTGTTTCTCATACTGAACTTATAGCTACTGTCGATTCATTTGCATTGTCGCAAGGACCATAGCAATATGAAACGGATCTAACGAAATCAGTAATAAAGATTCCAAAAGAAACATACCTAGTGCATATATAAGCTACGCATTAATTTCCCGAACTCGAACCATAAAAATGAAAATGTTCACTTTAAAATACCTACATGAAGTGTTTGCTTAATTTAATGGTGGAATCGTCAGAGACAGAGACAATAGGCACCTTTGGAGACAATGATTTAGGCCGTTACACTACGACTACGAAAGTCAGGTTGATTAATGACATGTTTAACCAGTTAATGAAAATATAATGTGTATATCCAATATGTAATGGAGTAAATTTCAACATCTAAAGCTTGAAATAAAGTGCTACAGTCTTGACAGTTTTCGCCAAATGAAGGAGCATTTCAACAGTGAAACTACCAAGGACTTTAGTATTAATATATTTAGCTCGCTTATATGCTATTTATTTGACTCATTTAATATCCTTTTACCTGTCACCTCTCAGATATTTTCAAGAAGAAAGCCCGCAACACCATCTGTGACATGCCCTGCAGTGAAACCTGCGAGTGTGGTCTGGAACGATAAACGGCACTGCACTGTACAGAAAATCAAGGAGTGGTCAAGTCAACGACTTCATTTGCAACTGTCATCTCTCAGTGTATTAAACTACTCTTGTCTCGTGTAACTGAGCGAGCTACCCAGTGTCCTCTCACGACTCCAATTTTAGTTTCTATGAGTTATATACAGAATAGCAGACATATTCAACATTAATCAATGAGAACTGACCATTGGTTATCACAGAATATGCCATCGCTGGCAATAGTGAGTAAAATATTTGTCTTGGCCTATTGTTCTTCGTCTTTGATCGGATAATCTAACAGTCAACTGTAGTTAAGATCATGAGCTACAGTTCCAAGAGGCATTCTCTTGAGCGTAATGGCTGTGTGCCGAAACGCAAATGTGTGGCAATTTCAAAGAACTTTTGTTGGCACTCCTGGGCCAATATACGTTTTGTGAACTAGACGCTTTACTGTGACTGTAAGAAAGCAATATGTTTTGGTTAAGGTTTTTTCCTAATTGTAAAGTCAGGATCTATAATTATAGTTTTCTCACCTCCTATATATGTTATTTTCAGGAGAAATTGTGAACCTGCATGTCATTATAATGCATAATTTATAACAGTTTGCTGCATGGAAATCAATATATATATATATATATATATATATATATATTATATAACGGAGGTATTTATAATAATTTTTTTTTTTTTATTTCGAATGAATAATGTATTAAGTTATTCAAGTATTTGTTTATTTCAGAATGTACGGTATTGGGTATCAAAGTATTGTAAAGACACAAGGTCATTTTACAGCCAACTGGACACAATGGTATCGATTCGCTGGGTCACGAACTTAGATTAGGTAATTACACAGTAAAAGCAAAATTCCAATTGGGGTTTGTGTGCTATCTATAACTTATTCATATAAAATGCATGGAATAACTTTAAACTGATAAATGTCTATATATGCTAAAGGAAGACACCAACAAACCTTATAATATAATGTTCAAGTTTGGATTACGTTGAATATAGAAGTACGTTTTAGCGACGACTTCATCAGATACAATGATCAGTGATAATACACTACTTTCATTGGGAAAATCGGACTCGAACATGATTTTTTAACTGTCAACGAAAAATCATCAACTTATTTGCGTTGTTATACAAAAGCGAACGATTTCTATAGGCCTGTAGATATCCTTGTTTCCGTGTTTATACCTATTCCAACCATTAATCTGATGAGTAGCTATATCTAGAGAATAACCTATATCACAATATTTGTTTATTTTTCTTTAATCTAGTTAATCTATGGTTAAGAGAATTACTTGGCATCTTATATTGCTATACACACGTCTGTATTTAGTTATACATTGTTTATTCTTAATTATGTAATTTGTGGTAATTATATATACTCGATGAATAGCATGTTTTAAAAAAGCATATTGATATAAAGGGTAAATTTCGAATAATTTCTTTATCGGAATAATGACTCATTGCAGTACTGCATTTGAAATATATAGAGGATATGTAATTAAAGTGCCACTCCGTGATTTTCATAACATATTATTTACCTTTGATACCAACCTAAATGTCATATGTGGTGATAAAATCAAAACGTCTGAACTTTTCATTTCCAAAAGACATGTATATGACAAATACTGGTTTTCCATGAAAATCTAAAAACAGCCTTATAAATGCACAGAGGTGTAGATATCACGTCCAATAAACATGGATACTAGTTATATAACCTAACAAACACTATCAACTCCTCACCGCCCTCCTGGCTGTTTTAGATAAGTCTCAACAATTACGTTTGACTATTTGACGCGCGCCACTGTCCGGTTTTCGATCATAATTGCGACGTTCTACCTTCATATTGTCACTGTAAAAAAAACCAATAAGCTTTAAAATGTGTCATTTTGGTAACAGTCGATACCTCGCGATCAAATGACACCATTGATTAAGTTTGGCATATATGACTCCAACAACTCACGGAGCGGCTCTTTAAGTTTGTCAAATACGATGTATATCTCATCGAGTGGTGGGGTTGGAGCAGCCACGAGTGAAAATATCAACTTCAACCCAACCACGAGATGAGATAAACATTGTATTTGACAAACTTAATAAAATATTCTATTTATTATATAAATTCTTTCTAATTTTGTTGATTTTTAGTGTTGATGATGTCTATCAACATTTCATAACCCTAAAAGTAGTCCCGGCTCAAAGAGGCCCCGGAAGGTTCACTAGCAGTGACGATATATTATATCGCTACTGTGACCACATACAAGGTTTATTTCACTGATAAATCCCAGTATTTCATTGCTTATTATATAATAAAAAATGTGCAAGCTAAACGATGCCGAAGGTGATATCCATTACTTCTATACCTGTAATGCGTAGCAATTCTAAAGTACCCACCGGTTTCAAATTCAATATAAATTGCATTAATTCATAAAACATTCAACCTCAACGTATGTATTTATTCTAGAGTGAAATTGTAAATTTCATATGAATTAAGGAACGTTGCGAAAAATGAAAAACGTTTCAATCTTATGTTGAAGGTAAAGAGTTTGAGGTGATATATTTCAATCTATTTGAATTTAGATTAACGTTTTTTGTACCATACTGCTGACAGACTTTAACTGATGCACACATATATAAAAATTCTATACATTCATGAGCAGGTGTTTGATTGACAGTCTCATAACTGTAAGAGGGTTACATCATCCATGCACGTACTTAACAGGAACTCTTCACCTCCAACACCAGCTTTATATACACTTTATCCTCGGCTTTCATTACGTTACCTATAGTGAACAAGGCGGTCAGCCAAGGTTCATATATATATTACAGGTGGGTCGAGTGTACAGAAAGGATTGATTGGACACGGGTCAGTTGCTTGTACGACAATCGTGGATGAAAAGAGAAACTTTAAAGAACCTTTCAGAAACATAGACTCGCTACAGAATGGTAGACTTGCTTGCATGCGCTGCAGATAAGTATTGGTGAACTGTATGGTTTATCCCTTATAATACAGAACCTATGGTTCAGGAATGTTTGGTCCAGTCTGGTTTAACAGTATGAATCGTATAATCGTAAAACCAACGACCTTTCAAATTTATTTAGACATAATGCAACCGACGACCTTTCAGAATTATATGGAGATGGTGCAACCAACTACCTTTCAGGTTTATTAGAACATGGTTCGACCAACGACCTTTGAGGTTAATTAAAACATGGTTCGACCAGCAACCTTTCAGGTTTTTAGAACATGGTGCAACCAACGACCTTTCTTTCCTTTCAGAACATGGTTCGACCAACGACCTTTCTTTCTTTTTAGAACATGGTTCGACCAACAACCTTTGAGGTTTTTATAAAATGGTTCGACAAACAACCTTTGAGGGTTTTAGAACATGGTTCGACCAACGACCTTTGAGGTTTTTAGAACATGGTTTGACCAACGACCTTTGAGGTTTTTGGAACATGGTTCGACCAACGACCTTTGAGGTTTATTACCGGTAGAACATGGTTCGACCAACGACCTTTGAGGTTTATTACCGGTAGAACATGGTTTCGACCAACGACCTTTGAGGTTTATTAGAAGATGGTGCGATCAACGCCCTTTCAGTTTTTTAGAACATGGTTCGACCAATGTTCTTTGAGGTTTTTAGAACATGGTTCAACCAACGACCTTTTTTTAAAGACATGGTTCGACCGACGACCTTTGAGGTTTATTAGAACATGGTGTGATCAACGCCCTTGCAGGTTAATTAGATTGTAATCATAGATCCTTTACCTCAGATATAAGAAGTTAAACAGCGTACAAAAAGTATATATACAGGCCATTCAGGCTTTTCTTTTAATTTCATGTCAACAACAAACGCACATACCTTATTTCCTTTGTTGTATTAATCAAATTTAAAACTTCCTTTTTGGAGCTTTTAATTCACTTGAACATGATGTTTCCTATTGTCGTGTAGACAATATTGGAGGCATAAATACATCTTCTGTAAGTGGAACAGAGGTTACTAGTCTAATATCTGTGTAAAGAGAATGACTTGAACTACTATGCAGAGTTAGAATGCAAATCAAACTGATTCAAGACTTCTTCAATCTCTTTTTCAAGCAAGGATCCATTGAATCAAGATGTTCCTAAAGAGATGAATTACTATTTTCCTGTAGAGGCTGAATACCTGATGCTAAGCTAAAGATATTTAACACATTGTTGATTGGTATAGGTAAAACTACTTGCACAACAAATGACCGGTGCGACTCTTTGATCCCATTTGTTCTGTTCCAACCTCAGACTGGATAGCAATTTTTGACTATTACTATGCTGCTTCTTCAGTGTGCTGTTTGCTACATGGCTGTTCTCACTGAATAAACATTGGCTTACTAAGTTGGTAACCTATGTTTCTCAATTGTTCCCGATTTTGAAAATAACAGGAAACGAATCACTATATATAAGCACAATTTTTATTTCATTCTCATCATATAGCCCATATATTGTAACAATGGAATAATAAGATGGTGGCATGAGTTTGTTTTTACAGAACATGCTGACATATGGCACAGAACCAGAACTTAAACAACTTGTGATTTCAATTGTGAGCAGTGGTATTCATCAACACATCTTTGTCCAATAAAGTCAAATGACTCTCAATTAATAGTCTTACTTTTTTAATAATTCAAAAAAATTTCATATTCCTGTAGTCTAATTTTATCTTTGTTAATGAAGCACACACCATGTATACACTAAAGTAAATTACCATATTTATTTTTGTCAACTGGCTGTATCTCACATTCACACAAAAATCAATGAGCCAAGATTCTCTAATTAATTGAACATTCATATTTTTCATTCATTAATGTCCATATGGCTAATTTTGAAACTGGATCAATTAGTAATAGTACTTAAGGCCCTTATGAGTTGAGCTAAAGTCCCATTCAGGGCCAAAATGCAACACTAGAATTCCTGAAACATTATTCCATTCATTAAACTGATGCTGCTTTATATTTCGGAGTGCCTCATAGTTATTTTCACTTCTGTGAAAACAGAAATTTTAACTAACAGATCATATCTAATTTTTTACACATTTTATAAAATACATCATGACTTTACATAACAATATCATTTTATTGTGTATTGTGTACGCAACAAAAAGTTTACAGTTTTCAATGGAGATAACTCTGCGACTATAAAAAGTTGAATTTTTGTTGCAAAAATAATTAAACCATTAACGAAAGATACACATTCCTTTTTCATGAACCCTGAAAACTACCCTCTATGATCTGAAATTGCATGTCCAGCAGCTGTGTTACTTCTGCATTCCATCTAAGGTCCATATGACCTGTTGAGCTTGTCACATGACGTGTCTTGACCGGATGTTCTGTACAGCTTGTAAGTTCTTGCAAATCTGCCAACATGGTCTTGTATGCAGTGCCTACTGACCGATCAGAATTTAACAAAACTAGAACTATCAGCTACTTTATAATGAGTTCGGTAATAATTCTCTGGGGTTCACTCTCAGAAGTCACCAGGTCAGAGTCAAAACAGTGTCATATTGCACTTTAACCACAAAACACATTCACAGTTACAGACACAACAAGCCCATATGAATTCGCTATCTACCGAAGGTTTCCTTCTGTAGGTCAAGGTAGGCATCGTCCACTTCTGAGGACGAATCACACAGTCCACGCAATCGTTCTCGACACACATCAGCTACTTCCTCCAGGTTGGGCTGCAGAAACAACAATAGACATTGTTCTGAGATGAAATACCTTCCTCACATTAAAAACAACTGCGTGGATGTGATTACACCTTATTATTGTTCATGATGACAACAGCTGTTAGATTTAACATAAATTTTCAAAGACAAAAGAAAAATGCATATTTTCAACACTATAGCTTTTGGCTGTCATTCATCAGTAATGCACATGTATTTTTTCTAAAGATTTAAAATATCAAAGAATTTCCCAAGTGATCTCTAGTATGGTTCAGTTAGTCTTCAAATTAACAATTATTATTCCTAATTATCATGGTATATCTATACAAAATTTCTGGATATACCACTACAAAGATGTTACATTAGACAATATAACCCTGACAGGGAGAATAAGTAACTTATAATGCAAGTAAAGTTACTTAGAATGCCACAATACCGTCGACAAGTCAATTAAAGCCAGAGAGTGAGTGACGTAAGTAACAACACATTTGCATTGCACTAGTCTATTCCGCGGTCAAAATCCTAGACGCACCTGCAGTATGTGGAGCCCCTTCAGAGTGACCACCACCAGATCGTCCATGCCGTCACCCATGATGTCCAGTCTGTCCAGACCAACCACAGGGCCAGGGAAACTACGTTGCCACAGCAAGCGATACCCCGCCGGCTGATAGAGCTCATCGGAGGAGTCATCGACTTCACTCTGGTTGACTGTCAACAAGGACAGATCCTCCTGTGATTTTGCCTTCCGAGGTGGCTGTGAGTCCTTGAAGCTGCTGGCGGGAGAATTACTCTCGTCCGAGCGATGCCGCTGTTTGTTGAACTCTTCTAGTGGATTGAGAACCTTGTCAGGGGAAATGTGTGATGGAATGGCTGATGTTGATTGGCTGAAATCAGCCTTAGTTGTCTCGGTTTGATTGTACTTCCTCTCCACATCTACGGTTTGGTTTTCTTCAAAATACTTATAGGCAAGGAGTTCCTGAAAACGTTTGATCGGTGAAAATATTTGCAATAACTTATACAAACTTTAACTTTATAAATTTGCTACAACCTCTATCTAAATGCAACAATGCTGCAGTTTCAATATATATATATCTTGATCTGTCCTAAGTTTGATTACAAAAAAAAGTAAAGATCTGCATGAAAAGATTTTTTAGATTTTAAGGGCAGAAACCCACCTGGCCATATGTTCCAACAAGAAGCTCATTTTCTCCATCAAAGTCGATATCAACAACACAGGAACACAGGGAGCAATCAAACTTCTCACTGTTTGGTAGAATCAGCTGGTCCTCAAACCCGTTTACTAGTACATCCCTGATATGTGTGTTAAATAAGTCATAAATAAAATCAGACAGTAAATTCATAAACCTAATATCACTATATGTCTATGAAAAGTTTCCATCCATATTAGAAGTTACCAATACACCTGCGTTTTTAAAATTCAAACATGTCTCAAAATACTATGAAGTTTCAATCCAAATTAAAAGTTACCAAATCATCTGGGGGTTTTTTCTTTTCAAATTTAAATACATCTCAAATTTAAAACATGCTTACCTTAAAACACAATTCATCAATACACACATTCATTGAAAAAAAAAATTGATGTGGATAATCTTTTAAGTCAGTTGATCTGAATTTCACTCCAAGGTTTACATTGTTATAGTTCCGATGTCCTTACCTTAAAAGCAGAACTGTACATACTGATGCAAAGACAATTTTGTCCCCCCTCCCCCCCCCTCTAATTCTGAACTTTATTGTAACCTGAAAAAAATCTTTATAGAACACCCTGGCATATGCCTAATATTGTTTTCAATCACTCTTTTCACCATACCAACAAACCGTTTTGAAAGCATGCTCTTCTCTTATTATGTTACCTGTAGACGGCTGCTGGTTCTAGGGCACTGGTTACCATCAGGTTGATATCCGTGATTTCTATCTTTTCTTCTAGGAGACCTTCATCTGGGAAACAACAATATTAACTATCATATAAAGTAACAAATCTAAATGTAGGAAAATTTAAATCAGATGGTAACAGAATGAACAATTCAGGTTGAAAGATAATGAAATAATGGATATTTTCATGCAGCAATTTAATATAAATTGAATAGTTTGGATGGTAAAGAAATTATTGTACATGAAATGTGCCATATGCCTTTTTTAGAAACTTGTAAGAGCAAAAGTGTATAACCCTTTCCTTTCCGCTTGTATAACAGGGACAAATGATTGAGGCAAAAAAGGGTCGAAGAAAGATTTGCATACTTACCATTCAGTACATCAAGAAATGGTGGACAGGCCACATGGTTTTTGGTTGTAAATATCTGGATACTTGTAACAGGACTATCATGTTCTGTTGTCCAAACTTGCAATAATTCTGAAAAACATAAAAAAATGATCACACAAGAAAATTTACTTTATTTCAATGCCAATTATTCAAATATGACACCATTAAAGATACCATGAGAAGTGTTAGAAAGAAACAAGACTTTGACAACATTTTGTAAAACGACATTTATATTCAAGTTTACATAACTACTACATTACCAGTTTTGTTGACATCAACATAGCAGGCTCTGACGACCCCGTTCTGATGTCCCATCACCGTCAGACGGTGCTCGTCGTTGTTCATGTAGCGGAACTTCATGTCCAACACACTGGATAATTATCAAGACTTACTAATTGTAGCAATTTATTTACTATTTAGTACATAACAACGTGTGACAAATAGAAACATTTCATACAATACAGGAATATGTTAAAAACTTTGAAAAATCATTTAAATCTTTAAAACATATTTTCTAAATCCAGAATTTACCTGTTAGATTTAAGGGTCCCTGCCATCGTAAGCATTCAACCTATTGACATTGTCACATTAAGATGATCTGCACATTATCAACATACAGACATGTGACATAGTGGATTGTTAAGGTAGGACTTGTGGATATAAATCACCAAAGCAATGTTACCAGGGGGCTGTTGCACAAAACACTAAGGTTACCTTAGGTCAGTATAAGATAGCCTTAGTGCAATGTTAAAGGATGGTACTAAGAATAACCTTAGTGTTAAGTTGCATTAGCAGGACATTATTTATTCTATGAGAGAAGGACTGAGCCACCATGCCCGGCAGGTACATGGGAATACACTGACAGCTGTACGCATGCGTTCCTACACTCTCACACTTCCTGTACATAATTGCTGACACCCATGAGTATACATACGTTAATTTGATTTATTCAATTCGATGACTTAAAACATTACATGTAGACAAATGATATATGAGGCAGATCATTATGCATCTCTGCCTCAGCAAATAAAGACCTACCTGCTGCCGATATTTTCAAATTCTGGGAAGAACTCTTCAGTAGGTGTCTCTTGAAATCTGTGGGTGTTGATAGCCTGGAACATTGTATGAATAGATGTCATAATGTTTGCCTCAAAATAACTTTGTGTTACCTGCAATGATGATGAGGACGCTAAAGAAAGAAAGATTTTCCAATCTTTAATCAAATCTTTAATCAAAATTAGGAGACATAATCAAACATCTTAAAACACTAGTAAAATATTTTAAGAAACCCCTTAAGAATCTGTTAGAAATTACCTTATCTTTTAATGTTTCTATGCCTATAATTATAATCCAGACAACTTCAACCATAAACTAAGGAAAACAAAATAAGATTTCAGTGCGTAAATTACATCATCTAAATCATAAGATAATCATTATGAAAGAAATGTGCTTCGCTAAGATCATTTGCTGATCCCGACCTGATGAATTGTTCAGTGCCGAAAAGTGCTGAATGGCTAAAAGACATAAAGAATAATCTGGGTTAACAGGGTGATAAAGCAAGAGGAAGAAAATACCCTTAAATTTTCAGTCAATCTTCTTTTTCTAGTTAAAGGTCATTATTTCAAAAGTTTTTAGCATTCATAATGCCTGACATTTATAATGTTATGAAAATGATTACCTCAGGGACTGACTTTCCAATTGGTAAATGTAAGATAAAATACAAAATGCCAGTTCTCACCTCTCGGTACATGTGGATTCTGTGATCTCCTCCGCTGAGCAGAAATACTACTTCCTTTGTATTTCCATCAAATAGCCTGTAGTTACAACCAAGTCTTTGAAGGGTAGTTACATTGACAAAGATTGGAATTATTTCTTTTAGAACAAAATGTAAAGTTTCCAAATCTAAATGCAATTTCATTGGTCATATACTATGATTGATAGAGAAGAATAAGCTGGAAGCTATGTCAAAGTTTTCAAGATTAGACTTAGAAACATTTAATGCCATCAAGTTCAAGATAAACTCTTAGTACAATACACTTCAGCAATCTCGATCCCGGTGCTTCCTATAATCTTGGCACTTTTCCTTGAACAGTACTTTGGCTATGCTTTTAAGTGACTTAGAGCTAAGAGAAAATAAGAGACATAACTAAGGAGAATGTTCATTTTGTAATTAAAGACTCTAGCACTATTAAGAATTTCTAATAAACTGCAGGACTAAGCCTAGTAGTAAGTGACTTACTCAGTGTGGGTCAACTGATATGGAGTGAAGCCCAGTTTAATGCTCTGGCATCCCTCTGGAAAAAAACCAGAAATAAATTAAAAAACATATGCATATTCGCATAATGAATCAGGAGTTCAAATTTGTTTGCAACATTCCCCTACCACAGGGCAAGCCTAATTGACCATCGTCACTTCGCTATTTAACATTTCCAATCAAAAACCCTATGTTACAGTGTCCCTTTAAGATCATTTTCAATAGCTCGAGTTTTTTAACATTTACCTTTGAAAATGAGTTATATTTCATCATTAAATTACAACTATTTCTTTAAAAATTCATCTTAGTATTCCTCCACTATTTTCACCATTTCTTACAGAACATATAATAGTTTCAATGTTTCCAGATATTCAGTTTATATTCACTGGATCGATGCTATAGGGACATCACAAATGTTTTTTTCAACATTTAAATATTATTTGGAAGTTTTGATATTAAATGACAATGTAATGGATTCAGTGAGTAGAAAGAGAAAGCAAAAGTTTACATTCACTGGCTTGATGCGACTAAAAATATGTTTTTTCCGACCTGAAAGTGGCAGTAATAAGTAGAAAGAGTAAGCCATAGTTAAAACGTACCAATATCGAGATATGAATCATCGCGACCTTCAGTTGCAGCATAAAGGTTCAGGAAGGGGATCGCTGGATTGCTCTCCTTCTCGTCTTCTTGCAGCTTGAAAAGTAATATATACTTAAAATAAAATCTAATATTGCTGTACTACGTTGCGCAGATTATAGATCTCACAAGGCTCCTTTACTCAAGACGTCAATTTAACTTTGCCTCCAATTTGACCTCTAAATCTCATTGGCTTGATGCAGATAACTTTGAGCAATCACAATACATGTCTCTTGACGGCCTTCTAAGAGATTACAAGGACTTTCGCCAATTGAAGTTTAAACTCTTAGAATTCTTCTTCTATTTAAAATAAAACAAGTTTAAGTAATTTGCATATGTCCTTTAATTGAATAACAATGGGACAGAATTAGTTATAACATCTCAGTCTTTGACGAACCAAGGGTCAATCTCATTAGCATCTGTATGTTGCATATGACTGATATATTATTACCAAGAAACCTCTTATTGGTATTTGTACGTGGTTTGGTCTTGTTTTCTAAACATGTGTATTTCTTTACATGAAATTAAAAATCATTCAACAATTACTACAAACCAAAATACAAAACGTTTATTCAACATACAGTGGCAGATCCAAGGGGGGGTCCCCTTTTTGAAAATCAAATATAGATTCAAATCAATAAAAATAATTTGAAAATATGGATGGTTTTATAATAAAACATTTATTATAGAAATAAAAATAATTTGAAAATATGGATGGTTTTATAATAAAACATTTATTACGTACCCCATTTCGGTTTCTGAGTGCTGAAAATCATTGACGTACAAGCGATATAGAATTCACCTGTACCCTTGAATAGGGGGCGAACTCGCTGACTGGCTGATTTAAATTATATCAGAGGCAAACCTGATGGCTTGCGTAACGGAACCTGGTAAGGTCTACATGCGTAATGTAGTGGAGCATTTTAGATTTCCTTTTAATGAGATTGACTTAGGATGTGTCTGTAATTCTTTAATGAGGTAATAGTGCTGAAAAGCTGTCATTGGAAATGTTTAATTTAGAGTTTAAGACACTTATCTAAATGATAGGAGAACTTTGATGATTTTTAAACGATATTTACTTTGCATAGGAATTGGTTGTGTTAGCTCATAAAACTTCATCTACCTGCAAGAAAGTAATTCCAACACTGAAACCTTTAGTACTGACATGACTTCTTCTCAGGATGTCCACAGATACTATTTCAGCATCGCCTGCAAGAGATCATTTAAGTAAAACATTTATTACATGCAAATCTCAATATTTATGTACCACACATCAGCAAATTCTCTCGAAGAACCTCTATGCATACAGATCGCCTGAATCCCAGTTGCAAAATGAATCCCAGAAATAACAATAAGAAGAAGTATGCCTCTTTTGTTTCCATGACAAAATGACAGATCCCATCTTTGAAGGGAAGTAACTAAATGATAAAGGAAGTTTTGTATGGCGAGCCAGTGGACAAATAGAATAGCCAAAAGTTTTATCTATTCATCGATTAAAGTTAGATGTTTTGTTCTTATTGACATAAAAGGCAAAATCCTTCCCAATTAAAGTCTTCAAGAAACAGCAACATGCAGATAAAGGCTTCAGACTCTTAACTTGCAGTGTGCAGTCATCGCACATGTTACATAATCTGACAACTTGATGTCAACATTGGGGAGTTATGTCCCATAGACAAAACATGGGTTTTACATTCTATGTCGTTGTATAGTCAGCCACGCTTGATTCCGTGATTTTCATAAAATTTTATTTACCTTTGATAAGAACCTAAATGTCATATGTGGTGAAATAAAATCAAAACATCTTAACTTTTCATGTCCAAAAGACATATATATATGACAATTACTGGTTTTCCATGAAAATCTAAAAATAGCCTTATAAATGTACCGAGGTGTAAATATCTCGTCTAATATACATGGATACTAGTTATATAACCTAACAAACACTATCAACTCCTAACTGCCCTCCTGGCTGTTTTAGATAAGTCTCCAAAATTATGTTTGACTATTTGACGCGCGCCACTGTCCAGTTTTCGATCATAATTGCGACGTTGTACCTTCATATTGTCACTGTACAAAACAAATTAGCTTTAAAATGTTATTTTTTTGTGACAGTTGATACTTCATTGGTTGATACACCATTGATTAAGTTTGGCACATATGACTCCAACAACTCACAGAGTGGCTCTTTAACAAAGCTACTCTTCTAACAAACCATGGTTTGATAAGATTTCTATATCAGAACTATTCCTAAACAAATACATTCAAATAATTCTGAAGTATCAAATCCTTTGTTTGCTCCAAAAACAAAAATCTAGCAAAAGTTTGAAATGAAATTGACTTAGGCCTAGTTCTTATTAGCATGCTTCTTGAACTATATTGAATTTTTTCTGTTAGCAGAATTTAATCTTAGAAATAAACAGGGGAAAAACCTAAATGAAATATTTTAGGTTAATTTTATCTATTCATTATTCATTTATACATTTACCTGGAATATAAGTAAACTGGATTTCTTTTGTGCAAGGTGTTAGCCTATTGTTAATGACTTGGTACTCAACAGAAATAACTTTTCCATCCAGAGATGCAATAATCAACTTGTGATTTCCTTCACTCTCAATTATCTTCGTCAAACCATAAACATTTGTTTGCGATGGAAGACTGCAGAAATGAGCATCAGTCCATTTCCATCCCTTGTCACCCATTTCCACATCTGTCTGTCAATTTGTTTACAAACAACTTGCAGGAGTGGTCTCCTCTTATCATTAGCTAAAACTCGTTAAACCAGCCACCCCGAAACAACTGTTCCGATAAACGAATTGTATTTTTTAGTTCGGCGCATGCTCAGTTGAGTACATCCTCTTGCAAAACACGTGAACATGGCAGAATCACAAACATCGAAGGTCTCCAAAATGGACACATCAAAATCAACACAAGCGGACCAATTTGTCCCAGCAAAACGAAAAGCTAGAAAGAGGAAGATGAAAGACGAAAGGGCAGACGATACCACACAAATGGATACCGATGAATCAGCTCCCAAACGTCCAAGTTTTCCACCGATCAGCAGCGACAAATTGATGGTAGATTTGTGAACATGAATATTGAAATTTACAGAAAATAAAAACTAAAAACAACCAAAATACATGGGTATATTTTGTTTATCAAAAATATTAATTGTAAGATAAGAAAGTAAGGGAGAACTTCATTTTGCTTGGTGCCAGTGATTATCAATATGTTATCATGCCAGAGTAATTACTGTATTTCCTCGTATACAACCAAGGGGTTCTAATTCATAGTGGTATTGGTGTCGGCACGGCCTTACCAGCCTGGCTTGTATTGGAAGATATATTATATAGTAATCCTTAAAGATCATCGACAGGGTTAAAAGGTAGTTTAAAATATAGAATAAGATGGCAGTCTACCTGGAATCTAAGGGCTTAAAGATGGTACAATAAGTGAACATTATTGATGCACCCTCCATAAAGTGGGGTCTAGCTGGGGCAGATTAAATTCGTGAGAATAAGCTGTACAGTATTTGAAGGTAGAAGAAAGTTTGAGTTGATTCCTGATTGACAATTATAGTGTTTTACTTTCAAGTGGAAAGAGTATTACTTATTAATAGAGTTCTTTTTGAATATGAGTGAAAGTTTTCTCATCAATAACATGTTCTTTGTTTTTCAAAGGGGGATACCGCAGAATTAAGAAAGGTTCCAATTCCGCAGAACAGATACACACCTTTGAAAGAAAACTGGATGAAAATTTTCACACCTGTAGTAGAGCACCTTCATCTTCAAATTAGATTCAACTTGAAGACAAGAAATGTTGAAATAAAGGTAGCAGCCTTTGTGAAATATGATTTTTCATCTTGAGCACCTGCTTTTCTTAATCAAAATACCTACAAAAAATATTGAAACTTAAACAGGACATGATAGCTTAAGTTATATGTAGAGTATTTTTTCTTATTCAAATAGTCTAAAGATGTGTTAACTCTAGTAATAAAACTTTTAAGATAAAGATTCAATTATGTAGAAATGATAATGAGGGATTTTATATGCTTAAATTTTACAGACATGTAAAGAGACAAAGGATATCGGTGCTCTCCAAAAGGCAGCAGACTTTGTGAAGGCGTTTGCTCTTGGTTTTGAAGTAGATGTAAGCATGATTTCTTTTTGATTCAAGAAGCTTTATTTGAAAATGAATATTGATATTTGTGAAAGAATATTTTCAAGTTCTTTATTTTAAGGAGCAATAAGTTTGAAGCTTCCTTTTTTGGATTAAATAAGGCCTCTTTGCCACATTATAGTAAATGCAACATATAATCATTTTATTATAAAGATTTAATTTAATGTAATACTATTTTGCAGGATGCCCTTGCTTTGGTTCGACTTGATGATTTATATCTTGAGTCCTTCTTAGTAACTGATGGTAAGTTCCTATTATATATTGTTTTCCAATCTTGATAGAATACAAAGAAGATGCAAAATTTCAGTTACAATCAATGATAGAAAGTTTTGAGCAACAGATGAACATTTTGTTAAATGTTTTATATAAACATTACATGCATCTTATTGCTTTCTGGCATTGAATAATGGCTTGTTTTATCTCTGTCAGTAGGTTTTGATAAATAAGATGTTTACCATATGTTTCAGTTAAACCCCTGAAAGGGGATCATCTTGCTCGTGCAATTGGGAGATTGGCTGGCAAAAATGGAAAGACGAAGTTCACAATAGAAAACGTCACAAAAACAAGGATTATCTTAGCAGACACGTAAGTTTTAACCATATCTTGATGACCACTGCCATGATCTAAAATGTATTTGTAGAATGCTTGTAAAGATACACCAAGTCCAAAACAGTAATTGAATAATGATTTATGATGTTTTCATGGTAAAGTACAGTAAGCATTAAAGGCACTAGTGCACGCTTCTACGGTTTAAATTGGCTTTTTTAAGGTATAAGAGGACTTACACATTCACTTAAACTTTCTATCGATGCAAAGAAATACTTAAAATTCTTTACAGTTGACCTGCAATCAACAATGAAAAACTTTAGACAGCCGCTGTCGGCTTGGACATATGAAAAATCTTTGGTTCAGTTGATCGTGGCTAAACTAGTATTATGTGTAGCTATTGAATTTACCTAAACTCTGAACTGAGAACAAAGAATGAAATATATTATTTACAAAAGCAATGTTGCAAATAATTCGATTTAATAACACAGCATAGGCATTGTTATTAGATTGACCAAAGCGGCTGCTGGTTCCGCTTTTCAGGTTTTAAGCAAAATTTTCATATTCAGGTATCATAGTTCATGCATATTTAATGTTACATTACATTAAAAACTTTTGGCCTCTTAAAATCAACTTTACTACCTGAAGGCTGAATATGTAAATATTTGCTAAATAAATAATAAATTACGAGGTAGATTACTTCAGTGGTGATCATGAGTAACATCAAGAGATATGCAGTAACTGTGCATTCGTTGTGTTTACGAAATATTGGTGTGCACTAGTGCATATAAGTTAAAGCCTATAAGTTGACATGCTGAATCAAACTTGTCAATCATTCTTGTTAGTATAGATGAATCTTTTCTTTTCTTCAGGAAAGTCAACATTTTAGGATCATACCAAAACATTCAGGTGGCCAGGAGAGCGATTTGTAATCTCATTTTAGGTAAATAGTAAATAGATTTTATTGGCTCTTAATGACCATAATGTTCTACTTTAGTTTTCTTACTATTGGAAAGAAATATTGATATTTCTACTTTTGTTGCCATACCGATAGATTGATCATTGGGTTTGATTGCCTTTTATTCAGTTATCGTCCTTATTTGGCTGGTAATTATTGTTTGCTAACCTTTAATCCAATTGGACCCAATAACATTTTCAATGAATTAATGAAGAACAGTCACATCTTCTAAAGATGGTTTCACAAACTCAAATTTCTCTTCACAGGGAGTCCGCCATCCAAGGTGTATGGACAGATGAGGAGTGTTGCAGCACGGTCTGCAGAGAGGTTCTGAATAAATTGTTGTGTTGTACATACATCAGCTTTTCTGCTTTCTTTATTAGCATACACACGCACCAGGTCATTCAGAAATTTCAAGAATTTGATGTAAAGGGCTCACAAAGAGTGATTCCCTTTGCTTGTAAACGGACAGTTCTTCAGAGAGAAATGTAAAAAAAAAACATTTTAGCCTTCTCTCCCAAAACTGCTGCAACCCCAAAGCTGTTTATTTTATGGGGATGTACCTTGCATAGGTGATCCGAATTTGTACATCTGGAAATTACGCTGCCCCCTCAAAACCACTTGGGGTTGACCCCTCCTTCAAATAAGGAATAGCAGGATGTCCTCAAATCTTCTTAAGTTTATTTAAAAGGCACCATCGATGCTAGGAATCTCAAGATTTGACTTATTATCTAAGTGGATTGGAGACCAAGATGGGTAAATTTCATTGACCTACTACCAATAATATGGGCGTGGCAGGGGTGCATATTTATGGTTATTTACGAAAACCAAAACTAATTGGCGTAGGAAATACAATTTTCAGAACATCATTTTGTTCCAGTAAGAACTAAGTTTGTAGATTTGGACTTGATCTCCCTTCAAATATGGGCTTGGCAGGGTACCCAGTACTACCCACCCTCAAACGATCAGTCGTCTTTTTTTGACATCAATCATTCTGGGGATCTAAAATTAAAGTTGAGAATATCATCTTTGTATGATTGAGACCAAGATATGTTCTTTTCATTGGAGATGTTGGTGAGAAATATTTTGATAATTTAAAGCCTGTTTTTATTATTTTTTTATATAGGTTTAGTGCTTAGAGAGTATTTCCACAAGATATAAGAACAAATAAGAGTGTGTAAATGAATTAAAATATAGTTACACTTTTTTTTAAGAAGTAAACTAACTTCAGTCTCCATACTACAAACATTTAAAAGTTGAGCTTTGTGTGTAAGTAGGGTAAAATGCCTGACTCCAGGATCATGAATGAATTTAGTAAAATATATCTCCCTCTAAACTGTTGGAAAGCACTGGTTCTGAAGAGAGTCGATTATGGCTTATATGACTGGACACATGCCACAAGTCAACATGCCCTTATAAGCAATCAAAATGAAAAGAGAAAACAGGTTCAACATGTATTAACAATTTATTCCAGACAAACTTGGATGATTCTCCTTCTCAAGCTGAAGAAGGACCCTTGTAACAACTGTCTGGAAACTGTACTGTACAAACTCTAACTCCTCTCTTACCAGTATTGTCACAAATGAATGAACACAACCTATCTTTATATATAATTGAAATATTAAACTTTCATTGACTTGTCTGAAAAATAATAAATCTATCTTAACATTTTAGCAACTTGCTGAAAGCATGTAACACCCTCATGACAAATAAACACGGACATTGAATTGATAAACTTTGAAAATACAGTATGGCATTGCACTCCAACTAACAGAATTAAAAAGTTAACTATGCAGAAACCCACGATACTACCTCTTGCATATACCACTAGCTCAGAAGCTAAGAAAATATAATCAATAACATTGTAAGTACAATACTGAAGTAATCCTTAGTACAAAATATCTGAGATACCAGTTTGTTATAAAAGGAAAATAATTTGCCTACTGATTTAGTTCAATAATAATGGGAAAACTACTTCTGCAGATTAAAACATTGAAAGTTCATGATACTAAAATAACATTAGTTTTTCAGGTAAGTGCGTATTACAAATCTAAAATAAAATCTTTGTTAGGAAGCATAGTACATGGATCACAATATGACCTCTGAGATATCCAATATTGAAAATATAGGACCAAATATATCTTGAACCCCTTGGTCTAAAGAATTGAAAATTTGATAATTCAGCCCTGACGAAGACCAACAGGTTTTGCAAAGGAGTTTGAAAGGTAAGAAGTTTAGGACATGTACCATTAAGTCTCACATTGGCTCTGGATTGGGAGTTCCTACAAATGTTGTTGAGTATGTTTCCTTGAACAAAAGGGTGAATTTACACTGCATTATTAGCAAATTATTTTTTTTGGATCTAACACTTATGTTTGTGCATCTGGCTTCCGCTGTAAATTGTCAGTTTGTCTCGATCAGCAAACAGATCCACACTTGGTCAAGTTACTTTATATGCAGTAAAATACAGTACTGTACCAAATAACTCAAGAATACATGTTAATCATAACACCTAATTTGAATAACTTTAATTTGTTGCTTTGCTCGTCCTCCATAATTTTGTACAAGTCATATTTTGGATGAAATTAATACTTCGCTCAACACCAAGCCTTAGAACATGAGCTATATAATTAAAGTAAAGATATGCTTCCATTGGATCTATTTGGCTGGTATTACAATGAAATTCTTTTAATCCAAAATTACTACTCACTTGATGATACGCGTTTCTGATTTATCTCATAACATACAAAGGTCAGGTGATAGTAATCCCTGAAAATACTCCACAATGTTTTTTCTTGTACTAAAACAATATTGAAGGTATGAACTTTTAATAATATGTAATATAGGCCATTGTATCGACATTAGGTTTTCTTTTTATTCAACTTAACAGAACATCTTCAACATGGTAATGTAACTCTCTGATGAGACTTTCTTCTTTTCTCAATGATTAGCATGAGCAACTGTGTCCACCAGTAAATATGTATTACCTGTATTTTTCCTGCAAGGTTGAAGGTTTTCTTAATATGTGTTGTAAAGGCTCTTCAATAAAACAACAATAACAAGTCTTAACGTTGCAGCTGGGTACCAAGCAATTTATATTCACCTTTTCGGTTTAAAACTAGTTAAAATAAGCTATAATGTTATACATCCCATAAATATTTTACATAACATCTACAGACTTATCCACCTCTTCCATGCCACTTGTGTGGCAGAATAAAAGCATCCTATTAGGCCTGATGTTTTTCTTTGCAAGAATTTAGTACGGAAATTACAAAGAAGTAATTTTGATAAAAACATATTACATCAATGTATGAATAAAACAGACAGATGCAGATATACTGTAGATACACTCCTATGATTGGTTGAAAAGCTGACTTCCTGTCCGATATTTCATGTGTCAATGAAAGTTTCTGATTTTAACGAGATGGTGAGAAAAGACGCCCTTATCAATATTGCAGAAAAAGTCATAACCTTTATCCATAGTTTACCTGGCAAAATTAACTGCAAGCAAAAAATCCACTTTGTCACACAGAAATGCACGCATCACGTTTCATTGTATAATCATTCGTTCTTGATAGTCACAAAAGTAAGAGTAGAAATATCACAGATTACTGCTTGCAAAGACGAAAACAAAAGAAAGTACTGAAAAGCATTCCATCTACAGTTTCACAAGTGATTTCCCTGTGTGACCGTCAGTCGCAGTATGTTTCCCAATCATCAGGTCACTACAATAGTTTCGGTATTTGCTTATCCTCATATGTATGTCATCCAGTTTATTCTCCATTGAATATTTACTAACAATTTTATCTCCACATTCAAAACAAATAGATTGCACAAGACGTATATTGTTTTCATTTGTTCAGCTCAACCGTCACATTTTCTGTCATCGTTTCTTTATAAGTTTTCTAGTTTTTATGTGATCATTTCTTTTCAAATTATTCCTCCATATTGTCAATAGACAGTGAACACAAACGTCTCCTTGTTGAAAGGCAAGAAGCTGTTGAAAGCTGCAGAGTCCCACTACTAGTAGAGTGAAGGCTTTAAGTACAGGTATGAGGTCAGTCATTGAGTCAGTGAATCTCTGGAGGCCGAGTTGTTGGGTTCCTATAGTCACCACTTGCCTCGTTTACTCCAGTCTTTGGGCTGCCAATGAAGGCATTTAGAGTCTATTCTGATCTTTCTCCTCGACATTGCACGATTGTGAGAGTCAATTAGCTCATTGGTTATTGTAATGATGTATTGTCCTTTGTAATAGTTGATGAGATTCAAATGTTGGAGGGTTGATATGACGTCTTCCTTCTTGATGCTTGTCATTTCTGATATTTCACTGAAAACGAAATCAAAACATATTGAACAACATCAACAATTCAACTGAAGTTCAAACAGTTATCCTTTGTAAATATGACTATCACTGGAAATAGACATGAGTGGTCAGACTGAGATAGTATAAGGATTTCAAATTTTTTTTGGAGAGAACACAAGCTTATGTTATTCATTATTTTCAAATATAAAAAAAATAAAAATCGATGGAATACTAAATTGAATTTCTATAAACAATTTCTTGATTGTAATAACAGGCTGTATCCATTAATTGCTGTTAAAGAGTTCCTGACAGGCAAATTTATGGAGAGCAGCCAATATCATGCGTAATAAATACATATAGACCAAACTGACTTGATTGTGATGAGGGGCCGCTCCCCAGCCTCGTTAGGTTTGAGATTCAGCAGTATTTCCAATATCGTCTGTGACCAGTAGCTGCGGTAAGACAGAAGACCAAGGTCAGAGAGAGGCTTCTCTGGGGAACCAGTTTTACTCTCTCCTTTTGACAGCTCATAGCCTGCAACAAAACAACAACTGCTTCATTCCTGTAAAAGCTAGAAACTGTTAAAACATATCAACAAGAATGCTTAGTTTCTGATTCCTGCTTCTGCCCTGATATTTAAACCCCTGTTTTATTCATCTCTTCGATTCATTGGAAAGCAATGACCAGATGTTTGAAGCGGAGAAGATGACGACTATAAACTACGAAGACAAATTGGTAACTACAACAATACTTTTAAGACAAAAACAATTAACTAAACATATTGATTAATAGTGAAGGTGAGATGAGAAATGATTTCAATGATATAAATGAGCTAGTCGTTTACATATTCATTTAAAAAACCCATTATCCTTTCACATATGAGGCTCAGATCTTCTGGTTATCCACATTCAGAATAAGTTTTGGATGACGAAAAATAAAAAACATCATGGCCCCAGAGAGTCTAGATGAATGAGTCATATAAAGAGGTGAATACACCAGCTTATACCTGTAACTTGTTATTGAAAAACAGATCTCTTGCTAAACTTCTACAAATCTTTTTAAGTTTAGTTTATTGCAGGAAATCTAGATATAGGCAGTCATTCAAACTGTATTTTAACATCAGTTGATAAGAATGAAAATGCATCATTTAATATGTCTGAGATTTAGGGATTTGATTCCCTGAAAGATTTTGATAGTTGAACTTACATGAATTTTAATTCATGCTTCTGAATACATTCTACTCCTACAAGTTACTTAACCTTAGGGACAAATCCACTGCCTTTGATTTTGGTAGATATAAGCTTATCGTGTTAAGTGATAAAAGCACAACATGTAATGTCTAAAATCCTTCACTTTGACAAGACTATGTCCATCTTAACCCTACATGGCCTTAAGTTGCATCAGTCTCTAACTGGCTAATTCAAATCTTACTGCCAACTCGCCAAAATTTGTGTTTTGATTTCAGCTCCATCTTCTGTGAAAAGTTTCAATTCTTATAGATTTCTATCTATGACTATCGAGGTCTCTCAAAGCAGCCATGACGACAAACACAGAAAAGTTGTGGAAATGCGGCAAGGCCTATCTTAGAAGTCAGTGCTTGTGCAAGTATATGCCATGGCTGGGTGGATGGACTAAATCCTGCATCAATGAACTTTTATAATCTCTTTAAATGGGTTACTAATCTTAGTAATTAAATAATATACTCTATCCCACTGAAATATAACCTAGATGGCTCAGAGAAAAGGTTATCCTCAGAAAAAATTGGATGACGAAAAATATGAAACATCATTGCCTTCTTTACATCTCTCATTACAGAAGTAAGACCAACATAAACCAAACAGGATATGGTTACTTGAAAAACAATTTCTATAAGATTGCCTTTGGAAAAATTAAAGTTCAGTTTGTTTTCTTTGGTTTACAATCTCAGGCAACAATCTGTTCTACAAGTATTATCATCTCATAAAAATATTTCCTCTCTTACTAAAACCTTTTATTCTTCTACCTTGATGGAGCTAAGTGACCGCGATATCAACATAGATATCATTTGCAGCATTTAAATTTTTCACTTTTAGAAGCTCCTTAAGACATGGTCCCATCGGCCTTTAGAATGATGGGGGGGGGGGGGGGGGGGGCTATATATAAAAAAACACATTAGTAAAGGAGTCTGTATATAAGATTTCTGATTACCAGAGCCAATGGTTCTGGAGAAGATGACAACGTGAAAAGTTTATGGACAGATCAGACGAGTTAAGATATTAAATGTTTCATAGGCGCCGGCGCATTTATATATGGTTAACTGCTTTTTATTGCCATTTAAAAAATATTTTTGGAATTTACCTCGTCAGTTCATCCATTTATTAACCATACATATATCTTTACAAACAACTGTTATGCTAGTGTGTATGCCATAAACACCTCATAACTTTATTTCTAATGATAAAGTTTTTTTCCCCTTGAACATTGATATTATTTCCAATAAAAAAAAAAAAAAACTTTAGAAAAATTAAAAACCTACCACCCTAGTCATTTGTGATAAAAATATGACTGAGAACATTTAATAATTTTTATGCAGCCTTACATGTTCTGCTTTCAATTGCATCAAACAAGAAGTATATAAAAGAAGGCTCAGACAGTATATTTCCGCAGAAAGATTGGATGACGAAAAATAATGAACATCACTGCCTTCAACATTCATAGTTGAAATAAAACTGGCGATGGGAACAATTAGAGTACTTACTAAATTCTATCAGCAGTTTACCATATCCTTTCCGTTGAAAGGGAGGTAATGTGAGAATACATGCTACATTATAATCTTCTGTGGACTCCTTTTCCTGAAAAAATGAAGGACAATTAAAATCATATTTTACATTAAACGAATCTGTTCAGCTAACAATTGTTTTAGTTTTTCATTTCCTTTGGTAAGTGCTTAACATTGGAAAAATGATTAAGAATGACACATTTGATATCCAAATTTGAATAGAATGACAACTTGTAAAATGTTACCTTTTTAAAGGCCATTTCGGAACCTTAAATCTTTAGTGACATAATTTGGTTTGATTTCAAACACGTCTAGACACTTAGTTAGTATAAGTCATTGCTCAGTTCTAATAACTATAAAATATGTGCCAAATTTGTTTGGATAACTTACCAATACCTACCCAAACTTCCTAAAAAAGTCATGCCAAATAGAACCAATGAAAATTTAGCTACTCGGTCTATCTAGAAAGACCTACATTATTTTGACATAGCTTATCTGTATCTATGTCAGCAGCAGGAACCATCCTTGAACTTTACACTTCTAGTTCCCAGATATACACGCAGTACGATAATTCAAATATCAATCTACAAAAACAAGTAAATAAACTAGAATTATCTACTACCAAACACTTTCATTGTTTTTTTTAGGTTTCAAACCAAAATTCTGGGGAAATTACTTTGAGTATAATTTTGCTACTGAAAACTGATGCGTGAAGAGTATCGAAATATTCAGCCCACATTGAACAAGATGGGAGGTGGCCTCACCTTGGAGAAGTATCCTACAAGATGGTAGCCACGGTTATCCACCTCACACATACAGTAGAAGAGGAAGGGATCTGTGTCATAGTACAGCGTCTTGTGGTCTAGGAACAACTTGGCTAATAGGCAGAGATTCTGAGCATACGCCTGCCATGAAAACACATTAATTTGTATCACATGCTCAGATTAAGTTAATTGATATGGAAAACAATTGTTCTTCATTTGAACAAATAAAAACATTCCTTGTATTATTATCATAAAAATAAAACAATTTTCATTGAATCAAGTCTATCATCTAAATTTTTACAAATGAAATAAAACAATTATTTGCAACAAATAGCACTTACTTTGTTCTTTCTTCCATCGATTTCAAAGAAGGATATTTCACCTTTCCTGTAAATTTCATTTCCAGGTGGATGCCTCAAAAGACATTTTGCCTTAAAAGAAACAAATTACCATCACACACATTTTCTCATTACACTATCATAAATAAGATCTTATTTGTTTTACCATGCAAAAAACCCATTTGTTATTATTCTTTAAACATATGAACATACAAAAACAACTTCCCAGCCTAGACTCATCTTAAAATATGATGAAAGGAACATAGCTGTGATAACATGATAAATTCTTGTGATGTAAATAAAACATTATTTTGGTTATATTTTCTTCTTACCAAATGCCTTTCTAAGCACTTGTTGCTTTTCAGGTATTTGAGGCAATATTCACAGATATATACAATAGGGGTCTGGGTCAGCTCCTGAAAAAAAAATCACCTTATATCAATCACTGAAAAATTCATGGCAAAAACATTTTAACAGAAAATAAAAGACCTTTATTCAAATAAATGATCGACATTCTTGAACATAAATATGTATATAATGTCTCCATCACTGGTTCATTCAAGACAAGCTAATTTGTGATTAAAAAAATTTTGGTTTAAATTTAGTGCCCTCATTTGCAATAAGATGTATCTTTGCAGGGCCATGCAGGGGAAGTGCAAAAAAGTTGGCACATAAAAAGGAGGTGTAAAGCAGAAAGGGTAAACTTAGCCACTGACTTCAGATGGCAAAAGCTTACCTGAGGATATGGTGAAAAGTACCATGGTTTGATACGGTATCTGCCTAGTTCTATCAATTCTACATTTTTCATTCTGGTAACAATGTCATCATGATGTGCAACCATACTGCCAGTTTGTCGAGGCATCTTGGGCAACGCATCTTGAGGGTCCCCAATCTGTAACTAGAGGCAACAACCAGGAATCAGCGACATTACTTCACTGTTGATTCATACTGCTGCTAGTAGTCTAGTCAAACTAGTCTACCAAAAGCATGTTGTCTCTGCAGGCTCAGATTAGTAGGTTATCCTCAGTGTACATCATGGATGACGAAAAATATAGAACATCATCGCCTTCAATATGTTGATTAAGAAACATTATCAAACTCTTAGGTTACAGTTAATGACCGTTACATGTTATATCTTTGTATATCAGAGATATTATTTTCATTTAATTGGCCAGCTTAGATAATCAGGTTCCAGTTTTGCAGGTTGGTTTAGTGCTAACAAACTTGACACTCTAATCAAATAGCGACAACTTAACAGATTCAGAATTTTATTCATGACAACAAAAGAATGATCTCACCTCTTCTTCAGCTTTCCTCTTCCTAGCTGCAGTAGCTGCCTGTGTTTTTTTCATGCCCCCAGAGCTGCACATAGGGTTGACGCTGGGACTCGGGACGGGACTAGCACTGATTGGGGCACTATTTGGTGTGCTAGAACTCGTGGTGGTAGGGATCGGGGACGGCACTGCCAGGTTGATCATCAGTCCACAGGTTGATGATGATCCGTTCTGTACCTGCCCAACATGTGCAAATATAGTTAATGATTCAATCGAACATAAATGTTTTTTAAAAGCAAGACATTTCCCTGACAATTTTTACAGCATATGCAAGTTCTGTTTATAACATAAGAAAGAAAAAGAATTGCCATTGTAGAAATTTTCATGAAAACTTTCATTCAAGTTTACAACCCATAAGATATTTAAATTTCATATTAATCATTGTTTTCTACAAATGAAGAGATATCGAGCATGTTTGCCCTCTTAAGAATAGATCATGTGTATTGTAATGTTAACAAGATCTGGAGTGTGGCAAAGGTTTTATGACTAGAAGAAAGTCTGACACTCACAACAATATCTCTCTCTGGGCTACAGGGTCTTGATCCACCATTTGCCAATTTTCCAACTTCTTTCTTTGGGGTTTTGGCATCCTTTTTAGGTGGTTCAAGCTTACTGAGGTCCATTCTTTCTTCTGGCACCCACTCATCAAGTCGTTTATTGACTAGATAAATGAAACATGTCATTCATAGTTGAAAAAAGATTAATTTGTAATTTTATTAATTAGTTTCTATCATTGAAGTTTACAAGATTCCAGAAGCACAATAAGTGTTAATATATAACCTTATTCAATCAAATGAATTCAATTGGGTCAAAACATGCTATTCATCACAAAAACATTTCAGGCATTTTTAGAAAAAAATGTTTCTAAATATATATCCAAACTTAAAATTATACAATAATGATCATAACAGCATAACTTACAGTCTTCATAATGAATGTAGTATAATGGCTTTCCCTGCACATCCTTCTTACTGAGTACTTCTGCAATATCTGGAGAAAAAAAGGAAAACCTTTTGTGGATATCAATTTAATTTAATTTACTGATAATTGTTTATCTTCATTTCGATACCTTTAAACACGACAATATCCTAACCAACTGTTTTTATTTCAATAATATATGATAAATTATGGAATGGTTGATTGATTAATAACATTTGTCATATTTCATTTATAGACATACATTAGAATTTTTAAAAATTGTCAATTTGTATTCCTTTACCAAATTCTAACTCTAGAGTGACCTCCCTTGTATCATCATACAAGGGAGGTAAATATTTGGCACATATAGTTGTTTTCTCGACTGTACTATCAAAGCATTATGAGATATATGGTTCGAACAAATGTGATCAAAGTTGACTTTACGATAACTCAATTCCTTCATTCAACAAATACCAATAGCAGCAACAATACACCTAAAATACTTCAACATATGCGTGTTCGTCACCGCACCATTAGATGGCGCTCAAGTCAGTTTCTCTTCACTTACGCCAACCATCTCCGTTTTTAAGAAGCACAGGCACCCTGTAACCCTCGGTTATCTCGGTCTATAAAGAAAAACATATAAATTAATTCTAGATTTATTTTAAAGTCGAAATGCGTCTTTAAAAACGATATTTAAGTCAAAATGACTACATAAAGTCTGCGGCACAAACCTGTGCTTCCGCCATAATCGTCATGATTAGTCCCGCACATGTTCCCGAAGAAATACTTCTGATTTTTTTAAAGAGTGGCAAATTATCTGTTAATGAGCTAATTTCAAATGTCTTTATACATGAACGCTTTCACCGTAACAGATATTTAAACAAGGAAAATATCATTTTCATCCCAAATTTTGTCCAATGGCAAGCAAGCAGAATCTTCACCTCTGGTATTGAAGCAGACACTTACTTCCGTGATTTCCATACACATGCATCAACTTTCCCCCCTCATGGAAATCTGAAGGGCTACGCAGCTTTTACCAGAGCACAAGCAACATGGCATCTTCTGTGAAGCAGGAACCTGTTGAAGATGTTGATTTGGAAACAAGGTATTTAGTTGTTAGAGATGAAGTTAATGGGAACCAGTGTTTTCGTAGACAAGACGTGTTCGTAGACGGGGTGTTTTCGTAGACACTGTGGGTTCGTAGACACATAATGAGATTCGAATTATATCATTATAGGTGAAGGTGGTGGAAGAGTACATCTGCTGCAGTTAAAATCCATCTCTTCTAGTCATTTCGTTAGCTGTCTGTAAGTTCCTGTATCTATGCCGGTGTCGCAGAATGACGTTGTTTTTCAATCTTGCATCTTATACACAGGGGCGTGTATCGCCGAAAATAATAATAGTAATATATAATGAAGAAAAAAAAGGGTATCTCTACTATATAAACATGGCTGACCCGAGCGATCGAAACCGCATTTAATGCAGTAAAAGCTCGCTTACAAGGTATGAATCACATCATATTTCATCTGAATAGTCACGCTACGAAATCGGAATACATAGGGATTGCGATAAAGTTGTATTTGTCGTGCATAGTACGTATTTGAGTGTTTAATTCGTATTTTATCAGTTTGAAAGCGATGTTTTAGTGAGGCAGGATTTTGGCGTACTCACAAGAAAACATACTTTTTTCGATTTCAAAACAGTGTAGCTCTGTCAAAAGTCAACCGATTTTGATTGTTTTACAATCTATCAAAAGGGAATTTATCAGGCTTCATGTGTGTATATTGTTATATTAATCGTTATTGAATTTCCAAGTTGATTTCTTCCCGGAACAAAACGGGGGGTCTGAGGGCGTTATATCCCTTTAGTATTTATATATATTAGAGATACCCTTTTTTTTCTTCATTATATATTACTATTATTATTTTCGGCGATACACGCCCCTGTGATCTTATATACCTTGTCTGTTAGTATAAAAAGTATGATTCTACTCATCTCAGTACAGGATGTACCGCAGTGGATAGTGAAATGTTTTTGATTGTGAATTGCTTTGTCAGCCACTCACCGTTTTCATCTTCCCGAGAGTTGCAAATCTGCCAATTGTTGCTGATTGATGGTAAATCTTAAATATTATCGTACTTACCCCATTTGTTTATTAATTCACAAGAAATATAACAAAACATAGCAAAACAAACAACAACAATTATGGGTTTCCTTTATTGAAACATCGTATTTCAACAGTTGTATATATGCACCTCAATGCATCGATCTGTTCATTTGGTTACAGATTTTGCTAAATCTAAGATACAAATATAATATTCCATCATTAATGATGTAAAATGTTGCTTAAAAGTTATAATAATACCATTTTCCAAGTGTCTACAACCAACCGTCAATCTGTCTAAGAACCCACAGTGTCTAGGAAAACACCTACACCCAAGTTATTACTCCTCAAAGTGTTTCAAAATATTTTACGGGGCAAAGATTAGTTGCGATAATCTAAACTTCGGTTTATGTGCGATGATTGCGCGACCGAAGTTTAGAGTCCAAAGCCTATTTTATCTGTAGCAGCTTCCCGACAATTTTGATCGGGAAGGGATTTGCCTTTTTAGTCAATAAAAACAAAACATCTAACTTCAATCAACACATGGATGGAAAGATAAACCCTTTGGCAAATATATCCAACCAGTTTTTCATCTAAGAAAATTTTCTTTTTTATTTAAAGGCATTTGAATGCATCTCTACCCTCTACCCGAGATGGCGTCTGTCAATGTTTTCAAACACAGTGGGGGTAGTGGTGCATTTAGTGCTGCTGAATAAAAAAGAAAATTTTCTAAGATGTGACAGCAGTTGGATTTAATAGTCAAAGTGTTGATCTTTCCATGCGTGTGTCAAAAAAGTTAGATGTTTAATTTTTATTGACTCAGACTTCAAAATCCTTCCCCGATGAAATTTGTCAAAGGTCACCCATACAGATGGCAAATGTTATTTTGGCTCTCATCTTTGCCCTAGTCCAGCTTGCTAGACGTCTTCCTACGTCGACGTCTAGGATCCGAAGCCTATTTTATCTGTATAAAGCTACATTTATTGATGATGAATGACCTTGGCTTTTTTTCATATTTACATAGTTTTAAAATTAGTAATTCAGAATGGAACTGACTGAAAGAAGTAACACTAAGCTTTTGATATTTGGAATATAAAGAAAGTTTGACAACATTGATTGTTTAATGGTATGAGCAAACTATAGATATCTGGTTTGACTGGTTTCATGTATTCAGAAGGGACCTCCCAAGCTATTATGAGTATGTGTTTATCATATCTTCTTTGTGCACTTCATGAAGGTGTGGTCATATATTCAGAATTGTCATGCATGTTCACAATAAAGTAGAGTTAAAAATAGCTACCCTCTGACGTGTTTTCTACTTCTAAATGACCTTATAAGGGGAAGGTTTAAATATTTGATTTTCTTCTGAAAGGATTCTTCACCTATGCCAGGCAAACCCAGATGGTATTGATGACGCAGTGATACAGAACGATATGCCTCAGTTTGAGGTGAAGCAGCGAGTCACAGCTATCAATAGACTTCTTTCAACTGTAAGTATTTAGCTTTTATTGAGAAATAACTCACATGATATTTATCTTTAAATGCTGATTGACTTCTTCAGTTTTAAGCTGATCCATACTTTTTCTAATGTATGAATGAAGGCTGTATGCATGAACACTTCATCTGCTGAGTACAAGAATTTATACTTTTGCAGATACAGTCGAACCCTGGCAACATGGACCCTGTACATTCAGAAACATTGCTATCTTCACGAGTATAAAGTGGAAATAGCGTTGACAAATTGTACTCACTTATCTGATCCCCGTAGGTCTGCAACCGGACGATTGTGTTTGAAATCATTTCTATGCATTTCTATTCAGATTTTGTACTACCGCAGATAATGTGATCCCAAATAAAACAAAGTTACTCTGAGTGATGTAGTTGGTGCCAAACCATTGTTCAGTGGCGGACTCTTGCAAACCTTAAACTCATCAACAGTGTCATTTATTTGGTCTTCAGAAGATTGAAAGGCATTCCCATAATTTCTGCAAGTAGATAGTGAACAGTAATAGTTTGTTCAAATTATATGTTATTGCTTAATCTGTACAGAAAGCAGATACAATTTGAAAAGTATAATAAATCAAACACAGCTTTCTCTTAGATTTTCTATAATCCAAAATCATAACTATATAAATGATTTTTCAGATATGTTTCCTCTGTCTTTTAGAAATGTGTTTATATTTCTATTTAAAAAAAAGAAGAAAATTTTCCCCTACATGTTCTAGGGGCGTATCGACTTGCTGAAAAGTGGTGCTAAATTAGTGTATAGACTGAAGGATCCTGAAGCTGCAAGGTATGTAAAGGTCTGATTCAAATTGAAATAGAATCATGAGAAAGAAACTAAATACCTTATACAAGCTTAACTGGTGGCACAAACGTTAAGAAGAGATGAGTTACAAGTTGAGAAATGTCTGTGATTATCAGTACCATATTATATGCTATATGACTTCTATCAGTTTCACCTGTTTCACTTTTAGATTCTCATTGTCATATTTGTGACTTCTGTTTCTCTCAGTCAAGTGAAGGGTGCAGACCAACAGGACAAGCTCGTGTATCAGATCATAAAGGAAGCGGGAAATAAAGGTAAGGAGACTTAATGCATGGAGATAAGGATGCAATGAAGGTTATATTTTAAGAGATACTCTGTGTGTTGTTGAGGTCACATGTGCCTAATAGTACCCATGTTGTCATTTGATCAAGAAGAGCTGAGTGATGCTGCTATGTATCAATTATTAACTAATCAGTTCAGTAAAAGAATAAAAGGTTGTGATTGGTTTGAAAACTTGCCAATGTACTGCTTCTGAAAGGGTGAAATGCTGTAGATGTTATTTTGGAATCTTGGTAGGCAGAAGAACACTGGGTTTGCTAGTGTTTTATAGGTTATATAACAAGCATTCATGTAGATGTGAGGTGTGATTGTAGCTTCTGTGCATGTCATAGCGTTTTTTAGAAATTTTCAATTTAAACTGTTAGCTGTCATATTTTGGCATTTTAAAAAATTCGAGAAAATCTCTAAGTCATAAATTTCACAAATTGAAAAGTAAAATTTAGAGAAGAAAGGAGAGTTCTAGTTTTTTGTAATCACTTAGAATATTTACTGTCTGCTTAATGTAGAATTATGTGTTTTGTTCGATATATCTAGGGTCTGCACGTGATGGTGCAGTGGGTATTGAGACTCACACCAATCCCTTGACACTGTTACTTCAAGAAGTATGGCAAACATTACCTCAAATATTGAAACATTGCTTTATTTAGGATTCAATCTCGAGAACATGTGCCCTAGAACTAAGATGGATTTTTAGCTCCTCACTTCCGTGATGACAAGATTGTATATCCTTCTTCCTTTAGTCACATGTGGTTGTCAGATAAGATTATAGAGGTTTTTTCGCGACAGGAATATGGATCAGAGATATTCGGTACAAGAGCAACCTTCTGATGACACAGCTCAACAAAATCTTGAAGAGTTTAGAGAGCAAGAAGTTGATCAAGGCAGTTAAGTCAGTGGCGGTAAGTAGCTTCATGGTTATTTTCATGTTTAATTTCTCAAATTCTACAATTAACATTTCACAGCATAACAAATCAGCTGATGTTAATTGTAGAAACCCTATTGATTTGGCTCTTTTAATAAAGGTTTAGAATTTAAGGTTTGATTTGCAAAAACAATAACGCTAGAAAACAAACTATAATGCTTCTTGTATATCCTTGATTAAAATATTTGAACTGATATATTAGAAAGTTTCTAAAACTGGTACTATAAATTTGATTTTTGAAAATATTACTTATCTTACACTGCACCACACCTTTCTAATGTTATGTTTATAAGTTTAGAAATAATAAGAATTAAGTTGATACCTAGTATGATTCTAATAAGTATTTCAGCAAACATGAGGCAAGCTAAGTACATGAGTCTTAAAGTTACCTTAGTATTAGAATGCAAAGAAAAAATTACCTGTATAAAAAACTATTCTGCATGTTTAACAGCTGCCCTCTTTCAAAATCCCAAACTGGACGGGCCTCTCAGACAGAGTGTCTGTGATATTTCCCAATACAATTGAAAAACTATGGTAGTAACTATAACATGTTACAAGGAGTAGATAAAGATGCTGATATAGAAGTAAAATCTAATAATTCAGAAAGAGTTTTCCCATGTCAGATGATGCACTTAACCCAATAACGATAGGATGTTCTTCCTCTTAAACTTTTACAAGAGTACTTGTTCAAGAGACAGCCATCCTCTAGGCATACACACTTTGACTTTGATAACCCTTTTCTTCTTCAGTTCTTATATTGTAATTCTTCAATGTGTAGTCTCATAAATGACTTGCATCATCAGAAATACTTGAAATATATGATAACGATAAAAGACTATTTGTATTGCACTATTTATTGCACTATGCTCATAGCACAAATTCTCAATGAATAGTTCTTTACATGCAGCTCTTAAGAATTTTGCTTGACCATACAGGTCCACACATTTCAAAATATCAAGCAAACAATAATCACATTGTAAGAATGAATAAAACTGTAACCCTCTCCCAGCTTGAGGCATATAAGTTTAGCTTGTATTGATTGGAAGTTAATGCATATATCTTTGTGACCTGCAGGCCTCCAAGAAGAAAGTGTACATGTTGTACAACCTGGAACCTGACCGCTCAGTGACCGGGGGCGCGTGGTACAGTGACCAGGACTTTGAGTCTGAGTTTGTTGAAGTGCTCAATCAACAGTGTTACAAGTTCCTTGAACAAAAGGTGACATTATTTGTTGTTTAGTTGTTTCCATCTTCTAAATGTCTCTGACAGAGAGTTCTGAAATCACTAAAAAATTATAATCAAATTTGTGTGAATTCACCTCGATGATAGTCATGAAATCCAAATGTTACTAATTATAAGTGCAGTTTCTTGTTGTTGTGGTACATTTATTTTATTGTGGCTGTGAAGGTGGAACAAGAGAAGGAGGAACCCTCATTTTCAGGGTTGCTCTGCTTTTACGATGTCCTGCAAACACTCATCTAGTTAGCATATGATATGAGTTATTATGAAGAGTTATCATTATTATAGATTTTTTTCTTACATTTTATCATATGAATATTTGAATTTTGTTTATTTTTAAAAATTATGTTAAAGAGCCACTCCATTATTTTCATAACATATTATTTACCTTTGATACGAACCTAAATGTCATATTTGGTGATATAAAATCAAAACATCTTAACTTTTCATGTCCAAAGGACATACCGGTATATATGACAAATACTGGTTTTCCATAAAAATCTAAAAAGAGCCTTATAAAAACACAGAGGTCTAGATAACAGGTCCAATATACATGGATACTAATTATATAACCTAACAAACACAATCAACTCCTAACTGCCCTCCTGGCTGTTTTAGATAAGTCTCCAAAATTACGTTTGACTATTTGACGCGGGCCACTGTCCGGTATTCGATAATAATTGCGACTTTTTAACTTCATATTGTCACTGTAAAAAAACCCAATAAGCTTTAAAATGTGTCCCTTTGGTAACAGTCGATACTTTCGCGATCAAATGACACCATTGATTAAGTTTGGCATGTATGACTCCAACAACTCACGGAGTGGCTCTTTAATAGTTTACATCAGGTTTCACAGAAATCCGTAGCCACCAGTGAGACTTTCTCCCTGCAAAGATACTTTCTACCAGATATGCACAGGCAGCATTCATTCAAGCATTTACTTTTAAAGTATTATTTACTTGATGATCCTGAAGACAACTTTTTGAAAAAAGACTTCCCTATAACCAGTTATTTTTAATGTATCTTGATACAATTGCAGGCTTCTTTAGCAAGAGAGACCCAGATTGATCCCATAGCCCAGAAGAACAGTGCTTTTGCACCTTCTCAGGATGTCTGGAAGTTTATTTCTGAACTTGGAATCAGCAAGGTAAGTGAAGTTTCATAAATTGTTTTAGCACAAAGACTGCCTCAGCCACAAACTGTTAGATGATGATTTGTGCTTTGTTTTTCTCTCCAATTGTTCATTGTCTATTTTTCTTTTTGTTTATTAAACTTATTAAACTTGCTGAACAAGAATTCAAACTTGCGTAAGATAAGTAATATCAGCATAAATTGATCTTGAAAAGACTGTTGGAGATGATCCACTTTATTTATATGAGTTAGGTTGATAAGAATTATATACACAAATGGTAATATCAGTTATCCGGTCAGTTCCTGTGATAGACTGTAGAGGAGAAACTGTGATCCAAAATATAGCAATATTACATTTCTTCATTATTTTCAGTTTCTTGTGAAATCTGTTTCTCTCTCTCCAGGTCCAGCTCTCAGTGGAGGATATTGAGACTATCCTGGATACGCTGATTTATGACGGCAAGGTGGAGCATACCATTGTGGTGGCTCCAGGGGGGACAGGTGACTCTGGACAGAAGAAACTGTACCGAGCAGTCAAACCTCTCATTCCACCCACTGGTCTCATGAAGATGCCCTGTGGTACATGCCCAGTAAGCAGTTTGTGTTCATTTATTTAGATGAAATGATTGAAAGTTGATAAATGAGTTGTTTTCATTGGATGGGTGTCTTGCTTCATGGCTAGCTATTGTGGAAGTGTAAAAGTAAAGTTAGTTACCAGCCAGAAACTGTAATACAAGTAGAGACACTTTCATATCAAGTGACTATTGGATCTGTGACATTTTTTTATCCAGTAATATTTTTAACTTTTTTGAAGCTTTGATGGAGGTGTCTTTAAGAACCTTTTGTTTCACAGAAGTAGTACTGAGAAGTACCTTACAATTCTATCTGTTTGGTTTAAATTTTTAATCTATTTGTGTATAAAAGTGATAAAGATATTCTTACTATTACTGTTTGTTTGGTTGTTCAGTGACTAGTGTGAAGTGGAATTGATTCTGGGAATTATCTACATGAAATTTCAGAGTAATGTTCCAGTAAGTCAAGCATGTTAGCACTCTTAGAGTTTCATTTGAATTATTATGAAATAAGTGAGGAAGAAAATGCATTTCCATTGTAAGGAAGAAAGCAATCACAAAGCTACTTAGTTACAAGAAACTTTCATACCCGGGATATTTTTACTTTCATTGTGACATAAGCTTTATCTTTCATTCCTCATTGGTGTATATTCTGTACCAAGAAAAATGATTAGTAAATTGTGGTTCTCTTGCAGGTTGTTCAGCATTGTCATGACGGAGGAGTAGTGTCACCTCAGACTTGCGTCTACATGAAGGAGTGGCTCGATCTCTGACACAGGGAACACTTAGTCTTGTATATAGTGTAAATAAACAAACTGGAAATACCATCCATGTTTTTCATGTATACTGATGAATCAAGGAAAGTCTGTTGCTTGAAGGAAGCACTTCCAGATTTCTGGTAATTGTCTCTAAAAAGTAACAAATCTCTGGTTGCATAAAGATGATAACTTTCATGAAAGGCATATCAAACATCAGTCTCTATCAATGGCATATTCAAGTCTTGCTGTGCTGCCTGAAGGAGGTTTACATGAGTTATACCATCAGGGGAAGTTAATACAGTGAAGGAGGTTTACATGAGTTATACCTTCAGGGGAGGTTAATACAGTGAAGGAGGTTTACATGAGTTATACCTTCAGGGGAGGTTAATACAGTGAAGGAGGTTTACATGAGTTATACCTTCAGGGGAGGTTATTACAGTGAAGGAGGTTTACATGAGTTATACCTTCAGGGGAGGTTAATACAGTGAAGGAGGTTTACATGAGTTATACCTTCAGGGGAGGTTATTACAGTGAAGGAGGTTTACATGAGTTATACCTTCAGGGGAAGTTATTACAGTGAAGGAGGTTTACATGATTATACCTTCAGGGGAGGTTAATACAGTGATCAAATACTGTATATCAATTTCTCTTCAATTGTCTCTTTCAAAAACATGTTCATCGTGATGAAAACAAACCAGAGCAAATAAATCAAAAGTTCTTTTAATAAAATACTACATTATACAATATAAAATGTCTAAAAGACAATACACTTAAAAAGGTATAAATGGAGACACTGTACTGTACTGTCATGTACAAAAAGGACAACTATGGAAGTAATATGTACACATTAATTAAGGCACTTCTACTATAGGAAGCTTCAAACAGTGATTATGCTGTAACTAATTAAATAACTACATGTACCACTTAAATAGACAGGCACTTACAAGTAATACAAGGACAGTCCTGGACAAGCAATTGGATTCAACGTCTATGGCAAATCTATGGCACAGGTTACAGCAGCTTGCATATATGATTAAGGTAAAAACAATACACGACTTATTGCGATCACATGATATAAACACATAATACAAAACATTCTCCTGTCAGTTACTTAGTCTCAATTGTAAGTATCACATTTCTTGTAGAATCAATTGCTGCACAGCGGTGTTTATTGCATATCAAATTGGAATAGAGATCTGACAAATAATACAATTGTTGGTGCTGAGATGTTGGTGATATTAAGTTGCATTGAAATGTATAATACTGGTGCACAAAAGTTGAGACTTTTGATAAAACCCCCAATGAATACAAATCCATCGCTATGCATCAACTGTTATTATTATGCCTCATATCTAGTTCGACATTCGCTGCCATTTTGACAAGTCACAAACTCTAGAGAATAATAGGGCATAATTCAATGATTATATTTATTAATTGCCTTGCTAACGAGAAAGTAACATCTCTTACATTTATCCAAATAATATAAAGTTCAGTAATATTGAGATTAAAGATTACTCGCAATAAAATATGCTTTTATGTGTTTTAAAATAGTAAAATCTTGATTAGAATAGAAGAATGTGATCATTTGATTACCTTGTCAAGCATTGACTACACACCATAATGAACAACTTGAGCAACAGAAAAATGAACCTCAAAAACAATTTCAAAACACTTTCAACTCAGTTAACAACTGTTGTATGAAATAAATAAACTGCTAGATAAAAATGATGTAGACTCGCTACTGTTAACAATGAAATCTCACCACACATAACTGTCAAGCTGATGAAGACGCCTATGATACATAGCTAGGCAGTAACTGAACAATGCTGCCTCTAATAGTTATGGACTTGTTGCGTATGCTAAGGCACAAAGCTGTCGACCCACATATTTACTATCTGCATAGATAATTGACGTCAACTATCTTTCAAAGTTGAAATAAAAGGCCACTTCTAAAATATGGACTTCTGCTGATGATAGACCTTGTAGTAACAGTAAAACTCCCTTTAGCAAAGTGTATCAATAATTGATATCTAACCATATAACCATTGTGCCTTTCTAACACTTAAGTAACTGAGCCATTTTGTACATAAAAACCCAAAACCAATTAAGTTTGTAAGAAAAAGTGAAATGCAATCAATAGTATGTCTGAATGTCATTTTCCTGAATCGATTCATTCAACAGCATTTGATTAAGTTTCTTTATTTTCTTCTGATGAAGGAAAAATCATCCACTAAAAAGATTCTATTGTTTCAAATGTTTTCATGCCCAAAGAGATACATATACCTCATTTTTCATGACATGCACTGTAAAATTATGATATAAAGAAAATGACATCCAGAAAACAATTTAATGTGCCATTTGAAAGTTAATCAAGAAATATTTGACACCTTTTCAAAACAAAAAAGGCTATTGTTTACTTTTTACAAGAGTAAAGAAATGCAAATCAGGTGTTACAGCCTAGACAATGCTGGCAGTGCAATACATGCGCAGACAGCTGTGTGAGGAGCGAGCGCCAGGGGAGGAGAGGAAGTTCTCACTCAAGTAGAAGCAGAATTGTTTCACATGTTTGACATTTACTTATTACCTGACCAAAGTTCCTGTCTAGACCTGGATCAGCACGCAAATATATGTTGTAATGATTATCTCTTATGTTCATACGTAATTTCATCAAAGATGATCCACGACCATGAACTTTTTTTCATAACAATAAATTCATTTTTTAAATTAAATAGTTAAAGAAAAAGGTAATTTCACAGGTAACATTGTCCCCGAACCCAACAAGTATCTAAACTTGTGAAGTCAGAGATTAAACGTCTGGCTACTGTTCATAGTGTAGAACCACATACATGTGTTCAGATTCTTGGTTGATCACTTTATCTGCAGACTTCTATTACTTGTCATTTGAAACAAGCAGATAGAGTTGGCTATATCCCCCGCCAAGTGGCAAAAGTGTGATATATATCTAATAGTTATGAAATTGTATTCTATAATAAACTCTTTATAACTCATGTGTTAAGTTAAACTAACATATCATTGGTAATCAATTTATTCTTCAGAAGATGATTGTGTAAGATCCAAAGTTTCATTGTGCTTAGCCTTTAGGTTTTAAGTTCTCCCTTTGACACAGTATTGTAACTTGCGTTTCTGTTTTGTTTTGGTTCAAAAACAAAATTCTAACAAAAAATTCCATGGAAGCAGGCAAAACTAAATGTAGGAAGAAATTGAAAACCCCAAAAGGTACTGCTACACATGATAATTGTTCCATATACCAAATGTCAATGAGCTAGGTCGTATAGTTTCTATGTTCTGGTCAATAAACAGAATTCTAAGTTGCGATTCTATGGAAATGGCCAAAATTAAATCTCAGAAGTTGAAAACCCGAAAGGCAACATCTCACATGCCAACTACCAAAGAGCTAGGCCTAATAGTTTTAAACTCCTGGTCTGGAAAAATACACCTTGCACGGACGGACAGAGGTAATTTCTATATCCCTGAAAACTTTGTATGGCGGGGGATAACAAGCATGAGAAATGACCTCCTTCTACTCCCCTGGGTACTCTGTGTGTGGGTGCAGGGGTGCATGTAGAGACTAGAGGGTGTGTGTGTAACAGAGTGCTCCAGCAAGGAGCAGGAAGATGATTGGTCTGCTAGTGATGCTTGAGCTGCCCAGACCAGCGGAAGACGAAGCGGAACCATCAGGTGTTGTTTCACTGAAACAGATCGGTCAGGTTATACAGCAAATTGGCTTTAGCGATCAGAAACCCTTCTTTAATCTCAAAAAGAGGCAAACCCTCTAAAACTTCTAGACTTAAAGTTACTACTAGGTTTATTGGATAAAGTTTCTTGTTAATAGAAGCCTGTTTGGTTTATTGGATCAAAAGAAAGTTGTCAAATTTGTGAAAATTCTGAAGGCTGCAGACTTGAAATTTTGTACACTGATGGTTAAGAAAGGAAGGGGTTGTTTTCTATCAGCTTTTTTACTTTTTACTGTTTTAACTTGCTTGTACAAAATTAGAACGTTTAATTTGACAAGTTTTAGATTTCATAGTTATTCATCAGAGTGAATAGGACATTAAGTGCACACAATAAGTTTAGTACTCAAAAGATGAATTCATTGCAAGAAACTTTTGCAAATCTGAAGGCAATCATAACACATGGGCTACCTTTGAGTGTGGTAAGGTACGGTTGGTTCCACCTTGACTGTGGTTGGCTGTGTGGTTGAGGTTGGGGCCAGGGTGGTGATGAGTGGGCGGGGCACACTAGAGCAGATGTGTGTTGGGTGGCTTGGGCACTGCACCAGCCCCTCATACCCTGGAATCTAAATCATAGAACATTGTAAGTCAAGCTTTCAAATCTGGCAACATAAATCAATACCAATGATTCTAACTTAAGACTGTCTGTATTTTGAAAATAAATCCATGAAATTAAAGTGTGGATGATGATCAGCCACTTAAAACTCTCCAAGACTGTCCGTTACATTGCCTTCCTTTCCAAACCTGGTACCAAAATGTACGACTAGGTGAATAAAGTCATAAAAGGTAAAACCACAAAATTCACAACTCATTTCTCTGTGTGGAGAAGGGAATAAACCCTTTAAACCCTCAGATTATCCAGCTATAGAGAGGGCCATCCCTACAGCAGATCACGTTCATCGTTACTGATCAACACTGAGAGTTTAACTCGGCTGAGGGCCACAATTTAAGTTTTTGAGATTTGATAGCATTATACAGACCAAAAATCAAAACCATAGATTAGCCATACCTTTAGATATTCACCGGCAGGACAAACAGTCCAACTTGAGTTGTCTACCCTGACCATGAGAGTTCTCAGGTCAAAGCAGTGAGCATGGAAGCATCGGGGAGTCAAGTCAAACTGGACCCCATGGGTCTGTGGAAAACAAACGTACAATAAAATATTTTTCATAAAACTATTCGAAAAGGATAAAAGATCACAAGATTGCCAAGAAGTAAAGATCCTAAAAGGCGTTACCTTGGTGATGTTTGCCAGGAAGCACCTGCTGTCCCGGGAGAAGACTTCCAGTGTGATGTTTGATGGGGGATGATTTGTGTCTCGCCAACACTCCTCCTAGATTTACAACGTTTACAGAGTTAACATAGATCCTGTACATACTTGAACTGAACACTGAACACATGTAGCTAATGTTCTGTAATAATCAGCTTCATCACATAATGCAACTGAACTTCGAATGCATCTTGATTAATTACAGTCTTATTATCAATTGGTACATACAGTAGTTGAATTTTACTTAATTCAAATATTTTTTTCATCTTTTTGAACGACTGTACTGAAAGACTTCTGATGTAAATATGATCTTTCAACCCCAAAAAAATTAAATTAGAAGTATATCCTAAAAAAGAGCAAGGTTACCCCTTTGTTAGCCTTGAAGACCCTGCAGGGAGTGATGTGGCTGTCACTTCTACAGGAAGCCTTGTCCCAGTGCAGGTAATGGCAGCCCCGGGTCCTGGCAGAGAACAAACAAAGGCTTAACAGAGAGATCTTAACTTGACTTCATCAAGTAATAGCTTCCCCAACTCATTCAGAACACAACATGCCCACTATTACATTATCTAAAGGGAAGTCGCTCAAACAAAATCTACACAAATAAAGTGATGGATGAAAATTAACTCCTCAAATGCAATTCAACACCAAATTGAATGGTTAAAAAGACCTAGTATATAGTATACCACAATTTTCAATTTATTCAACAGTATCTCACTACAACGGAAAGGACACCATTAACACAGCCACCAATAATACTATAAGATTCCTGTATGCAGCTAGATACTCACTCTCCTTTACAGAAGTACTCAGGCTGGTAATCACAGTACTCGTTGAGACCAAACTCACACCCAGCCTCTGTCAGCACATGAAGAAAAGCAGTAGAAACACTGACAAACTAGACAAAATTCTGAACTTTCAAAATTAGTGAGAAATGTTGAGATGAATCTTTATTATCACTTTGCATATATATATTCTTCATTAGCAATAACAACCATGTTAGATTAAATAATAAAGCATATAGAATTATTGACTATCAACTACTAAGGGAACTAAGCATCAATTAAGCTTACATGCAAAATAAAATAGCTCAAATTGAATTAAAATCACATCAACTCAAAATATTCCAAAATAAAAATATCAATATTCAAGCAGCCCTTAAAAATAAATCATCCAAAAAAAGTGAAAAAAATAAAATTTATTATGTTAAAAGGCAAAAATATTGCATGACACAAAGGATATTATGTGATATAAATGTTTAGGATGGTGTGTAAGATTATGAAGATGATGATATTGATGATTATGATGATGACAATGTTGAAAAATATAATGTCTACAGGGGTAATGACGATGACGATGACTATGACGATGATGATGATGATGATGATGATGTATTTGTTGGTGATGATCCAAATATTGCACTACTCACCTGGGGGAGCTTTAGACAACACTGAGAGACACAACAGCGATACGACTACATTGCACATGCTGGTTTGGTTTGGTTTGGTTGTCAGAGAAGCGGCTGCTACTACACCAAGTCATGCTAAATACCCGAGACCTAGATATCAATAGAGAAGCCCACCTCGCCCCCACATGTATTCATCAGCCTGAGTGTAGTCTACTTCGTACCAGCCACTGTCCTCAAACAACGACAGTGTAATCAAGTCTATGAAGGTCAGGTGGGGCTATAAATAAGACAAACATTGTTAACTTTACACTTTCTTTGTTGTGGGATAACCAATATTATGATCATTATCAAAAATATTTTTTTATGGAAGTCTCTTTTATTGCATTTTATATGTATCGTAGATGTCATAAGCATGTAAAGATTGGTTATCGTGTTACATCGGCATATTTGAATCCGCTCAGCTCTTTCCATATACCCTGACCTCTCCCAGCCAAATGCCTCGTATGGTTGGCGGCTTGATATTTTTTGCTAAGTCACCCTGTTATTTTTTCAGCCAATGAAATGTCGTTATGCAAGGAGCTTGAAGCTATTATCTTGTACTCAACAGACTGTTGTGCCGCTATCGCTGGAAGCCAGTTGTCTCATTAGCTGGTTAGATAGCTAGCGACATTGCCTTTTGGCCTGAAGGAGATCAGGGTATATTGAAGGAGCTTAGCATATTCAAATACGCTGATGTAGCGGGACTTTAACAACTTTTCTCCAAGTGTTCCCACTTCTATGACTTCCCTTTGCAGAAAATGATTGAAGCACTAATAAAATATGTCATAAGACACTTTAGATTTCAGCAAATGTTCATCTAGGTGTAAACAATTCTGCAAAAAAGTGCTTCAGTAATCATTGATAAAGAAATATGATATTTAAAGACAACAAACCATATCAAATTTGGCAGCCATTATTGACCCCTGCATTGTCCTTGAATCCCAATGTGATGTATTCTATAATAAGAGAAAATACATTACACAAATACTAGAATAACTCTCAGCAATCAAGGGCAAAATAGGTCAATAATGATTGGACTAGCTAAGCATGAACTTGATCAGAAATCAGCTGGAAAAAGAAACATGAAATTCCAAGGGGATCTGATGTCACTAAAGTAGCCTTGGTTTTGTGCTGTTGGACCTTATCTATTATAAAGACCAAAACAACGGGCTGAGAAAAACAGTAATTCAATACTTTAAATAATAAGGTAGACTTCAGTTATCTTGATGGAGTATTTGACTTACTGCAATGTCCATGGGACCACCGTAATCCCTTTTCTTAAAACATTTGAAATGTTCCTGTGTAGTTTTCTTCACTTTGGGAGTCAACAGTCTGAGGAGACCGTCCTCCTGGCTCTGTATGGGAGGGTAGTGAGGTGTGCAATCCTTGCCTGCAAAATGTCACTTATCGTGTTGTAGATACAGTAGGGATTCAAATATGCCCATGTTGAATATTATAATACTGCGTTCAGGTTACACAATATCCTTTAAGTAACAGCACAAAATGTGTTTTTTTGTCAGAGCTATTAGCACTGTCATTTATGCCTCATTTCACTTATGGCATCAAGTATTTCCACAGTTTCACTCTTTTTAAGCAAAAACATTAAACAATCAATCAATTTTCACATTGTTAAAACTTCCTAATACCAAATTTAAAGCAATGGAAAAACAGAAAAAAATTAAAATATTTTGAGGTTGAATATGCGAAACACTGAATGACAAGAAGAAATTTTTTCTTACCATGTTTATCACATTTTTTAAATTTACTAAAGAGGGACTTTGAAAATCCAAGGGCATGGAAAATTTCATGAAGAGCGATCTGAAACAACAATAACACATACACTGTTAAAAAAAACTATTTTCTGGCCAATTCATTTTTTAACAAATTACATTACCATGACCTTTAAATACAATTATCTAAAATTGTTAAAGATGCATCATCAACTCTTTAATTCCTGTCAAAATATGTTTTAATGTTCTGTATCCAACAATAAAGTTCAGTAGGAAAGTCATTCAACATTTGCCTGTTATGAAAAAAATAATTTCAAATCATCAAGAAAATACCAAATTATATTTTTTAAGTATACAAAAAGCAAACCCAAATCCATGACTAGATTTTTATGTTTACTATTTCCATAATTCCATGTTTTTCATGGTGGTGTATGATGAATTTGTGTCCAACAATCTAACTAATGAACTGAAATGAAATGCAGAGTTAAAATGTGTTTATGATGTCATAATCTGAGATGACAAACACTTACAGAATATTATTTTGACAACAAAGAATTTGCTTTACTTGTATTTTTTTTATATTCACAGTCCCTCGCAAGTGTGGCTATTCTTACAAGTTCAGTCATTGCTTTGATTGCGCGACCTTGCAAATAATGTCAAAAAATAATGTCATTTTATTAATAGCACTACGACCATGCCTGAATGCCCTTTAGTTTATTGTCCATGAATTATGAGCCCATTTTTGTGAAGTTTGTAGCAATAATTTGTTAAATATACAAAGAATACATTTAAAAAATATCAAGCTCTGGATATGAGATTTTCAGATACAAAATCTGATATACACCAACAAGGATGATTACAAGGTGAACATTTCACAAAGTAATTTGAATCTACACTAACATGTCACAAAAATGTTAGTTCCAATGAAAATAGAAGCTCCCTTTTTTTCTTTTTCCAAAACTTATGAAACACTCACCCAGTAGAGATCATCTTCATTGTAGTTGGATTTTCTGAGTGCCAGAGGACAGAAGTTGATATGTCCTGCAACAGGCCGATCCTTTTGATCCACCCGGCAATAGGATGCATAGGCTATCACAGTGGTTTTCTGCATAATGAGAAAATGTCAACTTTTTATTTTACACTTGTTACATGTTCATGGCTGTTTTTTATGTGATCTTAAATGATGGACATCATTAGCAAAGGACAACTTTGAACACCATATATTTAAAGACAATAAATTATAAAATCCACACATTTCATGCTCACTAAATACAATTTTGTCCAGATGAAACAAAGTTCTAATTGATATATTGCAAGTGCCTTTTTGTTCAAAAAGAAAACCGAATCGTTTCTAATTCCATTTGTGTCCGATTATACAATGATTTGAAACTCCTTTTCAACTTACGGCATCAAGACAAGACCTGGTGACCTGCGCTGTGATATAGAGGATATAATCTGTGTTGTTCAAACCCTCCCCGTCCACCTCCTGGTGGTATGGCATGCCCATTGTGCTGTTGTACACAGCGTAGCCCTTCAAGTGGCTCGTAGGAATCTGGGAGTGATGATACACAAAATCTTATTGTCAAAATGAAACTCAAATTATATTGCAATGTTTCAGTTAACTACTTCATGTGAATGATTGTAGGTCTTTCTATGATGTCTGTTATCATCATGTAAACATTTGATACTAAGAATTAATCATATTTGTTCTCAACTAAACATGTCAGTTCTAGATTAGTAGTACATTAAAAACACAAATGATTGTTTTCTCCCTCTTCATCTAAGCACCAGAATATATGTGATTAATTTGATCGACAAGACATCCAAGACAGCCCCCTGACCACACTGAAATTAATGGTTTTGAAGGACACCTCACCTTTAGATAATCCATGCAATATTCAGGTTTAAGTTTGGCTTGAGAACATCTGAAAAAAATACAATTTCATTGTTTTCAATAGAAAAGAAACATTAAATAAAAGTAAAAACAAGTATAATTTTTTGTTTGCATTCTGCTTTAATACAAGAAAAGTCTATTGTTTACTAATCAATAAATTCTGATTTAAAAAAACCAATATAACATGGAGCCTAATTTTCTCACTTTCCAACATTTATTCCTTCAGTCCATCGAGTGGCACATGGTTCGCGGTCAAGTAACAAAGGTCCTTCAACTGGTATAACTGAAATAAATAAAATTATAAACATTATTTACAGAATTTAATCATTACAGCTGTGTCGGATAAAGATACGCATATGGTAAAGATACACAAAACTTAACCTAGTGAATGCCTATTGAATGTTAGCTTGTCATACATTATTGTCTTAGCATCTTTTGGAAATTTGAAAAAATATTATGAAATTTTGAAGAAGGTACAAAGAAGATAAAAGGCACAAAATACTGAAAAATTAGGAATAGCTGACAAAAATTCCAAACAAACATGTCATCATCAAACAGTGTGTCATCTCATATACCAATTGTCAATAGAAAAGAAAATGTTGATCCTACTGTCACTTTATTCCTCCCTAAAATTCTGAAGACAGTTTTAGAATCTATAAATCATTATATTTATAATGTATCACTGACAAAAACATTTCAATCTCATTATTTTATGTCAATATTGTCAAAGAAACACTGAACTTTTACACTGATGTAGTTTTAACTCATATCCTGTATTTTACTGGCATAAATGTTCATGTATCTCTTAGATGGGTAGCTTTACCCGACACTCTGTAAAAGATTTATCAAACTGTAGTAAAGTGTGATTGATTGAAAAATGTAATACATAATAATAATAATAATAATAATAATAATAATAATAATAATACCCCGAATGGAATTTAGTTTGTATCATGAACATACAGGAACATACATGCGATACATAAACAAACACATTACATTAAATCAAAGATCATATAACAGACGAGCGCTGAAGAGAATGAATGTATTTTTACCTCTATTGGTTTTATAACGGGGCAATAAATATCTTCTGCCTGAAGGAAGCTTAACAAACTCCCCGTATAAGACATGATCCGGGTCTGACACAATCTTTAGGGATAATTTCAAAATTCTTTTTTCATAAAGATATGATAAATTTCTAAAAGAAACTCCGGCATATTTCCCAGCAATTTGAACAACTTTTTCCAAGCGAGACTTAACGATAGATAATAGTATACATAGTGATGTTAAGAACATATTTATTCCATAGATATCCTTTCTTAATCATTTATCAAAATTCCATAATATATATTTTAATTTCATCTTCTTGTCATCATTGAAATTCGAAACATCTAAGTAATTTTGGACAAAGTAACATTAAGAAAATGAAAGAAAATGCTGAATAAATATCAAACATATTTTAATATATAATGTTAATTTGAAACAATTCAACTGAAACAAATATTGTTGCTATTGTTAATTCTTTAGTTCTATGAACTACAATTCACTTGAAACCTGTTTTAACACAAGGCCCAACACTTAACAGGTTTCATTTCATCAAGAAATCTAGTATCAACAGTTAACATTTGTTGCATGTCCCATATAAATTAAGGGATATTAAACCTTATATATATAAAAAAAAGAAATAATTTAGACTTAAAATATCACAAATCCTACCAGAAAGTATTTCACTGGATCTATTTATTGCTCTTTCCACTATCTCCATCAGTGTATCTCTCTCTGCATCTGTGACCTCGGGTCCGAACATAAACTCTGGAGTTATTCGGATCGGCTTGTAAGGAGATTCTTCGCCTCGTCTGTGTCTTCGTCGTCTTCCATCTTGTTCGTAGCTACTGGAATCTTCTCGTTTGTAATCCACCTGAGTTTTCGTAACAAATGTCTCCTGCACTTTGTCATGCACGCAGTGCATATGAATCGACGGGCATATGAATATGAAAATTATAACAAAGCACAAGATGGAGTCGGACCTAAAATTGGACAAATGAAACTGACAAAAACTTGCCATTTTCCAATCGTGCAGCACTGTATTTTGCTATCTACCATGTTTTAAACGTTTCCTTATGCTTTCTACTGTCCGAAATATCATATTTTGTCATTTGATTGTATTTCCCGCGTCATCTTTCACAAGTTTGACACAACAAGTCTTTCTCTTCTGGCACCGGAAGTCTGCGACCGGACGTTTCTCTAAAACATGGATTCTTTGGAAACGAAATTAAATTAATAAATCGGGCAAAACCAAAATTCCTGTTTATCGGCTAATTGTAGCACTTAACAATGTTCCGTTCGATTAATTTTTTTGTATATGAAACAAACCAAACATGAAATGACTTTTTCTTAAGTATTCATATAGATTTTTATATTTATATCTTCACATATTTTGGAACTAAATGTAGACATTACTGATTACATATGTTCCTGCACAAAGAATTATATATCAAGAATGTATCTTTTGGTTAGATCTTTAGCAGAGTTATAATTATTTCAGGATTGTTTGATAAATGTTGTATTTCATCAAACCATACTCTTTCCTAATGCATACTTTAAAATATATTCGTTGATCAAATCTAGAATAATGACATCACTTTCTGATAACCAACAGTTTTGAAAAGTTGTTGTGTTGAAAATTATTTTTGTGTTCATTATTCAGTGTAAATATTGATATAATAAGTGAAAACATTACTGTAGACTCTTAGCAAAAACTTTCTCTCCACAACCATAAATTTACCATTCAGTGTGAATATTTTAAGGCACTTCCATCACTTTGAGCCAGCAGCATATCCTGTCAGATTATTTGCTCATCAGGCCTGAAAGGTCTGATAGGCTTCTAGCATGGCTTGCATACATTTTTTTACTGCTCCTCAAGAACCATTGCCTCCAGAGCGTTGAAATTTTTTTCTCTCTATAAAAAACTTCCCCAGTCCCCAACTCGACATAATTTTCTACATGGCCCTTCCCATTAAGGCAATATTTTTTCATGACTCTCCCCCAAAATATATCCACAAAACTTCTTGAAATTGGTCTTTTCTTTGACACTTTGCACAAGTTTCTCCTTTGAAAATGACACCTAAAGAATTTACCATTCCATTGATGGGTTTAACATGATGTTTGATAATGGTGTATGGTGTTTTAGATTCAGTTTCTTTTTTACAGCCAACATCTAAGAACATCAGCTACATATAACAATAGGTTTTGAATACAATTTCTAATAAAATAATGTTTAACATAGTGTAAACATTTTCTTTCAAAGGGTCCAATGAATGCATTTTAACTTAAATTCTCCCTAATCTGGGCAGCGAAGCATGGATGGCCAGACTTTGACATATTGACACGTCAATATTATTTGTCCCCTCAACATACATTTGACAAAAGGGTGTGACCAAGTTCTTTAAATCTTAGAAAAGTAGACATTTTCTGAATCACTATTTAATGGGCTTTCACATGATGAAAATATCATCACTCTCAAAACTTATTTTATAAAGAAGTGATGAATTAAAAATCTTCAACCCCACAAGCGATTTTTAGAGTCTCAATTCCGCCAAAATGAAAGAAAACCCACATATGATTGAATAGTTTATAAACTATTTTGTTCCAAAATATTACAATAATTCAAAAATGTTTTAAAATACTGCGACAATAAGCCATTATATAAAAATATCACATTTAAAGTTTCATGACAAATGCTGTCAATACGTTATTTCAGCGACCACAGTGTTGTAAATAAGTACCTATATAAACGGTTTGTAATTGAAACCAATAAGAAAAAAGTGAGCATGGCTCACATACCCCCGAAACCCACCTGATTTTTCTCCCTCTAGTCTGAATTAATATGATTCTGGATAACCTAAATTAATATAAGTTACTGTAATAGTTATTTCGGAAATGGCTTTCAAACCCAATCATGAGAATCAACAGGTGTGTCCAAAACCAAAATTTCTCTCACCTAGGTGTAATTGTTTCTGAGAAAATCTGACCCCATTGTACACCATGTAACTAAGTCCAAAAAATGATGTTTCCATGGAAACGACAAAAAAAAAAAATTCCAGTAAATTCAAAAGTGGTCCAACCTGTAGACATGTTTATGGTTAACAAGAGTGCAAAGTTTGGTTGATCTAGACCTAACGGATTTTGAGTAAATTGACCGGACGGAAGGAAGGATAGACAGACTGATGGAATGACCGCAACATACCTCCGCTACAAACTACGGAGGAACGGAAGGACAGATGGACGGAATGCCCGCTATACCCCTGCTACGAAGTACCCCCGCACAAAGTAAGCGGGGGTATAATAATAATAATTATCTTTACAGCGTTGCTTCATACACTGCCCTTGACCCGGTTAATTTGCATAATGTCAACAAGCGATCAATGTAGCAGGATTGAACAATTGAGTAATTTTTAAATTTTTAAATTTTTTTACATCCAATGCAACTACAAGACATTTCTCCCAGATAATCTGGTATTGAAATCATAAATGTGTTCAAATTCTATGCATGAACAGAGTTGGAAATGATGTTACTGTAATCTTTCCCATCCTCTCTCAGGGTAAGGATGTCACTATGTTGCGGAAGAGTGAAAGCCAACTGCAGTATAGAAGGCTCTTTGGCTAGACTTAATCGCGAATCATCGCGATAAAACTGTTTGATTGACTGGATCAGAGGTCACAGCTTGTAACATTTAGTGGGGTTATAACCCAGGGTATAAAAGTGGAGCAAGTGTATATATGATTTACACTTAGACATGAGGGCTCTTCCTCATTCATTTTAAGTATTAAAATCACAATGACTTTTTATCTATAATAAGAAAATAAGTTACCGCTGCTCAGTATACCCCACTTCCAGCAGTGATCTAAAGAGCTTAAGATATTGCACTAGTTTAAGATTCGTAACCATAATAATAATTTAAGCTTCACCCCAAACAAATTGGCCACATGCAGCCCATTTGCATGCGTGACGACCATTTACTCACCAGCACATGTTGGCAATAGTGAAGGCAGCTTGGAAATTGGGGTTCTCTTCAATGGGAGTGTGTAATGTCCTTAGACGAGTCACGATTTACTCTGGATTTTACTGATAGGTGTGTTTGCTTTTCGAGGTGTGTAAAAGAGAGTCAAGCCAATGTCAAAGTCATACAGCATGACAGATTCAGGCGTGGGTCTGATATGGTGTGGGAAGGAATCACCATGACCGACAGAACGGACTATTATATTATTCAGGGAAGGGTCACTGGTGTGTGCTATCGTGACTACATCCTGGAATTGATAGTTGTGCCCTTTGTTAAACGTGTAGGTCGATTATTCATCTTTCAAGATGATAATCCCCGTGCCCACTGCGCTCATATTGTGAATGACTACCTCCAGCGTACAATATTCTCCCTATGCCTTGGCGAGCCAAGAATCCTCACCTTTTCCCTATAGAGCATGCCTGGGACACGATAGGGAGATGTGTTTGTTGACGTAATCGTCAACTGAGAACACTGCAAGAATTGGCTGAGGCGCTGGAAGAAATCTTAATACAACTTCTTCTAAAAAACTAAAAGACAAAGGAATTTAAAGAATAACAACTATGTTTACATGCATACTTAACTTTGTTTATTTACATTTTTTAAAACCTCTTTTGAACCAGAGGCACCAGAAGAGAGAATTTGAGGGAGCATATTCCAAAATTATATATCCTCAGAATACCCAGGAGTCTGTACACAAAGATTCAGCTTTCTACGCCTCTTTCTTCTGGAGAAGGCGGAAAATAGGTTTTTAGGGTGTCGTTCTTATTTTGGGGGACTCAGGTTCACAAAATCTATCATTAAAAACATCATTAGTCAAGGAGTCTGCACACAAGATTTCCGTAATCCTGAGTCAGTGGTTCTTGAGAAGAAGATCAAATAGTGAAAAGCTTATGGACGCCAGACGACATGCCATAAGCCCATCAAAGCTAAAAAGCAAAAAATTAAAAAAAAATTGATGAGCTAAAAATTGAAAATTCAGTCTGTTTTCAGGCTGATATTAATTTTCATAACAGTCAAAGAGATAATCTTAATCATTTCAAGAATATACTAAAATTAATGTCAATCATCAGGAGAATTATTTTTAATATTTCTGAATATTTACATATAAATCTTAATTTCCTGCCTCAATTCTTGTATCTTAAAAAAAGAAACACACATGAAAAAAATCCTTTATTTTTGTACTATATCAGACATTTGAAGAAATAGATGATTAGTATTTATGATTTGTGTAGCGTGCATTTGCCTCCATACAGGCTGATAAATATCAAAGGAAGAAGAGTAACAAATATTTCCTTTACAAGGATACAAAGTTGACCTGTGGTTTCATCTTGGCAGGGTCTGTCTATTCTCCACAGAGTTGTGAGATAAACCCTCAAGCTAGGGTAGATGCAATTTGGTACTCTTGTTGTATGGAACGAGTTGATTTAATCAGTACAATTCTTCATCATGTTATAATGAAGGGATCATATAACACTTATTGTTATTTCCAACTTACTGAACCACTTTCATATTCTAATAGTACTAGTCATCTCAAACTGACATAGAAATTTTCATAACACATCGTTGATTGTCTTAGCAGATTAACAAATCCACTTAACAAATCACATATTGTTAATTGTCATATCAAACTAACAGAGCCCTGTCATCAAGTTAATTGTCATATCAAACTGACAAAGCCCTGTCATCAAGTTAATTGTCATATCAAACTGACAAAGCCCTGTCATCAAGTTAATTGTCATATCAAACTGACAAAGCCCTGTCATTAAATTAATTGTCAAATGAAACTAACACAACCCTGTCATTAAAATTAATTGTCATGTCACTAACACAGCCCTGTCATCATATTAATTGTCATATCAAACTATCACATCTCTGACATCACATTTATTTTCACATCAAACTATCACAGCTCTGTCATCACAAGGTCTTCCTATCCTGAATACTCTTCAAGGCAACAAGACACTCCGAGTACACCATAAGAGTAACACCATTCACTGGGAATGCCCTTAGAGCCATCATGATGCCACCGCGGAAGAATATCCCCACACCTTCTCCCCTATAACTCTTTCTGGCACAGTCCCACAGACCCTGGTATATCTTCTTATCCGGGTCTGCCTGGAGCCTACTCTTGACCACGTCCAGTGGAAGAATGATTGTCCAGCTGGCTACCCCTGCCACACCGCCAGCCAGGAAATTCACAACTTGGGATGGAATCCACGGTGTCAGCATGCCTGTTGAGTCCTTCAAGAGTTCATAGACAGTCATGTACACACCACTTGCCGGAACATCTCTACAGAACTGAGTACCAAAGGCGCGATATAAACCTTTGGGTCCTTGGTTTCGGAGAATGTCACCAGCTGCTGCTAGTGGACCTTTGTGGAATGTGGTTTTTGGAGGGAGACCAACTGAAATTGAGAGTGAAATGTATTAATGTTCCTATGATTATGTTAGGAAACCTATAATCAACTTTCAGAATAACTTCTTTTCATAGAAAAAAAAGTTATTGGATGATCTTTAAAAGAACTAAAATGTAGGGCTATACTGATAACTTTTTTTTTCACATTAGATTTTGAGAACTTATCATTCTCTTTTCTCAAAAGTGTTATCTTTGTGGAGAGCTGGCAGGGGAAACATTTCCAGAACAGGAAAGTTGGAAAGGCTATGTATTAGCTCTAGTTATGATATTATCCTAGGCTGCAAACTGACCAGGCATTGGCATTAGTGATTGCTCTGACATATTTTCTTTGCAGTATTTAAAGAAATGGACCAGTGATTCTTCAAGCCTCACCCGTTCCCCCTGTCTGTAGATGTGGTATCTCGGACTGCAGCAACACCTTGATGCTCTCCACAGGACAAGCAACTGGCACCTGAGCCACGCCCGCCAGACATCCCGCCGCAAGGATGGTCAGATAATAAGGGGCGCCCCGGTCAGTTGTTCCATCATTTTGTCCAAGCAGCGTCAGAGAGGTCCCGTACACTCCGAAGTAGACAGAGTTGATGCAGCCATAAGAGAGCAGAGGCCAGGAGAGCCCTCGGAAAAATCCCTTGGACTGAAACAATGCTCTCAATTCATTCATCTCATCATGATTGTAAAGTAATATTCCTTTGTATGTTCCTTGTACCTATTTGAGGTGATTCTGGATTAAAGACTTATTTATAGAGTATGCTACCTAACAAAGGGCTATCATGATCAATGGGAGATCGCTGCAACATTATTGTTACTCCTCACCTCAGAGTAACCTGCAGCTGTAAACAGCAACATAGAACCTAAACCAAAATGCATATGGAAAATTTCCTAACTTCAGGTATGGGTTGAGATTTCTTGTAGGATCATTGCCCCTAATGATCTGAAGTCATTATCCTCTCCCATATGATAAATGTACCATTGAACTCTAGATGAATATTTTCAGATGTGAAATCAATTTGATTGCTGATAGTCATTTAGTCTTTTATTTATTTTAAATCACACCTAAAAACTTTTTTTCAGATATTTATTTTACAAGGAGATCACAAGATCAACTCTTGAGTCCACTCACCAAGTTCTGAGCCTGGACACTGCGCACACACTCCAGAATAGACTTATACCGATCGGCTCCTCTCCGGGTCTGTAGTTGTACCTGTGGTACATATCACCTATTATTACCCATATGGTTAATCATAAGCGTTGACCTATTTTTAATATAAGCAAATGTGCCTAGCAACATATTTTTCAGCTCGAGTTCGCATATTTTGTCGACTTTGATGTCATAAAACCATTGTACGTGACGTCACTGTAGCGGGTCGTTGTAATGGAAGCAGGTCGTTTTCTGAATATGTCTATGCGTTTTAAGTGGAAAAGAATCGGTAATAAAGAAATTATTACACTCGCAAGTGTATCATACTCACTCTTGCTCGGGTAATACAAAAATTCAGACTCGTTTCGTAAAAGTCATAGGACACACTTCCTCGGGTTAATCTCTCTACTATTGCCTCAAGAATAGACAGGTTAGGCTAAATGAAACAATGAAATGTTTCTCTGGCAGCTAAACAGTTTCTCTTTGTAGATATAAGCTTAAAATTATAATGATCTGAATGACTTTTATACTGATAGGAAGGTGCACTGCACCTGACCAAAATACAAGTGTATTATGAATGTAATGTCATGGTTATATAATAGTTTATACACTTTCCTTATCTTTATTTTAAAACTTGAAAAATAACTACACACTTGTCTATATATGTGAATTTAGAAATTCTCAGGAAATCATATTGATAAACAACAAGTGACGAAGTAGAAGACTGATTTAAGATAGAATATAAACATTTATCTTAAATAATTTTGAAATGAAACTAAATTTACTAACATCTTGATCAAGATAAAGATAATCTAAATCCAATACAAACCTTTATAGTATCAAATGGATGTCCAACAACTATCCCAGCACACCCTTCAATGTAATAAAAGAAAACTTTGGAATGACAAATCAATGGAATATGAAATTGAAAAAGACTTTTTTATTCCATTTTATATGTATCCATCATATAGTAACATATTGAATTTCATATGTTTGACTTGTTTCAACACTCAAAGTCATATACTAACTTTTTCAACCCAAACTGACAAATTATTCTTGCTAATGATGATCACTACAACTATCATTCCCGTCGCAATGGCAACACTTTTCATTATCCCATTTTGCAGTTTAGGGAATGGGGAAAACACTTTTCCCTAAAAGGCCTTTTTCATAACCTGATTTCAGTTTTTAAAAGTGAGGATCAAAGACTACAAGATATCTAGTAATTGAGCATGAATTTACTATTTAATATTCTCATAGGTGCTGTCAATGGTAAAAATAAAACACCTAAATTATATTTTCAATGGTGAAATAAAGCATTTATTGATAAAAAAATTAAATCTGTATTTTCACTGAGTGAAATAACATTGCGATTCTACTCATTGAAATAAATCTAAAATCATATGACGACATCTGTGATGACAAGAAATGATAGCAAATCAATCTTGCTAATTCTTTCAAAAAGTTAAGGTCATTTACAACATTTTTGGAACATAATAAATAGAACATTTGACATTTTTTTCCTAATATCATGTATATCTCGTCTCATGAAGTAGAAAATTATACATTTACACTGTGCCACTTGTGAAAATGTGAATTTCTACTACACTTGATGAGATTTACATGGTCTTCGACCAGAAATGTCAAATACCCTCTACTCATTCCACCAAGTAACAATGAAATAAGCAATAACAAAAGTGCCACACCCACCTCCGATAGCCCCAGCTATATAGTCATGCAGGATGTTGCTCATTACGGCCGTTGATCGGTCACATCTGCTTGCATGCGCGTCACCTCTGCTTGCTAGAATTAGAAATCCACAGATTTAAAAGTGAAATTATATGGAAGTATTGATTTCTTGATATTATTAAACAAATAAGATTAAAATTTTCTGAAAACTATTTCACTACCACTTACATAAAGTTGACCTATTTTTTAAACATTTCCTTCAAGAGTGAAATGTATATGACATGTATACTATTTCATTAAAAAGTAAAAAAATCTTTCAAAATTAAACCTTCAAACCTCATCCTGTGTCTTCAATTTTTATCAACCAATGTTGATACATAAAATATATATTAGGGCGACTCCTCCTTATGATTATGAACCTCCCTATATTGCACTGAACTTTGCACCACAAGGGTGTGCTCAAAGCAACAACCAAAACATAACTCTGATTAATGGTGGTTGTATGCACCTTTACTGTATATTTAAGGCGTTTTGGGGTTATTTTTCACAATGCCTTCACTTCCAAATCATTAATGAGCCACTCCGTGAGTTGTTGGAATCATATATGATAAACTTAATCAATGGTGTCATTTGATCGCGAAGTATCTACTGTTACCAAAAAGACACATTTTAAAGCTTATTGCTTTTTTTGCAGTGACAATATGAAGGTAGAATGTTGTAATTATGATCGAAAACCGGATTTGCGCGTGTGAAATAGTCAGATGTAATTTTGGAGATCGACTTATCTAAAACAGCCAGGAGGGCAGTTAGGAGTTGATAGCGTTTGTTAGGTTATACTAGTATCCATGTATATTGGACGTGATATCTACACCTCTGTGCATTTATAAGACTGTTTTAGATTTTCATGGAAAACCTGTCATTATTGTCAGATTGTCATATATATGTCTTATGGACATGAAAAGTTAAGATGTTTTGATTTTATCTCACCACACATGACATTAAGGTTCGTATCAAAGGTAAATGATATATTATGAAAATCATGGAGTGGCACTTTCATCATTTAGTAATTTAAATAAGTTTTTATAGTTACATTATTCTAAGGCAAATTCTTCTCACAGTTGGCTTCCCAAAATACCCTTCATGTAATATATTGTGATGTAATCAGCTTTGTTACGTCATGACAATGTGTCATGACATTGTGATAAACGAATCTGTGTCAAACGTGTAAAGCACATACGTACCACTGAGACAGCTACATTCGATATGTCTGGGCAATATTACTTAATCTTATGTCGAACGGGAGATAGATCCTTTATCTCAAGACATTCTTTTTTAGTTCAGAATTTTGTTCACAAACTAATTAATAGATCTTTGATTTTCATTAGGAGGTGCCGCAGTAACTGCATCCACAAACAAATAAAACGAACACGTAAATAAACCTGCAGAATTCCACAAATCCACACTCACGCTATCTCCCGTGTGGTTTCTGTCTCTTCGGCTGACCCATATAACCGATTTGACACACAGTGCTGAGCGCATGCTAGATCTATCAGGGTGAAAACCAGCATTTGCATAATATAAGGCTTTTTCGATTCAAGGGAGGTCACTACGTAATGACAAAAGTACGCGGTGCCAAAGCGGTAGACAAACTTCACGTGCATGCATGCGAGTACTCAGTCTGATTAAAATCGACCGTTTTCCGAGGAATAAAAGTTTCAAAATATTGACTCCAACGAGATTCGAACTCTCTATGTGTAGGCTATCCTCTCCATCCGAGAGGACGAAAATTAACGTAAGCATTTTTGCATGCATACTCATCTAAATCAAAATATGAACATATTTTTGGAGAAAAGTTCAATCATACAATCATAAGCAGTGGCGGATCCTGGATTTTTGAAAAGGGGGGGGGGGGGGTTATTGTTATGTTATATATATGTTGTACTATAAAACCATTCATTATTTTATTGACTTGAATTTATTGTCATAGGGGGGGAGTGAATTTTACGTACGAGGGAAATCATATCGGGATTCATATCTTTCATACGATGCACTACAGTAGGGCAAAATAACTTTTATGACCTATATGGTCAGTTATAAGCAGTGACGTATTTTCAATATGAGCACATGTGCAAATATCACTTTTGCTAGGGAACGATTGTTTCAGCGCGAGTTGCCGTATTTTTTTCGTCTGTAACGTCATAAAACCATTGTTCATGGCGTCACTGTAGCGGGCGGTAGCAGGGGAAGGAGGCCGTTTTCTGAATATTTCAATGCGTTTTAGATGGATCAGAACCGGTAATAAAGAAATTATTACACTCGGAAGTGTATCATATGACTTTTTCGAAACTCGTGCGAAATTTGTGTATAACCCTCGCTCGGGTAATACAAAACTTCACACTCGTTTCGTAAACGTCATATCACACATCTCCTCGGGTAATAATCTCTATGTATTTTTATTTTATATTCGTTTATTTCCCGACTTCCTTAATTATTTAGGGGTGACTATTGACCCACAACGGATACTACTCGGAACTCCGTTAACAATAGTTGATTGTGCCTAACAACTGCGATAGTTCATCAAATAACAATAACACAGTGTATAGTGTGTTGATATTAAGCGACTTTGAAGAATATAGCAGAAAAAAATGATAATTCTTGCATTTTTCGAGCATTTTTTCAAATCTAAAACCTGCACTTATAGATTTACAAGAACATCTTTATTGATTCAACTATCGATCGTTAGTCGTGCTTTTTATACTATCAATACTTTTAATAAAATGACTATCGATAAAGTATTATTGACATCGACTATCGCTAGTCGATAGTTCAATCTATCGTTACAACCGTATCATTAACAGCTCTCGCTAGGGAAATACTCATGTATACTAAATTAGGCACTCGTGTCGTAAACAAAGTATGTCATGGACACTGATATATAGGCTAACAACCTCTATTAAGGCTACCAGGTCCAATGGTATTTGCGATTTATAATAAGAGTTAAACAATCTTTATTATATTTTCAATGGTAAAATATGTCGTTTATCGGTGAAAATAAAATCCGTATTTTACACTGAGTGAAATAATAATGCTATTCTACTCAGTAAAGAAACGCTACGATCTTATGACGTCATCTGTGACGTCAACTCATGACATTGCCGCGTAGCGACGCAATTTTGGTACTCCTTTCATCGAGCGAAGGGCATTTACCACCTTTTGGGAACATTATTTGATAGATTATTTGACATTTCTCGTCGAATACCAAGTATATCTCATCTCATATGTTTACACTCCTAGCTTCAAATATCCTTTATTTACTCGCCCATGTAAGATACTGCAGTGTAATATTTTTTTAAACGGCGATATTAAACTATAATGTTATGGTGGCGTTCACTAATGCCTACATGTTATACCGCTGCACGAATGATATTGTGTGGATGTGACGTCGCAATGGCGGCAAAGTCGCGAAAATATTTCGTCTGTACACTTTCGGCAATCATGCTTGATTACAGAGGTCAAGTGATAAACAGAATACTGAACTTCCAATACTATTTTCATTAAACTCGTAAATTATATGGTATCAAACCCGCTTTCGCTCGTTTTATACTTAATCATTAACTCGTTTAATAGAAATAGTATTGAATTGAAGGAAATTTAGTATCCTCTTTATGCCGGATTGCTAAAGCTTCTGTTGAGGTAGGAAAATGTTTCTATGACTTTTCAAACGGGCAACTCGCGCTGAAACAACCGTTGTGAGGAAAAATTAATAGATGTTTGCACACGGGTACATATGAAAAATATGTCACTACCTTTGCTTTATCATATTGTTAATAAAACAGCATATATTGCCCTTATTCTGCACGTTCTCTGGCTGTCTTCGAAACGTATCGTTTTATCTTAAGGTCAAAAATAAAGTTGTCACCATTATGTTGTTTTTAATCAAAACAAAACATAGAAACTTGACATTATGGTACCTCCAACAGAAATATTTTACTTTTAAACATCGAAGCTTTTAAATTTGACGCTTATCGAACCAGTTTGAACTTAAACAATCTAAACTTTGCAGGGATAAGTTTTTCAAGTTCTCATTTTAAATGAGCCTTTCAAGTAATTGATTCATGCGAGTCTAAAGCACGCATTGTAACCTAATCCATTTATTTGAAGCATTTTCTGATGTGTTAATCATAGTTTCTGCCTTTTCGGGTTTTCTAACTTTATGCACTTTTTGAATATTGCCGATATCATAGTTCATGCTTATTGAATGCATCGTTGTATTAAACACTTCCGGTCTTTTAGAATTAACTTCATAGCCTAAATACGTGCATATTTCCAATTATCCTAAATGGTAGATATCCTGAGTGCGTGGTAATATAGAAAGATATGCATTATCTGTCCATTATTTTTATTTACGAAATATTGATATGCTCTTGTGCCTTTAATACTAAAGCATGCCAGATTCGAGCTTCAACACATCCCAAAACGTAGTTTCTGATCGACACTGAAAACCTAACGGCGACCTAATTGACGCATACTGTCCACTAAATTTTGAAGTTGAGAACGTTTTGACCTTTCGAACCCCGTGGTTCATCCATCCATCTCTTTTCAAAGGCTTTTTCATCACACACAAGAGAGAAAGTAGGCATTCGATCTATGGTAGTAACCGAATGAAGATATGTATTCATTGACAGCCATTTTCAGATATTTCCAATTAGGCTACATATATACAATGGCGTAGAAGCGATTTCAACCCCCTGCTTTATCGATGTCTCCAGATGGAACAGGGGCAAAAAATTGGTTCGTCAGTACCCTACAGTATATATATTTTAACAGAAAGTCAGAGACTAATGGAATATTATAATAAACAAAATACCTGCATTCCCTTGACAAATATAATTCTTTCAGACACTGGTTATTATGGATAGAATATCATGTTACTGATATAAACGAAGAAAAATACGTTCTTATATATAAAATAATTGATGACACAGTAATTGATGGGAACCAGTGATTTCGTAGACAAAACGTGTTCGTAGACGGGGTGTTTTCGTAGACACGGTGGGTTCGTAGACAGATTAAACGGTGGGTTCGTAGACACATTATAAAATTCGAATTATATCATTATTTTAAGTTTTTTTTATTCATTATTGATATTATTAAACTTATATAATATCATTATAATCAATAATCATTATTGTGTTTGCAGAGATATGAAACTAGCGTAATAGCTCCACGTCAATGGCCGTTACGAAAATCGATTTTCTTGTTCTGTTTTTATTCACCTCACATCATAGCTCGTATTTTTGGGGTTTTATTACCTTTTTAATGTGTTTCAAGTCTAGAGGATAAGTTATATGGATAAACACAAGTTATATGTGTTTCAAGTCATCCTTAAATGAGTTATATTGTTTGTGTTTACTAAAATGGCAGTTTTTGATATTTCATAATGACTGCCAAACAAGCGAAATGTTATTCATGCATAACTACTATCTATGAAGCTATGATTGCAATCAGATATGTGTCACTACCATAAAGTTGTATATATATATATTTTCTCATGTGTAATTGCTTCGGAGCGGCCTTAAAATAAGCACCTAGGAGCTTGTTGGCCAATCCATTCATGATTTGTACATTTTCATGAATAAATATGTTTAAATCAAATGGCAGTTATTTTCATATTTGTAAATTGAAGCGTAATAAAATACCACATAACATGCATGAAGTTTTTCAACAAATTTATTTACAATAACAATGGTCAAGCACTATTTAACACTAAGTTTGAAGTGTCATGGGTCGATTCAATGGACGAGAGGTCCGTTGATCCTTGAGACTTCCCGATGTTTTGATTGTAAATTGCTTTGTCGGCGACTCACCTTTTTCACAACTTCCCGAGAGTTGCTAATCTGCCAATCGTCGCTGATTAATGGTAAATCTTAAATATTATCATACTTAACCAATTTGTTTATTTATTCACAAAGAAATATAACAAAACATAGCGAAACAAACAACAACAATTAAGGGCTTCCTTTATTGAAACATCGTGTTTCAACAGTCGTATAGCCTATATATGCACCTAAACGCATCGATCTGTTAATTTGGTTACAGATTTTGTTAAATTAAGATAAAAATATGTTATCCCATCATTAATGATGTTAAATGTTGGTTAAAAGTTATATTATCAACTTTTTTCCAAGTGTCTATGAATCCACCGTCAATCTGTCTACGAACCCACCGATATTTGTGTCTACGAAACCACGCTGTTTACGAAAACACCTACACCCTCAATGGAAATGGTTTCCCTTGAAATAAGCTGCCGTAAAATCGTTAAAAGGGAAGCAACTCTTAGTGCCGGAAACTTCAATTGCGTATGAATTCGCTCAAATCTTTTCTGTAGTATATGGGTAAATAAAAATTCCTTTTGAGTTATTTTTCAACTACGGTAATTTAATGGATTTGATGCGGTAAGATGCACTAAAAACTTTTTATCAATCGAATGCAATTTAATTGCACTATTATTTATCGTTGCTAAGGAGCGGAGTTGTTTAAAACAGGCGTTGTTAGGTCCGTCGGCGATCGAGTTTACCATCGAGTTTGGTTCCTTCACATTTACCGTGTGAAAGCGAACATTGAAATGGAAGGTATCGGTGAAACGGAAGTTTTAATCGAGGATGCAAACAAACAAGAAACTGATCCTTTAACTGAAGAACCTGGTGAGAATGATGAAGAAAAGAAAGATGTTGAAGAAGGAACGGAAGAAAATCAGCTATCTGAAGATGCAGAAGCACTCGCTGAAGAATTGGCCAAAATTGTTGTCCATCCACCCGTTATCGAACTGTAAGTTGTCATTTAAGAATTAGATTGATTTATCCCCCTACTAAGTCATTGTAGACAAGTGACAATTGATTTCATCCTTCAACCGAACGTTTATTATTTAGATTTGTGTTTTATGAGCTAACATTTTTATCCATTGACAAAACGAAATATCGTCTTGCTATAATTTTGTAAATAGTATGATATAACTTTATGAGTGATAAAAATTATAATGGTCAATGAACTAAAAAAAAATCAATAATTATTAGTGTGAAAATCAAGAACCATACAAGTATTTTGAAAATTTCACTCTTAGTCTTAACACATTTTCAAATCAATGAAATTGTGGAAAAGGTATGACAGTAAAGTTTTTATTTTTCTAACAGTCCACCAAAGGAGATCTTCGATCCATCAGAATACCCAAATTCTTACAAGGACAACTTGCCAAAAGAGAAACTTGTCCTTCAATATGCAGACAATTTCCGTCGACAGTATGTTCATTTGTACAGGGATAGAAAACCTCTCTTCCTCAGCCCTTTGAATGAATTTGATGTTGAGGTAAAGCAACGTTTCTTTTATGATTTGAAATATCTGAACATTTGTTCATAGTGCATTTATTGAGCTCGCATTTTATTAATAATATTTCTAGAAAACAATAGCTGGATAACAAACTTAGATTACATTGGTTGTGTTTCTTTAAGATTTGATGTAAGTGAAAACATGTGAAGAAAAATAGCAGGTAGGGATAAAAAAAAGTTTCAATCATGATGTTTTTACATATGAAATGTTTAAAAATTTATTGATGAAATCATTTGAACTTATTGCTATAGATCTGATTGTTTTTATTTTCAAAATGAATTATCTAGGAATGACTTTGTCTCATTTAATTTCAGAAACTTGTTTGCACAACAATTCGTCCAACTCAACTGCCTTACAAGGAGCTCTACAATTGGGATGGTGCAGCAGAGTTTGTGTCTGATTATCTCAACTTTCAGACACTGGAACCTCCATATGAACTGGTATGTTTATAAAGTGTTCTTTCGTTTTAACACACATTAACATTTTAGAATTCAAGGCTTGTTTTTCTCAGATACATGAGAGATATATAACCAATATTAATTTACAAAAGATTACAATGTATTTTAAAACCAAAATGTAATGTGAGATTGAGGGGTACTGATTCACTTGTATTATTATCAATTTATTGAGATGAAAATGATTCATTGAAAACAATGTTCAATGCATAAACTACTTTTTTATGATTGATATAGAACTTTAAAAAAAACATCCTAAAAATTGACAATAAATGGGTGATGAAATTATTTTATTCAGATATTATATTTTCAAAAAAGACTTTTACATAATATACATCTTTACATAATCTGTTTTTGTAGGTGTCTTTAAAACAAAATTGTACTGGTATATGTGATGAAATAAATGTTTTGATGATTTTGTTTGCTTTTCCAGCCCAATCAAATGTATTCACCATCGACAGTTCTGCGGCGTCAGAAGGGAAACTGTTTTGAGTACAGCACCTTGCTGTGTTCCCTGCTGATTGCATCTGGCTATGATGCCTATGTTGTCAATGGCTATGCAACACGGGAAACTTGCCTTGCTGATGAGTCGAGGGAAATTTGTCCTCTGCTGAAAAAAAAAGAAGAGGTAGTGTACGACAACAAGTTCCTTCAACCCTTCTGTTACCCAAGAACTTGCCAATGACAGTGGTAAAATGTGAATGGTTCTTTGCAGTCCCTTGAGGCAATAAAAATCATGTGGAGTAACAACTTCTTTTCATTTTATTGTGTATCTATACACCTAAACCTCACTTCTCTCTGCAAAAAGAAGTTGTAAATCAATAGAATTGTATTTTCTCATCATACCAACTTCTGTAATGGCCATTGAAAAAGTTGTAACATTTCAATGACTAGATTGGAACCATGACTATTAGTGAACTAAAGTTCCATGAGAGTTAAAGATAACAATTTCTTTGATTGACTCAAAGTTAAAAGCTATGTAATATATTTAGAAAAAAGAGGAGGAGAAGAAGAAGGAACTGAAGAAGTACACGGTGAAGCCTCCACGAGATCTGCGCAGTAAGTTTGAGCTGAAGCAGGAGCGGCGGCGGCAGGAGGAGATCAAAGCTGAGCAGGAGAAGAGGAGGAAGGAGGAGGAAGAGAAACAAGCTGTACGTAGAGGCTGTCTCTCAGTTATTAAAGAAACATTCTTATCAATCTTAGCGCATGATAATAAGAGTTCTTTATCATGTTTGAGTAAAATAGTTATTTTCTGTTTGTATTCACAAATTAAAAGATATAAAACATTTTGTTGTTAGGCTTTCTACGACTAGAAAGTATGAAAATGTAACTTGATATCATTTAGTATCATTACCTTTCCTTCTACTAGTTATCGCAATTGCCCCATCATGAAACCTTAAAAATGTCCTGCTAAGATCAACATAATCATTGGTTCACTATTTAAGAGCTATACCACCTGTGACTCCCTTGGAGGTGTTGGAAAAAAGATAGGATTTTTATATATTCACTGTATTTACACTACTAGGAGTTAGAGAAGCCACCCCCAGACTCCCTTTATGGACTGAGAATCCACTCATGGGTGTTGGTGCTGGCCGGCAAGAGGGAGGTTCCAGAGAGTTTCTTCATCGAACCCTTCACAGGACTCTCTCATGATGTGAGAAGCAGTAACTACCTGGGTATTGAGTCTGTGTGGAACAACAACAACTTCTGGGTCAACATGCAGGATTGCTCCGAGGGTGTCCAGGTAATCACTCAACCTGGAACATAGTTCTCATTATCAGTTTATTTGTTATACACTGAAGATGTTATTACCTTTTTTGTGAACTTTAAAATGGAATTATATATAATTCAATATCTGAAGAAAGACCTCCAATTTCGCTCAATCATCAATTCATTATTGGAGAGTGTATGAAACATTTGTGTAATTAATGAATCATTGAAGACCTATTGATTTGTGTGCCTTTCCATCATGCAGTTTTATATTTATAATCATTGTAGCCGATTGCTCTGACATTGGTTAGCATCAGTTGTAGCCTTACAATCAAACGTAAGTGTTTTGACCAACGGGACCCTGGTGACAAGTCAATCTTGTTTATGTTTGCAGAAACTAAGCTATGACCTGGGAGACTGCACACTGTGGGAGTTCATGTTCCCCGGAATCGATAAGCATCTTCAGATTCCTGAAACAGAGGACGATATCATCGACGGCTTGGAGGATGATGAGGTATGTCTGTACAGTGGTCCCAGTTGGAGTTGTGATGTGACAGGAATTTTAAAAATCTTGATATCTCAAAATAAAATCTTTGATACTTTACAATATGATACATGTCAATATAACGCTTTTTTTTTTAACAAAGTTAATTCACTTTTGACAAACACCATGATTTTGAGTGAAAATAAACATTTCTCATTTCAAAGATAAATTTAAAAGGATTATTTCGTTACATGCTTTGTCAGATTAAGTATCATGATAATGTTATGATAAATTTCAGAACTGACACTAGTCCATTTGTGTTCAACAAATGATAGACGTAATAGTTTTAAGAGTTCTTATAATTGTAAATGATAACTTTGCAGTCATCATCTTTTACATCAAATGTAATAATAGATTTATTTTGGCATTGATCACTGAAAGTATGAACAATAAGCAAAAACTTTCATATTTGTTTCTTTCTTTTTAAGAAAGTAAGGTTGAAAAGGTAGAAGCAATGTATGGACTCGAAGTACAGGTTGTCGTTGTATGTTGGAAGAGTTACTGGTTAGTGTTTTGATAAATTAAAAGATGTTGTGTAAATGACTTGTTTGTTCCGGAATACCAGGATATGAAGGACGATGTGGAGAAGTACCTGGACATGCCCCCATCCTGGGTGGAGCCACTGAACCTCTCCCTCACAGGTCAGTCTCAACTTTGTCTCAATTTACATGTTCAAAGGAGCTATTTTCTCAAATTCAGGACATGCCTGTAAGAGACCAGAAAGGTTGGGAGAGCAAATTGATATTTATTGAAATACTGTCAATGTTTTGCTTTGATTTCCAGCTGACAAGCTTTGCTACAAAGCAGTCATAGTGGTACAACAAGTCTTTCCCTCTGCGATGATACTGTGCTATGCATATTTGAAATCTTTAAAGTTGTGTGGATCCTTTACCGTTCCTCTTTAAAAAAGTAGATATTGCTATTTGTCACTATTACTACAAACAAAAGACTATATGATACATGGTTATATTAATTGTTTCAGATTTTGAGATGCGATGTCCGCAGGGCAAGAAGACGAAGCTATACAAGCGAGCCAAGCTTGAGAAATTCGCCCACTACCTGATGAGGGACGGGCTGGTGTCACGACTCTCAGTGTATGACGATCGCGAATGTGAGTTGTCTTCTCTGTGCTGACATGCCAACTTAGTGTAATCTTTTGAATAACGGTTATTCTATACAGGGTAACAGAATGAACAAAATCACATATCATTTAGCAGATTCTATAAAACTAGGAATGTCAAAAGTTATTCCCCTTTAACCACACAGAAGGATGTAAAGCTTTTCCATATGGAAAAGTCAATGTTTAATTGTACATTTTATTAGCACTATGCAGTTTCTTATTTGTTTAATATTCTATACAGATTTACATATTAGCTGAATATCCAAATTAGTATTATTCAAAGAAATGCTAACTCAAGGATTAGTCACAAAGATTATACCTACCCTTTATCCAGCATATGTTCAAAATGAAGATGATGCAAATAGGCTCCATTGAACCACTTCATGTAATGAAATAGAAAGGACAAAATATTTCATAAATGACAGGAGATACAATTTTCAAGCAAACACTTAGAAACTACTGATCCATTGAATATAATGGTCAATGAGACTAATTTGAATTGAAATCATTGGATCACATCTGAAAAGACAGTTACCCCCCATAACACCATACTTTTCAAATTGTCGAACTAGTTTGAAGTGTCACTGAAAAATGTGGTTGCTTCGTTTAGTCATTATAACAGTGCTGAGAAATGTCCACTTCATGATGATCCCCGGTGTTACAGTGACTGATCTGGTTCTGGTCAAGGAGTTCTACGCACATCGGAAAGACAAGCTGCACACACGTGTACACAACCATCGCACTGGCTGGGTCACAGAGTTTATGGACCCCGGCAGGTCCAAGTGTCTCAAAGGTATGACACCAAAACATTGATTACAGCTGTGTCAAACCTCTAAGATGGTTAACATTCCGGCACATGTGTTTTCTTTGGATATATCTAATAACTTTGATTCCAATGTTATACTTTTTTATGTAAATTTAATAATTGAATAACATTATTCTCTTTTTATTTGGAAAAGAAATAACATATCAATACAAAATACCGATTCGACGTGATAAGTGCCTGGGGCGCTTAAAAAATTGGTAAAAGGGGGCGCTAATTAAAACGATAAAAATTGTCCTCAAGTTTAGTCTTGAAAATGTTTTCTTACGATACACATGTCTTTGAAATATGGTTTTATAAGTTTTATCATTTTGGTGGTGGCTGGGGGTCTTGAAATACCCTGTATTCTTCACTTTAGTGGAAGTAAAAGACTTATTGCAAGACTGAAAAACCTTCCTCAATGAATCAGCATGCAAGGTAAGCAATGTTGATAGGTGGGCGCTAAATCAGGACGCATATTGTTCACTCAAAAACGTGGTGGGTGGGCGCTTATAGGGGAGTGGGCGGTTATTAAGTCGAATACGGTAATACAAAATTGAAAGTTCAAAGAAAAGAGGTTATGGCAGTGTGTTAGATAACACTTACCGGTAGTACTCATGTGAGATACATGGTTCTAGTAATGTTGAGGCAATTCATGCAATCATATGAAGAATACTACCAAAGTGTATATTCATTCAGCCTAATAAAATGCTTTGTGTTTGGTTTCTGCCCACTTCAATTTCAAACCAATTTACTAAGGTGTTTTTGTCCCGAATGTTAACAAGGCCCAAGGTTAACTCTATTTCCATACCCTAGGAAAACATTTGTTCAGATTTCAAACATGGATTGCTTTTTGAACTATTTTCCTTACTAAGAGTATTGATATTTATACTTAAAGTGTCAAGTGCTTGTCAAAGTTGCTCCAGTCACGGCGCCTAATTTCTGACTTTCTGAAAAAATCAGGACTTTTTTGTTTTACTTACCGGTACACTAAAACTGTCTCTTTATGCCAGAGCACCAGTACAAAGCTAGTCAGCCGGGACCGGAGAATGAAAGGACAATGATATTCTACAATGAGGCCAGGGTGGATGGGCTTGTCAAACGCATTGAGACGCCCACAGAGATGACGGAACACTTTGTCGACCGTGACGACTTCTTGTACTACAAGAACGTTGAGTTCGGCAAGAGGCAAAAGAAGTTTGGACCACAGGATGGCTCATCCTCAGCCAATCAAAGACCCATACTGGTGAGTTCTTGAAAAATCTGTCCCTGATGATGACTGAAATTATGATTTAAGATTTGATAAAATAAAGGTTTAGACTAAAGTCCCATGTATCTGCAAACCAAACACGTTTATAAACGGTAATTGTATATGTACATGTACGTGTATATGGGACGCAGAAATCCAACTTCATAACACAACTACAACTGTTTTCTGATTGTCATTGAAAACAAGAACATTTCATAACTTGAAGATTTTAGAGATAAAGATGTAAGTTCTAGGAGGCGATTTGAGCGAAACTCAATTTATATGGTATTTTAGCTCGTATCTAAGTGACATGGAGAAATTATAAACATACTCTGTGTCACAGCCTAATTGAAAAGAACGGCTAGCATCGGTTGTATAAAGTTCCTAGTAATTTCTTCCATTTTCTTCTCAAGTAATGAAAGAACAAATGTAAATCACAAGTGAGAATCTATAGCACTGCTGTGATCAAGCATATCAATGAAACATCACAATTTATAATGACTGCCACAGGAAAGTTATAGATCTAAGTCAACTTAATGCACACTAATATTTCATAAATATTTCTAAAGCACAGATAATGCATATCCCTTTTTATTACAAATGATAAGCACTCAGGCAATATACCATGCAAGTTATTTCGAAAATATGTTCTATTCAAGTTTTTAATTTAATTTCTTACGACCAGCATTAATGCAACTTTGCCAGTTGAAACAAGGAGTGTGTAAAGTTGGTAATGGATGGAGAAAATGGGGACTGGTAGAGTAAGCTTAAGGTTTGAGTATTTTGGGTAATTGATAGAGGATTTTGGAAAATAGGGACTAGTGTAGCTGTGAGAGGACATGGGATGGAGAATGTTGGTAAGGGGGTGGATTTATTCAGTAACTGATTGGATGGATTTTGGCTTGAAGATGCTCTTTCTTCAAAACATTTGCAGTTTTGTTCTTGTATTTAGAGTTATTTCTCTAAAGACTTACTCATTATTCATAGTGCGTAAGGTAAAGTTAAAAATTTCTGCGGAAATACATAGATATTTGAAAAGGGCATTACAGGTATTTATAGAATTTGCCGGGGAAGATGAATATGTCCTGACTGGAGGTTTACTCGAGAAGAATAACCTCCAAACAACACATATATGACACTCAAAGTTTATATGTGTTGGTTGGGGATGGAGTAATGTTGTTAAAGGGACACTAATGTGGTTGAGGGTGTGGAAATTTAGTAAAGAGTGTAGTAAGAGGTGGAGTATTGTGGGTAAGGGGTTGTGTATTATGTTTGTAGATAGGGTTTGACAAGTTATGGTGTAGTTTTTTAGTTGGCATTGTGCTGTGGTTAATGGGTGTTGTAGTGTGGGTAAGGGGTGATGTAGTGTGGGTAAAGGGTGTTGCAGTGTGGGTAAGGGTTGGTGTAGTGTGAGTAAGGGGTGTTGTAGTGTTGGTAAGGGTTGTTGTTGTAGTGTTGGTAATTGTTGTTGTGGTGTGGGTAAGGGTTGTTGTAGTGTCAGTAATGGTAGTTGTAGTGTGGGTAAGTGATGTTTTAGTGTGGATAATGGGTGTTGTAGTGTGGGTAAGTGGTGTTGTGCTATGGGTAACGGGTGTTGTAGTGTGGGTAAGTGGTGTTGTGCTGTGGGTAATGGGTGATGTAGTGCGGGTAAGGGTTGGTGTTGTGCTGTGGGTGATGTAGTGTGGGTAAAGGTTGTTGTTGTAGTGTGGGTAAGGGGTGTTGTACTGTGGGTCATGGGTGATGCAGTGTGGGTAAGGGGTGTTGTGCTGTGGGTCATGGGTGATGCAGTGTGGGTAATGGGTGTTGTAGTTCGGGTAAGTGGTGTTGTGCTTTGGGTAATGGATGATGTAGTGTGGGTAAGTGGTGTCGTGCTGTGGGTTATCAATGATGTAGTATGGCTAAGTGTTGTTTTGCTGTGGGTAATGGGTGATGTAGTGTAAGTAAGGGGTGTTGTAGTGTAAGTAAGGGGTGTTGCAGTGTAAGTAAGGGGTGTTGTAGTGTAGGTAAGGGATGTTGTTGTAGTGTGGGTAAGTGGTGTTGTGCTGTGGGTAATGGATGATGTAGTGTGGGTAAGTGGTGTTGTGCTGTGGGTAATGGATGATGTAGTGTGGGTAAGTGGATAAGGGTGTTGTAGTGTCGTTAAGGGATGTAGTAGTGTAGTTGAGGGGTGTTGTTTTGTGGATGAGGAGTGTTGTAGAGTGGATAAGGGATTTTGTAGTGTGGAAAAGTGGTGTTTTAATGTGGGTCAGTAATGTTGTAATGTATTTGAGGGTTGTTGTTGAAGTGTGGGTAAAGGGTGTTGTAGTGTGGGAGAGTAATGTTGTAATGTGGGTAAGGGGTGTTGTAGTGTGAGAGAGTAAGGTTGTAGTGTGGGTATGGGTATAGTAGTGTGGGTAAATGATATAGTAGTGTGGGTAAATGGTGTTATTGGGGGGGGTTGAAGCGTGAGCAAGCGGTGTTTGAGTGTAGGAAAAGAGATGGTAGGGGAAGGTGTTCGCTGAAATAATGGAAACTCCTTCAACAATTCTATTACTCTTTATTGAGTTATTATGTTTGTGATAATGCTCATAACATATCACGATATTAGTATCTATTTTTGTCATAAACTAATTCCCTTTTGATGCGCTCAAAGCAAACCTAATTAGTCTATTGATTTCAGAAAATAATCCTTTGTTAGAAGAGATTTAGAATCATATTGATGGAAGAGTGTAATTATATTTGTATAAAAGATTTCATAATATCATATCTTGGAAAAGGATTATATGGATAGTTCACCTGGAGGATCAATATGACATTAATTGCATTTGATTTGAAAAATATCTATCTGAAAAGGTGATGGTGAGGTTTATGATGATAATTATTCATGAGATTTGATTAAAGTTAACCAAATTGATTAATAATTAAAATATCCAATCCATGTTGTCTTAATTTTCATTTCACAACAAGCATTATTTAAAAGAAGTCTCTTTGAAAAAAAAAACATTTATGTGAAAGGATTTGCTTTTGTTGAAACCAGCCTTTTGCATAACAGATTCCAGAAAAATCTTTTGAAATACTTGAAATGGTATGTTTTATGTATGCCTTTTGATTGTATCCTTATATTATTAACTTCAATGATAACCTGAAGGAAAATGTCGGCATCTGACGACTCTTGTTTTGTTCTTGCATTCTTGAGATGTGTGTCTATTATAAGAAAGAACGCATGACATTTCTCTTGAAGTAATAAGTCCCTGGTGTGACGTGTTTGGTCCAATTAAGACATTGTAGAAAGGTCTGCACGGATCTTCTTTCTCGACATTCAGCGCCGGGCATCGTCTCCTTTTTGCTGGCAAGCCCGGATACAATAATCTCGAAATTATCCAGCTATCATTATGTAGCTCATATGTCATCCTCGCATCCTGCATGAGAGAATTAATAATCTTGATGAAGCTCACCAATACCATCCCACCATTATGTCTATTCTTCTCCAGCTATACAGCCCAGCCAGTTATTTGACCACGCTGAAAATAGCTTTAAGTTGACGTCTTTGAAGCTTGCGTTGACATTTCTGAAGAGATTTTGCGTCAGTGTCGGATAGGCTTTATGCTTCAGGGTGGTCAGTCAGCTTTGTTATTCTCTGAGTAGAATCCCTATGTGTTAAATTGGATTATAGCTTGCATAACATAGGTGAAGGATTCATTTACCATGTGCTACATCAAAAAAACATTTTATTCCTTTTATGTGGGTAATGAACTTATGATAATGAACTAATGATAATGAACTAATGATAATGAACTAATGATAATGAACTAATGATAATGAACAAATGATAATGAACCTTGTTTATCATATTTACTTTGCTTTTAAAACTATTTAAATATACCATCAGTGTGCAACTTGATGTCTCATAATAATAAAAAACAAAGGATTACAGGAATTTGTTAAAGCTGCTAATTGGTAATTGAGTAGGGTAAGGGCAATAAGAAATAAAAAGAATACTTGGACAGCTAATGAGTCATTCTCTTTAAGCTGAATTGAATAAGACAAATCTATTACTGTGTAGCTGCCTTCTTTTAATTATAGCATGTTACATAGGTAATAAACCCGATATGACGGGATGCTATTTTGGGCACACCTGGCAGCAGGTTCTTATGACATGTGCTCCAGGATTTGAATTCCTTTTCTAGATAATTTTCTTTTATTCCTAAAAATGAGCAAATTGGTTCAATGAGGATTTTCTTATATGTTTTTATCAGAAATCTAGAAATTTAGTTAACTTAACTTTTTTCAAAGGCGGAAATTGTCAAGTAAGCAATGTTACACATGCACAGAATGAAACGTGATTGGCGGCGGTGTCGGATTTCAACTGTCAGCAGTCCAGTAGAGGTAGAATGCTTGTAGAACAGGGATTGAAACAAATGGAAAATGGGAAAAAAATACAAATCAATTCTTTCCTAATTCAGTGGCACTTGATCTGCTGCTACTAATTCAGCTAAGACAGCTATAAAAATAGTTTGATAGTAATCTCAAAGAATTATTGAACAAAGGTTTTTTTGTCATGTTTGTAATTTTCTCAGAGATATTCATTTTGGCCCTACATCTCTCTCTCTCTCTATATATAGAGAAAGTATGAATCAATAAGTTTTTATTAATACTTCATTATTTTTCTCTTGTAAATAAAGAGCAAATGTAAATAAATAAAAATGAAGTAAAACTATACATAGTTTTTTCTCGTTTGTAAATAATTGACCTTTAACTGTGTCATTGATATTTATATTTTAAAAAAACTTCAATATACCTATTAGCATAAACTATAAACTGTACAGTATATTTGTGATTTATAAGAAGAAATCTCAACAACATTCTGTCATTTACAGAGAAGGTGACTGAAGGCAAAGCTGGAAAAGTAGATTGAAAATGAAGTGAAGTGCAATTTAAGAGGAACATTTCCTTCTCAACAAAGTTATTACTATTTTCATCAGGCCCAAGGCATGCTTGTCCTTTCCTCATCGATTTGTTTCTGGACTTTAATGACATTTTAATTCAATTTACTGGAAAATGAAAATAGATGTTATCCAGGCATGAAGTTCAGCCCACGTTGTTGGTACAAATATCTCCTGATGTGATCAATCGCATGTTATAACACAGCCGATAATATGGAGCTAATTAAGTTACTATTCTGTGATTTACACAACCGTTTTTTTAATATTTGATTATCTTTTGAAGGCTGGTAAGAGTCATGTCAAAATCTGAATATAAAGTAACATAATTAGATAATATCTTTTCAGCACTTGACTATTGAAATCGCTCTAATAATGGATACTTGACCCTGTAACTGAGCCACTGAGGAATGGCAGAAAGGTGTCAGTCATGACATGTTTCCTAGCATTTATACCAAATAATTCAATCAGTTATATTCATCTATATTTTTGCATGTACTCATTACAAAATAGAAAATCTAATTGAATAAGGATGGTTCTTTCAAAAGAAATGCACAGGATTATGATAATATACTATACGGTTTATATGATAAGATTATTATCACATGATAATGTGTAAAATGAATTTTAGGAAATGTCAAAGTAAGAGTGATAATTTGTATTACAAATTTGCAAAACTTTGCAAGTCTTTTCTTTTAAGGCTTGTTTTCTTCCCCGTTCTAAGATATTACCATGGAAAGTAAGGGAACTCATGCTGTATCGATGTTTGCCTGGAAAAAGCGCTCTTAGCATAAGGGGCCGTGTAAAATCAGGACCAGCTATCTAGGACGTGTTGTAATATGTAGGAAACTGTATGAGCTAGAGCAGGGAGATATTACTATGAAGCAGTGTAAGTGTATGTCACAACTGATAATCGTCTCATCCACATCACACTGGTCCAATCTGCTGGTGGAGTGCCAGGGGAAATGTACTGAGTGACTCTAATGTCTTCTGTCCAGCTCCCAGAATCCATCACTGACTTCCTGGCTACATTACTCTCATACATATTATAGAGAATAATCATTCTGTGGTAATGATATATGAGGGGAGATAGTACGAGCGGCATCAACGAAATGTCAAGAAAGTCATTTGCGACAGATTCCATTTAATAGAATCTTGTGATCTATTCTGAGACTGTTGTATTAAAGTGTAGAAAGTATTGAAAGAATTATCCCCAGTTATATCAAAATAAGTATTCTGTTCATTTTTTAAAGTTTATCAATTATTATTTTATTAATATTTTTGATTTTAGAAAATGGTACAGAAATTCCACCGAAACAAGTCAAAAGCTGCTAACACTGACATAGCAGAAATGGTGTTTTTGATGTCAGAGGACAAGATATTACTTACTTACCACACAGAGGACAAACGGATCGCTTCATCCACGCGGGAATTCAACAAACCCCCGAACTGGGATGAGAAGGGGGCGACACTCACTTGGGCACAGGAAATGCATCAAACCTTCCAGGTATGCTCTATCAGTATCTTTTGGTACTGATCATTAACTTTAACTCATGGATTAAGGTTCTCAAAGGTACAGATCAGCAGCTTTTTACCCATGGAATCAATGGTTTATAATGAATGTGTTCAAAGGTATGGATCGAGAGAGGTATAGATTGAATTGCTCACAATTAAGGTGCTCTAGGTACTGATCATGAGCTTTTTATCAATGGATTCTGAAATATTCCAGGACAGCTCTTGTTAAAAAGTGACCATTCTCTTTATTATCATCCCCTGCCAAACTAAGTTCTTTTTTTTTTGAAGGATATAGAAATAACCTTCACCCATGTATCTGTGTGTGAGCTGTTCTTTTCCAGACCAGAAGTAAAAATCTGTAAGGCCTAGCTCATTGAGACTTGGTATATGGAACAATCAACAAAGAGAGTGGATTTTGGGTTTTTTAACCTCTTCCTACAGTTATTTTTGATTGTTTCCATAGATGAAACTTAAGAAAACTATAACGCCTAGCACATTGAAACTTGATTATATGGAACAATTTCATTGCCTTTTAGGGTTTTCAACTTACCCTACATTTATTTTTGGCCGTTTCCATGTAAAAACAATATATAATTTTGTTTCCGAATCTGAACTTAAAAACTAGAAATCTGAAACTTGGTATGTAGTACAAGTAGTTTGTGTAGTAGTGCCAATTCTTTTATAATTACTTGTTAAATTTAGTTTTTTGCAAGAAAAGGGTATTTTTGAATTCTGAAAGTTGACTCCTCTGTTTGCAGGTGGACCGGAATGCCCCTAGCAACAAGCAGGTGGAGCTGTACCAAACCCTGCTGGAGCTGCTGAAGGCTGAGGAACTGTGTCGGGAGAGGCTCAGGGAGTCAGAGGAGGAGGTAGGTTCTTCTTGTGTTGGACAGTGGAGGTGGCATGTGCTTGGGCATGATGAGTTGAACAATGGAGGTGGTATGTGCTTGTGAATGATGTGTTAAACAGTGGATGTGGTATGTTCTTTGGGATGATGTGTTGAACAGTGGAGGTGGTATGTGTATGATGTGTTGAACAGAGGAGGTGGTATGTGATGTGCATGATGTGTTAAACAGTGGAGGTGGTATGTGCATGATGTGTTGAAACATTGTATGTGTTTGTGCATGATGAATTAAAAAATGGAGATGGTATGTGCTTGGGCATGATGTGTTGAACAGTGGGTGTGGTATGTGATGTGCATGATATGTTGAACAGTGGAGGTAGTAAGTTGTGAATGTTTCTAAATACTTCTGAATAGTCTCTCTTACATTAAGTATTCCGCAATAGAGACTGGACTCTTTTGGAAACTGGTTCAGGTCAAACTGTCAAAGTTCAAAATAGGTTCTTTCTGTTTTGCTCAATTTTTCTTGTTTTTCTCTACACTGATCCTGTTTATGAAGCATGACAGATTCCAGCTTCATTTTATTACTGATTTAGTAATTGGTATGCAATGTTCACTGTCTGTCTTTCCCAAAATTTGTCCGAAGCTCTGTCCTTAAGAATGTTGTGAAAGTTAAGAAAGGGAAGATTATCATTCAAAACTTGTCTTATTGTAAAAGTAGCACAGCTAACTTTTCTTGATTTTTAGGCTAAATGTTTTAGATTTTTTAAAAATGTCAGTAAATGCAAATTTAATCTCAAATTGCCTTTCTGTTTATATCACATATTATTAACCCTCTCTGTTATGTATAAAAGACACAGTTAGATGATTGAGACCTACTGTAGAGGACGCTGACTCTGTTGTCCTGTTGTCTAGGTGAAGGAGATCCTGGACGAGAGGACGAAGGAGGAGACTGAGTCAGAGCTGGAGATCTCCGTGTACGACACTGAGAGGAACGAGAAGGCCAAGAAACACAGGAGAGAACTTGTAAGTAGATTTTTGCATTTACATATGATGCTAGAAGTTTTTCTTGATCAGGTATCTAAACTGAAGAAAATAGAGTCATACTTGCTGCTTTTACAGAGAGATGTTTTTGAGTTCGTTACTCAAAACATTTAATATCAAAGTTTAAGATTGTGTGACATAAATGCAACATGCCTGGTTCATTCTTGCTAAACACAAAAAACTGTATCAATTTCCTCCATCTCCACCAGGAGCAGCTGAAGCTGGAGGAGAAGATGCGGAAGCAGGAGATGGAGATCGACTACCTGGCTCCCTTCCTGGCTCAGATTGGGGACCCAGAGAAGATCACACGCACACAGGCTTACAAGCTCAAGGAGGACTGTCTGGCTGACCTCAAACAGAGGCTCATTGACAAGGCCAACCTCATTCAGGCCAGATTTGAGAAGGTAGGAGGGTTAACTTAGGAACTGAGCAGATTTTAGGTCACAGATGGAGACAAACTTGTTGTGGAGTTTTCATGTTTTTGAGTAAGTTAATACCAAGAAGATTACTACTCAAAGTAGATTTTACTTTCCTTATAAAGCTGCCTGCTATTGCAAAATCATGCAATCAAGACTGTCAGTAGAGTGCAAGGAATAGGTCAAGACAACCATTCTTGTCAAGCCCTGGGGTAATGAAATGAAAGTGCTGGAAGGAACTAGACCTGCTGAATTCTTATTTCTTTTGCTTTGAATGAATTTTAATACATTTTTTCTGATTTACCTCTTAGTTTCATGTCCTTACTTCACTGTCCCCTTGCTACTAATAGAAAATATTGATTCATATTTTCCTCTGACTATTGTCTATATCATCTGTCCCATTGCATCATGTCCAGTATTGTGGCATGGCAAGGTGACATTAATTGACATTTCCTCCTTCATTCTGTGTCAAAATTAACTCCCTTATTCCGACCGCAGGAGACCCAGGAGCTGCAGAAGAAGCAGGGCTGGTACCAGCAGAACCAGGTGTCCATGCAGAAGGACGATGAGGAGGAGTACCTCAACTACTGCAGCGAGGCCATGTTCCGCATCCACATCCTCGAACTCAGGCTCAACAGGTAAACCATGGTCACCATCCTCAAACTCGGGCTAAAAAGATAGGCTATCTTTACCGTCCACATCTCTGAAATCAGGCTCAATAGGTAAACCATGTTCAACATCCTCAAACTCAGGGTCAACAGTTAAACCATGTTTTCATATCCACATCCTCGAACATAGACTCAACAGGTAAACCACAATCTACATGAACATCCTTACAAACATACTCAACAGGTAAATAGTAATATGCATCCACATAATGGCCTTAATTTGGCCATGCATCTAGGCAATTGTTTCTTTTGGCGATCATGATTATATCATTCTAACAGTGTTTCCATTATTCCAGACACAAGGAGATGGCCCCACACAAATACATGGCTTTGGAACAGAAATTGCGAAGTGACAGCCGCCTCTCAGAATACTTCTAATCATGTTGTTCATATCTTACTGTTGCCGTCCATTGTTTGTCACACTGTACATATACCTATTGATATATATCATCATGTTTTATTTAAGTGTCTGTGATAAATTTGACATTTTCATACTGTTGAATTGTGAAAAGCAAGTTGAAGGAACGACAGAATGTGTAACTTTCCTATACATTTTAATGAAGAAAACATCTTTTAATGATAATTTTTTACAAGATCAGCAGTTTGAAGACTTAAGCTCAAATTTATGTAAATAAAAAATGGTCGTGATATAAAATCCTATAATAATAAAATCTTAATTGAATATTCACAGTGTTTTTTTTTTTGAAATGTGATTATTTTTTCACACATAAATCTTAACTGATTTCCAAAGAATTTGATAAAGTCTGAAAAAGGCATCATCACTTTTATCCCCAACAAAATTCATCAAATAATTCTGTTATAGTATGTTAAATCTGATGATTTGGGAGACATTGACGACAAAAACATAAAGAGAAATTTATGAATATGGTCTTTTTCATTCATGCTACATATACGCTGTGTGTGGTTATCAAGCAGATAGACAAGATGGGAAATGGGTACAAGTAGCTATGTTTACTCTTTGCTGATGAACATTTTCGCTTAACAACTCTTAAAGAGTGGGTCAGAAACAAATATAAACTGTAATTTTTGACCATACAAGACGGGTGAAACATCCAGGGTTGTCTACAAACACTATAAAGAGAGAAAGACACTATGCCATCGCGACACACATCAAGACAATCCCCAACACCAAATAAAATTGACTGAAATCACTCTCATGGTGACCAAACAAATAGATAACACAAAGATTATTATAGGTACTGCACTTTAACATATGATCGAGCAGGTTAATTTATATACCAAGAAATATTTGAAGGAAGGAAATAGTTACATGTTTACAAGGTTGAACATATGTGCTGACTTTATCATGTTGTGTAAGCATAGAATTTGATAGGAAAAATCAATCAATATCAATTTCTGAGATTTTTAATGTGTATTTTTCAACTGTAGAAGAGTCAAAATAGGCTCATTTTTAAAAAATCTGTTAATTCACCATTCTATGCCTTTTCTTCCCCAGTTACATAAATAATAGAAATAATAATGTCCCAGTATGTACTATCTCAAAATTCCATAGTATCCATAGTGAAATCAATCAATCATTTATGCTTTCAAATCTTTTTTTCGAAAATAGTTTGAATTTTTAAAGGGGCACAGAGTATGTTCTTTGAGTCAATTATGTCAAACTTCATAAATGGTCTTATGTTATCTAGAAAAAACATCTTCTTAATGCTCATCAGTTCAGTACCGTTACAACAAACTGACTAAAGTTGTGATGTATGATTAAAAAACAATGGTGTGTGGCAATGATCAATACATTTGGACCAGCGATGTTTCAGCTTCATTATGTCATTCTTGTAGAAATCCGCATCCTGAGTTCAGAAATCTCTTCATTGCTTCCATGGTGCCGTTGTTATCAGTAAAAGCATGTAAATGGTTGTTCAGATTGGGGAAGAGAAATAACTCTGATGATGCCAAATCTGGGGAGTAGGGTGGATGTGGAGGAATTTCAAAGCAACAACAACATGTGCTGTGTGGACGGGGGCATTGTCCTGAAGGAGCAGCTCTTATAACTTTGCTTCCCTCGTCGCGTTGCCTTGATGGCTGCTCTTAATTGGCTCAATTTATAAGCACCATATGCCCAATTGATAGTTTCAACTTCAACTAAGTAATCTATCATGATGATATCCTGGCTATCCCAAAAGACAGAGGCCATCTACATGAAACTTGCTTGAACTTTTTTGGGATGGGGAATTGGCATGCTTACACTGTTTGCTTTGGTTTTTGTTTTCAGTTTCAACATGTACCCATGTCTCATCCTGGGTCACTTATCCTTTCAGTAAATTATCCCTGCCTCCCTGAATTGAGAAGTTCCTTTGAAATGATAATAATAATAGCTTTCTTGTAGGGCGCATATATCCATGAGAGAGCATGCTCAAAGCACACAAATTGTATTACTTCCCTGAGGGAATAGTACTTCGATGCAGCCTATTAAGCGCTTTGCGCAACCATGTAGGTCCATATCTTCCCGTAATTCAAGTACCCAATTGTACAACTGGGTAGACTGAGTGCAATGTCGATGAATTGTCTTGCCCAGGGACACAGCACATGACATGGCCCAGGATACAAATTCCTGGTGCCTACACCGAGATCCGAATCCGGGCCATTGACGTGATAGGTTTTAGCATGCTCACCACAACACCAGTGTGATCCACTTTTCTGTTTCTGGTCACCAGTCCACAGTCTTGACACCCATCTTGCAGAGAGCTCGCTCATGTGAAAAACATCTCAGTATTGTGTATACTAATGCCCAGTGTCTCAGCTATGTGTTGAATGGTCACACGTCTCTCTGCAGGCACTATGTCCTGAACAGTATCAACCTGAACATCACTGGAGGTTCTTGATCGACCAGACCTGATATCATCTTCAACACTCTGCCAGCCACGTTTAAATTTAGCAACCAACTTGGCAACTGTGGATAATGGAAGGGAGCCATCACCCAATTAATCGACCATGTCTTCATGGATTTCCTGTGCAAATATTTGATGACTGCAACATCACTCATCTTTATGGTTTTTTCACCCCATTGCATTTTGGGAAAAACTTTTCATCTCGAAAACTACTCTACGGATGGTTGCAATATTTTGTCACTTGCTTAAAAAAGATTGCTATCCAGCTTTTATAGATACTTTTTGATAAGTTATGGATTGTTACATTATGCGTCTTCTGCGATTTTTAAAAATCAACCCTTGTAACTGAGTTTGAATTTAAAGTATCAATCATCTGCGTGTCTACTCTCTTCAGTTTGGACGGTTAGCCTTTTAAAAATATTATTCTATTGCATACGATCCTCAATTCACACGATATTTATATTTTGTAACTTAATTGATATAAAAATTAACAACCCCCGAGACGGAAATTTTAATCTTATCACAGATTTTATCTATCAAAATTTTAATTTCAATGGTCTGATAAACAAGCCTTTTCAATTTCGAATGCAAATTCCTTTTTAAAAAAAGCGTTAAAGAAAATGCATGTACTTTCAACTCACACGCCTACAATGATCCTTTTTCGTTCAGCTTTTCCCATAAAATCATGTTCATACAAAACATAACAGCGACCGTTTTGAAGGCGCCCACACTGGTATATGTGGTAAAGTGTAAAGAAAAAACGATTATTTCGAGCTTTCCTTCTTCTATCATATAAATCATTAAAAAATAATATAGACGATAAAAAGATCGCAACGCAATGTACCGAGCAAAAGAAAATGTCGTTCTTCTGAAGCGTGTTTTCTTTCTGGAATTCCTTTTCGCGTTAGATTGTCAAACGTTATTAAAACCATATTTCCCTTCACATTCATGTTTTTTTTGGTATGTAATATTTCTAAATCTTTTTCATTCTTTCATCATAAAATAAATATTTATTGAATGATTTATGCTTGATTTGACACATATATCCACCACTACTTTAGAAAATAGAGTGTCATTATTTTGTATGTATTTTATACCCTTCACTGCTCCTCAACCTTTCCTCATTAGGCTGTTATTGCAACACTAGCTTCTCAACTGAAACCCTACTGTTGTTAAATAAATACAAGATAAAAAACCCATGAAGTTTATTTACCAATAACATTGTGTCCAAGTCAAAGTTCACTGTAATAACCAGATCAAGGTCCTCGGAAATCCATCTTAAGTGTGTCGATAAAAAATCACATTAGTAACGTATATGGCATGGAGAAGGTAAGACGTCTGACGTCAGCACGTTGAATGTGCTGTAAATTTTCTTGCAGATCTTAAGCTACGTTGTAATACGACGTGACCAAGGCGTCCCAAAGATGTTCAATGTGCGACATGTCAGGTTAGTATTCTGGCCAAGGCAAAACGTTGATGTTGTTTCCGGCGAGGAAGTTCTTAGTAACTCGGGCTGAATGGGCTCATCATGTTGAAAAATCACACCTGTGACTGTTATCGAAGAAGAGGGCAAACGACGGGATAGTGAATGTCAAAGACGGTGACCCGGTAATTCACAGCAACGACCAGCGTTTCTCTTCAACATTCATCACTCCCAAAACCATGACACTTACTCCCCTATACGGCAACACTTCCTGCACACAACTAGCAGCCGTTCTTTCTCTTCGACGGCGGTAAACATGAACTCTCCCATCTACTGTGAACAAAGAGAAACGACTTTTATCTGAGAAAAGCACTCTTTGCCACTCGCGTCGTTGCCAACGTCGAACTGATGATGTTCAACTGTCAAGATCTTTCCCCGGAAAGGTCTACCATAGGATCTTGGTAGTCTGGCCTCTGTGAATCGGCTTACACGGTGACCCAAGACAGACGCCGTTAATGAAGTCACTGTCAGGAAGTGGTTTCTGAGATGCAACGTGCGCAGATACCGGTCGTCCAGGGGCGTGACCCTTGGTCTGCCTGAACTCTGTCCTTTCTGACGCGATCGCTGCATTGAGTCAGGTGCCAGTAGTATGCTGACAGCCAAGTGTTATCGCAACATGGGTGTGGGAGGCTCCCATTTCAATTATCCCGATTGCTCGCTCTCGTTGTTGCATGGTCAATCTTGCAATCTTCAGGTGTTTTTTTTAATTGAATGGGTGTCTGAAAACCCGTTTGCATTAGTTTTGGTCTTTTTGCTAATGTATACAGAAAAGATGCATCCTTTACAGTAATGAGTTAATTCAAGCTAAAGAGGCTGAGCCATGCGAGGTGACTAAATGCTAGTTAAGTTTAGTTTCAAGATGACGTTAGAAACTTGCTGGCAGATGTGCACATTTGCATTGAACCTACATCGAACTTCCAACTCTATTTATCTCGTCAGTTCCATTACGTACCATGGAAAATTGTTCGACTTTTAACAGACCTAAATATAGGAACAGAATCTCAGAAACAAAAATCATTGCCATTCTAAAAACGGAACTGATGTAGTGTGGATGTAGTATTAACAAGTATGGTTGATACACTATTGATGAATATCAACAGCACACATGCCCTTTCATATTACAGGGCGATACATATCTTAGTAAATCATTACAATTGAGATGGTTTATTCAATAAACAGGCCACCGGCCCACTTCACATGTACATTTCATTTCATATAACATTGTAGCGCCAGGAAATTACAATTTAAAAAACATACGCCTTTTTTTGGATGCAAGAAATACAAATTTTTCCAAACAATTGACTCTTTTATGATTGTTACTCTTAAAAAGTTGTACAAGTTTGTGTATAGTTGGGTTGATATAATAATATTGCGGAAGTAACTGTTTCCGTAAGCTATGGTAAAATGGACACTGTAAGCAGAAATGGTACTCACTTTCAACAAATGGAATTATACATAATGGACAAAATCGATTAGGTCTTTCAATATTTAACATTCTGCCCTTTTCTATGAGGAGATTATGACCTGAGCATCTTAAATTGCGAGGGCCTTTCTATAAGCTGCATTAGTCACACAAGATATATAATATTCAGGATAGAAATAAGGCTTTACATGGCAGTAAAATCTAACTTTGCGATATTAATAACTCTGTCATGCCATTGTTGCATATCTATGTCTTTACAACGTTGTACAAATTGACGCAGAAAAATGTTAACATGACATACACCCTGATAGAGCTCCACATCACCAAAACCATAGTTATAAAGTAAACATTTAACTTCAAATGCCCAACATTTCATACTACTTTCGGCCCTTTTATGTTCAAAGAGATATGCTGCTTTTAGTAAAATATTCCTGTGTTGGGTTATCAAACGAAGCCAGTATGATAAAATTGTCTTTAAGCGAAAAACCTTCAAAGAATTCCTGCCAAGCTCTCCTCCTTGTGTATTTTGGAGCGTATGATATGAATTACTTTCCAAGCTTGCTGCGAGGATTAGAATGGTTAATAAATTTCATACATAACATGTAGTTAGATTTTTAAACAAATCTGAATTTACATTAAAATAGTTATGAAGTTATGCATGTTAGTTTTTGATTGAAATGAATGTGGTGTGTACACATAAAAGTTTATGATAACTTCTACAAACCATTTTTAGATTGATTTGATTATTATTATTCTTCTAAATCAAGGGTTTATCTGTGTGCAAATTATAATCATCTGCTTTCTCGAATCGTTAGCTGGAGCGTCTCGTCAAATAGCTGAGAAAGCTACCATATTTGTGCAATGGCACAACGAGCGTGCCTTGAAATCCTTGACCGTTGATTGTTTAAGCATCCCAATCCCCAGGCAGTGCCAGGTAAAAGCTTATCTCATTATTTCAGCGAACAATTCTTTCGAGAACAGGCTCTTAGCAAAGAAAATATATTCCTTTGATTTTTGATCCGGTGACAAAAAGTCTGGGTGTAAATGTCAGTCATGACAGTACAAAGCTGACGAGCGGTTCGTACGACACTGATAAGCTATTTTGCAGGCTCTTGTTAACTCTTTCATCATTCATGAATCATTTATTGAATTAATGCAATGTATATATAATAAACATCATTGAAATAATGTTTCATGTACGTATTTATATTCTCTTACACCTAATTATAGGAAAATACAGAAACAAATTCATTTTAAAAAATGTTTAAAATTAACTGATTTAAAGAGTCATACAGCTGCTGAACACAAGTTTGTTTCACTGTGGAAGAGTACCTACATGTAGATAAAGTCATCATTTTTGAAAAGTTAGAATTGACAACAAGTTTTTGCTACAAAAGTGAAACATTCTTGATCAATTTGTAAAGGAATCATATGTCCAAGGTACAAATGTATGGAATGCTACAAAAAATTGCGTTACCCAAAAAGAGAAATTAGGTCAAAGTTTGAAAAATTACATAAATTAGATTTAATTATTTAATCACATGTAACCTTGCAAATATATTTTATATTTCATGAATGACCTAACTTTACATTCATATTCATCTTGTGAGTCTGAACATGATATCTAGAAAAGTAAAGTCAATAAACGCGGGTTTCAAAGAAGCATTATTTCGTAAGTTTCATTGATCTTTTTGATCAGGGAAAATATCTCTCTATGGATTTTGAAATTGTTTTGTACCTTAGAAAGCCTTTCATTTTTATGAACATGATAATGATCCGAGCATTGTCAGTTCAAAGCGAGAACAGATAATGTATTTTGTCAAGTGGTGAGCAGTTGTGAATTGTACACAGTGTTTGAAATTGAAACAAGAGAGGCACAATGTAACACAAAGTATCAAAGTCGTGATGGGACGCTATTGATACGACGAGGAAAACCCTCAAAACTTGATTTTTAAAATCTTATCTTGACAAGGGATAGTTTCATTATATGCTCTTAATCACTCGTTTTGTTAATCACACATTTCATAATTTTAACATCAAAAACCCTTTGTGACGATTTGAAATTTAAACCTTGCTGTAACTGCTTTTTTAAGAAACTCTCTATACTACTTACCCAGGAAAAAGTAATAGAATAAACTTTTCTTGAACTAAATTACAGTCACGTTACAATATAAAGCAACGGCAAATTAATGGTCATGATAGGAAGTCAGAGACATTGAGATACCAATCTTTTTTTCGCAAAAAAGGAGTTTATTTAAATCACAACCATGTGCCAAGGTTCGTTGATGTATTTACATATTAAAAGGAAAAAAAATATCACCCTGTCATTTGATACATTTTAAACATAACATGACAATGAATAGCATAAACACTTTTTGACACCAGAAAGAAAGATACAGCTTACACAAAACATACAATTGCACTATTTATTTTGTAATCCACAGAGTAATGGGTTTAAGTGCATTAAGGTTAATGGAAACAATACATACTTTATCAGATAACTTTCTATTAGATTTCATTCATGTAGTTATGAGTGCAAGTTGATCGCAAAGGTAAATCTTCATAACTGTCATCTTCAGAGGTAATGAAAGGAAGCTATTGGCGTATTCCTCGCAGGAACCAATTTTCAGGGTGTTATATCCTGTAAGCAGGTAACGCAGCATTTCTTCTTTAAAACAATTCGGATTCGTTTCAGATGATTTCAAGAATTGTAAACAGAAAAGCAAAAGCGCATTAACCACGAACACATTACTGTTTTATTTACAGATATCTTGCAGGTTGTGACTTCTATTTTCCAATCATTTCAAACATCAAATTAATTTTACTTCTCATAGAAGTTTTACTTTTTAAGTTGATTTTTCATTCACAACACACGTTTAGTAAGTAATAGCTTTAAATTTCGATACTTATATTCTGTTAATATGGAAATGTTATGACTCAATCAAGAACACGAGATAAAAGGTTAATTTTGAGAGGAATATCTTAATTTTGTACTGGTTTTCTTGAAAGAATAAGAGGTATCATCTCATGATCTTTCATCATCAACACATCTTGAAGTTGTATTGAAGTACAGTAAGAAAGGTTTCTTCAAATGATCCAGGTTCGTGACGAGAATAACTGATACAAAAGCCATTCAAGTACACATTCAATATAATTTATGTTGGATAACTAAGATTCACTTGCCCTAAGTCGTAAAATAGTTGAAAAATATTTGTCTATCTGACAAAAACAGAGAACGAATTTAGACTATTTTACGCTTCGAACTCAAAATGAGACTCAATGGCTTGAAAACGAAATCACCATTACTTTTAAGATAGCTTTAAGTCGTTGTTATTGACATGGCACTAAGCGAGGTTCGAAAATCTTCGCCCTGCTGACCATCTGATGTCATCCTTGGGGATCCTATTTTCAAATGATTGCAGGAAATGTACCGAAAGAACTGGTTGTTTTCATCTAATGAGAGGAAATTTGTGTCAGAATGACGCTAATTTTCCTGTGGCTTTCAACATAATTCTCAGGGGTAACCGGACGTAACGAAAATATCCCATCAATGCGTTTCTTCTAAAACCCTTTTCAAGAAATCATAAATATTTTCTGTTAAAAAATCTTCTGAAGGTCAATGTAAAAGAAAATAGAATATTTTTTTCTGATTAGGACTGTTTTTATCAGATGGGCCTGAGTAATGAAAATAAAAACTAATAACAATATTCAGTAAAGATCAACTGGACAGGACCCACACAGCATCTTTATACTTTTCTTGGAACCAGATCATTTGGCTTTAATTGGAACTGATATTCCAAAAGGAAGACCTGTTAAATATCTACATCAATAAGAACGGGTACACTTGAGGTTATTGAGGCAAGTTTAAAACTCGATTTAATGTAATATTTTTTTATCGATCTCTTTTCACATAACCTAACTTATAAATACAGAGGCAGCCTAAATAGCCTTAATAGAAATAAATCATTGCCTGATTATCTATTTCCAGCATAAATAAACTGTTATGAAAATATGATAAAAATAAGTTTGTTATTAGATTGTGATACGATTGAAGTTATGCCGACTATGTTGACCTTTGAGATGTATATTACTCTATTTAGGTGTGCGTTTTTATATGGTTCTACACAGTAGCATGAAGACCATTGGCTGTCTGATGAATGAAAGAAGAAAATGTTTAAATACATAACCAAGAACGTACCCTCCCTTTAATTAATACTAAAATGTGAAGCCATGAGGTCGTTAGGAAATATTTACTGTGTTAATCCTTCACGTCCTGAAAATGATATCGTTTGTGACTAATTTCATGCGGATTCACTTACAGAAAGCATTGATTAAGTTCATATGAAATTATAAAAACTATTGTATCTTTTTTTCTTGAGCTGAAATTAATTTTAGAAGTAAAAAACCCCATCAAGTTGATTTTCCAACACAAATACGTCATTAATCATTTATAAATCATGTGTCAACACTCATTCGATTTTTTTCATGAGTACATTAAATCCTGTTCGTTGTTTAGTAGGGTTAATAAAAGTACAACCGATCGGATTTCGTCAATGAACTTCTTAAAATAAATGTTATCAAAAAATATTTGTGACTTTTATAGATGCAAACAGCTTTTAATCTATAGCTAGCGCTAATGTTAGAAAAAGAATGGGGCAACTTAGGCGTAAGAGAATTGTGTAGCTTTAAATAAACTCATTTAACAAAAATTACACAGTCGAAACTAGTTTATCCAGAGGACTCTATAACAAACCCACATAACCTTAAAGGACGAATAAATACATTTATAGTTCAAATAAGAAAGACCTTGGATAGGTAATCTTATAAATGAAAATAGCTACCAGATGAAGAAATGTATGTGGGAGTCTGTGATGTACCTGTTAATTCATTCGGCAAAATAAACGTTAGATTTGTACATGTCCAGTTGTAACAACTCATCTTGCAGGTTCGTGATATGAATACATTGACTCCGTCTTGTACTGTAGTTTATAGGGATAGAAGAACATTGCAATTACTGCGATAACTCACCTGGCTGTTTCATCACCTGTAGACGTCAGACGCTCCAGACCAAGGCTATCATTTAAGATTTCTTCAATAATAAGCCGTAAAGTACACTCGGGTCAATAATTGAAAATCGATAACGTTATTTTGTTATAACAGGCAACATAATCTACATACTTATCTAACCCTTCAGGTATTTTAAAGACATATATATTTAATCAGTATTGTAAGGGAAGAACTAATGAAATGGAATCGATGTTAATCAAGTCGATACATTAATATCATTTACTTTTTAATTAGAGGTTTATCAAGTTCTTCACAAAACAGAACAGAAAAAGAGTAAGTCATTCATTATTCACATACCACGAATACAGTTTTATGATGTGTTATTTGATAATTTTCTTTATAATGAGATAAACTGAACAAGACAAGAAATGCTACACCTCTTTAGAGTTGAATATGATAAAAAGTTACGTCCTCAGAGGAACTTGGTTTGTTGTTTGAACATCCTTTAAGTTTAGTCTTTTGAACTAAAATAACAGACAAAGGCTGCGTAGATGTTTACAGCAGAATGGAACAACACGAGATCGAGCTAGAAGCGGGAGACCACCGGTTACAACTCCAAATGAAGAGTGGTACCTTCGTCAACCTCATCTCAGGAACAGGTTTCAAACAGCAAAAGGGTCGGCTAAGACAATCACATGGACGTCGAATTAGTCTCTAGACAGTGACAAGAAGGATCCAACAATATGGACTGCTATACCGGCCGATCAAGCAATGCATCTGTTAAACCAAGAGAAAAGAAAATAGAAATTTTAGGTATTACTCATTAACTCTTGATATACTTGATGACTTGATAACCTTTCTTTGAAGAAATACATTTCTCAACATACATTTACATTAGCAGCACCAACTACAATATGAGAAGCTATTTTGACCTCGTTTGTTTCTGTTATTACACTATAAAGATAAACATTGTAAATGTGTATCTGTTACCTGCAGTGATTAGCATGTATTGAGCACGACTTTCTTTGATAAGAAGGACATTTGTGTCAAAGAAGATATCAACAGATTGAGGACGATTTTAACATAAGACTATATTAACTTCAAAGAACTGATTGAGGTAAACAAGATTAGATAATGACAGTGGTATGACAATGACAAATGTTATTGCCCCAAGTGGAATTCATTAATCCATTAAACATCAACCATCTTCACCACGCTCATATTACCAGTATTCATTCCAATATGTTTTATCTTTTCAAAGAATGAAACTATGAGAACAGAAAATTAATGTCTTCTGGTTCAAATTACCCTTCATGAGATGTAAACAGCCTGGACTTTCGGTTTATTTCCGCTATAATTAAGCCTCCTGAAGAAAATGAAAACACAAAGGAGTGTTATAGAAAATATTTAAGAGGCTTAAAAACTGTAACTTATAATTATGATTTTGTGATCTCTTTGTTACAGAGGTTTTCTTGAATAACATCAACTGAAGCGTTGTTATTTAATATAAATGTTTGTCAGTCACCATTATTTTCCGTATCACATTTTTAAACAGCTTTGATTTTTTCACATAATACATTTATGGCTTAATGTGTAATAATAAAGTAGGGCCTACATAAAATAAGTTATTTTGAAAATGCAGCGATTATCTTAGAGCAAGTTCTTAAAAATAACTGTTTAAGAAATTAAATCAATTTATTTTACCAACAAACTCTGCAAAACCATATTAAAAAAAATTCTATCAAACCTCTTACATGTTTACTATGTATTTAAAACATAATTTCAAGTCAAGTATTTACATGGCAAATTTTACATTTGATCGAACATAAGTTATTCATTCGAAAGAAGGATGGGTACAGGTTATCCAACCAGGAGATACCTCTCTATTGTTACTTGTTGTATTCGGAGTGATACGTATTGCAATAGTGTAAGATCAAGATCGTGATACTCTTGTTTACTCTACTAGAGTTCTTGAGTGGGAAGACGCCAATGTTAACTCACATCACAAATAGACTGCACAGATACAGAGATAAAAAGATTCACAGGTTGGCAGAGTAGGATAGCAGAGCGACTGTGAACTAGTAGCTTTAATGCTTTAATTGAGCGGTAGGAAAATCATTCAATCTTAAGAAATGTACTTATATAAGAAGAAAAATGATTTAAAGGAATTCAACTTTTACATAGAATAAATAACACTTTGACAAATTTCGAGTGAAACTGGTTACCAATGTTACCATTTGTTATGCTGAAGTCAAGAAATAACTTGAGGCCTCCATCCCTGATATGACAATGATAACATGTTTGTTTTTGTAGTGTTAAAATCACCTGTGCCTTGACCTAATGAACATTTAATCATCAAAAACGTAATCCTGAAGTCATTGCTACTTCAAAACTTTGTTGTTTATCCGGTATCTGTTTTATCAACGCCTACATCTTTTCTTATTGCAAACTTGAGGAGCTATGTTTAAGAAGAAAACCTTAAACACACTTGAAATATAGCGAGATTTTATCCGGTTGTAGAAACTTTCATGATATTTTCTACAATTAGAACCTTAAAAACATGTGTAGTCACTTAGTTTGAGTAGGCTACTATACAGCAGCAGTTGCATCAATTTTGTTCAATTAATTTTCGTTTATTTGCTGTTATTTGTTTCGTTTATCTTATGTTAGTTCCATGGTGTACATTTGGGTAGATTTTCTCTAAAACTTTGATTTTGAACTGAAAGAAATTTTTGTGTGGGTACACCTTATGATACTCATTACCAAATTCGAAGTCGATTCTGAATTATTATTTTTGACGAAGTAATAATCCTTGAATGTTTAATTGAACGTTGTGCGAATGATGAGTCTGATGTCCAGATGGAACTTTTCATGGAAATCATTACAGCTAGTTGAACGAAATTTGGTTATTGATAAACCTGATGATATTCTTCATAGAGTTGGAAAGCCGATTCAGAAATATTGTGCAAATCCTGTAAGCACAATGATAGAGCTTTTGTATAGGATGGATAGAGAGCGTTGGTTATTTCCCTAATCAGAGGAATTTTAGTTGTTTATTTTCCATATAAATGAATGTTAAAGACAGATGGTGTGTTTGAGGTCTTAACTTTCCTTTTGATTTCTTGTTCAATAAAGGAAATGTAGGTGCTATAACTTCTGTTATTTCAGGAAAGAATTAACATATGAATTGTGCAAATCATGATTTGATGCTCCAATGGGGACTGGTGATCATTGAAACTATTCCATCCAGATGAAATTTTTTTGTTATAGGTTCTCTTAATAACATGTTTGATCAAATTTGAAAGTTTCTCCAGAAAATCAATTTCCAAAGAGTATCCACCCTTGAATCTGTACTTAAACTTTATACAAATGACCGGTCTACTTCTCCATTGGGACGAGCTTTTTCATTGACTGTTACATTGAGGAGAACCAAATCTAAAATGTGGATATCCCCAAAGAGATTTTATGGCAGTAAGCAGAGGAGGGTGTAGTCCTTTGTCCTAACACTTCTTTTATTGGTTTATGACAATATGATAACATTTATAATTAGTTTATTAATAATTCTATTCAGCAAGTTTTTTTCTGTTGATTAGATATTTTAAATAAAATTGGATAGAAGTATATTTTTAGGAGGGATTCACTCCATCCAAAACGACATTGACTTGATTTGCTTATGTCTCTGCTTTCAGCAAAAATATTGTTAAGAAAAAGTTTATATGTCTATAAAGTAAATCGTTCTGTCATACAATTTATGGTTAAGTTAAATATGTTAAGAGTATGCCCGCTATGTTGTAAGTTTATGAAATTTAAACAATAACCAAAGCCAGGATTTTATTACAATAACTCTCGTATGTCAAATCCTCGAACATCGATGGTTAAAGAGAAGTGAAGTATTTGTATTATGAGGTCTTTACATTTTTGTTTTCATTGAACGAAATTGTCTTTTGAATTTCGTAAAACTGTTAACATAAAATACAGCCTCGAAACCAAAATTATGGTGAAAATCTAAACTTCTTTCTGCGGAAAGAAAGTAGTCTGTTTATTGATACAGGAGGAAGTCCTATATTGTTTCTAAAGCTACACATTTGGCACTGCGGCATATCAAAATGAAATTAAAACAGGGACCATCTTGTTTTAATAGTATTATAGTGTTCTTCACGAAGACTTTCAAGAATTCGTTTTCACAAAGACTGAAACCGAGGAATGAATGAGGTAATCATGTATGACAGGAAGCCATACTGCATCACCAAAAGAGCTGTAGACATGAACAGAGAATCATACTGTGTGCTAGACAGTCTCCTGTTTGACAACAGATGCGAAACGTTTCTCTGGGTGAAAATACTCTTTGAGATTTTGTAACATGACTTTTTGATAATATATGTTGTTGAGATTAGTTCATGTATGGAACACACTCTTTGTGTATCAACGAAAAAGGATATTTTCATTGCAAGTTGATTACATCAATTTGAGCTGTGAGAGAGTGAATGGGAAAGAAGTGACTGGGGAGATGAAGGAGGGCAGATTAGGTGGGGATTAAGGGAAACCAGTTAGAGCAAAGGTGTTAGGGTTAATCCAGAGAGGTTGTAAGAGATTAGGTACGGATCAGGGAGTTGTAAGCAGAGTGAATCAAGTAGCCCTGATCCCTAGTGAGAGGGGGTGAATATCACCCAATGTGTACTTTCGATTTATGGGCAAAGATGTGATTTACCAAACCAGTATATTTGAACATACTTGTTTCTTTTTTTAAAATGTCCTTTTGTTTCTAAAACTAATTTTCCTGAATTTTATCCTGCCATTCTAATTAGCAATCTTTTGATTTTCTATAAGGGACAACATAATTAAAAAATCATGAATGATTTGAACTTCAGTAAATCATCAAGATGATATATTTTGACACAAATACCAAGCAGGGAAATACCTTCTACACTTCTGCTGCTATATAAGAGAATGTTGATGAATAAAAAGGAAACATAATATTACCTCAGCTCATAATTTGATTTATACTGACTTTATTTTCGATATGACATACATACATTCATCTGCACTACATGAGAAAATAACTTTTTGAATAAAAAAAATAATTGATGTGTAAAAACTATTAAAAAAACAGAAATTGAGAAAAAAAATTGATGAATGTAAAAATAATGGCTGAAATAGAAATGAAATAACCCTCTATTAATAGTGAGATAATGATTGAAGGAGATCCTTCACTTGAGTTATAACCATAAAGTGACATACATTATCATGACGGGTTCTTGAAAAAATTTGAATATTTGTTTTCTTGTATTGAACTTCTCTTTTATTTTGCAAGAAAACTTGTTTGTTTTGAATATGGTAACGTTGATGAACTCAAAATGGAGAATGTTTTAACACATTTGAATTTAAACAAATTTCGTATGAATAAAAACAAATACAAAAATGTGTAAGAAATTTAAAGAAGATACTGAAATCATCATTAGTTTTCTCAATAATCTCAAAGGTCTTGAGAAATTCTTTAAAAAAACATGCTCCACTAATTCAAATTGTGTGGGATTGACAGAGTGGGTTGATTATTTCCCTAATATTACCCATATGGGAAGATGGACACAGGGTAATATTTTTCCTGTAAGTCACACGGGAGTTACACATTTTCTTGGCATTTGATTGGTTGTTGTGAACCAATGAAAAAGAACGTAGTGCCGGGACTATTTCATTCATCTTTCAAACTTGTCCCGACTGGTAATTTGTTTACCCTTAGACTGAATTTTAACAATGTTTATTTATTCCATGTAGTTGCCAGTCGTCATTTCTGAGATGTACCGCCACAAGCAACGTGAAATAAGCCTGCCACATTGCACAAAAGCATAGAAATTAGCAATCATTGAATTAGTTCTTCATCACGTTAAGCTAACAGTCGCGAAGAAGCGCCTGGTTCCGTTCTAACGTAATGACGTCATAGACACGAGCGGCTATGACGTCATAGTGTCATAAGTTAGTCACGAGTTCAGCCGTCTTGTAGTTTTACTATATAGGGCGTCGCTGACCTCTTCAAATTAACACAAAACTGTGAAATGTAATTATTTTGAATGACGGTTATGAAAACAGGAATAAACGTTCAAAAATAACTACTTTTAGCTATTATTTTGAAACTTTTTTACAAATTACAATTTAGCCGTGCGTAGGTAAGTGTCAAGCAAAACCACAGCACACGCGTATGAATTTTGAAATTCGCAACCCTAATCCTTTATAGAGGAACGATTATTTCTATCATATTCGAGTTTTAATATTTTAAAAATCATATAGGTAATATAAACAATAACCAACTCGTGACGGGAATGACAGATTATCTTTCCCTCGTTATATTAATTGTGTAATTCTCTCGCCAAGGCTCGAGAATTACGAAATTAATATAACTCGGGAAAGATAATCTGTCATTCCCCGTCACTCGTTAGTTATTGTCTATATCATAGGCATTAATGGTCATACCGCATGTCAAATGAATATTACTTAAAGTGTCTATTTGTAGCTGGTGCACATATAAAAAAATCGATTATGGGTTGCAGAACTAGTTGAAGAAATTGTTATCATTCTTACCAAAGTGTGGGCGTGTGTTTGTGGAGCAGTGTTTACTGACCTCTTTTCTCTCATTGAATGAAAAGGAAATGCATAATTCGATGTCCTAATGATACTGTCACTGTTTCATTCACAGAAATTTCATAAAAGGGTATACGTCTTTATTGTGAGAAATATATATGTACCTTTCACGAGCAAATAATAGATTATAGATTATCATTTGTGATGCGCTCTAATAATTAATAAAACGAAGCATTATCAAATACGAAAATCTAAAGGATGTTGAACTAGTTTATAATAAAACATTTGGCATTGATGTTCAAGATCATGCTTACATGACTACTTGGTTTTTGTAAATATCTGTCTTAAAATAATTTAGACTTAATACAACTTCAAATACCCAAGTCTTACATTAAAACAGTTGTTTATATATTCTCCGCGGCCATTTATTCACCTTAACCACAATCAAATTACATATATATACAGTTACATACAATGCATGAATAAGCCTTATAGCAAACTACAAAGTCATGTTTGATCCCGACACTGTAACCCAGAGATAACCTACCATAGGGAAACAACTTGGTAATATCGAATTGCAACAAGAGAGGAACAATAACGATTCGCAAGAAGCAAAGATGTGATAGGACGCTATTGATAAGACAAGGAAACCCTCAAAACTTGATTTCTAATAATGGAGTCTTGTCAAGGGACAGATTGATTATAAGTCTGGTTTCATTTATCACACATTTAATAATTCTAACATCAAAAGCCTTTAATAACGTTTTGAATTTTAAGCCTTACTTATGACTGATCTTTTTTTTATATTGAAAATACATTTCTTTTCTTAAAGTAAATTACCCTCACGTTATATTTCAACCAAGAAAAAACAATGATCTTGATAGGCAATCGGAGACGTTGAGCTACCCAGATAATTTGATTCGCTTAGGAAGTAATTCATTTCAATCACGAACACGTGACAGAGTCCCTTAATGCATTTGACTTTTAAAAGGAATAGGAATGTCATATTTTCCTTTGATACATAATTAACATAACATAACATAGCAAAGCATAATTAATTGCACGAACTCTTTTTGACACCAGAAAAGAAGACAAATGTTAAATAAAACATACAATCAATAGAATCAACAAAACCATGTAGTTAAGGTACAGTGAATAACTATTTTTATCACTTTATTCATTTTTCATGGGTACAGCAGATTTTCATTTCATTGATCATCACATTTAGTTTCAAACGTACATTTAATATGATTTGATGGTATATTTTTGGTATAGTGAATAAATAAAAAAATAAATAATTGTTACAACTTATTTAGTGATATTCTAATCAACAGTGCAATGGTTTTTAAGGTAAAAAAGGGCAACATTGACTTTAGAGGTTAAGCATAGTTCTAAAAACCCAGAGAGAATATTATTTATTTTCTATGCAATGGATAACTATATAGTATTTTAATTTTGCAATTTCATATTTGGAATGCATGTAGTGGCTTATGTGGTATGTCGCTACAGTTTACCAATAATATATAAACATTGCAGGAAAATAAATCATTTGATAAAAAATATTACAATAGGAAAGCTATCCTTTTAGTACTCAACAGACATTTCATGACAATCTTGGACAAACCACCTTTAGTTCACATATGAATCCTATCGTAATTGAATTAAAGCATCAGTCGACACCCAGGGCTTCTTCCGTCTTAATATTTTCATAAAAACAAACGAAATAACTTATAAGTCGTTGTTATTGACATGACACTAAGCGAGGATCGAAAATCTTCGCCCTGTTGACCATCTGATGTCATCCTTTGAGATACTATTTCAAAATGATTGCAGGAAACAGGTTGTTTTCCTATGAAGACAGGAATATGTTGTGAAAGAGATGCTAATTTTCTTGTGGCATTCAGAATCATCCACTGGGGTTAGCAGACAAAAATATCCCATCAATGTGTTTCTTCTAAAACCCTTATCAAGAAATCATAAATGTTTTCTTTCAAAAGTGTTCTGAAAAGGTCAATGTAAATGGAAATAGAATATTTCGTATGTATTTTTTCTGATAAGAAAGGTTTTAACAGATGGGTCTGAATAATGAAAATGAAAACCAAGTACAGTATCAACGGTCTTTATTGGTTATTTTAGACTGAAGGCTACTCAAGAACACAATCAAAACAGCCGTTATCTGATTATTTCTGGCAACAAGGAAATATATGTTGTTGAGTGAAAGGACCCATTAACTGCCTTACAGCATATTAATATCACTTGACTTTAATTGGAACTGATATTCCAAAAGGAACACCCTGTTACAAATCAACACAAAGATAAAAAGATTTCTAAAATTATATTTTCCCTATTAGTCTATATACCAATGTCAATTGAGGTAATTGAGGCAGGTTTTCGGTAGACGTCAGACGCTCCAGACCAAAGGTATCATTTTAAGTTTTCTTACAATAATAATCCGTCCTGTTCAGTCGGGCTAATATTTGAAAATCGATAACATTATATGGATATAAGAGCTAAGATAATCAACATTCTAAAGAACCCTTCAGGTCGTGCAAGGATATATATGTGTAATCAGTATTGTTCAGGAATAACTAATGTTTAGTTATCGATGTTATTCCAGTCGATACATCAACATCATTATTTTTTTATTTAGAGGTTTATCAAGTTATAAACAAAACAGAACAGAAAAAGAGTAAGTCATTTTGACATACCACGAATACAGTTTTATGATGTGTGATTTAATAATTTTGCTTCATGAAAGAGATACATTGATAAAAATATTAAAATATTTTAGAAAATACATCAGAATGTGATTTGACCAAACGTTACATCTGTTAAACCAAAAGAAAAGAAAATAGGACAAACTTAGCAAGTTGAAAAATGTTTGTTTTAAAAAATAAATGATATTTAGAGTTATTTGTGATAAATCCGTTTATTTGTGATAACTACCAGTAAACACAATATAAAAAATGGCAATTAGTACGATACAAATTTTTAAAGAAACACGAAAAGTAAATCCTGAGTTGGACCGTATCTAGTAAACATTATGAATAAATTCTCGGTGATTCGTGATCTTATTTCTGGGTGTTTGTTGTAATTCAACAAAGGGTATTTTCAAATGAACCAATCAGAATCGAAAACACAGCGAAGTCATGTTACAATAATCGTACTTACTTGACTGACGCCACTAGTAGGATGAAGATGCCACCCTTTTTTAAAACAAACCATTTCATTAAATATTTTTGTTGCATTTTTTGGGGTATAGCATTAGTGAATAAGTATCAAACCATATTGACACCACAATCTATTATATTGTTATGACGCAGTTCATGAATATTTGGTATGGAATACCTTAACATGCCATTAACTTTTGAAAATATAAGAGTTGTAAACATTTTTGAATATTTCGATTTTAACCTAATGAAATATTTATGCAATTGTTAAGGCTCATATGAACATTTAAATTTGGCATTTTAACTTATTAAGATAATCACAACCTTTTTAACTTATATTAATTTCTTTGGTTGAATTTACCAATTTTCGCAACGAAATTCACTACTTTCCATCAATAAGTATTTATCACGTTATATCAAAATAATAAAACTAGAAACTTCAAAGAACCGATTTAGGTAAACAAAATCAAATAATGAAAATAGTATGACAATGCTATACTACTCTGAGAAGAATTCCTTTTACTCTATTTAACACCACGCTCATATCGATTACAAGTCTTGGTTCCATTATGTTAGTTTTTTTGAAGAATTAATCCTCAACCAACAGATAATTGATGTCTTCTGGTTCAAATTACCAGGCATAAGATGAAAACAGCCTGTACTCTCGGTTCATTTCCGCTGCAATTAAGCTTCTTGAAATAAACAAAACCAAAACCTAAGGAGGACATACAGAAAATGTTTAAATGGCTTAACTTAATGCATCTGTAACTTTTAGAAATTATTTTGTATTCTCTTTCGTAGAAGTTTCTCTTTGATAACATAAACTGAAGCATTGTTATTTGGTAATATGCACCTTTAAGTTAAATGTCACCATTATGTTCCATATAATATTAACAGCTTTGTGTTTCACACATATTACATTTATGTCAATTGAAACCTTTGAAACAACATTAATTAAGGCAGTGAAGTTAAGGCCTACATAAAACAAGTTAATTTTGAAAATGCAGGGATTATCTTCAAGCAAGTTCTTAAATAACAAATCATTCAACTGTTAAAGAAATCCATTTATTTTACCAACATAGCGTCCAAGAAACTAACAATAATTCTATCAAATATCATACATGTATACTATGCCTTCCAAACATGATTTAAAGGCAGCCAAGCATTTACATGGTAAATTTTACTTTTGACCTTAACAGAGTTATTCGTTCGAGAAAAGGATTGAGACCAGTTTATGCAACGAGGAAAATACCTCTCCATTGCCACTTGGTGTATTTGGGTGACATGTATTTCAATAGTGTAAGAATGCGACCATCTTGCTTATTCTATAAGAGCTCTTGAGTGGGAAGACGCCACTGTTGAATAATTTCTCAAACAGACTGCACAGAGACAGAGATAAAAAGATTCACGGGTTGGCAGAGTAGGATAGCATAGCTAATTTAGGGATAGCAAAATCATTCAATCTTAAGAAACATAGATATAACAAGATAGACGACTTTGCATCGCATGTTAGACATGTAATCATCAATGTAATCCTGAAGTCACTGCTACTTCAAAACTTTGTTGTTTATACAGTTTCTATCTTATCATCTTTTCTTCATGCAAATTGGAGGAGCTATGATTAAGAAGAAAACCTTTTACACACACTTGATATATAGCAAGATTAAATCTGTTTTAGAGACTTTCATAATGTTTTCTACAATTAGAACCATAAGAACATGTGTAGTTATTTAGTTTGAGTAGGCTACTGTACAGCAGTAGTTATATCAGTTTTGTTCCACATTCTTGTCTTCATCAAGTCTGAAAAAATTCATACCTGTAGACGAAGTCTTAGATTGACGATAGTATGTCTTTGGTCTTATTTTACGAAAACATTAAAAATTTTGATTAAATTCACCAACGGGCAAAAACTGCATTCTTCTTGTTTCATCTTTTGTTACATCTCCTTTCATTGATAAGCTTGATTGATATGAAAAACAAAAGTTTTGTCAATGTTAATTATTATATTTACTCTCCACCAAACGTTCCTTTTATTGAATGTAAATTTAGATGATAAACAATATTTTAAAAATGATTTACAATAGTAGTAGGCTAGTGAATGAAAAGAAAATTAAGGATTTTTATCTTAAGAACTAAGAATAGTATTATATTCCTAACATCCATTGTTGTTATAGATTTATCTTACTTTGAAGTTTATGTTCGAAACTCTTTATGTATGGTGGGTTTACTTAGAAGCACACAATTCTGTTGTAATACATTATGCTGACAATGACAGAAGCCACGTTGTTAAAATTATGGACGGAAAGTGATCTACCTGTCTTATCCAAAGCGTTTCTATAAATCTTCAAGCTTATCATTTTATTGAAAAATTCAGATTAATAGAGAGCATTGAAGCACTATGTAACATGTGGTGAAACGTTGTCCTGAGCATAGCTCATTTAACTGCCATACATGAACTTCTCGTTCAGCAACATCGGAAGTGGATCTCAGGATGGGTGGGCCAACTCGTCATTGCTGGATAGACTGAAAGTTTGAAGGGTTATTCCCTGCCCAAAACTGAGACACGTGTGAAGAGACTTTTGATGTCTGCTTGGCAAGACTTAAAAATGTGCCTCTGTAAAAAAAACCCGTTGTGAAATAGAGTTTACGGTTTCGTTGAATTCATTTAGAGCAAGTTCTACATGTGTGTGAGTTTAACAAATATGAACATTGACTGAAACCACGAATCTTGATAGTTAAATTATCATTACCCTCGCAAGTCAAATCCTTAAAAATCGATGGCTGAAGAGAAGAGATATATTTTTTTCTAGGTCTTTCCTTTTTGTCCTGTCTGGGTGAAAGTGTCTTCGAAATGACTTTCAAAAAAGCTTAACATGGAATACAGCCTTGAAACCGAAAACGTGGTGGAAATCTTAACTTCTTTCTCTCCAAAGGAGCCTGTGTTATGTGTATAAGGGGAAGTTTATTCAAAAGGTACACATTTGGCACTGCATCATTTTATAATGAAATAACAGCACAAGGGTCCTTCTTGTTTTAATAGTATTATAGTGTTCTTCACGAAGACTTTCAAGAATTCGTTTTCACAAAGACTGAAACCGAGGAATGAATGAGGTAATCATGTATGACAGGAAGCCATACTGCATCACCAAAAGAGCTGTAGACATGAACAGAGAATCATACTGTGTGCTAGACAGTCTCCTGTTTGACAACAGATGCGAAACGTTTCTCTGGGTGAAAACACTCTTGGGGATTTTGTAACATGACGTTTTGACAATATATGTTGTTAAAATTAGTTCATTTATGGAACGTACTCTTTGTGTACGAATGAAGGAGGGGAATTTCATTCCAAATGTCCCTAAAAATCTATGTTTTATTTGTCTTCAACAAGGAATATTTGGAATCATTACAACAAGGTCACATTGCACACACTGAATTTCAGTGCTGTTGTTGCCAAAGTACTTTCGATTAATTATATATTTTGATACAAATACCAATTACCAAGCAAAACTTCTGATGCAGTAAAAGCAGATCTTGATGAAGAAAAAGGAAGCATAATGTAACGTCAGATAATTTGATTTTATATTGAAGTTTTAATATGAAATAAATTATCCTCTACTACATGAGGAAATTTTTTTTTTATCAAAATAATGTGTAAAAACTATTAAATTTTTTGTTGTTGATAAACAGTGACTGAATATAAAAATAACGGTTGGAATAAAAATGAAAGAAATCACTATTAATTGTGAGATATTGAATTACGCTTACATGGTGATCTTTCACTTGGGTCATAACGAAAGAGTGACAAACGTTAATCATGACGGGTTCTTGAAACCTTTTTGAATATTTGTTTTCTTTTATCTACCTCCTCTTAACATTGCCAGAAAACTTGTTGTTTTGGATAATGTATCATTTTAAAACTCAAAAAGGATAATGTTTTGACACATTTGAATTTCTTGATGAATAAAAGCGCATGCTCAAATGTTTAGTTTTTTAATGATGATATGGAAATTATTGTTAAATTCCTCAATAGTCTCAAATGCCTTGAATGACAGCTAATTAGTATCTTCCCTGTTATTTAAAAAACTATGGTCATACCGCATGTCAAATGAATGTTACTAAAATCGTCTTTTTGTAGCTAGTGCACATATGAAATAATCGATCATTGGTTGCAGAACTAGTTTGAAGAAATTGTTATCATTCTTTCAAAAGTGTGGGCGTGTTTGTGTTGAACACTGTTTGCTGTCATTGAATGAAGAGAAAATGCAAATTCCATAAAACTACTTGTAACGGTCAAAATACTTGTTTTCCTTAAACTTAATTTTTCAAAATCTTTCTTCATAAAATTTTTTTAAACAATGTCTTAATTAAGCTCCTATTTCGTATAATTTCCTGAAGTTAAGTGCATATTTAAATTTCTTCTAAGCAATGTGTTTTTTGTGTGTAAAGCGGTCATAAAATATCAGTGCAAGTTGCTAGTACAGCAATTTGTTTTAATTTATTCAAGTTCATCTTTATGGTAAATTTCATAACTTTAGGGTTTGGCATTTCCAAAAACTGATTAAGTTAAGTTTTAATATGTAGTAAACATTGAATAGCTGAAATGGAACTTAGAATCAAGTGGATTTGAAGATTACTGTGAGTTGTAAAAACTGAATTTGAATTTTGACTCTTGACAATATAGTAATATGATTTTGCTTGGATATCATGTACTAGAATTTCTTGAAGATGTATAAATTAATCTAAACACAAGACTTCAGTAATAAAAGTGAACATTTATTTGGAATTTGAACTTTGTTTTACATGGAATTGGAATGGACATGAAATGGATTAAGAGTTGAATTATTGAAAGTGGACATCATGTTGTTTGCAACACTGCTTTTCATTTACAGAAATTTCATAAAAGGATATAACTCTATGTTGTGCCCAAACATATTTGTACACATCCCAAGCAAAATAGTTGCTTGTATATTTAAGCACATGAAATATATTTTATTTGTGATAGAGTGAGAGTGATCTGATAACCAGCGAAATAATCCATCCAGTGCCAATTCCATTGAAAAAAGAATCATGACTCTCATCCAGATTAGCGGCACCATTGAGATTAGAGGTCATCCCAGTGTCAATCACATTACCGTCTCAGAGCTCTGCTTACTATAGGCGTTTTAATTGAATTAAATATATGTGGGTGCAATTACAGAAGTATTGGTTGATTTACAGATATGACATTGTTCCACACACAACAAGATCGTTCATCATTTCGTACTTTTCTTCGTCTAAGCTTTCTAGAAGCGTGTATACCCTATCCATGATGGGCAACAATAGACAATGGTGCATCAAAAGTTCAAATTATTTTGCTCTCGTTGACACTACAGATTAGAAGAAAAGGTTAAAATACAAAGACAAGGTCTTTGTGCATGAAGATAAACGGTAGCAAGTGATGAGGTCTACGCCCTGATGATTTTCCAGCATTATGACTACAATACAGCCTATATAGAATCGCCATTTTCCCCACTGGTAATGGCAAGTGCCTCAGACCTTCGACAACCTTATCTATAAAAACAACACATAATGGATGTTGAATAAAGAAATGTTGCAAAAGAGCAAAATTATTTAGTATTAGCTCTAAGCTAAACATAATCCTCCTTTCTTTCTTTTGTCAACTTCAAATATGGAGCTAATTGCTTGAAAACAATATTCTCGTGATAGAAATTCCCTTGAAACCAGAAACTGGCGGTATTTTATTGTCCAAGCAAATGACAAAAGTCCAAATTACATTCGAATAAAACTGTGGTGTCAATGATTTGTCATGTTAAAGATGTTTATTTTATGAAACATTATAACATTTTCATGGACATCTTGTTTTTGAATGTTTGGCTAAATACAATGTAGGCTCACTTTACCTTAAAATGCCCAAAAATAGTTGTAAAAATGTCTTTCACAGCAATGAAAGAATCTTGTTATATTTTCAAACAGAAGTTATAACATATGAATGTGAAATGAGAACTCTCAATTTCAAGCGCAACTTTTTACATTAAATTTTGTGTTATCAAGAGCCTCAAATATTCATTTTCATCTTGATAGAATTAAGGCAACTATCGTACATTAAAATATACATTTTCAGTCTCGACTTAAAGATGGTAGAATCACACAACGTTGACATCATATTTCATCACAAAGTGTAACAATAGTGACCATAAGTAACTTTATGTGTTTTGTACTGAGATTACACCTCTAGCCAGCGAGTCTTATATCAGAACACTGTGAAATCTGTGACTGACAGGGCAGGCGTATCCTATATGTCTGAGGAAGACGAAAGCAACATTTGTTCATATTCCAAAACTTCAAACTCGCGTTATTGCTGATATTGCACAGATGTACAATCACAACCCTGATGTTCCCATTCCAGATTGCTAACGAAGAGTATAACACTATCATCACTTTTGACAATTACTTTTACTGACTCCACTTTGAATTATCGCAATAAGGTATTACTCATACTAATTCTTCTTTGATTTATCACAATAAGGTATAACTCTTACTAATTCCTCTTTGATTTATCACAATAAGGTATAACTCTTACTAATTCTTCTTTGATTTATAATAATAAGGTATAACTCTTACTAATTCTTCTTTGATTTATAATAATAAGGTATAACTCTTACTAATTCCTCTTTGATTGATCACAGTTGGTATCAAAAGTGGACACACTATCTTTACTTATCATAAGTTTAATTTCATGTGCGTTGTTCTGCTTATTAAACCATAAGTTTTGTTGAATACACAAGAAACGTGCGACGACGTTTTGAGCCGTTTCCGCTGCTGCAACTAGTTATCAGCAAAAAGATTTCAGATATAACCTGCATCAAAGCAATACTTTTTGCAATATTTTGATTAGAGTGTTCATTAATGTTTTTTTGTTAAAGATTTGTTAAGGATTAGAACCTTGTTACGACTTCTGTTTACAAATGCTTCATAGAGAGTTTTAATAAAATGAAGACAAACAGCTAAAAAATTCAATCCAACACCAAACAAAATGTTTTGTAATAATCTTACAAGATTAAACAAAAAACATATGAACAGATGCAAAATCATTTAAGAAAAGTGGCTTCTAAAGAAAAACTCGGTTGCTTTTTATAATCTTATAGGAATCACAACACAAACAAATTAAAACATTAATTAGTTAACATTAAAAATGACTAGAGAATATGTTCACATTCAAATCCTCCTTTTTTGTTACTTTTTAGCTCATACGTGCCTCTACATTTATTGTTATGTATTTCAACAAACATCTCTCTTTAGAACATAATTAAAACTTTGAAATAAATAACACGGTTAAACTTCTACATTTAAAATAATTTGTCTCTATGGTTTGTCTCAGCATTCCCATAAAACTCGAAAATGTCACAAAATCATTTGTGTTCTTTAAATAACACCTAAAATCACATATGCAATATCATAACGTTTTAGCTGTAAGAATATTGTCTTTCATCATGTTACATCACCGTATCTGTATCCGCAGAGCTCCTATGAATACAAATAGGCTGAAGTACCAACATGATTATCTAGATGAGAACATCTTAAACAGATATGAAAAGCATGCACAGAATACATATACATACGTATTAATGACGCAGCAAAGGTGACGTAAGTTTTTTGGGGGGGTTTAACGCCGCTTTCAAGAGTATTTGATTTATGTCACGGCTGGTAGTGCTATTGCAGGGAGAAAGCCCGAAACCTATTGTGGCTATGCATTGCAGTCAAGCCTGCGAGCATCGACTGGAACTCGTGAACCATGGGTGGAACGCTGAAATTCAGAGAAGAATTGCACCCTAATCTTACTGTGTGTAGAACAGTTCTCCAGTGCAGACAAAGTTGCCGAGCCCGTGACTAGATTCGAACCCCGGACGTCTTGATCCAAAGTCTAACGCACTAACCACACGCAGCAAAGGTATGAGTGACATACTTGAAAATACTTGAGCGACAACTTAACCAAATCAGTCATTCACTGATGAAATACAAACCACACAGGATACATTCAAGAGAAATAGCTATTTGTAACATAACTCCAGATTTATAACCATAATAATACCACACTCGCAGCAATAATAGTGCAAGTCAGATGAACAATGCGACGATTCCATTAGTCAAAAACAGATAAAGCACATTTGATTTTGAGAATTTTTAAATTGCTGTATAACAAATCAAATACAAAACTTGATTTGTATGATTGTAAAATGTTTTGCTACTTCAGTAAAAATTGAATGTTTTTTCCGCAAACATCCAACCTAGTATGGAAAGCATGTAACACAGATACATACATTTTAGTCGACGTTGTTTCGAATAGTCTTTTCGGTGGGGCAAGAGAAAGAGGTCACCATCCGATCAAGGCCAAAAATCTTAACATTACCATAAGTAGATTTCAAACTGTATAGTAACAAACGTAAAGAAAGATGGTGCACCTTTGTGAAGTTTTCCCGGTCGACACAGGCACACTTTAAATTATCTACTAGAGGCCACTGCATTGCAAGAACTGTAAGAATTTCACAAGAGCGACTTTATCAACTTATCCAGAGTGTGTCGAGATAATGCCTAAAAAGAGATACTGTATTAATGGGTAGCAATATAAACAGCCACATTGTCGACAAAAGGAAACATAAACACAGCAAGAAAGGTTGTTGTTGTGTGTTGTGTTGGCCAACTCGTAGTATAAGAACTATTAATTACGGTTTTATATATTTTATCTTAAACAAAAGCAATAAAATATTTTAAAAATTAATTTTTCATTTCTAACTTGAAACAATGTTTTTTTATTGAATGACGAAGACGGTTTGGATTGATGTAAGTACATAATATGATTACATAAATTGTTTTTACTATTTGATCAGATCATCTTGACTTCACATTGAGGTGTCAACAAAGTGTGTTAAAATACATTCATCATGGAGAAAATATATTAGAGATTAACACTTACTACTTTTACCTGAGCTCTGTGAGTAAATGACTTGTTTTGTCAAGAGTAATACTACTGAACTACAGTACATGTACGTCATTACTTTTTGATGTTTTTAGTTGATTGGCATGATATTTCAAGTTTTGTAAAGAATAGTACGCATTCGTTTGATAAAGAATAAATTAGAAATCACACAAATCATAGGCGCTACGAGTGTGAATTGTGTATTGCCCATTAATCTTCAACTTTAATTGTAAATTTGTTTATATTCTATCATTACAAAATATTGTGTGTATGAGTTTGTAAACAATAAGTAAAATAAGAGCGGTTATCTTCATTCAACAAATACAAAGAAAACAAGATGACCAAGATCGTCGCTTTTAGAACTCTCAACTTGAAATCAATTAATTTAAATAAACGTTTTTTTTGGTGATCACGAGAAAATCATGGATATATTTGAACTTTCTCTTAATCATAGGAATTATCTACTAAATAGGAATAACACATTCATATAAAGAGCATTTATCTACAATAGTTACTTGTGCACGTATCAAGGAATAAATGGTGGGTATTTGTTTGTAGAGCTAGTCTGATGGCCAGTTATAATCCCTTTGTTAAAGGATATTGGCCCTGTGTTTGCTATTATTTCTCTTGTATAATCTGGAAATGTGGGATAAAGGCTACAAGCATCATTTCATGAAGCTATTATGTTATCAATTATATCAGACTACATGGCATGGCACTGCGTGACTTGAAATATTATTCCTGCTCTAGTTCTTCAGAAGTGTGGTATATAAATCAAGATGCTGTTAGGTCTATGTGAGGCTACACAGTTAATAACACAAGATCATTGATATTCAACCAAATAACCACATGAGACAAGTATTGCATGACTAGTCTTCTGTACATATAAATGCAGTGATATGCAGTGTATCAAGCTATATCCGGTAGGTGTGTTCGCCTTATCTATGTTTCAATTATCCATGTAATTATCATAGTCTATAGAAGTATACTTCATAACCTCAAGTGCACTACAAATATCAGAAGCCATTCCATGTATTGATCATGTCCCTATCTGATACACCCTAGGTTGTCATCGTTAACATTAAGAATAAGGTTCGATTACTATACTGACTATACTGAACATGAATAAAACATTTTCTCCTTCTTGTCGTATCTTGGTATCTAATGAAAGAAATGGCTTATCGTTGAAAGAGTGGTTGGATCATTATTGAACAACTACAGAGATATTTCGTTATATAATTTTCATTGCGGTGAAAACACATATGGTATTTTGGTCGTCTTAAGTGAATAAAACATTGAAGGATGAGGCAATAATATCAGAGATGACTGCCTATTAGATGAGTTCGCTCATTTTGATTACAATACGAGTGTGTATGAAACTTGTGCGGAACTTCATGTGTATGTTATGCATCATAGCAAGAAACAAGATAAACACAAGGATAAAAATTAGGAAGTTTGTGAATGTTTTGGCGAATGTTGACTGTATGTGTTCACATGTAACACAGTTCATGGTTCATTAACCTCGTTTTGTCTTAGGCCATTTCAAATTGTTATTCAGAAGTGATATAAAAATCAATACCAACACATGATTACACAGAGTTTAGTTGTTTAATCAAAAGTGTTCTTCTAACCAATGTGTTGTTTATGAAATGGTGGCGTTTAAGTCTTTTTAGATTTAAGCATGTTTATCAACACACTGCATTTTTTTAGTTTATATTCGTGTAATGAGAAGCAACAAACACTAGCATCTCACATAGTTGTATTAAATTGAAGTATAAAAAAGTATTAAAAAAGTTGAGGTGGATTGGCTAATACAACTACACTTTTAACAACTTGATTTTACACAACTAAGTAACTGTAAGCTATTTAATCATCACATATCAGACAGCACGATATGTGAACATCAAAATATTTGGATGGAATGCTGTCCTTCGATGTCCTTTAAGGTTACAGACCATGGTTTGGTCAATATTTTAGTTAACAAACATAAAAAAACTATTAAGGCTTATAATCAAATCTCCACAGCAAGTTCTTGGATATTATGGTCATTCATTTACAAAAATAGATATAAGTTGCAGATTTACATTAACTCCGTTCATGACGCATGCTGCTGATTGAAGCAAAATGTTTTAATGATATTGTAGTGCTAATTGCAGCTCTCAGAGGCGTTGTAGATAATCAGTCCTCTGATTTGATAGCTTTGAGGAACTAAAATTAATTAGACTGTATATAGAAACGAAATTCTGTCTTTGTGTCTTTGAGTGACACATCTGTTAATCACATTAATATCATAAGGGAGGGGAATTTCTTGTTATTTTTGGTTGATCAAATGTGTTAATATCTTTGTGAAAAGGTATTATTGAATATATTGACTATAATAATACATATACCTAGGAAAACATTATGAAGCATATACATATATTATCATTTCTTGCAAAGAAGGATTTGAAATTGGTATTTCCACTTATTCTGATAATTAAAACGTTTTGAAACTAGAGAGTGACACTTTTGAAAAAGAAAATTTTCAATTTTGAGAATAAATGTTAATACTTAAAAACATATATTTACCAATATATATCCAATCATTCAGTGAATGACATACAAAATTGACCCAGAAACGTCAAATAAAATAAAGGATGGTATAACACCAGATGGGATCTTCTGTGTATAAAATATCAAACATGAAATAACTTCATTACACCCACATACAATTTTTAATTTTTCGTCCAAATAATGACTTTGAGAACGACAGAAAAATAAAGGACTAATGTAAATAGAAGAAAACAAACAGTGCTTCCGCTTCATCACCTGCAATTATAAAGCCTTTGGGAGAATATGAACATGCCGATGAATTTATAGAAAATATTATCATCCGTATTAGATGATGAAATTTTTATTTCTATTTATAGAAAAAGTTCTCTTGAATAATATAAATAGATATTCTGCTACATTTAAATTATAATCATAGAAAGAGGAAATTGATTCAAAGCTCTTGAACTTTTGTTGAAGTTATCACTAAATTCTAGTGAAATAAGCTGGCATGCTGAAATCGACTGTCATTTTTACAACTTAGGTTGACTGACCAGATGTAGAAAAGCGTTTAATCATCACCAAATTCCTTGAATTAAGTAACTATAAAACATTCATCCATTTGATATTTAGCAGCTTCTAAATGTATGAATGTAAATTGGATGCTGCCATTATAAAAAGGAATTGTTCACTTATTCAAACTGATCATAACTGAAAATAACAAAAGTAATATCTCTAATACAGATGAATTTCAGCAAATTTGTACGTGCACAGTGTTATTGCAGCGACAGTCAGTTTAAAGTTGTACATGACTCATCTTTGGTTTTGCATACTAAAATGTTTGATAAGCTTTCAATGAAACTATTCTTTGCCTTAGGTTTTCTTTTACAAGTGTTTTATCATTTAAGTACATCTGGAATCGGTCTTCTTTGTTATTTACCTTTATTGTATCCTTTGTTGATTTGATATTACCTTTACACATTGTTCATTTTAAGGGTGATCAAATTGATTTATCACGCATCATATAGATGTAGACATTAAAAAAACACTTTATCGATGGCATTGAAAGTTATTTCAAAGTATTATAATCAATTCACCACAGTACTATTAGCATCAGAATGTTTTGCAATCTTGACAATACCTTTGACAAAACAATTCTATTGTACTGAAAAATACTGTAATCCATTCAGTCACTGCAACTGATAGACTTGCAGGGTATTTATTCAATTTGTATAAAGGAAAAATCAATGCTATCCAAGTCATGAAATGTGTTCAATACGTACGTGAGTAATTAAAAGTAAAAATAATCAAGATATTAAGTCTTTAGAAAATACATTTATTTCTTTAGAGGGTCATAAAGAAATGCCTGGTAGTTTTCTTTCTTGCCTGTTAGACCTAATAACGCTGAGCTGTATATTGCATTTTGTACAAATACATTTTCCAGTATATTTCAGCTTATGAAGAATAATCATTGTCAATAAATCTGCAATTGTTTCTTGAATTCATTTCTTAAATACAACCCAAACAAACAAGAACATTTTTCAAATTGATTGTTACTTTATTACCATTATATATTATACATGCAGCTTTGTAAATGAACCTTCTATTTAGACTCTGAAAAGTGGTAACAAACTAGAATCAATATGGCTCTGCAGTACTCTTATGATACAAATATCAATGCATTGGTCCATCTTGCATTTAATAGCATTATACTGATCAGGAAGTGTAAAGAAAACCTTTCAATTATTTGTTTTTACATAATGTGACTGAGACCGGGAAGTGAAGTGTTTTTTTTATGTATGGCAGTGAAGCCGCACTGCAGTACAAAACAAGCTAGAGACATGAATAGGAAATCACGGTGTATGCTAGAGTAATCGATTGTATATAAGTCTCATGTAAGACAACAATTAAGTTGTTCTCCAAACACTTTCTCTGTGAAAAAATTATTCTTGGGTCTTTGGTTGATCATTGTCGGCATTCGTGTGTAGTGTAGTTCATGATATCACACTTGGTGTACCAGTTATAAGGATGAATTTCATCGCCAATATTAAATTGATTTTTAAAGAAACTGTCCACATTAGAAAATGGATTCAAAACTCATACCAACTTCAAAACGTTGTACATACTGAATGTATGGTCACACATTCAGATTGCATACATAATCTTGTACTAAAATAATGTTACACTTAGAAATATGTTTAATATTGTTGAAAGCTCGTTTAGTCCAAACTCTCAAATTGAAATGTTACTGCTGTTGTTCAAGTACTATCGATTGTGGACGGAAATGCAATATCTAAAGCCATTGTATTTGTACCAAAGTGTTTGCTATATGCATCTCTTCTCTTATTTGTAAAGTTACTTTCTCCTCTCAGTTTCATTTTATAATACAGTAACCAATTTAATTGTTTTAACGCAGGCAACAACAAAAGTGAATGTCAAAATATCTTGATTGATTTGTTTTCTTGAATTGAACATGTAATTACATTTGTATTATCAGTAAAGACATCCCTCAGGGTTTATTAAATTTACATAAGCTGACACAAATACCGTGCAAAGGAATAATTTCCACACTTCTGATGCAGTAATAGAGGATCGCCATGAATAAAAAAGGGAAGTATTACGTCGGTTAATAATTTGATTTTATATTCAATTATCAATGTAAAATGGTAAAAAAACAAACATTTTTATTAAGAAATATTTAATATTTGAAAAATATTAAATCAGAAATCGAAAAAAGTGGCTGATTATCCAAAAAACCATGGCATTGAAAATGAAACTACCAATACTTAGCTAAATAACGAAGCTTATGAGAAATTGACAATCGTTAGTCATGATCAGGTCTTGAAAAACAAAACAAAATTCGAAACTTTGCCCACCTCTTCTTGATATTACAAGTAATGTTTATTTTTTCTGCAATATAACATTTTGATACACACATGGAGAATGTTTGCAATATTTGAATTTTAACAGATCCTCACTACAAAAATTAAAATACATATGTGAATTATTTTTTATCAACGACCATGCCGAAAGTATCGTTAACTTCACCCATTTTTTCAAGTGCATTGATAAGGCTTATTTATATCTTCTCTGTTCTTTTTCAAAATTATATTCAAGTATCTAAATTGCTGGGAATTGAAAGAGTGGGTGGACTATTTCTCAATCCAAGGAATTATGTCATACCACATGTCACATGAATGTTACTAAAGGAATTATTTGTAGCTAGTGTATTATGTCAATGAATCGATCATGGGTATCTAGTTGCGGAACTAGTCGGAGGATTGTGTTATCATTCGATGAGTGTGAGGGCGTGTTTAAGGATTTTTGAGCATTGTGTGAACACTATTCTTTGTCTGTGTAGAAACTCCTACTGTCATTGACAGTACCTGTTGAATATAGATTAAATCAACAGACTGCGTTGCAAGTGCTACCGTGAATCCAATTGTTCAAAGTAAAGATGCATGTTCACACTAATTGGTTTGATTTTGTGTTGTGTAATCTAGAATTTTCCTTATCATTGGAAAATAGTGTTTATGATAACACATGTAATCTATCACATGTTTAAAACCATACTATATGTAATAAGCATTACTACCATAATAATAATATGTCCTAACTTTGGCTATTTCCGTAACGCCTCTTCATTCATAACAGCTGGGAATGTTATTGAATCAATCAACGGTATTTGGTTGTACGGATATGTTTGTCAGATTGTTTTCGAGTGAAGACACACAGGACGTGTGGGCGTGTTTGCTTTCAACGTTGCGCGCTATCCTCCTCTGAGTGGCTGATAAGACAGCGCACATGGCTATGAAGCTACATGTATATTACCCATATGGGCGAGGAGACACAGGTGGATATTTTTTTGATATCCGCACATGTGCTCTTTAGTGATTCTCGACGTTGATTGGTCGGTTACCCTGAGAATGAAATACGATTGGTTGACGGGACTATTTTCACGTTTGATTGATAAATTGAACGTGCCGAACACATGCATCGCCATTCAAAGAAAAGCGTAGATAGATGAACATTCTTATACATTTATAACAAGTTAAAATTCTAACACATAATTTGACACTTCATCAAAGTGTATCGCTATGACTAATTTACAAGAATAATAATTTATCCCAAGCAAAATACTTGAAAATAGGCGTCGCGCTGGTAAACAAACATGGCTGCCATAAAAATATTCATGAAAACATCGAAACATAATCTAAAGATTGACGATACAATAATGATAACTTAGAATGAGGAAGATCAGTGAAATTTCGCCATCAGGTGGCAGCACAGGAAAACTAAGATCCAGAGAGTTATCTCCCTTTGCAGCCGAGACGTTTCTGCCGATCATACCATTATGCCGCCAGCGCTTTGTTGCGTCCCAAAATGTTCAAATCGAATGGGACACAAATTTCCTAAAGATGAAAAACAGAAGAAAGCTTGGATTTTTGCGATTCGACGTGACAAGTGGAATCCAAATCCATTTAGTGTTGTTTGTGGGGCTCATTTTCTCCAGACCGACTACGTGAAATCAACTGTACACGGTAAGAAATACGCTTTCTAAATATTAAATCTAATTGATAACAGTTTGGACCAAATTGCATAGCAACTACGTTTACTTTGATAATACATCGAAAGTAAATCAAAACCTGTTTGGTATTATCTATAAGCATTGTAACATAATATTATATCATGAATTAATAAGGTGATTGTCCTGTTTTCGATCAGGTATCTAGTCAGGATTGTTATTGTTTCTTCGATACTTTTCGAGCTGTTTAATTTTATCATTTCAACTTTTTATTGAATTTGTCGCGTGAATAAAGGGATTCATTAATAGGGATTAGTATTATCTTGCTTTCTTTTCGCGCTTTTGAACCTTCCAAGCGAGGTAATGAGTTGTGACCTTGACTCAATGACGGTATGCACTCGTTTGACCGGGCAGGCAGCTCGGTGAGGGGAAGCTAGACTATGTCCATTGTGCAATTTTCGAAAAGGAATAGGGCGAGACTTAAAACGGCATTTCATATGTATTTGCCAAAATTAGCATTTTTGTGGGTTTTGTTGTTTCTCAAAAAAAACCAAAAAAAAACCAAACAAACAAACCAACAAAAAAAACCCCAACAAATAAAAATAAGTGATGATCTGATTATATATTTATTATGTTTTAAAAAAATATAGAAACTGTTATGCAAGAATGAGAGAATCAGATCAGTAATCAAATAATCTTGATGCTAAGGTTTATTCTAGTTAAACTTAAATATTATTGTCTTCTTAATTTTGCGGATCTTTGAAGTGTTTAGATTGAATATTAACATTACTTTGTAAAGGTGCATTTAGAAGTTGAAGTAAAATAATGTATAAAGTATAAACACATAAAGATCTTGTATCCTTTTCAGGTATTATATTTATCTTGTATTGTCATTATTTCATAAATATTCAATATTCTCCATACACATCATTTTAAGGGGAGCACACTTAGAATATATAACAATACTACAACAATTTATCTGATAAATTCACATTCATTGTCTTATCGTGTAAATGTTTTATGTTTCAGGAACCAACCCTCTCATCAAACGATTGAAGAAGGAAGCCGTCCCCAGTCAGTTTGCATGGACCCTAGAAACCTCCAAATCTGATATAGAGCGAGCAATGAGAGTACAGAGAAGATCCTCAAGTACCAGCCAGACTGAAGATGAGGAGGTGTTTTTCCAAGAAGACATAGATATTGGAATGGAAGTTGACATCACTGATGATGGTGGAGAGGTATTTTCACAGGAGTTGCCAAAAGAAACCATACATGTTATCAATAACAGCACACAAACGCCAAGAAAACCTCTATTTGGAGTTGAGAGATATATTGAAGATCCTAATGGTATTCAACTGTATTCAGGGTGTGATTCCTATGAAAAGTTTCAACTTATTCTGCATTCTCTTGGACCTGCTGCTCATCACCTTAACTATTACACTCATGATGTGAAGAATGTCAGCGTTGAGAATCAACTTTTCATGACTTTAGTCAAGCTGAGACAACACTGGAGTAATGCTGTTCTTGCTGATTTCTTTGAAGTTTCTGAAGGTACTGTTTCCAACATTTTTGTGACATGGATTAATTTCATGTATCATCAGTGGAAAGAAATATGTTTCTGGCCAGATAGAGACTTAGTCAAGTTTTACAGCCCATCTGGATTTCAGTCATTGTTTCCTCAAGCTCGTGTGATAATAGATGGCACTGAATGTCCAATCCAGAAACCAAGCAAGCCTTTGTTCCAGCAAGCTAGTTTCTCTACCTACAAGAACAGAAACACAACCAAGGTCCTGGTTGGAGGAAGCCCTGGAGGTCTCATTTCATTTGTATCTCCAGCCTACGCAGGTTCAGCAAGTGACAGGCAGATTGTGGAGAGAAGTGCTCTACTTCAAATGTGTGACAAGGGAGATGAGATTCTTGCTGACAAAGGATTCAATGTACAAGATATGTTTGCACCCTATGATGTCAAGATAACTACACCTGCATTCTTCAAGAATAAGAATCGATTAGATTGTGAAACTGTGCAAGCTGATCGAAAGATTGCAAACAAAAGAGTTCATATTGAAAGACTCATTGGACTTGCAAAGACATTCAAAATTCTTAAACAAAGTCTTACTGCAACTGAGGCTGTGCTCTCATCAGAGATTATATATGTGTGTTGTGTTTTGTGTAATTTCAAGGAATGCATTGTTCCAAAGAGCGCTTAATGGAAGTTTTTGTATTGATGCTTCATCAGACATGCATGGTAATTTGATCTTATGCACAATCAAATTTACTCATGTAAACAGAATTCCGAGGTAATGATAATCAGTTAAGTAAGCTCTTCCAAATGTTTTCTTGGAATACATAAGCGACGTCATGCGATTTCCCGGAAAGGTGTGTTTGTGTGAAGTGTTTCAAGCAAGAGCAGAAACATAACGCGACATTTGAATACTTTCCACAGACTGATTTAATAGCAATCAGGTAACATTATGTAAAACTAAATGGGGGAACTATGATAACGATAAAGATTAATGTATAGTCACTCAATCTTTAATCTTTTACTTTCATTAGCATGGGTTCGAAAACAAATTGAGCGAACGCAACCGCTTCGGTGGAGTCGGTAAATTACGACAAAAATTTATTAGTGTGTTTAACCTGTTAAGTTTACAATAATTCTTTGTTGAAATTTTTTCTGTCAAGACAATTTGTCTCTTCTGCAGAGTTAATCTATAGATCAAACGTTTGCAGCAAGAAATTTCTGCAAACTTATATCTAAGCCTAGACACCAATAATTATTACAGTCATGTAGGTGGAAAAAAACTGAAACACCCAGGAAATGTTTCTTAACACAACCGTATTTTTCAGTGAAATAATAAAGAATCATTTTATGATTTAAAGTTCAAAGACCAATTTACTTTTTCTAACAGTTCTAAACGCAACGCTAGTGGTGGGCGAAAACTGGAGATCTGATGAATACGATTTAATAAATTGTTTATTCAGCTTTTGCCTTGTTACTTATCAACATGACAATAAAACATTCTCTTTAAACTGTTACATCAATACGGAATTATTCTCTCGTTTAAATATCTGTTCATATCTTTTCAATAATAACAATTCAATCTTCGAAATTTAAGTACACATCATCATGTCACATGACATACGTTTTTCAATTACACTTCCATGGCTATAATAGGTTGGTTAAAAATATCATACAAACCTTTCGATAAGTTCTGTTTTACGGCCAGCCAACTTTGCGCCTCTTGATCTTAATTCCCTGCGAAGTTGACCAACATTCAAGGTGGAATAACAAGATTTTTTGTCGCTCATGTCGGCATGACTATGCTGTTACCAGCGAAGCATCGTCTGTCAATTCAACTTCCGGATCTTTCTCGTGTGGCGCCATCTATTGGCATTATCTGCCCCTGTCGCCACTACGATTCCCCATTAATCATCATCATTTCACAACATAAACTCACATGAAGCCAACGACTGTTCAAACCATACACTATCATCGCTGTCACTGCAAAAACGTGCAAGTCTGACGGACTCGATCCAGTTCGAACACGCTCGCACCAAACAAACCTTTGCACAATGGCGTCCTCTCCCACGCAGTATGCAGCTGTATAAAGTACTCATACAAATCGAGAAACGCTTCGTACAAATTTTTTGGCAAACGTTTCGTTGTTGTAATTGTGTATTTAATTAGTTTAAACAAAGGTTCATCGACTACACGATAAGTAATTCGATAAGAGTTATCGTTCTTGATACTGGCAACAAGACGTGAAAGCAACATCCAAGAGAAGAAATGTTCTTCAAACTTCAGATTAGTTGACAATATTGACATACAAACTCGTTTCGATGCTTTCATTATATATTTCTCTTCAAGATATTGCCACTTTTATCTGTTGAAATGTTAAAAAATTGACAGGTTTTTCCAATTTTCGTTTCAACACTGTGCGTTCAGCCACTCGCCCGTTATGCCCCAGTCACACTTACGTTTATGAACGTAGTGATGCAGAACGTACTTTAACGCAGTTGACTGTACTTAAGCCTAGTTATCCGTAGTTATACTTAGTTATCCGTGCTCAAAACGTAGACATAGACGTGAGACAAACGTAGTTTGTGTTTTAACTTTTGGACATGTTCAAAGTTTAGCATTTCCGAACTACGTTTCCAGAAACGTAGTTCAATGTAGTTGGACGTAGTTTATTGAAAATGTGAACTTCATGGTTTAAACATATTTTTATTCAAGAAACGAATCTGGTTTGGTAAACAAGCAAAGCTTATCTTATATAAATACCGCACCAGTACAAAGATGATAAATATAGTACACACGAACTAGACAAGAAACAAAAATCAGAACACCGTAGCATATCATTACATCAATTGAGTATCTACAAATTCAGACTAAGTAACATAACACATGCAGTTATTTTCACAGGTAATGTTTCGTTTATAATTTACATTGTTTTTTTCAAAACGCTTACTCTTACATATAAATTGGTGTAAGGATTTTATTATATTTAAATTTTCATTTTTGTTCATAAGTGGTGTTCCATATAACACAGTTTGGAGGCTGTGGCCATTTATATAGAAGTAGGCATCATTTCTTGAATCCGAATAGAGCTTGCATATAAATAGATAATGGGTAACATTTTCATTGGGATATCCACAAGCGCATTCGGCATTACTTGAAATATGTCTATTGACCTTATCAGCGTTAAGATCACTGCATCCAAGCTTGAGACGACTGTGTACAATTTGACAAAATCGACTGCCGTAATTAAGATCGAGGTAATTTTTTGATTCAGACTTTGTTAAAAGAGATTTGAATTTGCTAATTGTTTCAGCATTGGTTATTTCGTCGGGTAACGAATTCCACAATTTAATGGTATCTGGAAGGAACGATTTTTCATATATTTTGGTTCTACAGGGTATAGTTTGTAACTTAGAACTGTTCCTTAGAAGATATTGACTATTGTCAGAGACAGGTTTAGGCACGAGGTCGCATAAGTAATCCGGGGAGAGATTGTTATACATTTTATAGAAATAAGTCAATTTGATATTATGCCTTCTTTCAGATAGTGGTTTAAACAGGGTTTCTCGGTATAATTTTTCATGGCTAGTACCACGAACTGCGCCACTTATAGTTCGAAGTGCATCTAAGTGTAACTGTTCGAGAAGATAAGATTGTTCTTGCGTACAATTATCCCAGATGTGACAACAGTAATCAAAGATCGGCGTCACAAAAGATTTGTACATAATTTCGAGCGTTTTTCTTGAGAGGCGATATTTAAAACTTCGGAGGCAGTTTATCATTGGGCTTACTTTATTTACAATATCTTCAATATGACTATTCCATGAACAATTACTCTGAAGAATAACACCAAGGTGTTTATGGTTTTTAACTTCTTGTATCGGGGTTTGTTCCATAAACAAAGTCGGAATTATGTCACCTTTAAGTTTAAGAGAGAAAGTTACAGTTTCTGTTTTGCTAGGGTTAAAGTTGACTTGCCATTTTTCGGCCCAGCTCGAAATCCGGTTCAGGTCGTCATTAAGACAAGACGCGGCAATATCGCGATCGTCTACAATAACATATATTGATGTGTCATCTGCAAATAGACGAATATGACTTTCTATACCATCTACTATATCGTTGATATAAACTATAAAAAGTAGTGGTCCCAACACGGAGCCTTGTGGCACGCCAGCAAGTATAGTTTTACGATCAGAGCAAAAACCATCTACGACAACCTTCTGTATTCTATTTTCTAAATAACTTTCAAACCAGCTCAAAAGAGATCCATCGATGCCATATTTTTTAAGTTTTGATATTATGCCTCGGTGCCAAACTCTATCAAACGCTTTACTGATGTCGCAAAAAACAGCCCTCACCTCCTTACCTTCATCAAGACCTTTTGCAATGAAATCGTACATAAACGTCAACTGGTTAGCTGTAGAATCGCCTGGCATGAATCCCGATTGCAAGTTTGTAAGGATATTATTATCTCTAAGGAAATTGAATACATATTTGAAGACGCATTTTTCAAATACTTTAGACAAGCAACTCGTTAGGGCAACTGGTCTGTAGTTTGAGCATTCATTTACACTATTCTTTTTATGAAGGGGTAAGACGGATGCTTCTTTCCAAATGGATGGAAATACTGAATTTTGAAGAGACATGTTAAATAGTAATGTTACTAATGGGGATAGAGGTTTAGCTATAAGTCTAATAAACCTATTTCCTATTCCGTCAGGCCCTGTTGCCTTTGACGGATCAACAGAGAGGAGAATATCTTGCACTTCGTTAGATGTAAGGTGAATACTTAGCGTATTTAAGACGGGGTCACATTCAAAAACGGGTGGTGTTATATGTGGGTAGGTTACTGTTGCCTGTTTAACAAAGAAGTCGTTTAAAATATTTGCAATGATTTCGGGATCATCGTGAATTACTCCGTCCGATAAGATCGGTGGAAAGTAATTGCATTCAGATTTTCTTTGAACATATAGCTTGACCATACGCCACCAAGTTTTCGTGCCAATCGAGGTATTTATCCTGTGATCGATTCTTAAGTCGCATTTCCTTTTAGAAACACGTATCAAATGTATTACCTTATTTCTAATTGATCTAAAATTTGCCCAGTCGGACGCACGATTGCGATATTTTGCCTTTTTGTGAAATCGGTTGCGTTTGCGTATTGCAGAACGAATTTCGCTATTCATCCACAAAGGATCTTTTGTTCTTACATTAACAAGTCTATTTGGTGTTGTGATATCTAAAATCTGTTTTAATTTTGTTGTTAAAATGACCGTTGCATTGTTGACGTTGTCAGTAGAGAATATTTCACTTTCGTCAATTTCGGAAATGAGTATACGCGCATGTTCCATATCCATTGACTTATAATCGTACACGGTTCGTTTTATTGTTGCATTAGTCTTATTTAGATTATCTCTTATTGTTATGAAGATCGGACAATGATCGCTACATATGGGATCCAGGACGCCTGAACTTAGCACGCTATTTTCATGTGTAACAAAAATCAAATCTATCACAGTGCTTGAGTTATGCGTTATTCTAGTAGGTTCATTTATAATCTGATTTATCCCATACACGCGATTCAATGTTTCTATCTTGATATTATTTTCGCTTAAAATATCTATGTTAAAATCACCAGTAATAATCGTAAAAATATTCATATCGATGGCCATTCCAATAGATTCATCAATCTTATTCCAATAATGTTCACTCTTGTCCGCGCGGTAGAACGCACCGATAAGATAATGTCTAGATTTACATTTCAGTTTTACCCATACGGCTTCTAGGCCAGGAATTTCTAATGCTTCCATTCTCTCTACGCATAAATGTTGCTTTACATAAATGGCCACACCACCGCCACGCGTTAAACGATCTTTTCTAAATGGTTTTTGAAAACCTGGAATTAGCAGAGTGTCTGAATGAATGGTATAATTTAACCAGGTCTCTGTAAGGCAGATAATATCATAATCTGCAAATTCAGCATAAATTATGTCGATTTTATCCTTAAGACTACGGACATTGAGATGAATCATTTTCAAATTTTTAAATTGTTTTGGTCCTGGATTTGGGTGAATATCGCCACAACAGAGTAAGAGAAAGCTGATAAATATCGAAATTGATGAAGAGTACAAACAACGGAATCTTGAACAAAAAATATATACATGAAAACAGTTTGCGCTTTTCACATGAAGCATAACTGCAAAGCATCCCACTGCCTGCCTGTACTGCATTATGTTAACTGACATCATCTAACTGATCTATGGAAAACTTCGACAGGATGGCAGTGAGATTGCGTTTTGTAGGTATCAATTGAATACATACATTTGTTAACTGAGAATTGCTGACAGAGTTGGATGATGTTCTGGAGTAAACAAGAAAAAACTTCATCGTAGTTGAACCTAGTTAAGAACGTTCTTTAACGTAGTACAACTTTTCCATGATTTACTACACTTTACTAGGTATCCGAGTACGTTTTCGTACGTTTAAGTACATTCTAGAACGTTGTACTACGTCTGACTACGTTAAACTACAATAAACTACACTAGTTTCATCTGAGTTGAAGAACGTTTTAGTACACAAAACTAGGTATTAGTACGGTTAACTACGATATCAAATACGTGTAACTACGTTTTGGTACGTTTCGTACTTAGACTTTGACGTTTAAGTACGTTTCCCTACATCTAACTACACTTAAGTAAGTATAACTACGTTGAACTACGATAAACTACGCCTAACTAGGTAGATTTATTTATTTTTACCTTGTGTCACAAGTGAGTGAAACACCTGGTATGCATTTTAACACTGTTCATTTCACAACTGAGAGAGGATGAGTGGAAGGAAAGTGAAAATTATACTTTAACGTACTTTGACGTACCTAAACGTGTTTCAACGTAGTTCAACCTACTTAGTTGTACTATCAAACGTTCTTAAATGTAGATCAACGTGGTTAAACGTAGCTGAACGTAGCTAGTAAGTTGTTCAATGAACGTAGTTATCCGTTGTTAATCCTAGTAAAACGTACTTATATGTACTTAATCGTACTTACACGTAGTGAATGAACTTATAATGAAAAGTTGTTTTACGTAGTTACTAAAAATGCACTCATTTTCGGCACGTTAGCGGTTTTGTGGCTACGTTCAATGAACTACGTTTAACTAGGTAAATGAACGTAAGTGTGACTCCCCCATTAGTAAGTAGGTAGTGACGACGACATTCACATTAGCATGTTCGTGCGATAGCTTCTGAGAGTATTTTTGTTATGATCATAATGTGCCTCAAATATGAAAATCATGTTATGTATTATTTGGGACCAAATTGTCGTCAGTTTCATGGCCTTTTTTAACAGAAGTACATTGCGTAGCGTTGTTGACTTATTTACTTCCTGAGATGTTTGGTTTTTACACGCGTATGAATACGGATCAGCTGATCAATGTCACTACCGTAGTATTGCCGTCTCTTAATGACACGGTTTTTCAGTCGTAATTTGTTATTTTAATTGCATATGGGTAATATATAGAATAACCAACTCGGTACGAGTGATTACGGGAAATATCCACTCGTTGAAATAATGTTCAGTCGCTCGCCAAGGCTCGCGACTGTGGACATTAACTCGTGGATATTTCCCGTAATCACTCGTACCTTGTGGTTTATTCTCTAAATATCTTACTGCATACCATCATAGCTTCATTTCAGTAATGGAATTCAGACATGTATCAAAATTGTCAATCTCTTCAGTGAAACACAGATTTAAATTCTCGAGCTCTTAGAATTTGAGTTTAGAGAAATCTTATCCCTGAAATTGCTTCAGCTTAGCACGTGTCCATTGTCAGGGTGTGAGAGTAACTTTCAAAGTGTCCTGTCCTTTTGAGAATAGCTACAAGTTGCTCACTCCTACAGAGTCGCACTCAACATAATGTGTGTTGACAACTTCCTCTTACTACAAGTTGCTCACTCCTACAGAGTCGCACTCAACATAATGTGTTTTGACAACTTCCTCTTACTACAAGTTGCTCACTCCTACAGAGTCGCACTCAACATAATGTGTGTTGACAACTTCCTCTTACTACAAGTTGCTCACTCCTACAGAGTCGCACTCAACATAATGTGTGTTGACAACTTCCTCTTACTACAAGTTGCTCACTCCTACAGAGTCGCACTCAACATAATGTGTGTTGACAACTTCCTCTTACTACAAGTTGCTCACTCCTACAGAGTCGCACTCAACATAATGTGTTTTGACAACTTCCTCTTACTACAAGTTGCTCACTCCTACAGAGTCGCACTCAACATAATGTGTTTTGACAACTTCCTCTTACTACAAGTTGCTCACTCCTACATAGTCGCACTCAACATAATGTGTGTTGACAACTTCCTCTTACTACAAGTTGCTCACTCCTACAGAGTCGCACTCAACATAATGTGTGTTGACAACTTCCTCTTACTACAAGTTGCTCACTCCTACAGAGTCGCACTCAACATAATGTGTGTTGACAACTTCCTCTTACTACAAGTTGCTCACTCCTACAGAGTCGCACTCAACAGAATGTGTTTTGACAACCTCCTCTTACTACAAGTTGCTCACTCCTAGAGAGTCGCACTCAACATAATGTGTGTTGACAACTTCCTCTTACTACAAGTTGCTCACTCCTACAGAGTCGCACTCAACAGAATGTGTTTTGACAACCTCCTCTTACTACAAGTTGCTCACTCCTACAGAGTCGCACTCAACATAATGTGTGTTGACAACTTCCTCTTACTACAAGTTGCTCACTCCTACAGAGTCTCACTCAACATAATGTGTGTTGACAACTTCCTCTTACTACAAGTTGCAGCACAGAATATGTATTGTCATATTGATTGTCTCACACCAGTCTTCATTTTGTTTGCCATCAATAGAAAAGTTTTTGCTTCAAAATTACTAGAAATCGACATGACAATACGCCAAAGAGCAAAACTAACTATGACACATACATGATATATCAAGGTAGTTAGGTTGAGCTTCTTGAAGTTAGCCTGAAGCAAATATACAAAATACACATTCAGTATCACCACATTTGATCTGGGAGTTTCAATGAAGGCATATCCTATCACATGAAACAACAATGATAGATACAAAACCCATATTGCAGATCAAAGTCATAACTGTTAAGCTTTTGAAACGGAAACAAAAGATTTCGTTCAAATGACTCCTGGTAGCTATCTGAAACACTGTCAATTGATTTTAGATACCAAGATTATGGTTCTATGATAATTAGAACCAAAGATATGGGGACATCCCCCGTTTGGTGTGACGCTTCAGAGAATAAGTGGCTGAGGGGAGTACCCATGGATATATGTAAAAATGACACATTGCATCCAAGCTTATACACTTTCACCACTCAGCGCTGGGTAAATGCTTATTTTCGAAAGATGAGCTAAAAATATATCTATATATAAATAGGAATAAATGAATATATGGTATATAACACCGAATCCAACCTCTTCATGACACTTCTGTTAATTACAAATATGTCCACTGAATGGGAATTGTACCCGTAACGACTTGTTGCTGATTTTATTGATTAAATGTGTTAGTTTTAAGGTAATGAAACTATACTTGAATATATGTGAAACTATACTATTGATATCTGTGCACGAATTTATAGATTTAACAGGCAGATTTGCATCGGATCCATAATTGATATATTTCATTGTTATATTGGTAAAGCTTGTTGGCGACTATATATTCATATATATTTTTTTTATATACACCATGACATGTTCTTTATCTTGCTGGCGTATGTATAGATAAGTATATATATTCATTATACAATCACCATGACATGTTCTATATTTTGTATTTTGGAGCGGTATTAACATAAGCTTCTAGCTTGTTTACCAATCCAGTTCTTTTCTGAAATAAATATGTTTAAACCATACTTGAATATAAACGGACAACTATAATTAAATATAAACGGACAAATATAATTAAATATGTACTTAGATTATATCTTACTCACATGAGTAAATGAAAAATTCACATCATCAATCAGTAAACAGTTATATATAAAACTGACATAATGATACTAGTGAATTTCGTGTATTGACATTTTCTACACACTGTTGGTAACCATTTCTATGCGAATAATGAATTGAAAGCAAGGAGTTTTTTAAATGATTGAAAGTACTCAATCAAATATTGACGTCGAAAAGAAGGAGAATTTGGTACATCGAACTAATACTTATCAGAAGGTGTGTTCCCTAGCCTTTTGAAGGAAGCCACTGTGAAACCGCTTATCAAGAACAGCAAGTTGAACATTTCAGATTTTAAGAACTATCGTCCTGTATCAAACTTGGCATACCTTTCGAAGCTGATCGAAAAGGCACCCGCAAAGAGGCTGATGACGCATCTTTCATCACATGATATTCTCAACAAATATCAATCGGCCTACAGACCCTTACATTCTACAGAAACTCTAATGTTACGACTCGTCAATGACCTTCGGATAATCATTGATAATGGTAAGCTAGCAGCGTTAGTTCTCTTGGATCTAAGCGCTGCTTTCGATACGGTAGATCATGCTAAACTCCTAGAAATGCTGGAGAGACATACTGGTATCAAACACTCAGCACTTAGATGGTTTGTCTCGTACTTGGATGGACCGAAACAGTTTGTTGCAGTGCAAGGTTGTGCTTCTAAGGAGCTTGAGCTAGTGTGTGGGGTACCTCAAGGCTCTGTACTTGGGCCCATTTTGTTTCTCATTTATGTCAACAGCCTTCAGTGTGTCATTGACAGGCATGGTATGGGGCACTACTCTTATGCTGATGATGTGCAACTGCTGAAGTCGATTGGCCCCGGATCTTTATCAAGGGATCTCCAGCAGGTGAATCTAGGCACAAGAGATATCAAAGGTTGGATGGATTCCAACATGCTAAAACTGAATGAGAATAAAACTGAAGTCCTCATCCTTGGAACCAGTAGAAAATTGCAAAGCATTGATGTTGAAAGAGTTTCAATTGGACTCTCGATGATTCGGCCATCAAATTGTGTGAAGGATCTGGGAGTTTATGTGGACTCAAATCTTTCACTTGATGCACAGGTCAGCAATCTCTGCAAAGTTTGCAACTTCCATCTTAGGATCATTGGTGCTGTTCGGAAGTTCATAACGACTGATGCTGCTCATACCCTGGTCCGGTGTCTCATCTTTTCACGAATGGACTATTGCAATAGTCTTTTATTTGGAATCACCACTAAACAGCTATCCAGACTCCAAAAACTTCAAAACCGCGCAGCTAGGATTGTTTCCCTCAAAAGAAAACATGATGAGATATCTCCAACCCTCAAGTCCCTTCACTGGCTTCCAATCAAATATAGGATTGACTTTAAGATTTTATGCCTTGTACATAAATGCCTTCACAACCAAGCTCCATTATATTTATCTGAACTGCTTGTAAATTATGTTCCTTCAAGACCACTTAGATCCGAACATCAATCCCTCCTAAATGTGCCAAAAGTCAATCTAGCCACCTATGGACAGAGATCCTTTTCATATGCAGCAGCCACTTTGTGGAATCCTCTACCAGAAACAATAAAGCTTTGTGAATCATTGGACTCATTCAAGATATCTTTGAAAACGTATTTCTTCTCAATAGCCTTTGACTGACTTTCTACTTTCTTCTCCCAATGCGCCATGAGCATGCACGAGTGTATGGATGAGGCGCTCTATAAATAGCCATTATTATTATTATTATTAATAAATGATATGCTGTAGGCAAATATACTCTTGTCAGGACGTTCTTTGTAATTAATAAACGCAAGGTTCAAACATATCGGAAACAGCGTTTGTACATTCTGAGAGAAACTTTATCACTGAGAGAGGACATAACATTCAACAACAAAAATCTCAAAATTATTTCATATCATCGCATCGAGTTTCCAAATATATGGACAACCTGTTGTACAGAAGCTTTATGACGAAACACTGGCTTATAATAGCAGCGACTAGCTTGACAATGAGGCTAGAAGATGCACCAGTCTACTTTAGGATCCAGCCAGAAATAATATCCCTGCAATAAAGGTTCCTTGTCAGACACTTAATTGCCGTCCTGGAAGTGTCATTCAATCAGGCTGAAATGTGGACCTTCAGAAGTGATGGGAACAGGACCGGTATATATGTAAAGTATTGTTCCTTTAGGGATGAAAAACACTGAAACGCCATTGAAATCTTACGTTAGATATATAAGGTTCTGAAACGTACATTCTAGAAATAAAGCATTTACATGCGCTTTCAATTTCTCTTAAGTACTGCTATTCTGGCATAAAAGAAGAAACCACAATGGTTGATCCGAGAAGTGTGTTAATTTGACTGAAAGCTTGAGCTTTTTTCATTCATTCATATGATTACAAACTAAGAAGCTTCATTATATAATGATAATTTCCATAGAGAGCTGACAGAATTGTAAATGTAGAGAAACGGGAAAGAGAAAGACGGGAAGTAAGGCTTCATGAGACAAAAACAAAACGTTTTGAATGACCAAAGTGTCGTATGGACTCTACCCTTTGATCTATTCAGCTTAACTGAACCCTCTCTTCGAGTGACCGAGACACACAAGGACACATCACGATAAGTCAAAGTGAATGTGATAAGTGAATGTATTTTTAAATGATATACATTTTGTCATTCGTTCTGGAAAACGTGCAAGGCAGTTGGTGTCAAATTAGCCAAGAGCAAAAAACATGTAGTGAAATATGCTTCGTTAAAACTTGCTTTTGGGAATTCAAGTTTGTAACAGGACTGCAAAGTTTGTTATCTGAAGGTTATACGAGTCAGTTGTTTGTTTACTTACAAAGGTCTTGTTCACTTGTTTTCAAAAATCAATCATTGGTATTCGTTTATGGAGCAAGTTCTATGATATCATTATCAATCAGATGGAAGTGTGGGCGTCGTCAAGGGAATTGGAACAGTGTTTGCTACCCCTTCTCGTTCATTTACTGACAAGGAAATACAAGATGAAGATAAGAATGCCAATCTCATAGTTTCCTTGACAATAATCTCATGAATGGACATGTATGGAAAAAATGACCCATTCAATTTATATGGTCAGCATATTTAGAAACAAGAAATTGTCATAATTGTTTAGACACCGCTATCATTTTAGTTAACATTTTCACAACATGATTGTATAGCGACCCAGATAAACATCAATTGTAATGAGAGAGCTGTTATATGACCATAACACAAAATCACCCTGGCATTTGGCATTGTAGTTGTACTAAAAGTTTTCAAATGTTCTGTACATAATCCATGGTTACGTCAGTTTCAATCCCTTTGAGGAACCAAAGTTATTCAAATATCAAATCAATCATCTGAAAGAGCTGTATGTTTTTTGCTTTAACAAATATAGCAGAGCAGAAGATCTAAGAGTATCCGTAATTTTTTTAACCTTTACTTTTATAAAATGCATTGCGTACAAAAGAAATCCCTTCCTGTTGAGAATGCATGGATAAGATTTTCATTTAGATTCCGACAAACCAGATAAAAAGGGAGATAGCAGTGTAGCGTGCGTTTGACATATAACGCTGAAATTATAGCTCGGCAAGTTCAATCTTGGCTGCTACCATAAGTACTCAACGAATTAAGTTCTTATCTGTTGTATTAACCTTAGCTAAGTTAGATAGCATTTTAGAGAAGAGGTGAGGTGAGGTAAAGTGTTTTCGGGTTTTACGCCGGTTCCAAGCGCATTTTCCTTCTTTCGCGGCTGATAGTATAATTGCAAGGATAACGCCTGTGATCTTATTGTGACTAACCGTTGCGGTGAAAACTGCGAGCATCTGCTTGAACTAACGAACCAAGGGTTTGTACAACGATAAATTAAGCTTGCCATTGCACCCAAATCTTACTGGATGTAGAAGAGTTCTCTACTGTGGACAAAGTTGCCGAGCCCCTGGCGGGATTCGAACCCCCGGCATCTTGATAAGCTCGCAGTATGTCTACACCTTCCTAGCAGCAATTCGAGCCCAGTGCAGAGGTACAATGTACATGCTTTCAGCTTGGGTGCCCCTACAAGAGCATGTAGCCTCCGGCTGGCATAGCTCTCTTGATGAAAATGTTAGGTAAACGTGCTGGAACACCTATAATTGTTAGAGTCACGGAGACAAATCTCCACCCCACAGTAAGGTACTGAGTAACGTGCCTCGTGGGGGCACGTTTAAAGGACATTTCTTTTTTTTTTTTACCAAAGTTACATTTACTTTTTGTGGCTCAAAACAAATTATTATTACAGGTATTGAGTTCTGTCCAGACAGTTTGAGTTTGAGAAGGTATATCTGATCATGAGGAGTCAGATGAGGGTTATTTGGGTCCTATCACAAGCTATCACGGGAATAGTGATTGATCATATATAAATGTAACAAAGCTTTTAAACAGGCATTTAAGCTGAGGGTAATTTTAACTTGTAACGTGTTCGTAAATTCCTTATCTTTCATCCGGCATGCGTCACCCTACTAATTAGAACTTTTCTCTCATCGGTCTATTTCTGCATGCAGTTGTTGTTTTTAGAATGGACCAATTAAAGAGTAGGTCTTTGCAGTTCCCTCCCACGATGACGCCACGCCGTAAGACGCGCCTGGTGTGATTAAAAGGGAATAATCTCTTATTATGAGGGTTACTTATACGCAAAACGTATATTTTTAATTGTTCCATAAAACTTCTGATCATTTTTTTCTCCTTGGTATATCCACTCTGCTTAGGATGATCATGTTGAACCCATAAACTCCATTACTCACTCATTCATAGTTTGAGGGCTGCTGGGGTTGTAGCAGCACCCAACAGTGGTGTTGTTGACAGCGACATGGTCACTAGAAAAGCTTGTGTCGAGAGAGTGTGAGTTGGGGTTTAACGTGCTTTCAACAATAGCTTGTGTCGAAGGAGGTGTGTTTGTTGGTAGAGGTCGGTCAATCATTTTTTCGAGTGATAAACCGATCTGGGAGAAGATTTAATTAGGTGTTTGTTTTAAGTAGGCGTCGGGTGCAATTGAAGTTGCTAGAAGATAGTGTGTGGTAGTCTGATGAGGAGAGGTGCTGATTGGGGGCAAGGTTCTTTGTGTTTCGTGTCGAGTTGTTGACTAGTTGGGATGGGTTAATGTTCTGTAAGCAGAGAACAGTGCGGTGAGGAGATTGTAGGTTATAACATTTCACCTTGTATGCTTATGAGAGAGTGTAGCAGGGAACTTCCAAAGATTCTTTTGTTGTATCTGGTTTGAAGTTGAAGTAGAATTGAAGAACTACCAGGTTTGAAGTATGAAAGATCGCTCTCCCATCTTGCAAATTTGATACTGATATCATATCACAACCCCCAAGAAACATGTCATCAATAGTTTTCCGATTAACCGTTTGTCCTTGTCTATTTCGAATGGTGAGTTTGAATCAATGTTCGTGGAGGTTTTTTTGGGCAAAAGTGGATACATAAACTAGAATATTTACCAATCGACGATTAGTATTGAACCTAATGAAGATTTGGCGGTAGATGATTGATAATAACATTGTTAAGGATTCAAAATGTAGGCCGCGAATGGAACGAGGTGATTTTAGGTCACTGTGACAAAATGGTGCTTGTCCGGCCTTTAGCCGATTTATGTATAGAAGGGGATATTAATAACTCGATCACTATATCGATCATTTTCAATTTCCTGTGATTAGGCATTGCTATCTTTTTCAAAGTGAATCATAGATTGAACAGAAAATACTTTCTACCAAGATTATTGAAAAATATTTCATCAAATAGTTTGAATCCATCTTTAATCATATAAAAAGAGGGGTTTGAGGTTTCTTTCGTAATGAGATTGTATATGTTTTTGTTGATTATAGAAATATAATGTTAATGAAAAGTTGAAATCATCACTACTTTACCAGGAGAGAGTTATAACATTCTGAGAATATGATTACATTTTCAATTACAAGTCTTTAAATATTTTGATATGCTGGATATAAATCTTGATGTCAAATAATAATAACATTATTATTAACCTATTATGCAATATCTTGCTATTAAAAACTGTAGCGCTGCTTCCTTGCTTATTTGTAAAGGAAACACGCTTGTCATTCAAAAATTCAATAATAACGACCTTATTGGAATATTATTTAATTGTGATCCTTCACAATAATACACAGATTGTATTGGTTAAGCTCTGTTAAGTCTCTAAGATGAGAGGCTGCTGATCTAGCAGACCTTCAAATACCCTGATATCGTTCGGGTCAAACCTCATATCACTTCCAAGTCAAAGTCAAGTCAAATTTATTCTCAAAAGTCATAAATGATAACATAGAGTGAACAAAACATACATGAATATATAATAACATACATATCAATGGAGCATACGCAGACCATTTTATATATAAAGAGCCATTTTAACAAGAATCGGTTTGTATGTGATGGACATAAAGGAAATATATTTTTCATAAAGGAAATATATTTTTCAATTGATGAATGTTTACAATAATATGCAGGAAGATATTTATTTCGTAATTCATTTAAAAGATTACACTCTAACATAAAGTGAAATTCATCCCCTATCTTATGCTTACATGATGGACATGATCTATGTTCTCTATCAATTTTATACCATCTACCTGTTTCAACTGGGAGTCTGTGGTTACAAGTTCTAAGTTTTGTGATATACATACGTAAATTCAAAGGAAGTTGCAATAAATAGTTTTCAATACATAAATTATCCTTAAACTTGTCATAATAATAACCTTTAGAAGATTGAGATTTTTTCTCTCTCCAATTTTGCATAAATTGGTCAAGGAGTACAGTTTTAACACTATTAACAAGCCAATTCGTACTTTGAAATTCTTGCTTTTGCCAAATGTAACTATAACCTGTACTTTCTAGAATAGATTTAATTTCTGTTATCAGCGGGAATTTTGCATTAAACCTTGAATTATGATAATTCAGCATTAATTTGTATAGAATACTTGACAGTTTTTCATGGGATATTAATAACTTGCACCAATATGATAGCAGCTTAGTAAACGCTATGAATAGCCGGTGATTTGTCTGCCAACTCCATGCACCGTTGTTTAGCGGGGCCGATCTTACAGATGGTAAAGAACGCTTTCGTTGAGTTAAGCAGCAAGAAAGTACTAATTGTGATAGCTCCGTCTCGTTATCCAAACACCAATATATCTGTTTTCTTTATCAAATTCCATACTTAAAGGAGCATATAGTACAAATATTTTTACTCTGCCATATATCCCCATATCCAATTGTATTTAATAACTCCCGAATGTTTGATACTCAATTCGTCTTTCCTTTCTTATCAAACAAACTCATCATGTCGTAACATTGTCGTGGATATCTATAAGAAGGCATATTTAAAAGGCGAATCCCAAATTTTATTATTCTTGCTTAAGTTAAAATATGAATCGAAAATCTTCCGCATTCTCCGTATACCATACTAAAAACTAGGGGTATTTGACTTCACTCCCAGAAATTTTTAATAGATCTGTTTCATGGTAACAATAGATCTGTTATTATGAACATTAAATATTTTGGTGAAGGCAACGCCATATAACCGTGTAATCTTTTATAAGTGTGATTGACAGTCCTCAGACTCTACACCTTATTGTGCAGCTGACTTATTATATATGGCTATATGAGGCTTTTGATCCGAAGGATATCAGGGAGTGTAAATGACCTACGTGTAGAGGCTGATGTAGCAGGATGGCTGTTGTTTAATCAATTTAACGTTATGACACTGTGACTTTGTGTCGGCACGTTCTAACTTCCACTTCTTTTGCAGATGCTAAAGGTTTAATCATAAACAACATGACATTTATAAAAAAAATTCTAAGGTTCTGAATTGATTAACAAACTTGCATGAATCCAAATTATTTCAAATATATCCAATTGGCGTTTAAAAAACATGTTTCACACTAACTGTTTGTGAGAACACTTACTTGTCATAAGCATTAACAATGCATTTGTCAATATGCAACTGAACGCCAATAAAGGCAATTGGTGATTTCTTTCGTTTTAGGACTCACCAAGCTATATTTGTGATAAGTTCTAAACACTACAAACGTTGCTCATGGCAATATTGATTAAATGACATTTCTAGGACAACAATTAAGTGTCAGACAGGTACCTTTATTGCAGTGGTATTATCTGTCTGGACCTTAACGTCAATTGGTGCATCCTCTCTTTCGTGTTAGCCTCATTGCCAGGATACTCACTGTTAGGTCCAATAAGAAGGGAAATTGTGCCTGCCTTTCAGTACACCTTTAATCATCACTTTCAACATATGAAAACTAATTTGCGAGGTTAGGCACTCACAAGTTTCTCTAATTTCATGTTGAAAGGCATTGGTATTGATCCCACAGTTACTGGTATAAAATACAAATTAGCTTCAACCAATAGTATTCAGGTTAGCGGATAAGTTAGCTTATCTTTGGTTTTCAATTCGCTTCATTTACCGAAAGATATACATTCATACCAAGCGTAATAATTGTGATAACGTTGGTTTGTTGATAACTGTACCTAACAAGTATGGTTGCAATCTGTACATTTAAGCAAAACTCTTTGTATATTTTATGGAGATTTTGGTTATCTCAAGAAAAAAGCAATAACCCTGGCGTGAAAAGTGAAAACGTGTGTTAAATTTCTTGAGTTCACTAGAACTCTGTAGTTCACTTTTTTGTAGTTTAGTTAGTAAAACAATTCAAAATGTTGATTTGACTTAATTGTCTGAACATATGATGGAACACACGGACAACATGACCGTGAACCCAACTAGTGAACCTAATAAATAAAGAAAGTATCGTGCAAGTTTTGCTATACAATTTGAATATTAAAATTTCTTTTGACTTAGAGAGAATTAACATTTAGACAAACTTCCCTTCAAAAAAAGAACATAAACAAGTACTTTTTGTTTTGGTCATATTTATTTCAATATGGGGTTTGGTGGATGAAAGACAAATGTAATCAAAGTACTTCAGATCGTCAAAGTGAACAAAACAAACTTACAAACTTATTTCAACTTATAAAAATATCCTTTATGAAAAGCTAAGACTACCAAACCCAAATCTAAATGACCCATGCAGTTGACATAAGCTGAAACGACCTTGGACATAGTTTTCTTTTTACTATAAGAGAATGGTTTTGAAGGGAAACAATTAGTTCACAATTACAGACGTATCAAATGGTCGCCATTAGACGCCTGCCCTTTATAAATCTAAAAAGTACAACTTGAATTCTACGATCTAGTCGCGAAGGTGTCGATCTGAATAAGGCCATAACAGTTTGCTTATTAATTAGCATTCACAATGTGAAGATTCAACAAAGATCATTTCTATAATTTTTTATCTGGTTCTAGGCTTTGTCATTTTGGCAGGCCTGTGACTTTATTTTTAGTTGTCGACAAAACCGGAGGCTCGGCATATTGTAGATGTTAATTCAACTATACAGTTAGAAGTCATAGTATGTCTGTGTGCAGATTATTTACTCCTTAAAGTACCTGATTATGCGGGCTAATCTGACATGATTTGAATCACATTTTTATCTTTCAAGTTTCCCTGATATTATTTTATGTCACAAGATTGTTGAGTCCAATTGAAAGATGATAATTTTCTACAGTTTAAATCAGTTAGTCACAAATTCGCCGTTTCACTGGAGCAAATAAAATGTAAGTTTCGAAATTTTACCCCTAGTCAATTCAACAAGCTGTATCAATCTAATGAATATATAAAGCATAAGTGGGAATTATCGATGGTGTGTAATACCATAGTTTATTTAGCTACCATCATACGAACTAGATGTCTGACGCAAACGACTGTATTAATTCAACACTGTTATTTTAGCTTCATTGACAAGCATTAATTTTTATATAATGGCATCGTTTGATGAATATGCAAGCTGACTGAGTTGTCTTCATTTCAGTTCAGTAAATGTGGTATTATTTCATGTATCAAAACCAACCATGATTTAAAAGGAACCCAGTAAGAGCTTCTTTATTCAAACCACTAGTGTTTCTTAGTTGCATTAAATTAGCAACCATATGGTGATATCTACAGAAATATTGATTCCTCTGTCACCCTTTCACTACCAAATAAAGGGAACTGATTCTGTTAACCATCCAAAATGGATGACATTAAAAAGAATATTGTGACTTTCAAGATAAACATTCTCTGACTCAGCTTCTTTCCATTTTTAGATCATAATTGACGCATTTACAATGTTGGACATATCCCCAATTAAATGTATCTCGATTTGCTATTAAATGTCAAATCCGGTTGTTTGTGTTTCGTAAGACTCCAGTCTTTTTTAGATATTCCTAATTGGTTTTGACTGAAAAGTGTGTCGTTTGAAGCGAGTGTTTCTTGACAAAGAATATTCAATGACTGAGAGCCATTGACGAATGAGTGAAGCAGTCATGATGCTTGTTTTCTTTTGAAAACCCTAAAAGGTAGAACTGACACAAGTTGTAACCCTATCGATTATAGATGGCATAGGGAATAAATTATTATCAAACAGTATTATGGTAATAGTTTTCCGGTGACAAGGGGTTTTATTGCACAAAGAAATAAAAATAACCATCCTAGCTACCCTAGTGATAAACAACTTTGAAGTTGAATTATTTCTGTTCTTCAAATTGATTGAAATGAGCTCCTTTTCTATTGATGTTGAGAAATATCAGTTCCTGCATTGGATTATTTAGTTCAAAATCTAATCTTCTGGATTGGTAATAAGAGTGACACCAGGAAAATGTTTTCTTTTCCTTGAAAAAACCCCAATAATTAGTCGAGGAACTCTGATAGATTATGAAATGAAAAGAGAGAAGAAAATAATGTGGTATTTCAAAAATACTTTTAAGAAACATAAGATTTGCTTCGTTCAATGGATAAATAATGGACAAGCCATATTTTATAGTAGAATTAAGAAGAATGAAGAATTAAAGAAGAAGTAGAACGCTCCATGCATATGCTGATATATTTTGATATATTTTTTTTGGAACCTTGTGGAAAAGAAAACGGCTGTATAGAGAAGGAGTTTTGTCGAAGATAATTTCTTACCAATTAATACTATGGATATTGAAGAATCCTCAACTAAAGTAATTCCAATAAGAAATACGTATTAAAAATACAGACGTCTTTGTTTATTTAATCAGGACTGCCAGTATGACTTGGAGAGGTTATCTCTCATCACAGCCTGACTCATTTCATTACCAGCATAATACATATGATACAATCGTCCCAAAGAAACCCTCTAAAAAGACATTCAAGAGATTTACATAATAAAGAAGATTATACACAGACGGGAAACGATCCCATAATGTGTATATTATCTTCACACTTGAAGTGCACACTATCATCATCAGAAGGTGAAAATACCTGATTTTTTAAAAATGTATTAATAATTTATCCGCTTGCACTATGCTACATAATTGTGATATTCTTCACCGAAACAAAGTTGTTAGCTGTTATTGATCATAATATGACATATGATATAAGTTTATCATTCCTTATCATTTGAAGTTGGATATAGCCGGAATGATACCTGATTTTCATCATGAAATAACCAAGTTAATACCTGGCTCATTTCTTTGGAGAAAGAAAGATTTCTCATTCTTGTGTGCTGTTTTATTGACACTTAAACAGGAAGTGTTTTTTCCACTACAAGCAATGATCAAGACTTAATGCCTGTCTGTTTGCAGTCTTCAGATTCCGTTTCAACCCCTATTTCTTTCCATCATTACAGTAACAACCATGAGTAATCAGGAACATATCAAATGCAGCTTATAGCTGTTCATCAGTAGGCTTGGTTTGATTGAAGCGTTGATCCGGATAAATGCGCTGAATACATTATAATTCTTTTGATTTAAGAAACACTGTATCCTCAATGCTTAAACTTTAGTATCAAATATGAAATTTAAACTGCCTTTGTTTTTAAAAAATGAAGATTGAAACTTCTTTCAATAAACTACATCGAAGGCTTTAGCACATATTATGTGCGATCTGGTTCTTCCACAAATATTTCGTGTTTATTATTCAAGTTATCACATATATTTGGAACATTAGTCAAACATTAATGATATAGAGTGTCACATGCTACACTAAGAATAGTCTGTGTATTTGGCTATACATTATTCATAAAAGGCAAAACTAAAGATGAATCTTTCCCTCAAAATATCTCATTTTACAAGTTCTCATGAGAGCATTGTTTGTCCATTTCTGAATGAGTTATTTCACTCGAGAATGTTGGTGATTTCTATTAACTATAGAAATAAGGTTAATTACAAAGAGTAGTCAACTAGCATCCATGATGAGAGGTTTCAGGGTTAGAAACTTGGTTAAGAATAAAACCGGTTTATTTGAAGGGTGCTGCTCCAACTAGCTTTTAGAAGTAGAACGTCTCCATGACGGTATTTGAGCTCGAGCATTTGTTCTGAGATGAGCTGTTATTCCAGTATTAATAGTTCTGTCTGGAGAACGTAAGCGGATTGCTGTGTCCTCTTATTGCTAGCCTGATAGCCAGAGCGCCCTTTGTGTACAGTTAAAAAGGCACAGAGTATGTTGTTTGAGTCAAATATGTCAAAGTTCATGAATGGTGTTGTTTTATCGAGAAGTAGTGGTCATTTAACTAAAAACCACGTTAATTGAACACACCATTTGGAAGAAAATATAATAAATTTGGCATTTTAGAGATACAGATGCATGTCGAAGCAGGCGATTTTAGCTTAACTCAGATCATAATCTATTTTGTCCCTTACTAAAGCGACATTGAAAATCCTGAAACATACTCTGTGTCACTATGATGGCTGTTCTGGCCTATTTTATCATCGTACAAGTCTTGTATAAGCTGACACTTTTGTTTACCTATATTTTTGGATTCAAATACTTAATTTGTTAAATGTTATTCAAGGTTATATCATAGTAGATATAATCAAGTTGATTGTAACGTGTTATCATTTTGTTCTTTTCTGTTATCTATACATTAAGGAATTTGACCTATCTTTACGAACAAAAATGAAATGCAGTATCGTGAAAGTCACCATACGTATTGCATGTTCTGATTTGTGTATTGTTCTACTTATTCATTAAAAGAAAACATTTGGCTTTAGATTAGTTTTTCGAAATTTAATAGTGTGACTGATCGTAATGAGTGGTTATATATTGTTTGAAAAAGTAAATAAAACAGGTATATGCCAAAATATGTGATATTTTAACAGACAATTTGAGCTTGTTAAACAAATCAAAGACAGTCAATAAACTTAACATTAAATATATGTTTTATTAATTCAAACTTTCCAATTCAAGTCATTGTGTAAACTCATTTTCTATCTTAATAGAAACAATAGAAACTTATACAAAGTTTTTAAAGTTGAAGCTAAGGTGATCCCTACAAATGTGCGAAAAATGACATATGATCACGTTTGATTTTACACTAAAATATTCTATTCAAAACCAGGTGTATGATTCTAATGTGCGTAAACTGAGGCCAATTGACATTTGAAATATATTACCTAATAATATATCCAATATAAATCTGAATGTTATTGAAGGGATGAAATGACACCATTGATTCATTATTATGCAGTTAAAGTACTGATATTTCACGCTGAAACGAGATGAATGAGAGAAAATATCATTTTCACTGTTGAAGCTGACTTTAATGAAATGACATTTCTGGACGCGATGTTAATCAAATCGGACACAGAATTAGAAACATTTGTATCAACATATAACCCCTAAGAAACCCCTAAAAGAAGATACATGCATATGTTCATAAAAGGTTAAAGGCTAAGTCAAAACCTTAAAATTCAGATTTACTTCTAAACAGAAAATATTACCCAAACAACTATGAGAAAGATTGAAAAAAAGGAATTGTGGAACATGTTCAAATCTAATTAAAGGACTCTCTGTGAGCAAGAGCAAAGCAGTATTCAAAATGATACATAATTTTGATTGTTCATCCAAACTTATCTGGTATGTTATCACTTTCACGGGCTGTATGAAACAGTACACTGACCAAACAGAATACCTATTTTCACCTGTTCGAATCCATAAGCAGCAAGCATGGTCAAAACTGCCCAGAAGAACGACTGGTATTCCGTGAAGTGAACACCGGGACGTTTGTACATTTTTCCTTCAATCAATGCAAAAGTCAGATTGTGTAAAAACAGTTCTAAGAGAAGATTATTATATTAAGAAATTAAACCCTAAACTAGTCTTAATTCTGTTAAATTCCGAACGCAGTTAATATTATTTTACTGTATCGTGTTCCTACCGTGACGTCATGATATATGTCATGACCGATGTCATAGTTTTTTAAACGTTTTATTGTTCTTGTAGATTAAACTAGTAAACAGTATTATGTTTTTATTCATTTATTAGATGAAGTAAGACCATGCACCTGAAGAGTTAACTATTTGTGTATAGATCAAATTGTATATACGACTGAGTGTTGTCGTGAGGAGTAATATTAGATGATAGCTTTAGTGTAGAAGGTCTGTAGGTTGGGAATTACACTCCCGGGTAAAAATCATAAATCAGGGATAATCTCATTAAGTCGAAACTGAAGCAAACACATTAGGACAAACGATTGTAAACATCAGTTCATATTATTACTAGAAATAGCTTTAGAAACAAATTCTAGTAAATGATTGTACATTGAAACATTTGATGTGATTGAAACTAATCTCATTAAGATAAGCTCATAATTTTGTTCCATTTCGTTACACAGATTATAGATCGCACAAGACTCCATAACTCAAGCCGTCAGGTGCACCCTCGACATGGGATTGACCCCTTGACCTGAAGCAGTTTACTCCGACCAATCACGATGAACATTTCAAATAGTTTTAATTTGAATTTCATGTATTCTTAGTGAGAGGCTTTATGACCCTATTTAACGTTTAATTTCCCAAAAATCAAGTTGTTGTTTAATCATTTGAGCTAGGAAATGGCTTCCGTAGCTTAAGTGAGTACGATCATGCATTTCATATAGAACTGCCTTTTTTGATTAAAAAACAATTCTTGCAATTGTTTACTAATATGTTTCTTTCGAGAGATCACTTCATATGAAAATACTTTCTAATGCCCCTTAAAGAAGGCATTTACTTGACGCACCTTCCTTCTGTGGCCAGTGCCTTTTCTTTAAGAGGCGAGAAAAGAAAAGGCGCCTTTATATTGTGTTCTCCCTTACAGACTGAACAGTGTTCTCGTAGTGTTTTGCAGATGAAAACAAGTATTGGCTTCAAAAAGTTATATTTGAGCATATAAATATATGGTATATGGTACATAGTACAGTTACAGTAACTTGAAAGTAAAAGAAAGTGAAAATATCTAATTGTATACATTTGAATTGGGAAAGGTAACTGCCATTAGTATAATTTTACTTTAGAGAACGTTCATATAATCATCAATGTAAATGTCTACAAGATTCATTCAATATACATTCCTGTAGATATACATTTATCCAGTGTGAGTATGCCAAGTTAAACAGCCATGATCATGATCCTAATCACACCTAGAAGAGACCTCTTTGACATACTCAAAGCGACATCTTTGCTCAAAGCGACATCTTTGACATACTCAAAGCGACATCTTTGCTCAAAGCGACATCTTTGACATACTCAAAGCGACATCTTTGACATACTCAAAGCGACATCTTTGCTCAAAGTGACATCTTTGACATACTCAAAGCGACATCTCTGACATACTTAAAGCGACATCTTTGCTCAAAGCGACATCTTTGACATACTCAAAGCGACATCTTTGCTCAAAGCGACATCTTTGACAAACTCAAAGCGACATCTTTGACATACTCAAAGCGACATCTTTGACATACTCAAAGCGACATCTTTGCTCAAAGTGACATCTTTGACATACTCAAAGCAACATCTCTGACATACTCAAAGCGACATCTTTGCTCAAAGCGACATCTTTGACATACTCAAAGCGACATCTTTGACATACTCAAAGCGACATCTCTGACATACTCAAAGCGACATCTTTGCTCAAAGCGACATCTTTGACATACTCAAAGCGACATCTTTGCTCAAAGCGACATCTTTGACATACTCAAAGCGACATCTTTGACATACTCGAAGCGACATCTTTGACACACATTTATTTGTGTAAGTCATTGAAACTGGGGTATTGTTTCATAACAAGACTCAAGGGCGGATAATTTAAGCATAGTATTTCCTGATGTTCCCAGTGTGATTTGTGAAGAGTATCGGGACATTAGGCTCTGGGTGACCTAAGATTGTTCCCCATATACACCTGTGCTTTTGCGACATCTGAAATATCATCACTCTTAGGTTTAGGTTGCTGAGCTTGCCTTTCTCTCATTGGTCCTCAGTGGATTCTGTTGGAGTTCTTCCAGTTCTTAATTACTGCATCAAAAGCACTTGAGTCAACAAAATGCAAATTCACGCTTAACATTGTGTCATAGATATATTTGAGAGGCTAATGCGGTAGTTGGTCTTGATGAGCATCTCTGCGGCAAATCCAAGTTCATATTGTTTGAGTTCCATTGAGAACTTTTAAATGACATATTAGCCCTTTTGCGGATGAATGCAAGCTGATTGAGATAGCACATATGGTATTAATAAAAAATAACCAAAATTTCAAGAAAGTCACTTTGAGCTCCTTTATTCAAACTACTGTCATCTTTCTTCGTTGCGTAAAATTAACAACAATGTAGTGATACCCTTATTTTGCTTGTCAGTAGTTATTCATTTCATTTTCATATAAACACAAGCATTAATTTTATTGTCAACCTTTAAATACAGAATTAACGAACCGTATTTTATAGCGCATTTAAAATGGAAACCTAGAAATAGACTCTATTACAATTGTGTTAGTTTATGTCGGTATTCGGTATATAAAAACTCTTACTTATCTTATTTATATCATATTGGAGCATTTACTAAATCGGACGTATCCACAATTAAATACATCCCAATTAGACGCGTTAAATGTCAAGTCTGGTTTTTCGTGATTCACAAGACATCTCAAATCGGGATGTTCCTAATTTGTTTGGACTGAATAGTGCGTTCGTTGAAGTGAATGTATCTGGACGAAGCTCCATCAATTAGTGTAATCTACTTCGATGAGTGAGTGGAAAGTTTTTTTTCTTGAATTGAAGACCTTAAAAGGTTATTCTATGTTACCAATGTCTTTTACCATGATTGTCGTATCGACTATAACGTCATCGAATGTACAGCTGATTTGATTGAGTCGTTGATCTTGGTAGTTGAATACATATGATTTTATTTGAATTCAGAAAAAGCCGTGGCTTTTATGTTTCAAGATAAAAATTTACTTGGCTATGATTAAAAGTAAAGTAGCCAAAATTAGGAGAATGTCTTTGTTCATTTGTAATAATGATAAATCTTCTCTATTTTTGTTTAGGTTGTTACTCTAATCCCGGGGAACACTTGCGCTTATATTTCAAGCACTTGTCAAAAACATGCTAATGTATAATACTTTTCAATCTATAAAAAAAACTCTCCACCGAAAACGTAATACCCTTCTCAATTACTTTCAAACCATGATCATAAGAGTGTTTAATGTGCCAGACTTTATAAAGCATTCCACTGTGGGGTACAAGACATGGTTACACTCTCCTGCCATTAAAGTGAGTTAATGTTAATATATATTTTGATAAAGGTAAATATTTTAAAAAATTGTTATCGAAGTTAGGATCAACATTGCATGATCCAAATAAATCTTTTAATTTATATCTTTTTTTTCAAAAGTAATAACTGCACTAATGAAATGACTTTTTTCATCTGCACTTGTTATTTACATAGTAGGATTCATATATCATTATTAAAGAGTATGGCTACTCCCCTCGCTATTGATCTCATGTTGTGCTGTTGGCAACAGGGCTAGGCATTTCGAGTGACCTAACGTCACGTCAACGTCAACAGCTCCAAGCCTTAAAGGGGACAAATGTGTTTGGGTATTTTAAAGATGGTCACCTGGTGACTGTGCCTCGCTCTACCACTGGGCTACCCAGATCTGCGAATGGTAGAGATACCACACCCACCACCAAAACGACTAAGCGTCAGACGAGGTCAAATTCCATCCGTCCGTAGGATTTGGGCCGAGGCCCGGATCGTATCTCACAGGGAACCGCTAACAAGGACACCGGCGTAACGCCCACCGATCTCTGCAATGAATCTTTCACGATTCTGTGATGGAATATTAACGGACTAAGTAACAAAGAAAACGATGATGACTTTATTGCTTATATTAGGAAATTTAAAGTTATTTGCCTTCTTGAAACGTTTGTTGATTTGTTTTATGACACTTCGTGGCTAAACGATTATGAAATTTTCTGCAGTCCAGCTGTGAAGCTATCTGATTATGGCAGACGTTCAGGAGGTGTTTGTGTATGTATACACCAGTCTATTAGTAGATTCTGTAAGTTGATAACCACAGGTGTTGACAATTCCATATCTATTCAAATGTCAAAAGCTTTATTTTCAATTGATAAACATATTAATTTGATGTGCATGTATATACCACCTGAAGGATCACCATATTACAACCATGTTGATACTCACTGTAATCTAAATCAACTTGAGAATTTTCTGTTAGATAAGCAGTCGGCACTTGTCGATTCCCATAACGTTTTGTGTGGTGATTTGAATTCACGAACTGGTAATGCAAACAACCCCTCAACAACCTTTAATGATCACGTTATACATAGACATCTTCCATTTCCTGAAGATGACGATGTAGATATTGATAATCGAAAATCTCTTGACACCACTATTAATAGATTTGGGAAGAGACTGTTAGATATATGTTATGCATTTCAATTGTTTATTGTTAACGGGAGATTATTTGGTGACTTAGAAGGGGAATATACTTATTGTGCGAATCAAGGTGCGAGTGTGAACGATTATTTCATATGTTCGCCTGATTTCTTCCAATATATTGACATGTTGAATATTGGGGATCCCCACGATTCTGACCATTTACCCCTTGAATTGACTTGTAAATTTCCGACAATTAATCATGAAGCGAATAATGATATCGAGGCTACAAATACAAAACGTTTTGTTTGGAATGATATATTTGCATGTAGCTTCTTATCAAATGTAAAGTCCAACTTAGATTTGTTTGGAGGACGTATTCTTGAGACAATAGATTCAGATGTTAACACAGCTATTAATGAATTTATAGAACTGTTATCTTCTTCAGCTGAGTGTATGCTCAAGGGTGTCAATAGTAAATTCCGAAAAAATAATTTAAATACTGATTGTAGGAACGCGAGACGAAATGCTCGTAAAACTCTTCGAAGGTTCAGAGTGACTCGTAGCAACTATGATAGACGGAAATATTGCGAAAGTAGAAATAAGTATAAAGCTTGTTGTCGACCAAGGAAAGCTAGAACGATCTGTAAACAGCCCGTCTGCTTTTTGGAAAAATATTCGTTACTTACAAAAAAGAAATACCACGGGAAACAATATAACAAAAGCTCAGTGGTTGAAGCATTTCAAAAATGTGTATTCAAACGATAAAACATTAGAATCAACATTCGAGGATGAAAGTAACACCGTTGACTCAACCGATAATAACTATTCAGAAGTAGATGAAATTGTACTGGACAGTCCCATATCAGAACAGGGAATATCAGATGCTATCAGTCACCTAAAAAACGGAAAAGCTGCCGGACCTGACGATATCATAATCGAAATGTTAAAGTATTCTAAATCTGAAATTATGCCGTTTCTTAAAAGATGTTTTAATAAGTTGTTTGAAAATGGAATTTTCCCTTCTAGTTGGTCAAGCTCTATAATAGTTCCATTACACAAAAAGGGGAACAAAAATGATCCGGATAACTACCGCGGTATATCACTAATGAGTATCATCGGGAAAGTATTTACCTTGATATTGAACAACAGATTATCTAACTGGGCGAATATGCGGGATAAGATTCCTGAATCTCAGGCTGGATTTAGAAAGGGATATTCTACTGCCGATCAAATATTTACTTTGTATGCAATGATACAGAAAATATTGTCTAAACGCAAGCATAAATTGTACATAGCATTTGTAGACTTTAAAAAAGCTTTTGATTCGGTCAATCACTCTAAATTATGGCAATGTTTATATAATGCAGGATTACAAGGGAAAATGATCAACATTCTGAACTCAATGTATTGTAATATTCTAGCTTGTGTACGTTGTACAGATGGAGTAACAGATCTATTTGATTGCCCTTGGGATTAAGGCAAGTTTGTTGTTTAAGTCCAATTTTATTTTCCTTCTTCATAAGTGAATTGTATAATGATATCACTTCAGAAGGAAAACATGGAGTCCAATTGTATCCAAATTTTATAGAAATCCTAACCCTTCTCTTTGCTGTCATTTTGGTTTCGGACACAATAGTAGGTTTACAAAATCAGTTAGATATCCTTGAGAGATACACTAAAGAATGGAAGTTAACAGTAAATTTAAGTAAAACAGAAATTGTAATATTTAGAAGGGGCGGTCCTGTAGCAGCAAGAGAACGCTGGTTTTACGATGGTCAGTTGGTAACTGTATCAGACCAGTTTTCTTATTTAGGATTTTTGTTTTCATACAGGATGATATTAATAAATGCGCCCAGGACCTATCTCTACGTGGTAAAAAAACTTTAATACAAGTTTTATCAGTCTTATGCAAAGTTGGAACAATGTCCCCAAAAATATTCTTTAAGATATTTGATACCCAGATTCAACCGATTCTGTTATATTGCTCTGAAATATGGGGTTTTCAACGATTCGAGTGTATAGAAAGAGTTCATCTTTTAGCATGTAAGAAATACCTCAGTGTGAGCCGAAACACACCCAATTGCATGGTATATGGAGAATGTGGTAGATTTCCTCTGTACATTAACTCTCAAATAAGATGTTTAAGATTTTGGTTTAAGATCATTAAGATGCACGAACAACGCCTGCCTAAATTAGCCTATAATATGCTTATAAATTTAGATAATTTTGGAAAACATACTTGGGCAACCGACATGAGAAATTTATTATTTTCTCACGGTTTTGGGTTCATATTGATGTGCGAGACAATTGGGGATGTTAATAGATTTCTAAATGAGTTTCGTCTTAGATCAATAGATATGTTTCGTCAAGATTGGAATTCGACTTTAGATTCAAGCTCACGATATGAATATTATAGGTCATTTAAAACGTTACTCCAACTGGAAAAATATCTATCAATAATTACAACATATCATTTAAGAAGAATGTTTGTAAAATATCGTTTGGGTTTGTTGAGTTTAATGATAAATGAGGGAAGAAAAGTTTCTATCGAAAAAGAAAGTAGGTGTTGTCCTTTATGTAACCGAGGTATTGAGAATGAAATTCATTTTACATTTTTATGTTCTTCTTATGTGGATTTACGAGAGAAATATATACCAAACCACTTGCTAGAAAAACAACCAATAGAAGCATATATATCTTTGTTACAAACTAATAATGAAGACCTTATTGTACAATTGTCTTTATATATGCATGCATTAGCTAAAAGAGACCGTCTCATTAAACAAATTATTATCCCTTAAATACCGTTGTAAACGGGATGAATGTTGTATATTGATTATGATAATTATATTGTATGCTACCATTTTTCTACGCTGTAACTCTTATGTATATGGGCCGGAGGCCTTTCATACAATAAACATCTTTTGACTTTGACTTTGACTGGCTACATGTTGTAAACTCCTTTTCTCAATGTATTTAGGTCCTTTGCATGTTTTGAATATCTAATAAAAAGATACCAGAAAACATTCTTCTGCAACTTTGCATATCTTCCCTTCTGTTGTTATTATATCACAGCTTTCTACAATTTTTTTGGTTTTTGATAATCAACGTGTGTGTAGTCATTTTATGGTCTAAAACAATGATGAGATGAAATAAAGGCATGTGTTGGAATGGCAAGGCAGTGTTTTGTTAGATTTTTTTACAATAAACGCAAACAAAATTAACTATGAAATTGCTGCGGCTAACATACGCCTAATGTTAGATATACTTAATATGGTTTCTTACATAGAAATATTTTACTCTCTGTTTTTTTTCCTCCATATTATGATACATTACTAACTAGTTACCGTTAGTTTGTTTGAATAATAGTTTGAAAAATAAAGATTTATTTAATCTAATTACAAACTCATTCTATATTTTTTTTGCTTATGGTCGGTAGAATAGGAGAAAAGGTTGTTAATGTGTTTCCAATTTAAAGAGAAAATCGCATAAAAACACAAAAAAGAACGGTGTTTTTTGCAAAATGTTTGCAAAGGCTGTGGTTAGGTATTGGCGTGTTCGTGTTGAAACAATTATTTCTGAACTCTTACTTCATCACCGAAAAATGTCAAGTTATCAAGGTGATATATTTTGAAATATAACATAAAAACAATCTTTCATTCCAATTACAAGTTCCATGTCAACGACTTTGGCGTCACATAAAACTTTTTAGCAAACTGAAAAAGAAAAAAATTGAGTTTTGTAAAACTATTTTGCAGCAATTTTTCTAAATTTGAATTACGAAAAGTAATGAATCAAGTTTTTATTTACAAAAATCCTACTTGCTTCTGTAGGGAAGTGATGAAAAGGTTGATGATACAACGAATGACTGCTCTGTTCATACAACAGAATTGGAATATTATTTCTCATATCCTTTGGCACTATAAAAGAGGTAGGATTAGGTCCAAATCTAAACAATAAACAAGGGAGGTGAAAGGTCAAATAACTCATTAGAATGTTACTAATTAACATGTGATTGTTATTCCTAAAAACAATTTTGTTATTTGGGACATAGTTGAAAGTTTTATTTCAGATTTGTTAAAGGAGTGGTTGGCATTTGACAGGGTTTCTATTTTTCGATGAGTAATTCAGTTAACATCTTCTACCGTTGTGCCCTCGAAGGGGATTGATTTCAGGCATGGATTGACGACCACATGGCAGGTTTGTAATTGTTCGCTAATTCTAGGTCATTGAAATCCTTTGTATTGCAATATTTATTTAAAGAAGAAAATGTCTTCGAGGTTGAATTAACTGATTTGTATTTCTCTTGGATTGTCTTCGCAATTCAAAAGTTGTATGTAACGAAAGAGAGAATATCATGTTTACCTTTTTTTTAATTTTAATTTTTTACAACAGTTTCTTTAACAAAATCAACAACTACAGGCACGCATTTGAGTTCAAGATTCGTCAAAAACATACCTGCTCAAACACATCAGGTTTTAAAAAGTCAAATATAGATACAAGATTATTGATATTCGCATGTATCAAAGTTCGACTGTGGCGCTTCACACTTCAAAATTCCTCTGTCTAAAGAAATACTCAATCTCTAAGGGCCTAGCAATCCCGTAAGCCTTTCCAAACACCGTGTAAATATTATTCCAGTAGCGGAATAATCAATTTGATTGTCAGTTACTGAAATGTGTTAGCCAGCGCGCGTGTCTCTTGTGTGCAAATATCAAATACCTCAACGTCAGTGACAAATGATCACCTTTGCTCTGAATAAAATAATTATTTTCAAAGTTTCATTAAGTCGTCATATGCCCCATGAGGAGAGAGAAAGTAGGGTAAGATTATGTTACATTATTATTTGATTTTGAAAAACACTTCGACATCGCCATTTTGAGAAAAACAATAACTCAAGTTCTTTGAATTAGTATAAAATGACGCTAAATGATGATTGATTATATACTTTACAGTGAAAGAATAAATGTGAGTTTACGAGTATGTATTAAGGATATGTCGTGGTACATTGTCACTTTTTAAGTTACAACACAACATTCATTGTTTTGTTTTCGTCACGCTATTACATGTATGTCTCAAAGACAAAATGATATATAAATAAGCGAGTCGGTGAACAAACGTTTGGGATGCATCTGTACATATTAAAAAGCTTCAACCCAACAAGCTAAATGTATTGGAATATAAATTCATATCCCAATCACTGTTTATTGTTTATACTGTGCTTATGTCACTCTGGTGAATTCAATCATCCATACAGTTAATGTATCTATGTGTGCTTATGCTGAATGAGGAATTCGTTCATTTCCTTTTCTCTTATTGATAAGGCACTGATCATTGGAGGAAGTTGCATACAATAAATGCTATTGTTTTTCCTGTGTAAGTACTTTGTCTGAATCACTCATCCGTTTTGGTTTTTGATAGAATAATGAGCATTTACTAATTCGGATTATTGCCAAACATAAAGAAGTTTATAGCGCAAATGTGGAACCATTTACTATCCTATGACAAGATATTAAGACCTCAGTGTTTCAGGCTCTTGCAATGGCCATTTCTGATATGTTGAAAGCACACGACACGACAAAATGGGTTGGTTTAATTTTCAGACTTGAACATTCTTTTATACTCTTGTACTATAACCCGCACGTCATTTATAGGCCTGTATCTTACTTGATGATCGATAAGTTTAGCGCGGGCGTGTTTACATGTCTGAATGATAATCTTTCTCTCTTCTCAGTCAGTGAATAAACTCATCTCCCCTCAACACCATTTATCATAATTTTGATGATTACTGCCAAACATGGAATATGATGAATCTCCTGAATGTAGGATTGGAATAAAATCGCGTCAGCATGACATTTCATGAGCAATCCCAATTCAAATATTCGAATCTAAATAATGACAGAATTTCTAACGTATCGGTCCTGTCACAAACGCTGATATCTTAATTGGTGCATTTGTTTTACATGTTGTCATGTGAATACACGTTTGTGTTGAATACAGATGGAAATGGGAATGTATATAATAAGTGAGAGCAAAAATACGTTATGTAAGCACTCCTGCAAATTGGAATATATTGGTCATCTCGTGGGTTTTGAAGTGAAGATTCATTGAAGATTCATGAAGTCTTTTTAAAAACAAGTAAACAAATACAGTTATACCGTAGACTATTCAAATGGATTCTCTTTCCCTGGGGAATCAAAATTGAGAAACATTTGGCATGGCATTAAACCTTGCAAATATGTGACTCTATTTGTGATCATTTGAATTGTATTGAAGTTAAAGATAACCTTTGATTACTTTATCAACTTTATCAAAATTCCAAAAAAATCGCATCCACAAAGATGAACGAATTAATCAAATCTAACTTAATGAATCATGTAAAATGTCTTTACGCTATGCATTAGATGTGGTGCTCATTATATAATTTGTATGGCTGTTTTTATAACAACGATAAACGAATTGGTTTTAGATTATCAGAAATGCCAATGCAAAACAACTGTTATCAATTTCATTAAGATACATGAAAATAATTCAACACATTTGTACTATAAAAATAATTATATTTTCATATAGATTTGATATAGATAGAAAATAAACACTTTATTTGAACGCCAACAAATAAGTTTTAATTCTTTATTGATATATCGTATTTTGCTCACAGTTGGTGAATATGTTTATCACTATAACACATATCGTCGCGAGCAAATGGCTAGGTGCGTTCTCATTTACTACAATAGATGTGGCTTGTCATTACTGAAACATTGGGTTGTCTTGATAATAAAGTTAGAAAAGAAAAGTGATACCATATAAAACTGAAAGATATGCTTCTGTCCAACCTAAGCTTTAGCCATTTTGTTAAGCAATACGTTACTTAATTTCCCTTTACTGTACATTTTATTTGTAATCAACTAAAATGACAGTTTCCAAATTGATTCCCCTGTATATTATCACTCAGAATAATGCTGTTCCTTATTAGCGGTTAGAAACCTATTTAATTGTTATATGCTCTATCTGCTATAGTCTTTAATTTAAGAAAACATTAACATCCTTTCTCGCACTCATTGAAGTACCTTCATTAAGAGTCATTCATTCCAAACAGCACTTTCCAGTCAAACCACATGGGAACATTTCAATGACAGGAATCTTATGAAACGAACAACCCGAATTGACATTTAACAGCAAATGTGATTGAGATACATTTAATTGGGGATACTTCCGATATAGTAAACACGTCAATTATAATCTAAAAAAGGAAAGGAGATAGGAGAGTGGGAGGTATTCTATATTGAAAGTCAACATAATCTGACATAATTGTAATAGAGTCTATTTCTAGTCATCCATTTTGGATTCTCCACAGAAGCAGCTCACTCTATTTGAGGGTGAAAGGGTGAGAAGAAGAGTCAGTTGTTATGTCTGAACATGGAACATCTAAAACTACTGAATCGACGGGCAAAATAAACGAATGTCCATATTGCATTGGCTAAAAAAAGCAATGAAACACAACACAAGTCAGAGATACAGGACTTTCCCCACTGTAATCGTCCAATCTTCGTTGAAAACAAACCACTAAAACTTGTAGTCACTAACTTTTGCTTTAAGGAAGAAGTCATTTGGGATGCAAATTTGTACAAACTCACTGAAGTCTTTGAATTAAAAAGAACTGCCTTTCTTCAATAGAAGATGAAGAAGGTTTTTATTCGTATCAAGGCCATGAGACCCAAAGTACAAAATGGTACAGTTTTACATTTGAATTACCATTTCAAGGTGCATATTTTCAACAGGTATTGTTAACAGGCACAGAGTATACATGATCAAGGAAACTTACAAAGTTATTGATAATATTTAAGTCAGATGATGTACATACGCTGTGAAGAGAAAAGTAATATCCATCGTTCGTTTTCGGAACTAAACGCTTACGCATGTCCTCATAGCGTTTACAAGTGAATACAACATGAATTTCATTTCAATACTTTTACAGAGTTTACATATATCGTCATAGGTAGGTGATACCTCTTCTAATACATTTAATACCAAGTAATTGACAACCTGATCTAAATAGTGTAAACAAACGCTTTGATTTATTACCAATATTCAGTTATAAATACTTTTCATAGGTCAACATAGATTTATGCGAGTTGTAGAAACACAGCGAAGGAGCATCCACGGAAGCGTGCCAATCTTGCCTTGAGCAATTGTTAATTCTTTCGGTAAACATACATAAGAACATGTCTATATCACCAACATCTTTTGAAATCCAAGCTATACCAAAGCCAAAGTGACATAACAGGTCACCGATATACCGAGCCCATGTTGGACGTTTCCTGAATTCAATAGATAATAAAAATTGATAGGATTGATATGGATATCGTTTTTGATCCATTCGTAATAACCTTAACCAGTATTTAATACATTTGACAAAATAGACATTACTTAGTGGTACCCTCCCACATTCCCCATATACAACAGCAGCAGAAGATCTATATCTATCTCTGGAGCAAATATTTGCAAAACTTTCTATGAACTATTTCAATACTTTCTCACTTTCTTTAATAGTATACAACTATATCTTTAAAGTTTTATCATAATATAAATGTAGCAGAGTCGTAAAATGGACAAGCGAGAAGGTGATTCCTGAGTGTAAGTTCTTTATTCCAAGTGGCTAGAAGATGATACAAGTTCGAACTTAAACCCTGAACCATTTATGATAACAATATAATGACAGTGAAGTAACAACGCTTTCAAACACACAATTGCATGTATTCACATGTATTTAATATATTAACATTACAAATGTTAACATGGACTGAAGCTCTCTGCGTGCACACTAGGTGAATAAAACATCACTACAACAAGAGTGTGATTTCAACTCCTGGCCAGCCAATCTAAAAATAATGATTAAACACCAATGTGACATATACAATACATTGTTCAATATTAGAGAAGCAATTATTCTGTATTTAACATACATGTTCATATATATGATTGATAATATAGGCAATAGCCCTATGACAAATGCCCTTTGTATGGCTCAGAGGGTTGTGCATCTGTTCGGCTGCCATAGACAACAAAATAATAATGCTGGAAATAAGAATATAATAATTACAACCTATTTATAAAAATATATTACAATGAGAGATACACATTGTACTCGTAAACATACAACGATTTACTTGGCCATGACTTTGCAACTAGTAAAGTAAAAATATGAAGCATTCACATTCAAAGCAAAAGTCATGATTACTAGTTTTAGTTCATTCGTTGGTTCGGGTGCGAAGTGATCATGCATACGGACAGCGTGCGGATTTGAAATGGACCAGTCATGACGGGTGTTGCCACAGTTGAGTAAACACTTTTGATTTAACGATTTAATTTAAAGAGATGTTTAATTACATTGACTTCCGTGACTGTTTAATTTCAACGCCCATATGCGGCTGAAATAGAGTAACACCGTTAAACACTTGCAATATTTACTGTCGTGTCATCCTTTGTAATATCCCGAAAAAAATAACACATTAAAGTGTGATAACAAAGAATATGAAATACCTATTTAAGCGCCTGGCAGATGCTGAAATAAAGATGTGTGAAAAGTATCTACGACATTACAAAGCTAACACCATTAGGCCTTTTATCAAATTTTACAGGTGAAATAAATATCCAGCAGGTATATACCGTTGTCTTATAAGTGTATTCTATACCCGTCAAGTTCATTGTCGGATATATAGGATTCTTGTTAACTGATCATATTAATGAAGCGTAATGAAAAGGATTGGTAAATGGTTCATTGCTTACTGCCCCACAAGGATAGAACTAATGTCATAATCAGAGCCCGAATAATGATTTAATTTTCTCCCGGTAACGATCTAGATTCCATATAAACATTCTGCTGAGAGGCAAAAGGCAACTGAAAACTCAAAACTGAGAGAACATAAAGAAATTCAAATGTCACACAAAATAATGATTTAGTACGAAAGCCTAGAAGGGCCAAATTCAATGATATTTTTAATAATGTTGTAATTTCAAATTTAAAAGATGTTATTATAAGTTTAAAAAGCTGTCTATTCACGTTATAAAGTTGTAACTTTAGGTTCTAAAAGTTGTATATTTTGGAGATAAACATTCTGTATTTGGAAATAGGAGGCATTTTACGGAAGTGAAATAGCTCTAAATAAAATGTAAAGTCAAACGCATATCGTTAGGCTTTAAACGGATCATTTCTCTCTTTCGATTAACTTCTATACATTGTGTGTGCTCCCGCTTAAGCAGGGTATGTAGATAAGTGTAGCAATCTGTCATCACATTGAATCAGTGTAAAATGAAGCATACGCGTGTAAATTACTAAAAAAAGGAGACTGGTAAATCTTTTTTTCACAAATCAGAATCGAATTAGGGATTTGTTTGTTAGCATATAACTCAGTCTTTTCAAGACGCTGAAAAGAGAGTATGTTGTTTGGATATTACTCCAATATTTTCGTATCAATTTGGAAAATTACTCAAAGATTTTCCTATTTTTAGAAAGTAAGTTTTAATTAATCATGCTTTAGATAACTACAATCGCATAAGGTTTATCACTGTAAATTTCAGTATAAAAACTAGAAGTGTTGATCAGTAAACAAAGATATACACTTGTGTTGAGCATGTAATGTCGTTTGGACTACTGTGTGTAGATCGGCGTCTCAAATCACTTACATCCCGAAAGATTCGCTTGACCCTAGTCGACCTAGTGCTAAGGTTGTTTTATACAGGGAAACAGAGTTGAGAATGTTCAATGTATGTGTTGTATAGGCACTGCCGGCGTGCTAATCCAGACATCTTTAGTTGGCATCATATTTTCCCAATACTAACCTTACGCTGCGATTTTCAGTTTGTATTATACTGAAGTTGTATACTGAGAAGAAAGTGTATTTGATTTCGTACCAACAGTTTCATTTCCCCTGACAATCCAATGTACTTTTTATTAAAGAAGTATAAAAGTGAAGGGTTAAAAAACTCATATGAGTTAATAAGTTTAGTCGTCTCCGTCGCATGAACATAAAGTAACTCTGGAACTCTCCATTCATTAAGATCTGATACATGCAATTTAGTGTACATCATGTCAAATAAGGCCATGCGTCACTATTGGTGAGTGGGGTATGTCGAAATGCCTTACGTTCTCTTTGAGTAAAGTAGACAGTCAATGCAATGCTCATGACATTATTTCCGAACTCTCATCAGCTTTATCAGTTTTCAGATCTTGATACAGATAACATCACATCAAATACCGGATTAATGGGGCATGTTTCAATAGAACAGGTTTGTTATTCACTCGTACAGGAACTAGACTGAATCAAATCACAATGAAAATGATTAATGCAGAGTGACGTACACAAACGTGATAAACACGATCTGACAAGTGATGTATAGTGGTGTCTGATGCAGGTACAGTGTAGCTCTAGTGCATCGTCATTTTGCAGTTGAACAATTTCACTCTTGTCTTTGCTTGATTAATCTATGGCATTGTTTGAAATAACCATGAATTATAAAAATATAAACTTTAGACACTACTCTCATGTTCATCTTTGTCAATGTGAGTGTTTAAGTTACTTTCTTACCCAAGCGGCCACAATCATTCCAGGTATTAAAGTTTTCAAAATGGTCATAGGAATTACAGTTTTTGTAAAAATAACTCAAGATGTGATTGGCTCACTAAACTACTTTCCATACAACCCGTCAGTGAGTTAATCATACACGTGTCAACTATACTTCCAAACACTTTCATTTCGTATATGATAGACTCGCTGAAGAACTGCGCGAATGAAGACTTAAGGCTCGTAATTATGACAATTCCTCGCATTATGTTGATTATTCTTATAAACCAGAATGTGTGACAAAGATTCATGTTAATTTCGGGATTTATGACTTTTTGTAAGGTACAAAATTTGTATTAATAACCAAAATGAAAAAGGGAAAGAATAAGAGAACATTGATCATTCATGACAACATACCCATTGTTTCCCAAAAGTAAAAGCAAGAATTGCTACAGTATAAAAAATGGACTATCTGTTAAATCTCATTTCCTTGAAGAAATGTCCTGGGATTTGACCAGGCGACCTAAATACCAAGCGTTAGACATGAGGTGCGGCCAGATTTTCTTACACCATTTTCATATTTCATGTAAGAGGATATTACTTACAAAGAGTATAGTATGTGACTGTCAATGTAATACTAGGTTTATAACAGGAGTGCAGTTATTTGGTTACTTTGTGTCTAGATGGCAACTGACAAATTAAGTCGAAAATGAGTATTTAAGAACGTTTAATTTTGAATAATCGTAAATTTTGTTTGAGAACAAAAACTTAAGAACGAAGCGCAAATTCAATGAAAAATAGGAGATGATATATGCATACCGGGTGGAAGTTTACGCAGAAAAGTAAGAGAGAAGAAGCGCATGTCATGCCAATTTAATTTTTAAGTAAAGAAAGTTTTCTAACGAAACGAGATAACACGTTCAAACAAAAATGGCCGCCAATTGTATATTGCTTGATCATTGGATTTTTGACTACAGATTATTGTATTGAGTAATGAGGCGTTTGATTCTCTGATGATAATGCATTTTTGAGGAAAAATTTAAGACTTTTCTGCTATAAAAGCGCTTCTGCCCCTTCAAATATTCAATTTCGAATCAAACTATCGTGAAGAACTAACGTCTTCTCAGTCAGTGGGTTGAAAGTGTGGAAACTGAGTATGTACGTAAGTCATCGTTATTGTGAGGTGAGAGCTGACAGCAAATGTGTTTACGGACTTTTGTCCGGACTAACGTATTTAACGCAATTGAAGTTAATGCAAAATACACCCCCATGATTCGGTCCAGAGAAGAGCGAATGAAGAATTTCAGGAGTTGAGGACACAATCTACCGTTGTGATCCTCTGCAGGTGACGAGTAATTGTAAATACTATTGACAATTATGTGTCCAGAAGTTGACACGTTTTATAACATGGTGTTTTTAAGTACTATGATTGGTGAGGTAATTGCATCAGTAAGTATTCGCCTGATTTATCATTTGTCTCATTACAGAGCCAAGAGTGTTCATGCAGATGGGCTTATAAAAATAGCTACACCGATCTTGGAGTTATTATATAACAAGTTAAGTGGAAAGATAGAGAGGAGAATAGTTAGAGGGAAATCAGCGGGTGGGAGTGAAAGATACATCGTGTAGATTGGAATAGGACAACGTGACGGAAAAAAGGTTTGGACATCCAGAGGATTTATCCCGTGCATATCTATGCCTCCGCTCATCGTTAGCATAGAAGTATATAATTAAAAGTTAATTGAATTTTCATTGTTTTATATATATACATATGCACATTTACATATGTAACATCATTTTTACATAATAAAATTGATTATAGTCTCCTACATTACAATCATCAAGCCATGGCACGTACAAGTTATATATATGAATGAAAAAAGTATTTCCCTCCAAGGCTGGCGATGGAAAGGTTCCTAATCAAGTGATATTTTGCTCTAGGACATCTTATGAAATATATGAACCTCGATATGAGTGTCCTCATGGGTAAGAAAAGCACATGCTCTAGTTGAACTATGGGTCAACATACACGCTTTCATGGAAGGCAACAGTCTAGTTTGTCGTGGATTTAACTCTAAGCCATGCATCAAGCAACGACATTACAACCCAAATTGGGTTATCAAGTTTTCCAAGTATTCATACTTCTCACTTCCTAACTATACCTCGGCTACGAAGTAGTGAAGTCCATCCTTTCTTCTGTATCGTCAGTTTTATCAAACATTATCGTGTCTTTACACAAATGTCTTCTTCAACCAATTCCCAAAGTAGTTTCAGAAGGATGCTCCCGAATCATACCCTATTTTCAAAAGGCAAAGTACACATTGTTGGCATGGAAAAAGAATTACTCATTACATTACTATAGAAAAAGAACCCCCCAGAAGGCACATCTTCATGTTACGAATAGTCAGTATGCCAAATATTATGAAGATGGATTTGGTATTTTTAGAATAATGCTTCGGAAATGAAAACTACCCTGAAAAGTCTAAGTTGAATTTGTTTCCATGGACATTAAAAAAACCCCAAACTAATAAAGGGTTAAAACCATCTACATAATATGGAGAGAGCAGTGTACCAAATATGGCGAAAAGGGGGAAAGTTGTTTCACGATTATGCTCCGGAAACGAACAACACCGAAGACAGTTACTGCCCCCTCCAATGAAACGCGTTGCATAAGGTATGTTAGGTTGTTCCATCTTTTATTATATAATAAGGATGAACATGTACACTTCGCAAACTGTGATCTCTCCCCTGATTAAACAACCTTTACTGACGCAACATTAATGATTTATCAATCCGCTTTGACAATGATAAGGGCTATAAACAATATTTTCAGTTTCATCTGAAAGCTTGAGATTAAGAGAAAACATCAAAGCAATATCAAATAATGGTCTCGTTTTCCTGCTCATGGACGTTTTGGTTGCCAGGTGATCGATTGCAGTATTTCATGTTATTTGTGAAGAAAATCTCTATACACGCCCAAGATATAGAACTTTTATTGTACACAGAATAATACAATGATAAATGTTTTTCGAAAATTACACTCATTGATTGACCAATGCGAGTGACATCCAGTCATCACAGAAATTTAATCATTGAATAGATAAAATTTAACATTATAATAAAGCGTTATATAAATGCAATTTTGTTTTTCATTGACAGTACAATTCATGTGCCAATGTTTGTTCGAATCCTGAATGTGCAATTATTGGTTTGTAAAGTGTATCTTTGCATATAAAGTTTCCCAGGTTTAGCATTGTCATAATTGGCTTCTCAAACCCTTTCGATGAGAAAATAGATTTTTTTCGATAGAGACAATTCGGGTTACATTGCGTAATACAATTAGGGTTATGTTTGGCTCGTTATTACCTGTCAACTATTTCTTGCTTGTTTTAAATTTTTTATCATAAACATATGGAATTATGATAATTATAAAAAATACAATTAACAATTTGAATATAGATTACACGTTTTTGCATACTTTATATATGTAAATCGTTTTGCATAATTATATATATATATATATATATATATATATATATATATATAGTCAAAAAGTTGCAAATGCATGGTTGTCGAAATGGGGCACGACAACAGGTTCAAGGACGTCCAAGTTACCTCGTATGGTCACAAGATTAAGATTGCAGTCAAATGAGATGCCCCGCCATTGGGTACTGTTCGCATGATGTTTCGTTGTGCATACGCTGTTCCTGGACGACTAAAACCCTGATCCTGCCATCCACAGAGTGCAGAAGGAACGTGTTTTCGTCTGACCAGTGAACCTTCTTCCATTATCTTAAATTCCACCCATGTCTTTCTCTAAACCATGCCAGACGCAACTGCTAGTGGTAGTTATTGAGTTTCGGTCGCTTGATTATTCTTCCGGACTTCAATTCAGCGGCCTGACAGTTTGGTGACTGAACAGACGATGTTGAAGCCATTGGCGTTTGAGGGTTGTACTGGAAGCAAAAGATAACCTTCATATGAGCCTAAGCGATAATCTATCCTCTTTCAAGAATGTGATACGTGGTCTGCCTGAGAAAGCGATTCTTCACGTCATTGGTTCGTGCATGTTTTCTGGCTAAACGACTTCTGGTAGAGTAATGACGTCCAGTTCTTCTTGCAATCGCCTTGAAAGAAAGACCCGCTTCGAGAAGACCAATAATCTGCCACTTTACAGCCTCTGACATTCTACCACCCGGCATTTTGGGTTTAAACGGCTTGTCTTAACGTTTTTATAACCGAAATTGGTCACAAACCCATACTGTAAATTTCGGAAATCATGGAGAGCAAAGTGCGGATGCAGCTTGTCCCGTTTGGATGAAAAATATCCCTACAAAAGCATGATAAAATCACACCTACTACATAGCAGATTCACGGGTAAAAACATCATCAATTGGGGTTTGGTATGTGCCGAAATAAATATACTTTTATTCGGGGGTGCAACACTTTTTTCACTATGTATATAATCATTTGAAAAAGAAGTCCAAAACACTTTTGCATGTTTGGAAATTTTCACATCAAAAGCAAAATAAGTTATCTAATGGCATTAGCTTCCAAACTACATCTCTCATATTGCCCGCTTCCATTAGCGAGTGTACCGATTGGTATCCTATTACTCGAGACCAGCAGTAACTGCCTACACGTTTTGAAATAATGTGCAATGTTCTTGTCGCTATTGATGACATCATTACAGTTACATGTACGCATTTAGTAACTAAGGTAATGGTCGTTATAACTTTCGTTGAAATTTGTAGGTTGAGGTGTCGAGAGTCATCGAATGACGACATATCTGCTTGGCATAACGCCTCAAGACATTGGGGAAAACTCATATTTAACTGAAATACTTGAAACTTGAAAGTATTGACTTGAAACATAAGACCTGGAAAAAGAAAAGGAATTTTCTTGCTAGTCAATACATCATCACTTCTGAAAATGTATTTGCAAAGTATAAAAACCGCTGAAATGCCATTTACGAAGTTATAACCCTTGATCTACTGAACACACAGAAGGTAGGAGCTGAAGTGTTACAAAAAAGTAGTTTGCTTCAATCTTACCATTTCTCAAAAATCACAATTTGATTAAAGAAAGGCTGTTTTTATACTTTATGTCTTGGGGTTGCCATTCCGACTGTCCATCCAAAAAGAACTACCAATTTGCGAAATTAACTCTTCTCGCAATGTTTGGCCAATCTTTCCAAACCGGCATGCTTTGGATATAAAAGATAGATGAGAAGATCACAAATCCGTTTGATGACAACAAATCCGTATCTTTCACAAACTCTTTGAACAAGGAAGTAAGTGTTAAAAATCATATTCACATGAAGAATACTTATTACTTTTGAGATATGATATTTGTTAGCCTCAAATGACATCTGTTGGCTTGGGAGATGCTGTTGCTGGATATCAGGCACTGGATTGGAGTGAGGAGTTCAACTGAGAATTTAAAAATTAATTGTGTCTTTGTTGTTTCAGATAATTCTTCTTGACTACAACACTATCTGTGAGGTGTGCATGTCAACGTACAGGGATTTAAACATAAGGAGATATGTCATCTCTGCAAAAAAGGAGAAAGGAAAAATGGTTCATTAGTTGATGATGCCGCCCCTCATCTTCTGAAGTATGTTAGTATAAAGAGACATGTGGACCAGTAAATGCTATTTTCTAATTGCCGCGGTAATTACTCAGATAGACGGAAATAAACATTGAGAATTAATTACTTGTTATCTATCTCTTAATGACTCTCTCGTCTAATAACCCGTGGACATATGCGTTTGTGTGTGGGTTTCTTTTATGTGTGTTTTATGGGTGGGGGCGGTGCTTACAACAATGTATAATGCATGAATCACAGACCATTCACGTCATTGAACATATAAACATGTTAGGAGATCAAATTATGACTGTGGTCATAAACGTTCCCCACTGAGATCGAGGTAAATATATACACATGAAAGTATTGTAACACGAAGACTCTTATCTGTGTTCTGCAACCGTCATAACACGTCCAGGTTTTCTAAATTTATTCAGTGCTCCTCTGACTAATGCTTTAACAAAACGAAATGTATAGAACTGATTCACAGACAACTTCAGCACTTTCTTTTCTAAAGGATACGCCTTGCAGAAATCATACGTGTTCATTGTGCATAAAGAAATAATGACTTTGGAGGCTAGGTCTGTTAATGTCATCATACTGCTTATACTTCCATGTCCTTATCACATAGTCATACCATCATCTTAATTCGGGAGCACTGTAATGTAACGGTAAGTTGACCTGTTTGAGGAAATCATGTCACTTCTCTCTATATAGATATAAGGCACTGAGAACAAGAGGAAGAAGCATAGAGTAAATCGTCATCGTCATTTTGTGTTAAAAGTATGGTTATCAGTTCTGATCTTGATTTGGATTTGACCTGTTTATATGAATGAGATTTAGTCTCTTAGTATGTGATGGCGCTGTCAGAAATGCCTTGTATTTAGAGTTGCATGTTAGGCAAGGTACATCTTATACTTTGATATCAGAAAAATATCAGACAACTAAAATGTATTGGTCGATTTTTCCAACTTGCAGCAGAACCCATGTGTTCCTAACCTGATAATTGTCTGTTGGTAATTTGATAATTCATCACCACTCATCAATATTTTGACAAGTCATGCCTGTTACGATGAAAGATAAATAATCTGAATTTTAAAATGAAATAGAGCTGCGCGGCAACTTGACCTTGTCATTGTCAAAAATGAAATGATGACTGTTCAGAAACAGTCTTCTTTCAGACCCTTGTTGTGAGTAAAGCCCCTGATAGAATACATTCGAATCACGCTAGAGTCAATATTTCATAAAATTTATTCCTCGGAACACGGTAAATTTTAATCACACAATGTATTGTTTAAACACAAATAAAAATCCTCATACAGACGCAAAGAAGCAAACATCTCATCTTGAGCAAGAGTCGAAGTTTCCTCGATGTTGGCGGAACTTGCCGTCATGCAGAAGTCTGCTTTGGATTTCCAACTAACATGCCTCTTTAAACCGGGCGTCGATAAGTTTGTAAGAATTCGTTCTCCATTCCTCGAGGTGACTCTCATGTTCCCTCCTACAGCAAGACAAACACCCTTTTTTCTGCATCTTCCCTATATCTATATTATCTTAAACATACATTATCTTATGTCAATGTACACATGATCTATTGTGACAAATGATTGAATTGTGACAGTACCACCCTCCACATGGCTGTTCCTCCTGATTATCTGTTGAAAACAGTCCAGTTGGTGACAGTTAAGGTGCTGGCTTCTGATCCACTACAGTGGAAGTAGTCACACAGGGTTCTCATCACTGGAGTAGTTGCCTTCTGCTATAGACCAGCGGACACGATACGACTTGGTGACAGATAGGCTTGAACCATCACTTTCTTAATTATTTTTTTTCGATTTAACGATATGCTTTTGAATAAAATGTTATGCAAACCTGAAGCCCCAACTCCTGACATTTCTTCCTTACAGCTTGATTGAAGTGAAACACTCAGTCGCATTTTTTTCACATTCACACTGATTCGGCAAAACTCGTTCAGTGGTAACCAAGACTCGAAATCCAGTATCAATGCTTTCACTGCAGGTGGGTAAGACAGGCTCCGGAACCTTCCTTCCTTCTATTTTGCTTAATCGAGATATCCAACAGTTGACTCATTGTGGGGTAATGTTTGCAAGCTTCAGAGACCCTGCCGATGTTTACTTGTTCCAAGGGGTCACCCAAGCTGGACAGGTCGACGGATAGAAGTATGACCAAAAAGATTTAGTCGTTCTAAAACCTGCTGTTTTCCCCTCAATATGCCTTTCTTCCGTCTTTTCAATTTTCTCCCTGATCTGTCTCTTTTAAATGATATTCATCAACGTGTTTAATAACTGAAACATTTGTGAAAACTCGTTAAATTTTTACTCACTCTTCGTGACATAATTACAATGAAATGTGGCACCATCTTCAAGAAATGGCCAAATGTCAAGAAGGCAATTAATGACATGAGTTGATAACAAGAATCCTCCACTATTTTCAATGCCCAATCTATGTGCCATTGCTTATGGGTTGCAACGCGTGCAGGCCTCCTGAAATTTATGAGAAAATAAAAAAATATTTGTTATGTATATAATATACATTTTATGTGACATACCTTTACATGAACTTACATTCAGCAATATTTAGTAATCGCTTGATTGAAGGTGACGTTAAAACCCAGCTCATTCAACATTGATCGAGTTGAAGATATCCTACTCCCCTCGTTTACTTATTGATTTCATTTAAATGTAACAATTAGACGCCCGAAGGAATCCTCTTTGTTGCTTCCATATCAATTATTGTTACTGATTCATGCACATAGATTGTTGCTTGGACCCTCTTCCATCTGAGGTGACAGACTGATTAAGCATATTCATGACAGCACACGTCAAGATTTACATGCGGGCAATATCATTACATTGTCTTTGATTTATGTAGACAGTCTTTGCAAAGCTAAAAGACATCATTTTCCGAATTTCATCAGCTTAAAATAGTTTTCAGTATCGACATTTGATGGTTACTAGAATTAAAGTCTTACTGGTTTGTCAGTGATTAAGCGTGCATCAAATCCAATAAATTTCTGGGGGCGGGATAGCGCAGTGGTTAGGTTCGGTTTCGGATCAGAAGGTCCGTGGTTCGAATTCCGCCAGGGGCTCGGCAACTTTGTTTGCAGTAGAGAACTGTTCTACACGCAGTAATGTTTGCGTGCAATGCTACACTGAAATTCAGCGCAGTACCACCCATGGTTCGCTAGTTCCAGCCGATGCTCGCTGGTTTCACCGCAATGCATAGCCACAATGGTGTTGCAGGTTTTCTCCCTGTAATAATATTAGCAGCCGCGATATAAATGAAATAATCTTGAAAGCGGCGTTAAACACCAACTCACCTCACCTCACCAATGAAATTTCTTAATTAGAGCTGATTATAAACTTGATAAGTTCGATCCAACTCTTCATGAAAGGGAGCACTAGTAACTGAAACACGTGCAATGTTGGTTAAACTTATCGTTAGTACGTACTTGAATTATTTCCATCTTATATTTGTTTGATTTATCTGTTTTCTTAAACTAAACTTTTTATGATGTTTTCAAATTGCTATAACATAAATATTGACTTATGTGCGTACAAAACAGTAACCCTTATTTTCTACTATCATTGTGTCAGTTCTCTGCTCGGTCTCTCGGTTCTCTCTTGAGTTAAGACAAGTAGTCACTCTGTGTATCTTAATTGTAGGCGAGTGTAAGCATATACATGAATTACCTAACAGACATAGGCAACATTAAATTGAAGTTGCACCAAACTTAAAGAAACACTGAATCATTGATCATTGATCATCTACTGTTGTTTACTCTACTCAAAAAAGTAAATTACATGACAATAAGACATTAAATAAATCTGTAAGATCTTCATTTGGAAGAACTATGTTTCCGATTTTACCACACACTCGACATACCAAGCATTAAAGTCCTAAACGATCCACCATGAAATCGGATCGATATTTATGACAAATCCTTAAAACGAACGATCTCAGAATGTTTGACCATTTCATTAAAACCTCCAGTGATCTCCACTCATATCTGGTCAAGGGAAAAGACCATCCGGGTATCAAAGAAAATGGCCTCTTAAGCTTCAGGTGACATATTGAAGGAGATCAGCGAAATAGTTTTATACCTTTTGCGCATTAGTTTTTTTAAAATTCAAAGATCAACAAAAAGGATTTAACTCATTGATACACAAAGAAAGAATTGCATTATATATAAGTATAACATCACACCTTCTGCATCAAGCAACTAATCACCCTGCTCAGAGTTCCTTATTTAGAGTTTGAAATTAGCAATTGATCCCGGTTTCCCTATTCAAATTGTTAAGTGGGAAAATATTCGCCATACCACGTTTCTTATTCAAATGTCATTATTTTGTTGTTACATTTCGACATCTTTAAATCAGCTGTAAACGACTTATGAATTACCAGCTGGATATTCTATCACAGTGACAGGCGGTTTGCGTTCGGTGTTGATGGTAATCTAGGGTAACCGGTGTTAAGGTTGAAAACACAGAAAATCTGTTTCATATAGTTTGTCATTTCGGACTTTAGTGATGATAGAACAATGAACAGGAAAATTTCATAAACATGGACCACATCTCTAGTTAGCAATCCTTTAGAATATATTGAAGTTATATTGATGATTGATTTTTGGCAAATGCCCTGACAGCTACAAAAGACTTAGTTTCCTTTCATGTGAATGAGATTAAAAGAAAATATATGGAGCAATATCAAATATTGGCCGTGTGGTCCTATTCGTGGAGTTGTAATTTTAGAAATAGATAAACATACTTCCATGCTTTTGTGTAAGGAAAACAAACCATTATGACAGCAGAATTGAAAACCAACTTTATATGATGTTTTATGCATTTTACAAAATGTTTTTACTTCATGGCTATTTCTATGTAACATAAGGATTATATTTATGGGGATGCTAATATCAATAGCAAATATAGGTTCATAATTCAAGCAATATTTACTATGCAGACTGTCAACTATAGTTTATTGCTATTGTATTATTGATTCAGGATTGGCAATAAATTTGGGTTAGTAAGTCCTTGGATATCGAACATTTGAACTATTCAACCCACTGATGATATTCAACCTCCAGATAATGTTCAGGTGTCATCCCCTGTTTGCGCGTCCAATGCAATGGTAATTATATAATTACAATGACATCAAAACTCTCTTATGTTGCTTTCCTCCATTAGCGACTGTTTCTCACAGTATCCTATTACCCGAGAATAGCGGAACCGCCCACACATATTAGAAATAATGTTCATTAAAAATAGTTTTTCTTATGTCATAACACAATGTGTTCTCACTTTTGAAAAAGGTTGCATTGTTTGGTGTGCCTGAAGCTGTAAAGGTTTAATAAATTCAATTTGATTAGTGCAGTTCAAAGCACTGGTGGAGCTGCCAAGCATTTTGTACTACTTTGTCGAAATTAGTTAGAAAGTGACAAAAGCAGAACCATTGCTTCTTAATGCTGGACAACGATTCTTCCAATGTAAGCCTTTAAGTAAGAACTTGCATTGCAAAACATTTTTTTGACGGAACTACCTTTTGTCATTTTTATAGGGTTAGAACAATACTAGTATTAAAGGCACTAGTGCACGCTTTTTCGGTTTTAATTTGCTATTTTAAGGTTTCCGAGGACTTATGCATTCACTTAAACTTTCTATCGATGCAATGAAATACTAAACATTCTTTACAATGTACCTGCAATCAGCAATGAAAACGTTAAGACAGCCGCTGTCGACTTGGACATATAAAAATCTATGGTTGGCTGTGCACAAAAGGGATAAATTATTGACACTTGGAAACGGCTGAACTAGTACTGTGTGCAGCTGTTGGATTTACCTAAACTCTGAACTGAGAACAAATCATGAAATATGTTTTATGAAAGCAATATCGTAAATTAACCGATTTAATAACACATTATTTGCATTGTTATTAGATTGACCATAACGGCTGCCGTTTCCGCTTTTTTGGTTATGAGCAAAATCTTAATATTTCCGATATCGTAGTTCATGCGGATTTAATGTAACGTAACCTTAAATACTTCCGGCCTTTAAAAATCCACTTTACTACCTGAATACGTAAATATTTGTTAAATAACTTACGAGGTAGATTACTTGAGAGAGGATAGTGAATAATATCGAGAGATATGCAGTATCTGTGCATTTTTCAATGTTTAGCTTTAAACGCACTAGTGCACGCGTGGCGTGCACTAGTGCGTTTAAAACTAAACATTAAAAAATACTGAAATGAACTTCAATTAGCAAAAAGCAAAGGATTCCATTTGTTTATAGTTACATGAGATATAATGTCTCACGTATACAAAGTTACTCTTTGGTAAGAAATAAGAAGAAAAGCAGGACACATATATTTGTTTGAGGCCTAAAGATGTGTTCGATATAGAGAGCAAAATATCTTCTCTTGGCAATGGCGGTTTTCTAGGTGCTTGTAAAATAAATCCACGTGGAAGGGTTGCAATTAGCAAATTGTCACCATTCGAAAAAAGGAGATCACTTGAATATGTGTTAAATACTTCAGTCACTACCAAACGCCTTTTTTAAAGAAGTTATTAACAGTCACTGGATGTAGTCCTTTTGTTAATAATGTTTGAAAGTATGATGACAGATTATTCTCTGACGGTTTCTTTTACAGTTTACCACATAATAATATGAAAATATTTGGCTTTTTAAAAATACAGTACAACTTTCTCATGGTTAATTTCTTTAAATGTCCATTGCAAAATTGGTTCGCTATTTCTGTTTTACCCGAATATAGGTTTTTAAACAAATCAGTTAAGTTTTTAATGTTGAGCTATATAACGTTTATGTGTAAGAGCCATATAGTGTTTATGTGAAAGAGCCATATAGGGTTTAAGTGCAAGAGCTATATAACGTTTATGTGTAAGAGCCATATAGTGTTTATGTATAAGAGCCATATAGTGTTTATGTATAAGAGCCATGTAGGGTTTATGTGTAAGAGCCATGTAGTGTTTATGTGTAAGAGCCATGTAGGGTTTATGTGTAAGAGCCATATAGTGTTTATGTGTAAGAGCCATATAGGGTTTAAGTGCAAGAGCTATATAACGTTTATGTGTAAGAGCCATATAGGGTTTAAGTGCAAGAGCTATATAACGTTTATGTGTAAGAGCCATATAGTGTTTATGTATAAGAGCCATATAGTGTTTATGTATAAGAGCCATGTAGGGTTTATGTGTAAGAGCCATGTAGGGTTTATGTGTAAGAGCCATGTAGTGTTTATGTGTAAGAGCCATGTAGTGTTTATGTGTAAGAGCCATGTAGTGTTTATGTGTAAGAGCCATGTAGTGTTTATGTGTAAGAGCCATGTAGTGTTTATGTGTAAGAGCCATGTAGGGTTTATGTGTAAGAGCCATATAGTGTTTATGTGTAAGAGCCATGTGGGGTTTAAGTGCAAGAGCTATATAGGGTTTATGTGTAAGAGCCTAATAGCGTTAATGTGTAAGAGCTATATAGGGTCTAAGTGTAAGAGCTTTATGGGTATATAGATTTTTCTATTTCCTCCAAAAATGAAGAATATAGACATGTAGGTATCACAAAACATTTACAGACAAGTGGAAATATATTTGTATATAGACATTAATGGAAAAGGAATTTGCATTTACAGACGACATAGGCAACAATAAGCATTATTTGACACCAGGTGTCAAATTGAAGTTCCTCAGTACATTCACCACGTCCACCAAGTAAAAGTATGATAATGGATTCCTCATCTTTTGACCACAGATTAGCAGATAAGTATTTAACATCCATTAAGTCAAATAGTTTGTTAAACAGTTCGTCTCTTTCTGACATGTTTCTAGGACATGAATTAAAAACGTGGTTTACGAGATAATATAAACAGTTGTCTCACATGCACATTCTCTAGATTCGAGAGGTCTACATGCAATGTGGACAATTTTGGATATATCTTTATATTTCATAGGAAATCTCCTGCATAACAGCCAATTACACTGAACATTAATGAATCTTTAATTTTGCATAATTAAAACAAAATGAGAAAGATCCGTTCCTTTAAAAAGGATATATACAACCTAAAGTGACACAGAGTTTATTTCATAAACGTGTTTATTGTTTCCATACTGAACTTATCAGCAAGATTTCTCGTGAAAATAACACCATTTATAAAGTTTGACATTTTTGACTCCAACAACATCATCTGTGACCCTTAAGACAAAGATAATATTTTATTCATTCGGAGGAGTCTGAAAACGAGGATGATGATGATGACTTATCCCACTGGTCCTCATAACTCGTAACTGATATCTTGTAATCATAAGATACAACTTTCTATTAAAACCTCTGAGTAGAGATTAAGAAAGATATAATGAGCAGTGTTTTTACTTTAGCTTCAGAAATGAAGCTTTTCCCGCAGAGAGTCCTATTTCTACTTGTTTTCCAGGAGAGTGAAACGTTTTTCCTGAAATATGAAATTATGAAAAGGCACCACGGGAGTAGTTGGACAACATATATGCAAATTTGCACAAGTCAAAACTAAACACATTTACATGGAAATAAATTCATTTCATAGAATTATGAAAAAAATACCTATGAAATGTTTCAGAAAGATAATAAGAGAGAATTTTTAGTTCTGCTTTGGAAACAAAGCTATCACTGTTTAAAGTCCTTATTCAACAGAATTCTTCAGAATTTTGAAAATAACAAAAGGTATCGCTACAGTAAATGGCTAGTTTACATTATAAGTTTCAGAAAGATCTGATTTTGGAGTTTCGGAACGAATCTATCCCTGTATACATGTCCATTGAAACGAAAACAAGTTTTTCAAGAATTTCGAGAATACCTCAAGGCACCAACTCAGACAGGACAGATGGGCTTATGACATGGCCCGTCGCCGTAAACTTTTAACATTTTTTAATTCTCCTCAGAAACCGCTGCAACCGTAAAGCAAAAATGTTGTGGTGATGTACCTTCAACCTAGGTGATCGTTGAAGCTCGTTAAACTCGGCAGTTTACTATCAGTGGACTCAGGATGAGGCATATGGAAACTTGATATCATTACTTCTATATCATTACTTCTATATCATTATTTCTTTGCGTATTCGCACGGGTTGGCTTGGTAGGTTGTAGAGATGGGTGGACAGCGGGAGTAAGAAGTTGAAAGTAAGATGTTGGTGAGAAATGATATTTAATATGCTTACAGAGAGTATTTCCACTTGATTGAATGAGTGAGGAGACGTTTAACTGTCTTCAACAACATTTCAGTTATTATTAAACACGTGGAAGACAATCATAAAAACGAGAGAGGACAGATCAGGGAGAAATGAATCGAAAGGATGAGAGAAAAGACGGAAAGAAAGGAGAAGTGAGTGATCGACAACATGGTTTAGAACGATTACACTTGGCTTCTACACGTCGACCTGTCTAGCTTGGGTGCCTCTTTCAGAAGCATGTAAGCTCCAGCTGGCATAGCTTCGGGGTTTTGGAAGCACGCATACCACCACACCACGATAAGGTATTGAGTGGTTTTCTATTAGATTTGAGAGAGCAAAAATATAAGAGTATGGAATGAATTTTGATATATGAAAACCCTAACTGATTTTTAAAAGAAAAATTTAAGGAAATTTCTATTTTGTATCATGATTTAAGGAATATGGTTTTATTGATTTTTTCTTCAAATTTTATGATAAAACACCTTGTCTAATGCACAGACACTTGACCGTTTTGGTGATGTATTTCATCTGGAGAATTATCGTGGTGTGGTGGTTTGCGTTATTCAGAGACCCCGAGACCTATGCCAGCTGGAGTTAATAAGCTGAGGTGGATTAGGGAACAAAAGGCTGATATTTGAAACAAAGTTACAGTTCTGATTATCTATATGACATGTATTTCCATTATTTTAATATATTTTCTGACAAAGCAAACTAATATTCTCTGGTATTTCTCGGGGAACATTACTCACCAAATACTGTTTCCGAATGTGCACCCTGGTTGTATACCCAATCAGAGTGTATACATATCTTCAACAATATCTAAAGTCTTTTGTGTATTTTACCCCTCATGTTGAATACCCCCTCAAGCTTGTGTTGCAATTCCTTCTTCACCCTTTTCATTAAAAGATCTCTCTGATTTCGTTTACTTTTCTTTATTCGCTATTGTCATTAGGTATGCATCTTCCCATTTTGTTATTCCCCACTTTCTACTTTTTTTTAGTTCAGAATTTAGGATAACCCAGAAAGTTTATCCTTTAAAAAAAATCAAAAGTCGACATCCCCCTAATTTCAAAGGATTTTAACTTTGTACGTCTTCGAGACCTTTCCACCTAATGAAGATTGGGCTTCTACTCCGCAACGTCCTGTATTTTTACAATGAAGAAATTGTGCCAAATCCTTATTTTTGTAACTTTCCACGGGCGTCCGGCCCACTGGCATTTTCTCACTGGCATCCCCCTCTGATTTCCCTGAACATTTTGGGCTGATTCAAAATATTATTCACAGCATGTAAAGTACACACTGTAAGACCGTTTGAACAATGGTAGAAAAGTTCAACTGCTCCATCTCATATCCGGACATAATTTTAAGTTTCAGACTGAGAATGCATTAAATTGTTCTTATAGTAAATAATTACTCGGATTGGAAGGTATAAATCCTACTTAATGTATAGCAGTCTTCCTCGTAATCCCTGTACATTGTAAATGCTGCGCTTGTTGCATTCTGCTGATTTAGATAATCTGTGAAAGTAGATATCTGTGTGTGCTTACGTGTATGTCAACAGGTATGTACAATGCATTAATCACTTAGACAATTTACATTAAATCCATAGAAATTGTTCTCTATTTACGTTAATGAAGGTTTCTACATTGTAATAAGTCAATCATACTAATGGCTGAAACCTTTCCTCACTCAGATGTACTAACGTAGACATTTTTCCTTTGGTTCAATTTGAGCATAGCGTGGCTATTTAATTTATTCATAATATTTAATATTTAAACTGGAGGGTATATAGATTTGCTTCAAAACTTTATAACGTAAAATCCATCATAAGGTATTATATATGTGGAGGTATAAACTGAATAATCGCTGTGCAAACTGTGTAAATCCGTGTAGCATAGAGGTTTTTAAGAACTTAAAGAGCTACTCCGTGAGTTGTTGGAGTCATATATTTCAAACTTAATTAATGGTGACATTTGATCGCGAAGTATCGACTGTTACCAAAAAGACAAATTTTAAAGCTCATTATTTTTTAAAAAGTGACAATATGAAGTTAGAACGTCGCAAATATGATCGAAAACCGGACAGTTGTGCGCGTCAAATAGTCAAACGTAATTTTGGAGATTTATCTTAAACAGCCAGGAGGGCAGTTAGGAATTGAAGTGCTTGTTAGGTTATATCACTAGTATCCATGTATATTGGACGTGATATCTACACCTCTGTACATTTATAAGGCTGTTTATAGATTTTCATGGAAAACCAGTATTTGCCATATATATGTCATTTTGACATGGAAGTTAGGATGTTTTGAAAATCACGGAGTGGCTCTTTAAGAACTTCATAAATTTAGAAATCAATTTATGAAAATAGATATACATATACTTGATGTTTCAAGGTTTTATTGATTAAAATAAACAAATTTCCAACAATATTTGAGCTGTACTATTTACATGAATGAATTCAATACTTAACTACGTGAAGGACAAAAAATATTAAACACGTCGTAAGATTATCGGCACCCCCTACACCTGTTCATCGGCCAATACAACTCTACAATCATGACCCTATCTGACGTCACTTTGACGTGCCTCGACATTCCTAATTGCCCAAGTTGAAGGAAGCAGCCGAACTAACCATCGTAGATGCCATGCTGGTCGTGGGAGAAGCTAAACGGAACGGAATCTGAAAGTTCTTGGGAAAGCTTGACTCTTGTTGAGGAAACAAGCTCAAACTGTTGATGAACTGTCAATGCGAGTTTATTGTCGATATTTTCCTTCTGGGTTGTTGAACACGACCTGTTGTAGCTTGTGACGGAGCTCTCATTCTGTGCCCACTCATGAACATGATATGACGTAATTCAAATCTTGCATTGTTCATGGCTTAGGTAATGGTAGCCCGAAGACAGTGAGCAGTGTAAACCTTGGAACGTCCTCCTTTGAGTGATACGGTGAAATGTCTCCCATGAAGCGAGTGAACTGAGATAGTTTGCAAGCGTTACTGTCTTACCAAGTATTACGTGTGTCAGGAGCCCCCATCTCATCTTTTTCGCAATCGTTGAAAAGAGATTCGACTGGATAGCCGACAGCTCATACATGACTTTTTCAGCTTTGCCCTCATCACTTGAAGTCCACCCTGTTGGTTTTTCTGTTTTCGGATCACCAAATTATACCACCCACGTACCAATGGATTACTTGATTCAGGATGGCGTTTATTTTCAAAAAATCATCTGTTGGGAACACCTAGTTTTGTATAGCAGGACAAGATAATCTATGTTCGGCAGTTAACTTACTGTAAGTTTGTCTTTAAGTAGATCATTCGCTGGACGGAAGGTTTGAGTTATTCAATAGTTCTGTCATGGTTGGCGTGGCTAAAAATGATGGCATTGATGTGGCGTCATGAAATTAAGTTTATACAGGTATGAACTGAAATTCTTTAACTATGTTCAGCGAATCATGGACACGCGAAGCAATTGCTAATTATTTATCATGTTTTGCATGTATAACCAATACCATTACAGAATTGAACGAAAAGATATAGGGAAATTAAAGTGTCATCATATATACATGTAAAAATAAATGATGATAATATGAAGCAGAACAGTCATTAACTGTACACAAAGGGCTCTCAGGCTATCAGGCTAGGAGTAAAGGGGGACAGTAATCTGCTTACGTTCTTCAGACTGAACTTATAACACTGCAAGAACAGCTCATCTAAGATCAAATGCTTCCGCTCAAATACCGTGATGGAAACGTTCTACTTGAAATATTTAGTTCGATCAACTCTGTGTATTTTATAATGATAATTCTGTAAACTTGAAATATATCTGTTTTGACCAAGAAGCAGGATAGTAAGCATCAAACGTCTCATGCAACAATAGATATCAAATCCTGGCAATGAAGTTGATGATTGTTTATTTGAAGCTGATTTTCAAAACATCCCCTGCCATGTCTTGTCACAGAGCTACGGGTCAGTAAAGCTTCATTTCCTTAAGAAAAAGGTTTGAGATTCCCCTCTGATTTGAACACCTTCATAGTTTACTCAGTATGAAAATCGGATACGCTATTACATAACCCCTCGCCTCCGTGACAGATTGCTACACTTTCATTACTTGCAATCGATTGAAGATCATGCATGGATGTTTGCCCTATGGATCACCAATAATGGAACATTTAAGTTTTCACTGTCATTTCTGAAAGACGATTTTGAAATTGAAAGTATCCATCTTGGCACAAATGGCTGCCAGACGTTGGAGGTGTTGTCGACTATGATTGGTCACTGTCAACAAAGTTCAGGTATTCTAAGAAAGAAATTACGGAAATGTTGACTCACATGTTAATTGCTTAGAACTCATCAAAGGAGAGCGTGCGATCCCTTGTAATAATGTAAAATCAATTTTATATTAATCTGTTTACGAAATACTGCAAGTTTTGCATGGACCACTATGTCCTTTATGAAAATAAATATGATTTTAGTGAATATATTACATGATTGAAACATGCCAGTACTTTTTGCAATGAGGTCAGAAAGGTCCAAAACTGGAACGAATTGAAGTGAACACTGAGGTCTAAAACCAAACGAGTTTTTTTAATTTACAAATTATTTTTCATATAATGGTAGAGATAAATAACAATTTAGTTTTCAATAGCTTGGTTTGCTGAAACTGATTGTCTACATATATCAATTTGATAAACATTCTTTCATAATATATGAATCGAAAAACTGAATGGCAATGTGCTTTGCTGAGAGTGACCAATCGACAACATCTCCAACGTTTTGCAGTCATTTTTGTGCGATGGATACTTTTAACGAGATGGTTACTTTTAACATTAAAATCTTTTTTCGGTTGATTTGAAAAAAATGATAGTTAAGACTTGGTATGGCGCATTAGTGGTCTCGGATAGATCTTCATGCATGTGTTGATACTATTTTTCATCGTTTGCAAGTCATTAAAGCAGAGCGATATATAGGGGTTATAAAGAAGCGTTGACCCTTCAATACTGTGACTGAATTGTTAAGGCGTTCCAATCGGGGTGGGGGTGGGAAGACCTGTGCATCTTGCCCCTTCTACAGGTTGATGATGAGCAGAGTGGCTGGTGCAGTAGTAAGAGCTTATAGGAAGCCGGAGATACATTAATTATGTACAAAACATTAGAACATTCAGCCTTGCTCTATCAATAATTAAATCCATCAGCAAATGGAAACACACGTTGAAACAAACTCAGATTCTCTCGAATGAAAGTTATTAGTCATAACTGTCACTTATGGGGTTGTTTTGTGGAGACACAGACATGTCAAACACTTCAGTCAAACCCAGTTAGGAACATCTCAGGTATAGGAGTCTTATGAAACACTAGACAACCAGACTTGACATTTAACAGCAAATATGATTGAGATACATTTGATTGGGCATACGTCCAATGTAGTCAATACATCAATTATGATCTAAAAAAGGAAAGATGATAGCAGAGTGAGTGGTTTTGTATCTTAAAAGTCAACATAATCTGACACAATTGTAATAGCCGATATTTTCTAGTCGTCATGTCGTCAATTTTAGATGCGCCACGGAAACAGATCCTTTTAATGTAGTGAAATGTTGATATTAAAACTAATCATCAATTTTTTTCCTTTACATGGACAATAATTTCACCAACGTATTGTTGTTAACGCAACGAAGAAGCACAACAGTAGTTTTAACAAAGTGGCTTTCCTTTCAAAACATTAAAAAATACCATATGTGCTTTAATGTCTCAAACAGTTAGAATATTTTGTCTTCTTATATCAAATTTATCAACACTAGTTCAAAATACTTACAAATATGGGAGGCTTACCGTCGACATTTCTACTTTTATCAACGAGGGCGAGATTCTATCTATCATTCAGAATCCTTTTTCAACTGTTTCCATGCAAAATGTTCATCTCTTAAGGCTTCTCTACCCTTGGACTCTAAATGCGTTGATTTCACAGCATGGTGTCTATGATGTCAAAACAGTGTGATGTCATAAATTGATGATGTAAAACAATTGGGATTTCATGTTCTGTTCATGTTCATGTCGACGTCATGTCACGATCTATTGTCAAAATGATATCTCCTTACAGATAGCGATAGGATATCTCCAATAGATAAGATGTCCTGGTGAACACAAATTTGATGATAATGCGTGCTTTCGATCCAATGGCAGCAATTCACAACTAGAATAGCAAAAAGAACCAAAAGACCAGCAAAACAACATCGGAAGCGGTGTTGTACATGTGTTTTCCGATGTTGGAGAAGCTCTGGTGATATCAGGAGAACATAGAGATGACCGACAACAGCTTTCTGACTCTCTCCTGGATCAGGACTCTGACTTGGAGAAGACGTCTCTTTCAGGATGTGATTCAGACTTATGAATTTAATGAAATGTTTAGTTATTAATAACAATTATTTTTCTGATAATGGAGACAATTGTTACATATCCGAAAACATAATAAAACATCCCTAACTTATTTTGTCCAGTACATTCTTTAGAAACAAAAATTAGATTAATCAATAAGAAACAATACATAATATACTAATTTCTCTGAATATGTTGTCTATAAGATATTGCCCTCAGAACTATATTCTATCAATTATGAAAACTAAAGGTGTCGTTGAAGGATACATTAGATTTGAAGGAACAGGGATTCAAGTTGAAAGGAAGAATTCTGCAGGTTTTTAGTGTCCGTGTTTTTGGATCTAGAAAATTTTACTGTTGAGCCGATACAAGATCTTTGAGCCAGCAATTAGCTGCTAAATTCACATTCTACTATAAGACAATATTGTGGATGACAACTTATTCATATGCTATGGGGACGGAAAAAATCCAAAACAACTTCCTTATTTATGGCACCTAACGTTTCTGAGCTATTGCTTGCCCCTCCTACAGATGCATACTGAGTATTGTGACTGGCAATGATATATACGTGTATAGGAACCGGGACTTGAAACAAATAATACATGAATACAAACAATAGGTGAGATGAATAGATACCTATACAATAAATGCTTGTTTTTTTAAAACAAATACTCATACAACAATGATTACATAGCAGATTTGTAGAGCAGATTGTTTCTTTGATTCCAGAGTCTATTCTTCTTCGATTCCAGAGTCTATTCTTCTTTGATTCCAGAGTCTATTCTTCTTTGATTCCAGAGTCTATTCTTCTTTGATTCCAGAGTCTATTCTTCTTTGATTCCAGAGTCTATTCTTCTTCGATGAAGGAGAATGTGAAGGTTGCAAGCAACATGCTTTCCGGCTGAATAACTGCACGTATTGAAACAAGCATATACTATTGTATCAATATAACCTCACTCAAGGAATGAAGAGTCTTTCTTTCGTTATTGCAGAGTCAGTAATCCTGCAACTTCATCATGAAAATCAGTTACCATCCGGCTATTTCTTACATCAAATAGATACAAACAGTACTGATAAACATACCATATCATGACAGCGCTTCATTGGTCAGAATAAGTCAGCTCTTGTTATTCTATGAGACTAATAGTATTCACATCAAGTGTTAAGATAATATAGACATCAAGGGTTGTTCTTATTCAGTGCTTTATATGTATTTTATCATGAATTTCTCTCCCCCCCCCCCCCGATTATGACCTGTGTGACGATTGTATCTTTGCATCATTTTGCTAAAGAATTGAGTCAAGTAGTAAGGAGATATAACATTTGTAAGTCCTGCTGAAAGTCGAACTGATCAACCATAAAAAGATAGGGTATTGTTTCTTTAGAAATGCTCTTATCTGTCTTAATTGAGGATTATTTTTAGTATCTATGGTTTAACAAATTATCTTGGACAGAATTCACGCTCAGAACATCCTTATCAATTTCAATAAATCATATATTACAACAAATTGAGATTTTAAACATATATGTTCATCAGTGAAAAATTCGCCTTTTTGCCTGAAGTGTTTTGAGAAAAATTAAGTAACCACATGGACAATGTATTTACTTGTATATCAGTCACTATCTATACAACGAAGAAAATCTCTTGAAAACTGATAATGAATATCACGTGACTTCTTGTCCTTCCGTCTCGATTTATCTTCAGATTTTCTCGACTAATGAGGTTTATTCAAATAAAGAAACGCATTTTCCTTGAGTCACTCGAATTCAGAAGATTAGATTTAGAACTTCATAATCCATGGCAGGATGTGATATTTCCCAACATCAAGCGAGGAAGTTAATTTCATTTGATTTGAAGGAGAACAGAAAGAATTCAGCTTTAAAGGATTTTATCATTAAGGTAGCCAGGATTATATGGATAATTCATTGTACAAGATAAACTTCCTTGTCAAAGGAAAATGATTATCATAATACTCGTAATACTGATCGATAACCTTCTTTTTACTCTGCAATCGGTAGGGTTACAACCATTATTTACGACAGTTGGGCTTTCAGTTCAAGAATTTAGCATAATTTTAATCTCAGTTAGGTAGCTTCCACTCATGGAGTCAGCTTTGTCGAGATTAATTCATTTCGATCAAAGCATTTAAATCAAAATCAACGAGGAACTTCTCAACTTACACGAACCAGACTTGATATTTAACAACAAATCGCTTTTGATTAGGGATTCTTCCAATATATTTAATGCATCAATTATGATCTGAAAAGGGAGAGACGATAGCAGAGTGAGAGGTTTTGTAGTTTGAGAGTCATCATTATTAGCGTATTAGAGTCTATTTTAAGATATTCCATTTAGGATGAGCATCATAATCAGTTCTCATTATTTGGAAGTGAATGGTTGACAGAGGAAGGAATATATCTACTCATAGGCAATATAACTTATCAATATATTGTTTTTTTTCGCATTAAAGAAACACGACAGTAATTGAATAAATGAGTAGTGAATAAAGAAGATCTTAGTGGTTTTCTAGAAATTTGGTTTAGTTTTGATACATGACATGATACCATATGTGCTGAATTGAAATGAAGACAACTAAAACGGCTTGCATTTTCATCAAACGTTGACATTATGTAACAATTAAGAGTTCTCAATGATGCCCCATCAACAATTTGCGTCAGACATCCCATTTGGAAGGTGGGAGCTATATAAACTACAGTATCAAACACTATCGACCCATGCGTGCCTTAGATATATTTTCAATATAACCTTTCAGTAGATGATGCGAACGTTGAAATCACACAAGTGATAAATAAATCAACCAACACGTAAAACAAGAACTAAAAAATGCACTGTCTGACCCAATAGAGAAAATCTGCTTCAGTGTTTGTGATAACTCAAATCATCGCTACCAGGAAGAGGTGTTTCTTTACCATTTTTATGACATGTAAGGTGTTGAAACACTGCATATAGCGAAGTAGTGAGTGAGTGAGTTGGGGTTTAACGTGTTTTGAACAATATTTCAGTTATTTAACACGTGGATGACAGGCATCCAAAAGAGAGTGGACAGATAAGGGAGAAAGGGATCGACAGGATGAGGGAAAAGACGGAAAGAAAGGCATAGTAAGAGATAGACAACAGGTTTGAGAAGGACTCAAATTTGGTCTGGCTTCTACCCCGTCGACCTGTCCAGCGTGGGTGACCCTACCAGGAGCATGTAAGCTCCGGCTGGCATAGCTCTCGGGGTCTCTGAAGCACGCTAACCACCACACCACGATAAGGTATTAGTAGCAATGTTCTCCAAAATCAATGAGAATCACAAGTTAAAATCGTATGTATACCGTATACTGTTCAGTGTTAACCATATACATTATTTTGCTTATAAGTTTAATGAGTGATTGCTAAAATACTTAAGGCTTGTTCAGTCTTTTAAAATAAAATTTTACCATAAGTTCGATATTTCAACACTTAACAAGGTTTTAGAGATAAAAACATGGACATACATTCAATTGAATTGAGCAAAATTGGGACATACAAACATCAATTACGTTTGAAAAAAAATCTTCATTAAAGTACATCTCCTGAAGATGATTAAAAACAAAAAACTACAAAAACAGGATGAAATAGATGAAAATAGGCCTGTTGATATACAGAAACCTACATAAGTATGAGCAACAGGTTTCCTACGATAGATATGTTTATTCCAATCTTTTTAAGGAAACGTAGATGATGATGATCTTCTTCATCTTCTTACATAACCTAAGAACACATTATACAAACCATCTTAATTTGTTTAAGCTTCAAATAGTAAATTAAAAATAAGTGAACCGTGAAAACAAAGAACATCCTCTCGACATTTGTATTTAAATTTTTGTAAAGCTGTTGCATAAAGCATGTAAAATAATGTTTGCAATATTGTAAAAAGTTGTTGAATGAATGAATGAATGAATCTCTTTATTTCCTCCAGATGTAGTCCGAAGATCATCATTCATGTATATAAACACTTACATCAAGTAATTACAATTCAATCACAACAAGGAATATTTACAAAGAAGAGACAAAACTATCTAGAATGTACACTAGAGTTAGGAGAGCAGGATATACAGGTATTTACAGAAAAGTACAATCATACATCTCCATGACAGTTCATCTATTTGATCAGTTATTGGTAATTCACCTCCAGAAAAGAGAGACAGCATTTCATCTTCAGTTAATAGTTCAATTTGTACATATATTTCAACATCAAATAGGTCAAGAAGTTACATGTAGTCTTCACAGTGTAAGATAATGTGGCAGTCATAATCGTTACATTGTCTTTTACAGAGTTCACAATATTTCTCTTGAGTTTATTTGTACACAGAATGATAAAATATCCCTGTATTGTGGATAAAAATACACCAGATTATAAAGTCTGTGAATACCAAAAGCAGTGTGAGTGAGGCGTTTCCGCCCTTTTAACCTCAAGAAAGAATTTATTCTTGGCGTTGAATGCGACTAAACAAATAGCGAATTAAATGTTTCCCTTCAGAGCCATGTTCTTGCTATATTTGCTTAAATAACATTTCTAACTCCATGACTCATTTTAATTGGGTTTTGGCAGTCTCTTTGTTCTAAAAGCGGACGTTTTTATGACACAATTTGTTGAACTTGTTGTTCACTTTCACCTTAATTGGTCTGAATCAGAACTGTCAAAACTAATAATTTTGTTTCATTTTCAATGTAAAAGTTAAAACAGTAAAACATATTTTCCTAAATGATTTCAATCAATCAAATATATTTTTCAGTTAAAAAAGACAAGAAGAATGGGAGAACCTGATAATGAACTGGAAATCGGCATGTACAATTGACATAGTATTGTCAATAGGTCAGGCTGTATTATCATTCATCAATCTCTAAATAAAGTGATTTTAATTATCCCCCGCCCCAACGTAGTTGGCGGGGGATATTGAAATGGTCTCCGTCCGTCCGTTCGTCCGTTCGTCCGTCCGTCCCGATAATGTTTCCGGAGCACAACTCCAAAACGGTGAGACCTATCTCGACGAAACTTGGTATGTGCAACGGGCATCATGCGGAGATGTGCCCTTTGGGGTTTTCAACTTCTTTGCATTTTTTCCGTTCGTCCGTCCGTCCCGATAATGTTTCCGGAGCACAACTCCAAAACGGTGAGACCTAGCTCGATGAAACTTGGTATGTGCAACGGCATCATGCGGAGATGTGCCTTTTGGGGTTTTCAACTTCTTTGCATTTTTATTTTTACCCGTTTCCATGGAAACGTAACATAGGATTTCTTAAAGGTTGTTTGTAGAAAAACAACATGATCACTGTTCAATATTCCACAACTAGTATCCTTAACTACCCTTTCCCTTTGGCGGGGGATATAGCTGACTCTGTCTGCTTGTGTTTACTCAAATTAAAAGGGAAGAACTAAAAAACCCTTCTAATTATTACCCCACTTACGGTCGATACAAATACTTCAATTCCAATATCGCTGAAAATTGATATAAATGTACATAGTATAGTGTAATGCCTAGTGCATGTATCCTGAAATATCTTTTTATGTTTATGAGGATATGAAATCAAACTTCAACCCTGCTAAGCATCTGGAATGGTACTTTAATTAAAGCAATATGATTAGCAATACGTTGATGATATAAACTTTTAAGGGAAATGTGAAATGTTACCCAAAATAGACCAATATAGAAACAAAATACGTGTTTCTTTGAAGGAAAGTTTGTTCCACATTTATTCATTTCCATATTCAAATTGTATACCAAAACGTGCTTTATATGTTTTTATATATTATATGGTTATTGTTTTTTTATTGCGACAACTGAAACTTCACAAAATAGAGTATTGCCTTCATATTTTGATTCCAACTAAACATGATAGGTATATTTGTCAACAAAAAACAATATCAGAAATATATACCCTTGACAAATTTGCCGTCAGTAATTGAAGGAAATTTAAAACCGAAAATAAGCTGATTTACAAACCCAAACAGTAACAGATCAAGCTGGTTTACATTTGATGCCAGTTACAGCGGGATCGATTACTAATGCCTTTCAGCATGAAATTCGAGATAATGAAAACTCGTGCCTCACCTCGTAAAGATGTTTTGATCTGTTAAAATGGATAATTAAATATGTACTTATTAGGCACGCACAGTTTCCTTAACTACTGGACCTAACAGTGACTAACCTGACAATGACACGAAAGAGAGGATGCACCAATCTACTTTAAGGACCAGACAGATATTAATACTGCTATAAAGGTTACCTGTCTGACACTTAATTGCTGTCCTTGAAACGTCATTTAATCAGTTTTGCCCTGAGCAATGTTTGTAATGATTGGAATCCGACTGTCTATCAGATATACAGTATTGTGATACATTAGCGGGGAAATAAACTCAAAAACATGGGAGCACTAATTGAGACTTTAAGGGTTAAGTGTAAGTGCATATTGGCAAACTTAATACTGCTTATGAGTGAGTGAATTGGAATTAAACGCGTTAATCAATTTTGGTTATTTAACACGTGGGTGAAAATATAACGAAAGAGGGTGTAGGAAGAAAGGGTTCGAAAGAATGAAGGAACAGAAGGAAAGAAAGGCACAGTAACGCTCCAATCACACTTCATTGTCATTCTTTCCTAACAGAGGTAGGTCCGTCATAAATTCCTATGCACCCTCTTTCTAAATACGAAGGTGAATGATAATTTTGATTCGGCGTCGGTATTGCACAACTAACTTTGATTGCATCCAATCAGCGTTCTACATTTCTAGACCAAGAAACCTTCGTATTAAGACAGAGGATGTATAGGAATTATGACGGAGCTACCTCTGTTGGGAGATAATGCTTCATTGTATGCTCACATCCCATATCGCTCATAGTATGAGTATCCGGCCGTACGCGATGTACGCCACACACATGTAACTTGTTCCATGTAAGGTCATTTCTTAAACGTCGGCGTATTATTCGACTCTATCTATATGCATGATAGTCTTTAACATGCTCATAAGTATGCTTGGTATGCTTAGACGCAGCCAATACGCAATGCATCGTATCCACATCGGACAAGGGCAGCCCACCTGCGTTATATATTCATGATGGGCATGCACTAAATAATTCTTGATAAACGTAAACACAACATACCTAAATCAGTGATTGCAGGCATATAAGTTGCGCTCAACAATACAAATAGGTATATTTGTCAACAAAAAACAATCTGTCCTTACCTGTAACTTATAACAAGAATGTTGGTCGCGTACATTGCGGGGTACACTGCAGATTTATTATAGATATCATACCTTACTAGAGAACAGACAACCACAGTAGCACAGAAATCGAAGTTACGCGTACGGTATGGTCTTTCTCTCTCATTTAGCACTTTTATTCCGTAGCTTTTAATTGTCAAGAGTCAAAGCTATCAAGTTTTGAACAAATGGGCATCCATATCTCAGACTGAGTTTTCCCTTTGTTTGATTTTCAACCTCCAGCTATATTATTATCCAATACAAGCTTGGTTCACAATTTTTAACATTTCATGGCAAAAATAAAAATGAATGAATGAAACCCTGTTCACATTACAGAACAAAATTCTGTTTAAAAAAGCCAAGACGGAGTAATTTTCAACAATTAGTTAACTGATAATAGTTGAGAATTTGAAAACGGAAAACCATAACGAAACCGTTCAGACCATTGTGTCACATTTTAAAAGTTAAACAAAGTTAAGAAGAGATTAAATCCGCATTGAATATATATGGCAACGTATTAACGAAAAAAACCCAACTATAAAACTATTGCAGTGAATTCATTTTTGAAACATAATAGTGACTGATATTAAACGTAAGTAAGATACACTGATAAACAGTATTTCAGATCCGTGTTACTCACTCTCTGTATAGACTTGAGCCGTGGAGTGTTCAATAGCATACGTGCTGCTAACTAAAATTAATATTAGGGTTATACGTCTGTTAATGGGGTCTGTTATTGAGTATCTGACTTCTTGGAAACGATTCCAAAAATTGGAAGAATTGGATCAAAACAGAAGAAAGGTCATTGTTGATCTTATCCAATATCCTTTTTTCAAAATGCATAAGTAGATCCATCTCCTTCGTTTGAGAAGAGAGTGAAGAGGAACATGAAGGAATGCACTACATAGGCAAAGTTCAAACCATGGCTTTTAGACAAAGATGACAGAACTTAAGGCTCAATGATCAAGAGTTTTTGTAGCTAAAACCGCCTCAAAATATGATATATTGTAAGTGCGCTAAACATGGGCAACATTGGTAATTTAAAGGATGTTGGTTACGAATTTACAATGATCTATATGAAACTAATATATATTACATGAAGACATTGACGACATTTAGCTTTCCAATGATGTGGTGTGTTCCCTCTGTTCGGGTGTCCGGAACAATAGTAAACTGCATCTGCCTCTTTGTCCTATAGAATCCTATTAACCGAGAACAGCCGAAACTACTTACACATGTTAAAAATAATGTTCATTAGATATCGTGTTTCTTATTTCAAAGTAACACAAAGTGTTGTCACATATTTTTGTTCCAAAGTGTAACATTTAGATTTGCCTTAAGCTGTTAAGACTGCAACTTCTATTAATTGGAAGATACGATTACTGAAGCTCCATGCCATCTTGAATTTTGATGAAATGATATGGGGTGATGACGGAAACAGATTTATGCTGTCTTATTGTTGGACATGGCTTGATTACTTTACGTTTATATAATTCTATTGAAAACCCGGATAACTACCATTTGAGAATATACTCGTGAATTCGTACTGCTGTAATAGTTTGTGTGGTCTTAAAAACAATATAAGTTCAAAAGATAAAAATGTATTATAGAATACTGAAAAAAACTTCAAATCTTATATTACAAAGGGACGGCTATGTTTTATGTTTTTATGCTTAACATATACACAGTTACTTTGTTGTAAGAACGAGGAATTAAAGACCAGAGATTATTGAGAGCCACACACAAAATCAAACGGTTGGTATCATAGAGGGACATGCAAAATTCATTATATATCACAAACAATAACACTTCACCCTAAATATTCATTTAAGTTAGATTTATTTAACAACATATTCTCTCTTCTCGGAGCATTAGCGGTGATCTATATGTTTGAAACAACCCCTCCCACACCCTGCCTCAACCGACTCCGAGTTTTATGTTAGCCAAATAATTTTGTTTGGTCTGCCTTATATGATCATATAATCTGCTTTCCGATGTGTAATATGCATTCGGAAAGACTCTATTTGTCAACTTGGTAACAACATTGTTGTTTCCGACAGCTCCTTACAGATCGTCTGCAAAAGAAGAATATCTTTATTTTGTGAAACTTCAGTACATTAAAATTAACTTACGATTGATTTTCTGAATTCTTAAATGAATTATCTAAAATGTTTGACAGACCTTTGTTATGAAATATATGAACATTGCTGAACTGCTAAATGGGTCACACACTCGTTTGATTTGGATATGTAAATTGTGTCTACTTATGGAAGCTAATGGACACCGCCATAATGTCACCTACACATTTTACAACACCAGTTGTTTAATAACTTTCATTCATTTCCAATATCGGTACTGAATCTGTCAATCAATGATATTGTTACATCAAATTGATGATGTGAAGAGGTAATTAAGGCAGCCATTTAATGGCACAGATAGGCCATCTTCTTTGTGCCCCTGACACTTTTTACAGCCGGTTATTTTTTCAAACGTTAATAACACTTACAAATCCACAGAGAATATACATCATTTCCTTCCATATCATTTCCAGTAAGCTGTTATTGACACAGCAACATAGAAATAGGGTTATAGGGTTATGAAATGATGTAAGGAAAAATCCTGATGGCAAATTCTCCTAAATGAATTGGTCCATCTCGTTTTCGTCTTTAAAAACTTCATTCGGACAGTAATGTTAACTATACTAACTTTTATATTTGTTATTTACTGTTTCAATGATATTGTACATTCAGCTTTGTTATCCCATATATATATATATATATATATATATAGAAAATGTAAGAAGTATCAATCGTGGAGAAGCATATATGAAAATACACCACGTGGTGTGGTTATCAATGGTGGTATCTTGGTCGTTATCCTGGGTAACTCACCCATGGTTTGGTTATCAGATAACCACCATGGTTTGTTTATCAGTGAACATGGACGACAGCATATGAACAGTTGCCTCGGTCCGATACGGCAAGATCCTCGGCGTCGCCTCGGACCTTGCCGTATCGTCCCTCGGAAAAAACTTTCCCTTAACGTGATATCCAACACATCTCGAAAAGATAAAATCACACAGGTTTTCAGTTATTTATTTCAAATTTTCACCAAAACAAATGGATCTACATAAATTGTACGGTACAATTCACAAAATTGTAACTTCCGCCATCTCTCTTCTCGTGTGTTGACTGGTCAGACTGATCAGTGTCCACGGTTCTCACTTGTTCATCATAGCGTGGAGATTCACACTTGGGTTGTTTGGAGTTGAGAACATCTGACACAGCCCGCTTCATGTCTTCACTAGACCTTTTGTAGGATCGAACACCTGTAAAATATATACATATATAATAATAATGGCAACAGAAACATGGCTTAATTTTAGCAAATATTTACGTAAGACTTCTATCTAACTGAGAAACAATGCAAGTGTAAGTAAAACAAGATCAACCTCTTGTAGGACCTTTCTCGCACGGTTTAACTAGATATGAAAAGAATCTTTCGATTAGGTTAAGTAACAAGACATACTAACCCGAGAGAGACACGTGACCTGTCTGCTCCATAATGAGCTGTTCGTCGATTCCCGCCCTGTATAAGTTTGTGGCTGTGGTTGCTCTTAGACTGTGATTGGTTCGATGGCCTTTGATACCGGCTTCAGTACAAGCAGTCGGGATAAGTTTCTGGAGGGTATTGTGGCCAACCGGTTGCTTGCTAAACCAGATATTGTCGTGGTACTTCTGTAAAGCCGTGAGATAAAAGGCATCATCTCGTCCTGTAACAGTGTAACAAAACGCATCAAAATGACATCAACAGTGGTAAAAGAGGTGATTTAAAACAGTAGCTTTATTCAATATTGAAAATTGTAAACATTAAGTGTTATCCATTATTTTTGAAGCAACTGTGATACGCTCAACGCTAATCAGCCAAACAGGTATGAAGTGGAATTTATAACCGCACTCTTACAAAAAAACGATTTATATATTCACCAAATTATACTTTGAATGAAAAGGGATCATGAACTATATTTCTATAATATTACAAAGATTTTAAAAAATGTGTAAAAAGGAAAGGCCCAAAATTCGAAATTTAATCTATACATACCAACTTTTAAACATAAACCCATGTACATCTTGAAAAGCCTGATGTGACATCTTTCTTTGTTGGAGTTTTCGTAGATTCTAGCCACTTTAGGTTTCACCCTCAGGTGTTTCAAGCCTCCCTGGTTGCATTTAGAATAATCTTCTCTGTATTCCAAGTAAGACTTACCATCCTCATCCACATGTAGCTGTATTTGACAATTTTTATATCGAAGAGTGCGATGTTCATTCCCACTTCGCAAAGCAAAATGTTTCCCATTCAGAAACAATAATGTACGGAGCAATACTTTAGGATTGTGATCGCCAAGGAGTTTCTTATTCCACAGCATCTCCTCCTCTTCTTCTGTAAATGCCTCAGCCTGCCTTGTAACTGTACCCAGTCCCTTTTTTACAAGTCCCTTCATTCGGCCATCTAATACTTGACGAAAACTTTCAAAATCCTTATCTTTCAGCAAGTCCAGTTTTCTTTTCTTTTCCACCTTCAAGTAACCTTGTATTCCCATAACCAAGCTGAGAACAGATTTTGGTGGGTATTCGGCACCACCCACTTTTCGAACCTCGCACACAAACTTGGACAACCAGTAAGCCAATTGAGGGTTTGTCAAGACGTCTAAGCTTCCAAGAGTTTCCAATCCCCTTGACGTATTGTTACGGGAAATCGCCCATGAGTTGAAAGTGTTAACTGCCCACTTATTTCTTTTCAATGTATTGATGGGGTGTGCGGATTTTGCCATTTCTTCAAGAAAAGAATCATCCACAGGGTCCGCATGACGTTGAAGAGAAGCCTGAATTAAAATAAGAACAAACGTAAGTCATTGTTTACTTATATTTACTCCTCCTCGTAAGCAATAGATAAATAATAAAAACACGAAAAATTAATAAGATGTGTGTTCATAATTACATACGGACATTTCGTGCAGGCAGAAAATGTTGAGTTTGCGCGATCGGTTTTTCTTTCAAACACATGTTTATGGATGTTAACTCCTAACAGTGTCAATCAATGTGAACTCCTCACACTGCCAACCGTCTGGTGTATATGAAATAATGACCAAGCCCTCGTGAACAGCTGCGATAACCACCTCGCTATCGCTTGGTGGTTATTGCAGCTATTCACTCAGGCAGAGGTCATTATTTCAACCGTATTAAAGAATATAGAGAAGATGTAAATCAACTTTCAAAATCATGACTTTATCTTTTTTCCAATATGCATATTTCTGCTTCTTCATTCGAAGCTTCTTCAGGGAATGATAATCTAAACTTGAGGTTGAAAGAATTAGAGAAATTATTAAAAGCCAGAGGGTACCCTGATAACATCATTTTGGATGCTATAACAAAGGCCCGTTCCTTTAACCGGGAAGATCTTCTAAAACAAAGACAACAGGAAAACAATTCGGCAGCCCTACCAATTGTTACTACATTTAACCCCTGCAATCCAAATATTTATCCAAATGTGAAAAACTATGTACAGGCGCTAGACGCATGTCCAAAACTAAAGCACGCTCTAAAAGATACCAAAATGATAAACAGTAAACGGCAGAGCAAAAACCTGAAACAACTGTTATCTAAAGCGTGCTTTAAAGACCAAAAACCTGAATTGGGTGGAAGGATCACAAAATGTAATAGGCCGAATTGCGGCACTTGTACACACATTTTAGAGTTAAATTCATTCACCTTTAGGAACAATTCAAAATTCAAAATAATGGAAAATATGTCCTGCGCCTCCAGAAATCTAATATATGTAATAACATGCGCTGGTTGTTGCGAAGAGTATATTGGTCAAACGGGGGATACATTACGGGCGAGAGTCCGAGTTCATAAACAACAGATTAAAACACCAAACTATAGATGTATACCCCTGAGCGCACATATAGATGAATGCGCAAAGAATTGCAATCCCCAGTTCACAATCTGTCCTATTTACAAAATGCGCACAGATAATGAAGAGCTGAGGAAAATAAAAAAAGAACGATTCTTTATTGATGGATATACCCCTAAATTGAACTGTAACTAATATTAAATCATATTGACGTCGCACTTACTATATATATTTTAGTGGTATGCATATGACGTCATGAATTACGTCCCTTGCCATTGTTAACGCTATACCATTAGCAACGCAATGTATAAGTTACCCTGATGATCACCATATTGTGAAACCGGTTGGTAATGAACTTATATGAAGACCAATCTTCAGTTTGTTATTTTTAAAGAATATTTGATACATAAACCATGAACATTTAACTTTTACATCTATATATATATATATATATATATATATATATATATATATATATATATATATATAATATCCCATTATTACCATACCCTTATATGAAGCTCAAATCTTGAATTTGATTCCATTATTAATTGTTTGAAAGAAAGCAAAACCATCAAATAATAGTCGTCATGATTATATTTATAACCTTTTGTAGATCCATCAAACATCTAAGTTGTTATTAGTATGTTTACCCCTTATAGCAGTTATATATTATATAGCACATTTACGTTGATTATCTTTGTGACAGTGTAAACATTCAAATTTAACCAGTGAAACAGTAGGAGATCAGAACATGAAAAGGCTGGTATGTTTTCCTTGTCAATGAAATGAGATATAAAGGTAATGATTAATAGTTGTGAATCTGAAAATAAGCATAAAGAGGATACCACGTTCATATATATATATATATATATATATATATATATATATATATATATATATATATATATATATATAAACAGAACAAGAGTTTATTTTAATCTGATTATGGTTTAAATTGGAACATCTGAAGTAATCAATCCCTTTCATGATCTAAAATTGTGAAAATATATTTAGATGCTTTTTGACCAATCAAAATTCGAGAGTCCAACAAAAGAATAAGGTAATGTCGATGCCGTATCATATGTCTTTTATCATTCTAAAGATGATTATGTTACAATGCTTTTACTTACTATCCTTCAACAAATGGTTTAGATGTTTTACCATATTTTGATTTTCATTCAAGAAAAAGTTGTGGTCTTGTGGATCATAACCTCCTAATTGTAATCTTCCTTCACATTTCTCTATACATTACATTTTTTTGGCAGTTGCCTCTAGTATTCTCCAACACATTAGTGGCTTGATACTCTCTCCGAATGTACACATTGTTTGTGTAAGATGGTATCTCTTCTACCTAACAAATCCCACCGTTCTTTGTGTATTATGTTTGGGTGCAATGCTACACTGAATTTCAGTGCAATTGCACCCCTCATTCGCCAGTCTCAGCCGATACTCGCAGGTTTCACCGCAATGCATAGCCACAATTTGGTTGCGGGCTTTCTACCTGCAGTAATATAAGCAGCCGTAATACAAGTGAAATACTCATGAAAGCGGCGTTAAACCCCAATCACCTCACCTCACCTAAATACTCGCTCCGAATGTTCACACTGTTTGTGTATGATGGTATCTCGACTACCTTACAAAACCCACAGTTCTTTGTGTTATAGGTTTGGGTACAATGCTACACTGAATTTCAGCGCAGTTCCATCCATGGTTCGCTAGTTTCAGCCAATGCTCACAGGTTTCACCGCATTGCGTAGCCACAACGGTGTTGAGGGCTTTCTCCCTACAATAATACAAGCAGCAGTGATATAAGTGAAACAAAATTCACCTCACCTCACCTTTGTGTATTTGACCACTGATGTTAATTACCCCTTCATGTTCATGATGCAAATCCTCATTGTGCAACGTTCTCGTTTATCTAACTGCTGTGCTTAAGCTTTCTCGCTATATTTGATATTTTATATTCAGCTTTAAAGTAATTATGTGTCCCATTTTGTTATTCCCAATATTCCATCTCCTGAAGGAGTAATTAAGCTGTAGTTGTAGACTTCATAAATCGCAACGACATGTATTTCCACATAAACAAAATATAGAAATAATTTTTAGCTTTAGTTTTTGTCTTCAAACACTAGCTGCACAACATCAACTTGTCAGAAGGCGTTATATTGAAAATACAACGTAAAAAGATCCTCGCATTCCAATTACAAGATTCGTATGTCAACAACTTCAGTTTCAGAAAATTCATTTTTTTGATTAGTGAAAATAAGGTATTCCGAAACACCTGTAGCATGTTAGGTGAAGATAATCCTAAGGGAATTCTTTTAGGGAATATATGAGTTTTTCACACAGCTTATTAAGATCTAAATCAATTTAAAATTGTGCCTTGGGGTAGGACAAACACAATTTCAATTAGGCCTTACAAAGTTCCTCCACAGCGTGACCCTTTTGAAATCAGACAATTAACATCTATTTCAAATTCGTCCACAGACACATTGGCAGCGCGTATACATCTTAAAAGTTTCAACAATGCTTAGGAAGTATTGCATCAAACCTTTCTTTTCGGAAAAACATAACATAAACATACAAGGGAGAGCTAATGGTGAACCCACCGTCCAAGCATTATTGCAGACCCTAAACCTTTAGTAACATCTAAATAACCATAATCTCGATTATCTTATATATCAATCAACTGCGATCTTATTGTATGGTTTTGGAATTCTTAGTCCATTCTGTTTGAATTACCTTTGATATTTTCAAAATCGTTTTCACCTATAAGTATTAAATCAATGAGGTAGATTTAAATACGTATAGGCGATAACGATTTTGAAAATATCAAATTAGATCGCAGACCAATGAAATGTCGTTATGCAAGGGTCTTGAAGCTACTATCTTGAACTCAACGGATTTTTGAATCCGGGTTGTGCCGCTGTAGCTAGTTGCGAATCGTCTCATTGGCTGGTTAGATAGCTAGCGATACTAGGCTTTTGGTATGAAAGAGATCGTGCAGGGTATAAGGAAGGAGCAAATTCAAATATGCTGATTAAGCAGGATGTACACATACCGAGTAGTGGTATACATAACTGTGAAACCCTAATGTATTATATTCTCCGAGTCAGTTTTTGAATGGGCGCGTTCGGCTTCGGATCAGAAGGTCCGTGGTTCGAATCCCGCCAGGGGTTTGGCAACTTTGTCTGCAGGAGAGAACTGTTCTACACGCAATCAGGTTTGGGTGTAATGCTACACTGAAATTCAGCGCAGTACCACCCATGGTTCGCTAGTTCCAGCCGATGCTCGCAGGTTTCACCGCAATGCATAGCCACTATAGTGTTGCGGGCTTTCTCCCTGCAATAATACTAGCAGCCGCGATATAAGTGAAATAATCTTGAAAGCGGCGTTAAACCCCAACTCACCTCACCTCACCTCAGTTTCAAATGATGTAACATGGAAAACAGTGACACATCAATTGTGACGTTAAAACAGTTGGTCTTCGTACCGTCATTCGGCAATAGGACGGCACATTACTTAAATAATGTCGATGTAGCATTGAGCCTTTAAATAAAGGTAAGAAACAACCAGTTCTCTTGTATTGTCAATGTAAATTACATCCAAAACAAAGATGCTACATCCGCTGAATGGCAGAAGACGCAACATGAGCCCATTCTTTCTCCTTTTGGACGATAGGAACTCAGCCATAACCTCTAAGTATTGGAACCTGCATTCATCCGAAAACAAAATCCTTTGCAGTTTTGCCACCACTGTAACATTCTTTCCCATTGTCGAATCGTGTCGACGTACCAGACATTTCTTCCTTCTTTTCCAGGATCTGTAGTTAGTCTTTTTGAGGATTTTCAACCACGTGCATTTGAAGGTACACTTGAAGATAAATTAACCTTGAGCGTGTCATACTACAAACTGTAACCTACCAATTGGTATCCCTCGTTCGGGTGCAATAAGTCTCGGCATGCCATTTGTTTGTTACGACCAAGGTGAAGGTGTTAAGCATGCATATTGATATTTTTTTTAACGTTTTGTTACATATTTTCGTGCATACACTTTTGCATGTTCGACAAAGTCCATATTTGGGAATAAGTATCTGGTTTTGCTCGTGTACCAATATTTATAATGAATGTTTAAATTATTTTACTTTTTTTTCTCAGGTATAGATAAATTATACTAATCACGAAAACAGAAATAACTTCTTTATGGCGATTATTACATATGATGATATTTGAAATTTTAATGCCAATTATTAGTTGTTCAGCCATTTTTCCAACATTCATTTCTGATAGATTTTGTAAAATTCATCTAACATGAATCTAGTAATTTTGTACCTTGAAAAATATTTTAAATATTTTATGTGAAATATTTAGTCATCGTATGTCATTTGTTAGATATATCTTATGCGACATCAAGATCTCATGAGCCATCTGATGTCTTTTCCATTCTTTACCTGGAAGAAAGTATTACAACACCAGTTTTAACTATAATTCTTCCTATGTTCTGTTAGCGAAATGGAACGCAAGGCAAAGGGCAGCTAAGCGTCTTGGTCAGTATAAGTGGAGATGTTGTGGGCAACAATTTGTGCTCACTCATTCTCTCCCAACATAGGTAGCTCCGTCATGAATTCCTCTCCCCACAGAGGTAGCTCCGTCATAAATTCCTAGACAACCTCTGTCTTAATACGAAGGTTTATCATATTACTAAGGGCGTTCTTGCTATTAGGCTAGCAATAAGAAGACACAGCAATCCGCTTACGTTTTTCAGACAGAACTATTAATACTGGAATAACAGCTCATCCCAGAACAAATGCTCGAGCTCAAATACCGTCGTGGAGATGTTCTACTTCAAATATTCAGTTTCAGCAACATCGAAATATTTTAAAATGATTATTCTGTAAACTTAATATAAAATTCTTTCGGTCAAAGAGCAGAATAATGGCCGTGAAACTTCTCTTCTATCAAGTATGTTAACTCGTTCTAACAATGTTTTGGATGATTTTTGTTCTGTCAATAATTGAAATCATCAACATTTACTGTACTCATTTACCCATTGCGAAATGGAAAACTATGTTAAGATTGAGAAGATTAGAATTATTATTTGATGAGAGGATTCGTCTTCAATTTTCATTTTTTATAAACAGATGCCTAATACTCAGATGCGCGTGTACATGTGATTGAATATTTAGTTTTCAAATCCCTGAATACGAAATTTAGCGATCGACGAATCAACAAAGTGTATATGTTAAAAGTCTACAGTTGCAATCTAATGCTGTCATTTTATCAGGGACATTAAATTATAATAAAGGATGGAAATCATTTAACTAGTCAAACATAAAACATTTTGTTTATATAAGTTTCTTATATTTATGTCTTTTTCTATCTGACGCGGCATCCATATTACCTTATTACACCAAATGATGTTTTCAACTCAAAGTATATAGAAATAAACTTATTTTCTGCATTATAGTCGAATGGAATATTGTAATAATTTAGTATTATTAACCTTTCTTTCCAGCTCGTCAAACTATTTCAAATAGCTTTTTTCTATTTAGTAAATATCTCATTTCAATAGCACTGAATAGATAATAAATGATTTTCACGTTCTGATTAACTGCTTTTTTACTGGTTTAACCTTTCTCATCAGACTATTTGAAATATTATAGCTGTCTTAACTATTGAATATCTTATGTCTGTGGCTTATCTTTTGATTTATTACTTATGAACTGATTCAACATTTGATGATTGCTAACAAGGTCTAAAATATATATAATATAAATGTCAACGCTATTCTTAAACTCTCTTCTTCTTTCAAATTATTCATATCTATCTGGCAAAATAAATATGGATAGTCTTACAAATGTTTTCAGCAAGAGAATAACAACATGAATAACATTAATAATACATAACGTGTCATATCAAAGAAAGACGACATAAGATATATATTAGATCTCGAAAAGAATTTTCGAATTTAACTACTTGTATTGTTATTTGTAAATAAATAGATAATGAATAAAAAATCAAGACCTCACCTTCATCGAGTGTTATAGAAATTAAGTATCCTTATTCCATTATCGTATCATGTTTATTGATTTATACTATTGTGTAGATTTTTAATTACTTTCTTCTAGATGGTCGGAGAACTATTTTTTATAGTAGTGCCGAATTACACTTTTCACATTAAAAAATGATTGATGCCAAATCTCATTTGACATTGAAAATATAGGGAACGAGCAAATACAGCTTTTGGAACTTATCGCAGAACACAACTGACGTCGAAATGAAGTTTGAACAGTTTGACAAAACGTTTTGCTCATTTTACATCCGCATATGTCACATGTAAGGCTTTGACGTCTTTGTCATTTGATCCACAATATCACATTTACATTTCTTTTATTACCAGATTCGGTTTCAGAATTGCAAATGAATGAATTTGATTAATGACTTGAGGCTGTGACGCAAGGAAGGTGAAAAAAATATCAAACAAGTCACGTTGAGATAACTGCATTTCATCACCCGATTTTTGATACGAAAGTTTATATTCTAAAAATAAAGCCTTTGTTATGTGCGATTTTTAACTTCATTCAGTATTTTGGTATGAAGTTTTTATACAAACACTATTACTTAAACAACACACACGATGCGAACGTAATCATTATGTTCATCATATCTCTGGTATCAAATGGTAATTATCTGTTTTTTACTAGTTGTATATAATTTCCCAAGCAAAGGTGCGTTGTCAAGAATGTAGACTGCGCGATGCACTTTTCCGTTTTTGTCACAATCTTATGTAATTTAAAAAAAGTCAAAGATGTACCATGTCCATGGCTCGAGGCTGAAGTAATCAAGTCTTCCAATTACTGGGTTAATGAATTTTCACACTTCAAAGCTCCAGGCAAACCCAAATGCTACGCTTTCTTAAAAAATAAACTGAGCTAACATGTTGTGTTTTTAGGTTTTTATTGATATAGTTTTCGTTTTCTAAAACCTTCTTCTGAATGGTTTGTACTATGTCACATTCTCAGTTTTGAATTAGGTTTGACATTAAAACCTCCACATTTCTCCCAACTACAATCATGATTTCTAAGGTCTAATGCGCACATGTAATTGAAAACAAATAATGTCAAAAACAATATTCAAAGAACAACGATAACGCTTTAAATTGGTATAATGAAGACATTCAAGATATAGAAGGCCGTCATGATGGCAGTGTCACAAGAGCTCGTGCCCTCCATGTGAACAGATTTTGAATTGTTTAGCGAGTATTGGAAAAAACTTAAATATTTACTTGTATATTGGGACAGAAAATATTTATATTTTTCCCGTTGTGTGACGTTTCCACTTGGTATATAATGTCGTTGTAAAAAAAGTGAAAATGATTGTATGCATTGAATCATGATAGAGAATGGCATTAATAGAATATCTCTGTTATATACTAAGAAGCAAATATAAACGTCATTACGATTTCTATATTAGAAAGGCACTTTAATCAAATCATTGGAATCAAATTGGTACACAGTATGTTGACAGATCAGTCCATACGTCATCACAATTTGAAGACATTATGAAAAACTTATCAGTCAGCACAGTCTTTACTTCAGTATCTAGTGTGTCCGCGACGAGTGTCAATAACAGCAGTACAGCGTCTGTGCATGCATCGTCCCAGTGGATTGAACGCAATCGGCACCTGGAACCATACTTTTAGAAAAGCCTGGCGCAATCAATCGGCTGCGTTTGGTCTTGGTATGACGTCATTCAGTCTCCTCTGAATATCATCCCAAAGATGTTCAAACGGATTTAAGTCCGGTCTAGGCGCTAGCCAGTGCATAACGTTGACACGATTCTGATGTAGAAAGTCCCGTGTAGTTGTGGCGGTGTGTGTACGCCGTTGTCATGCTGGAAAATGTTGTTCCGGTGACGTGAGAAATGGGGTATGACGTGGGGTTCGAGTGCTTGGTCGATGTAACCCACACCTGTAATGCCGCCTCCTCTTTAAAGGTTCCACTCTCTGGTTCAGGCCGGTTCTACTCCAAACCATAATGCTTGGACCTCCCCACGAGTCTCTCTCCATTACACATTGATCTAAATAACGACGGCCACGTCGACGCCAAATTCTTGACACGCAGTACCGACTTTCATCTGTGGACAGAACCCTTCTCTATTGCCGTTGGCCCAGTTTGGGTGTTTTGGACAAACTGTAGACGTTCACGCCGATGACGAGGGTGAGGATCGGTCCACGGTATGGTCTACGGCAATGGAGTTTCTCTCTAGTAAAACGTCGGCGCACTGTTTCGGCACTGATGGGTCTTCCGTGTGTTTCAACTCTCTGGCGTGCTGTTACAGATGCCTGCCTGAAGGAATTCTGAACATGCTCTCTCACAACATGGTGGTAACCCTGGAAGTGATTTGCAAGGGCTTGGGCAGTTCGGCCAGCGTCAAGTCTTCCTGGTCGGTCTGGTTTCTCTGTGCTGCCGTGAGTATATTATTTACATCCATGTTGATTCCAATTACTTACTTACTGCCATTTAAGATCAAATCATGTAAGAAAAGTAAAATCCGATATGGGAGGCTTAATGATTTCATATTCATAATACTGGACTCCCCACTTTAAATCAAACAACGGTAATGATATCATTATATGAAACCATTTATCACTCTTACGAAATATCATGTAATTATGTCTACTAATTCGAAAGATTAAAGATAGGGGGGAAAATCGATTTTTCATTTCACATGAGACGAATTATCAATCACCATACCACAGATGTTCTATCAAGGAATATGTGTTTCATTAAGAAGAAGGGCGCCGAACAAAATATTTCTTTCCGTCCAAGAAGGACATTCAGATAATTTCATCACTTTAAAATGCCTTTGGTCACGCAGTGATGCCTGTTACAGAATATACATTATTGCAGTGTAATCATTTCAACGTTCAAGCAAGGAGTACTGCACTCATTTCCGGACAAGCAAAACCAGCCATGAACAGGCAAACACAGCAAGTACTTAACGTGTCCTTGTATATCTTCCTTCAATCTCCAAGTTTTCAGATGAAAGCGCAAAACATTATTTACAGCCAATGTTTGAGTCAACGCAGCGTGGTAGGTTGCCTGGTATGTGATATATGATATTAACACTTATTTTGGTGCCTTTGTACGTCATTAATTGCTTTATATATCTTCCTGCCATGAATCATTGCCCCCATTGATTATATAACACATTTTACATGTGTGTGATTCTTGTTGTGAAATTATCATGTGAATTGTTTTCCCTTAAATATTCAGGAATTAGACAAACCTGATGAGCTAGATTTTCAGTTCAGCATCAATAATGTAGACACCGACTCTATCACACTATCTAGCTGGGTATTCATACGCTCACAAGTTGTTTATGTTGAGAAAGGAGGATAACTTCCATTTAATAAAAACCAGGACCTTTGAAAAAGTTGCTCTCTGCAAAACTGAATAACATTCCTTGAACCAAGAAAATTAGTTGAATACAAATCTGAATGAGGAATATCAACTCGAATATTTTACTCATGTTCACGTATTTGATTCAGATCTAGTTTTGCTTGTTTGTAGCCTGCTTAATGCATGTCGAATGATATTACCAACTAAAGTTCATGTGTTAACACATTCTTTTACGTGCTTCATGTGCCAAAAGTACAAAAACATTCTAAAAATAACTTTGTAAAATGTAAAGGACCAATTCATTACGGTAATACACCAATCTTAGATTTTACCTCTTCAAATTTTACATCTTATTTCTGTTAAAATATTAAAATATATATTTCATTACTCATGATCACATAAATGGCATATACTCAAACAGATTATACAGTATATTTTTCTATGTTAAACTGGGTCAAACGCAACGCTAGGAGCAAGAGACGACGTAGTGCCAAGAGTTATCTCCTTTGTCCCACTGTAAACAAAGGCCACGCTACGCTGGTTTTTTGGAACCTACCTTTACGCGCTCAGTGTATTTCGCAACTAATTGAAATCATTTCTAGGCCAGAGCAATTGCGTTCTTGTAAAAATAAATGGTGAACTAGAAAAACAATCTATACACATAATACTAGAGGTCATCGCCGACACTTTCAAACTCAATCGCTTCTTGCACAACGACCAGCCATGACAGTTGGGAATCAACGGGGATTTTAGCGCCGCTTCAAATCGAACGTATCCGAGGTGGAACATCTACATGAAGTCACCTGACCAATCAATCAAACGTTAAAAAAGCCCGGCAATACTCGTTATATTCATTCAAGTTCGTTAGTCAGTAATTTCCGTCTAGAACCACTGCACGGTTTTTGTGCTCTAAACGGTGATATAGGAATCATATTTTTAAATTCATTAATAAAAGAATGACATTGACAAGATTTAGCCGGCATTTTGACCCATCCAATCTTTCAAGCCACATTAAAAGCTTAAGATAAGGGTCCTCGTCGAGAAAAATACGTTACCATGTTTCCGCGACTTTGATATGGAGATATATCATGTGTTCGAGTTGAATATCAAACTCGTTCTGGTTTGATATTTAACTCGAAGTGGAAATGCTCAATAATTATATTACGTTGGACCTTCATTGTACGTGCTTCAGTTTCGAATATACAGGTTCAATTCATAAACTTGGTAATAGATTCAATGGAAGCGAAATCTAAAAAGAATATATATATATATATATAACATCACAATGAAAGCTATTTTTAGAATTCTGGTGCCTCATTATCTTTTCTTGTATATACGAATTAATTGACCTCTTAGATATCGACACAAAAATCTCTTTTATGATTTTGGAACTTTAAGTTTCTAACAGATTGCTCATTTTAATATGTTTTGAAACACGTTAAACAGTATTTGTGTTCCTTTTTTCTTTTTTCATCCGTTTAGGGTAAATGCAAATATTACGTTGGAGACATTTGGAAAGTAAATGAGGGGCAACTGAGATACCCTTACTTACATATCTTCCTAGATGTAATATGATGATTTGATTTCAATGAATACCTCCACTTTATTTCTTGCAGTTATAAAAATATGTCACGAAAAACTCATCAAATATTTCAGTGTTTACGATTGTCTGGGTGTCAAATAACTTTTTGCTGACGTTATTAAACCATCTCAACCAAGCTTATCAGGATGTTTTTGAAAAACAGAATGGTTGCAGTTGACTATATAATCCTGTTGGATAGGTATATCATATTGTATACATATACACATACACATGCATGTTAATAAGTTAATCAGACTATTAGAAGTATTATCTTTGTCTCAACTAGCGGATATCTTATATCCTTATCCAATTAAAAGCATTTTTTCTCTTGTTTTCATTGAGTACGCATGAACAACACTGTCGCAAAGATAAATAATTTAAATATCAGCGCTTTTCTAAAACTCAACCTTTTTTTTTCTTTTTTTTGGGGGGATATTTATTTTATTTCTCAATAAAAAATTTGTTTTTATTTTTTATTTATTCATTTTTGTGAAGAATACATGAAATCATACATCAATTTTTGCACAGTCTTGGGTAAGGAATACATGGTTGTGGATGGTACATTTACATACATACATGATATAAATGATAAAGGAGATATCAGCATTGCCTTTGTTGGTTACAAATAAAACTAAACGTTAATGAGTCCTCAGCTGCAGTGGAAAAAGGATGTCATTACATTACAAAATAGAACAAACAAATCTTTAATCATTTTGGAAGAGCGGATGACAAATCGACCAGAATTTCATAAATTTCGAATAATTACAAGTTGACTATGTGTTGACTATCGACGTTGTATGCGTATTTGATGTCTTGTTTAATGCTACAAAAAGTTGGTTTCTTCTCGATATTCTTAGATTTAAATATGTCATATTTCACGATAGTTATGATCATATTCAGTATTCTATTTTTTTCCCGGATATCCGAAACATATAATTCTTTTTGATAGTTCTATCTTAGCACTTATAACATCTTCTAACCATTCTTTGAGTTTATTCCAACTCAAACTCAAACTTTTTCTTCAAATTGTTCGTGGCATATTTTACAATATAAATGCAGAATGACAAATGTTCACAGCAAGAATGTAACAGTGAAATAACAAGATAAAAGATGGACAAAGAAAAAGTTAATTTGATCCTAAAATCATATTTCGATTATGGTTTTTTACTATGTATTTTGCTTACTGTAAAAATAAAAAGTTTAATTCAGAACCTGGGCTACAAATGGTTTGATAAAGAAGTTAGATATCTTTATTCCAATATTACATCCTTTTACGGTGTTTGGTATTGTCTGCAGTTAAAACAGTGAGTAAAGGTATTGTTTTGATATTTGACATTTCATGAAAATAAAGAGAAAAGGCGACAAGATGAACAATATTTATTTTATTTAATTTATATAAATTATTAAGTGCAATTATTTAGTGTTTACTTTCTCCTCGGTCGTCGGGAATCTAAGCTCTTATTGTTGTTATGTCGAAATACAGTTTGAAAAAGAAATCTTTATGATTGATGTCTAAACTTGTTTAAAAATGAAAATGTAAGCATCGACAAAATATCCCAAATTTCATGTACTTATTATTATTTGCTTACTAAGCACTTTAACTTAGCTTTGTTGATACTACATTTGATTACAATTTCACATACCAATTTCTTTAATTACCAGAATCGGTTTCAGAATGATGATGAATGTTTTTGATTAATCACTTGGTTTGTGTGAAAAATCAGACGTGAAACAAGATACCTTTATATGACTGGTTTGTATGACCTGAGCGTTTTTTGATAATATTTTCTAAATTTTAAAAAAATGCAAAAATCAGTAATTTGTTCATGTAATTTCTTCTGGTATCAAATGGTAATTATGGGTGTGTTTGCAAGTATTGATGCAGTGTCCAACAAGTATATTACTCAATACCTGGTTCTGTTTTTTTCACTAATGTAATTTTAAAAAAGGCTTGTGGCTTAAGTAATCAAGTCTTCCACTTATAGAAGTTTCACACTTAACAGCTTCAGGCAAACCCAAATGCTACGCTTTTAAAAAAAATAAACTGAGCTTACATGTTGTGTTCTTCTGAACAGATTGTACCATGCAACATTCTCAGTTTGAAATTAGTGTTGACAGTTGAACATGCAAATTTCTACACAACGCAATCGTAATAACAATTTCTAAGGTTTCCAGAGGTTTAATACGCACATGTAACAAATGCTTTCAACGAATATGTTTTAAAATACAAAAAATGTTTTACGTCTGTATAACGAACAGTATTTTAGACACGTGTAGAGAGTCTCGGGTAAAAGGATACTTAACAGTTGCTAATTGAAGAAATCAACATAAAGATAAATTTTCGTTGCACTTTCTAGAAATTATGTCCATTGGTTTGACATTTAATAGAGGCCATACACGCGTTTTTTTCCTAATGAAGGAAACAAAAATAAATATAACATGTTATTAATTATCACACTTTGACAGAAACAGCACTTTTAAAACAAAAAAAACAGTCATGAATAATGGATTTTTGTATAGAACTCCTGCCATAAAAAATAAAAACAAATGTAATTCATACATATATGTGGATAAAAAGCGTATCTATAATATTCCTAGTGTGTGACGTTTCAACATGGATTATACTGTCGTTGTTAAGTATCAAGAAACAAATGGATTGAATCTTTGGCGTAACATAAACACATCTATGATTTGTTTGTATTTAACAAGCTTGTTTCTTCGTATTTTATAAGAACAGATGACACTATGTTATTGTTAATTTTATTTTTATTTAAAACACCCGTACTTTGAGTTTTTGCACACACAAAAATTTCATATGTTTTCAGAGTATGATTTGAATTCATTAAATTAAGGAAATTTGATATCTTGATTATGCCTATTGATCATCACATAAATTAGTAACTAACATATCTTTTAAGCAATTGTGGTATGACATATGACATACGAATATAATGGTGAATTATTGAAGACTTATTTACCGTTAACGATGAATATAGTAAATGCCAGCTTTAGATGAAAAACATTTTGTATGAAAATATACAATTACTTGGGTAGTTGTAAGTGATATGGGGCCGTCGCTTTACAACGCTAGACAAGAAAGGCAGCTTAGTAATTAACATTTTATAAATATATAGTCACTCTTGAGTGAGTGAGTGAGTTATTGTTTAACGCCGCTTGGGCAATATTTCAGCCATAAGCGGCGAGTATAGTGACTTTTATGTAGACTCATGATGTACTTATGTCTACTTGTTCAAATGATCTAAGATGGAAATCATCGAATTTTTTATTCCACATGTGACGAATTATCATTCAAAAAACCAAACAGAGGGCGCCGGACGTAGATTTTTTTTCTCATCCTGAAGGACATTCGAGGTTATTTCATCACTGTAAAATGGCTTAGGTCACGTAATGCTTGTTACAAAATATCCATAATTTCCATGAAATCATTTCAACAAAGAACAAGGAGTACTACTTCATTTCCGGACAAGCAAAAGTGCCAAGGAATACATGTCAATTGTTAACGTGTCCCCCTTCAAATTCCAAGCTTTTAGAGGAAAGCGCAAAACAAAATTTCCAGGCAAGGTTGGAGTCAAAGCATGTCCTTAAGTTGCTTGATATGTGATATAAGGTTCGTGTGTTTACCACGTGAATTTCATATGTGTTAACATATTAATTTTTTGTGTGAAAAATGTACAAATTAGTATGTAGAATGCAGAGATGATCTAAGGCTTATTCTAAAACGACAAATTGTAGAGACAAAAAGTAGACAGCCATTTGTCCTACATCGTTACTTGCTCATTCCATACTTCATTCATTTCGATCTCCGACTTATCTCCCTCCTGGGACGTAATCGGAGACTGAGCATGATCCTTTCTGACAGTGTGTTTTAGGACTTGGTACAGTACAGTCCCAAGACATCCTGGACCATTTTGATGTATAATGCTGGGTATTGTAAGTGGGTGGTCAAACACCAAATGTCTATGTTCAAAATAGTTATGGAAAACTATATCTAACAGTTTATGTTCTACTTTTTAGGGTACTTCTAAACGATCATTTCCCCAGGAAATACTTCCGGTTAAATTTTAATACTTTTGTATGAAATGGAAATGAAAAATTATATATAAATATATCTGAAACTGAAGATGATATATGACCAAACTTATGATGTCTTACAAGGACGTAATGACATCTTGTTTTTTACCCAAGGTGGTTATATTTTTCCTTAAAAACAAATTAATTCATCTTTGAAATATTTACACAAATGATGTTCAATGATATAAAACTATAAGCTTCAGACAGATTGCTCTTTTTGTATTTCTTGGCAAAGATATATAGAGGATATTTGACATTTCTCGTCGAATACCATGGATATCTCATCGAGTGAAGTAGAAATGTATATTTTCACGAGTGGCGTATCTGATTTTCTACTTCACGAGATGAGATATTCATGGTATTCGACGAGAAATGTCAAATGTTCTATTTATTATGTTTCCCAAAACCCCGTAAATGACCCTAACTATATGAATAGAGAAGCTAAAACGCTTCGCTAGCGCGGCGGTTGCATGACGTCATTCAATTGTTTCATGACGTCACAGACGACGTCATATGATTGTTGCATCATTTCACTGAGTAGAATACCATTTTTATTTCACTCAGTGAAAATACGGGTTTATTTTCACCGATAAATGGCATATTTCACCATTCGAAATATATTAATATACATTATAGATGCATGTCAGTATATTCCATTTCACATCTTTTCAGGGTAAATGCAAATATTATTTCAGAGACATTTGGATAAAAAATAGGGCCAACTGAGAAGTTAATTACCCCTACTCACTGACATTCCTCGATTGAATATGATTTAATTTCAATAAATACCTAGATTATGTTCCTTGAAGTAATAAAAATATGTCACGAATTGTGAATCAAATCGTTTAGTGTTCACGACTGTCTGGGAGTCATATACCTTACTGCTGACGTTAGTAAACAATATCCACAAAGACTTTCAAGATGGCAAGTTTCAGGTTCAGTTGTTACAAATTTATATGATAAATGGAAATTTACTCAGCTGATAATATCGTTGTTCCTTTTTCCTTTTATATTGATCAGTTGGAAGATTGAATGAATAAAAATTTGAAATCATCGATAGTACTTTCCCCTGTATACTGAATACATATTTTAATGTCAAAGATGTTCATACCAGTTATGTTAAATGCTGAATTTTTGCCTCTTAAAACTTTATATTCTAAAAATGAAACAACTGCATGCCCATGCTAATATACTTGATGATACTTCAGGCTGTTGTGACCACTTTACAACACTTTCTCCTACTTTTTCGAGCTTACCAACTTATGTCTTGTTTTAAGTATTGTCTAAATCGATTATTTTAAGAATTTGGGAAGTTATTTCCTGCCAAAACTTATGTTGTAAATGTGGCATCATTTGTCTGTGTATATCTTAAACACATTTGATGGCTGAGTTTTGTATGATTTATTCATTAAAATTGGTTATTCGCTTGAAACAAATATTTGACGTTTCATCATCCATGTGGTATAAACTTAGTGAGGGAATATTCTCATTATTTACTTTGACGTACAAATCCTATTGTGTGATATTACTGTTAAAGGCTGTGGGTAGTTATCTCTATAGTTCCCTTAATTTAGTCTCGAAAGTGTGCCATATGACTTTAAAAAACCCATTCAAATTGGTAAAAAGCATATAAATTGTACATAACATACATTTATGAGTGGGTCGACTTCACACTTGTACAACATAGTCAACAAGTTTAGATAGTTACTTGTGATCTTAATAAGCTACTTGAGGCAAATAAGATGATCTGGAGAAAACTGAACATCATGTTGAACTATATATGTCCCTTATAAGTTTATTTCACCACAGTGAGACTTGACACTATATATAGCACACGCTTTGAGACATTCTCAACTGGTACACAACTCATGATATTGCTTGATAAGGTAAATATCTGTGCTAAATGTACGTGATGATTCTTTTATTTTGTGCGAAACATGTTGTGTGCAAAAACAAACGAACAAGCATGCAGTCAAATTTGCATTCCCAGCCATTCAATATAACTACTCCTACTAAATGTGCTTGACTGCTTTTACCACATTTAGGCCTAGTAATATGCAATTTCAGTAATCATTGGATATAATTGCCGAAATAACATCATTCAGATTACGCTGATCGACCATTGAAGGGTTGCATTCGAATGTTGGATGAAAAGTTTTAAGAAAATTTTTTGAAACACACTAAATGAAATGGCAAATTATAAAGCAATCAATCAAATGAAAATAAAATAAGGAATTAAGCATTTGATTTAACTTACTGGTACTGATATTTTAACTCTTTTTCAATAGTAATATTATAAATGATCTTTTTCATAGTCGAACATATGCATCTTTTAAAAATAATTTGTTAATGTTATATATTTTTTCAGATATTTTCTGTAGCAATTACAGGTAACATTTGCTTATCTTTTTAGAATATCGTGCTGGGGTGGTAATCTGCGGCACAAACATTATATCGTTGCATTTCACTCTCCAGAGAGAATTTCAACCGCAAGATCCACCCACCATTTAAAGCGTGGGGAGATGAAGAGATCCTTTCAAATACCTGATGCTCTGATGAATGGAATCTAATAAAGTGAGAAACCAGTTATTTTTGTGACCATTACCTTTGCCCAGAATATACAGGATTCCTAAAATAGATAGGACACTGAATGGTTTATTTGATGACAGTCTGATTACAATGGACCGTATTCAAGGGAATAAATTTTGAAAAGGAGTCTTGCGATTTTCAAACGCACTCTATCGAAGGTCTTCCTCTTCACAACGGTCTGTAAGTAGCCTCTTTGCTGGCACGTATTGACGTAATCTCAACAAAAATGTCATGTTAATTGTTAGCTCTGCTGTGAGCAAATGAAAACATTTAAACTGGTGTCTGAATGTGCAAGCAAGGAGTCTGCTTTCAGATCGTTATTAAGAGATTATTATTAGGAAAACACTTGATAGTATGCGTTCGAATCCCGAGAGACCAAAATAGCTTTATAAGATTTTTATTCCTCTGTTCACGGTCGATTTAAATCAGTCTCATTTGATGGAGAAGCAGGCTGTCTTAGCCTGTTTGCTAATCCTTTTTCCTTTTTGTATATATTTTCTGATATATTCTTGGCGTTTTGATTTAATCTAATTTGGAAAGACTTTTAATTACTTCTGTCATTACCGTAACTTATCTTTACTTAATTATTTTTATTTTACCACAATTTCAATTTATTTCTATACACCTGTTTGAAATATCTAATAATTGAAAGTCTTATGGTATTTAATTACATATAAAAATATCAAAGTTAATATACACACATACATGTCCGCAAAGATATAGTAATTTGTATCGATTTTCAAGAGAGTTGTTTGGTAAATTATCTTAAGAATTTTAGTATCATTTATGTATACAAGGCTGCTAGTACAAAGGGCGAATATGCATAACATTTCAGGTTTAAATTTATATGCTTTTATGCATTTTGAACACTTCACGAATTCATTTTTCTTTCCTTAGAATGAAAAGGATAAATAAATGGAAACGGAAAGTTATAGAAAGACTGTAACCCGAAGTTGAGGTAATTATGTTTTTACCAGATATATCAGCGAAAACATGATATTGGGATATTTGATTTCATTTATTTGATTTGAGTTAAGCTTGTTGCGCATATTTATATACTTTATTTTCCAGACACAATTCTTTATTTTGTAAAAGTACATGACTCGATTTGTCACTTCTACATTATGTGAAATTTGTTGAAATGAAATCATCCATAGGTAAGATCCTGTCTTCAGAAGGACGAGAAGTATTGGCGCATTGGAAGGGACAGTAACACATTTCATTAGGTGATCTCAAAACAAAATAAATGTTTTCAATTGCAAGGTAATCTTTTTTAATCAAAAGGAGCAGTTCTCAAACTGTAAAACGGGCATGAAATGAAACCTATTGCAAAGCGACAGAAAAGATGGGTGTAAGTTATCATTCTTTTGCTCGGCATAACACTAGAATAATTAGTTCAGTTTAGTTGCTTTCCAAAAGTGATTATGTGACTTTAACATGTTCCAAAACGCGAATCTATTTCCCTATCTTGAATGAGAAAAAAGGTGCTCACACTAAAAATGCTGTCAGCAGTTTTCGCTTTATATCCATACTTTCTTTTAGGAATACGGATTTCCGGGTTGAATAACGAGGTGTTAAACCATATAAAGATAATGCTTTTGGCATTAACATGTTTTTTGAAGAGATAAAAATTCTCTAAATACGTGCTATTGCCCTTCAAGTAACCTCTGATGGTAACTGGAGAAGATACTATACAATATATCCTGAACAATAAATGAACAACTATTCTATTCTTTCATTTCAGTTTGTGTTGTGTAAACTACGTTTTAAGATACAAGGCTTTTGTTTACTAGTTACGTATTTAAAAAAATATATTGCCAGGGAAGTGTGTTAAAACGTCACTATCGATGATACAATGCGTATGTTGTCTGAGTCAAATATGTCAAACGTTGTAAATAGTGTTATTTTATCGCGAAGTAACGGTTGTGGAAAAAGGCATCATAATGCTTTTCAGTTAAGTTTAAGGGCAATAAACAGGTTTAAGTCGTGATTAATGATCTGACAGTGGCGCGCGCCAATTTCTCAAACGTAATTTTGGAAACTCATTTACAACACGCACAAACTCAATTATGGTTTGGAAATTTTAAGTAGGTAATTAAACTAAGGTATATGTAAATAAAGCGCAGAATTTGAAGATTGAAATGGCTTTTTTCGATAAGCATTGAAAACAAGAAAATATCAAGTGTGGCATTTTAGAGATAAAGATGCACCTTTTGAGAGACGATATGAACTAAACCTAGGATACATAGTATTTTTAGTCTTATTCAAGCGACCTTTGCTGCTATGCTCACCTCATATTTGTGTTTTTATTGTAAGAGATATTGACAGAATGCTTTTAATTCCTAATGGAATAAACCATTTTAAAAACAAAATCAAAATGCGATGTAATTTTTTTTTTCAGTAATAGTATAAATATTAATATAGAGTTAATGCACTCCATATGGGGCTTCTGTCAATTTGCAGTTCTACCAAGCCACACAATTGAATTGGTAATCTGAGAGACTAACGTATTACGTGAACATACATACATACATACATACATACATACATGTACATACATACATACATACATACATACATACATACATACATACATACATACATACATACATACATACATACATACATACATGACCTCTGTCTCAACTTGTATGTAACCTTCTCATTTATTAGGATATATTCTTATTAGACTTTTATGCCTCTCAAGTAATCTAAAAGCGACATGCTTATATTTTGAAAGGGCAAATGGACACTACTCCTTGAAAATTTCTTTGATATTGTACTTAAGTGGATTTTTTTATTCTAAAAAACTGTAATAACGTCCGAAATGCAAACATAATAGCATCAAAATATACTTTAATTAATTTGGGTTTAGTTAACCAATGCCGAATGTGACAAGCATTATAACATTTCCAACGATTTCCATGCCGAGGACGTTGTTACTTTATTTGTTATTATTTGTTTTCTGAAACAACCATCAACGCAAAACCCAATTAACATGTGTATTTTAGAGAGGTGTTCTTTGATCCCACATAAAGACGAATGTTGACAACTATAACAGAATATAAAGAATACTTTCGCCAGCATTGAGGCAATATGTTGTAACAATATATCAAAGCATAAGCGGAACAAAGTCCTTTAACAATGTACCCGTTTTTCTCAGAAAATGGGACGTTATTTAAAAGATCTGAAGGTATCTGTTCGTACGGCGTTGTTATTACATTCATCATCAGCTATAACATTTTAATTTGATTTTGATACATAAGAATCAAAACATTGTGAGATCTACGTATACCAGTTTCTGTAAAATAGTTTAAGTGATTGCTGAATTACTCATTACATCACACCATTACGATGCTAGAGTTATGAGATATTCACCGGCGGTACATGTACACTGCGTTGTTTTGTGTGAATTTTGGAATCTTAAGAAAACGATACAACCATTATATTTCCTTCCAGAATGTTATTGTTGTTTTGTATTGATTGTTAACTGCTTCAGGGAGAAAACGGTAAATTTCGACCTTCTTGTTCTCTTGATAAGCACTTAGGTCATATAGACAACATGAAAAGTAAGAATAACATGAATAAGAGGTAATCAGCAGTCGAATACCCTCAAATTTTGAAATAAATACTTTTATGTAGCACTGCCAACAATGCTTCTTGAATTCATGGACATCCTGACAAATGTGTAAGCAGAAGCCAACAATATAAAACACCTATAAAATCTAAAGTATCTATTTCACAAAGCTGTCCTTAATTCTATTTGAAATACTACATCATACAACACCATGTGTTGAAAAATTAACTATGGACGTTTTTTGTTCTAAAAGATTTACGGGTGATTCAGTCAGAAAACAGAAATTGAAAATATTCAGTGACTAGTTCTATGATTTAATGCTCTTTTTACTCCAGGGTACTAGCAGTTGTTTGATCAAGCTCAGTTTCTATCACATGGAGAACTTGATCGTAGTTTTCCAGAGAATTACCTGAATGTTAACATTATGTGATATTTTTGTGACATGTTTTTCATTTTTAATGTTGAACATTTTATAATTATTTAAATCTTATTGCCCTTATTGTATGTAAATCAGGTCCATAAAAGGTTGATATATATTTTTTAGGGTATAAATACCTTATCCCTTACGTTTCAGCGTAACTTAAAAAGATATTACCATTGGCTTTGTAGCCCATCAGGCTATATATAATTTATTTTATAAATGGTCACAGGGTCACTATATCAGCTGCCACATGAAAACTAAATCCACTCATTATAATCCTCATTATCATTTAAGGCCTCATGCTACTGGAGAAAAGGATGAAAATAGGGCGTGGTACCAGTGGCTTTCATTAGGGTCACAGGGTCACCAAATCTAAAAATTGTAATCCCATCAGATAAGGTATTTATACAGAAACTTTTAGTTTTCTATGCCTTTCGCTTTTTGATAGGAAGATTAAAAGAGGTCTAGGGGTCACAGGGTCACCAAATCTATATAAGTTAGAATCTCCATTAGCTTCAGAGTCTGTTCACACGGTTTCAGCTTTCTAGGCCTTTTGTTTCTGGAGAAGAAGCTAAAAGAAGTTTATTAGGGCGTGGTCCCTGTTCCTCTTACTTAGGGTCACAAGTCACCAAATTTATGAATTATAATTCTCATCAGCTAGGGAGTCTGAACACAAGTTTCAGCTTTCTTGGCTTCATGCCTCTGGAGAAGAAGATGAAAATAGTTTTAGGGCGTGACCGCTATGGCTCTTATTAAGGGTGACAGGGTCACCAAATCTATAAATGAGAATTCCCATCAGCAAAGGTGTCTGTACACAAAGTTCCAGCTTTCCAGGCCTATTGCTTCTTAAGAAGATGATGAAAATAATTTGGAAGGCTTGGTATATATCTCTGTGATAATTGTACTGAATTTCTTGAAACCTAAATTTATTCCAACATTGAATGACTCTAGCTATGTCAATAGACAATAGCTTTTTATTTAAACGTGGACAGGTGTTATGCCTGAATGTTTGACTCCGCACAATGGAGAGTGTACTTTGAATCAAGTTAAAGATTTAAGCAAGGAGATATTATCTATGTATGTTATGTTAAGTATGAAAATGTTAGTCCATCGCATAGAGTTAGCCTGGATACACTAGCTATCTATCATTGCCAGAGGAGAATTCATATGATGCCAAATCAGTACACAGCACGTGGCTAAATACAAACTATATTAGCCTTTACCTGCGGTTCTCATGAATGGGGTCTCCGACAGGTGAAGATGAAAGGAAGAATCATATTTGTCTTGTCATTAAATGTGCCCAGAATATATTGAACATAGTTATAGAACAAAGGTGAATTCTATAGTTTTTTTCTGAATACCTTTGAACAAAGAAAACGTCTTCACAAAGGTATCGATTTTATGGTTATTAATCTTAGAGCTATATTATTACTATTTGGATAAGAGCTTTAATCATAGTTGCTGGGCAACGAAGAAAAATTGTCACCATTGTAAGAATGTGTGTCTGTTTATAGTTTTCTAAGTTACACAAACATTTATTTAGGTTTTATAAGAAAAGATTTCATAATTCTGTCAGGTAACTGAAAACTATTAATCATACATTTAGATAATTATAGATATCTTTGATATCTATAACTTTTAACATTAAGGAGGCTACACTTCCCATCTACACGCATTTCGATACAATGATTATAATCTCATATTGACGTTTGGTCATTGTCGCCAAATAATGAACCTTTATTTTATCAATGAACACGTTGTTTCTCGAGGTGTTTAACAAGAGTGTTATTTTCTTTTCTCCTTATTGGTTCAATTATCTGTACCGATGAGATTACTATATTATCAGTTGAGGAAACAATTGTCATGTGTGTGGCAGAATTATCAGAAAAGGCAAATGAAGAATCCTTTTGACATACCAATATCTTTCCGGCTGATATATTCACTGGTGAAGAAGCTTATTTCTGTGCCAACACTTTTAAAAATCTTTGAGACCAAAAATTATCTAAACTAACTATTACTATTTTTATTTACTTTCCATTTTCTAGCCGATAAAAAAGGAATTTTTTAATCACAATATAAAATTGTCATTTGTAGATGCCTCTGAAAGATTCATGTTGCTGCTCTATCGAAGCAAAAACTTCATTCTTTGATGACATGAGTAGTGTCAGACTTACTCTGACAGGAGTTATTGTGAGCTGCGGAATTGTACCCTAATTTACATGTTGTAGGAAACTTTGTGTACATTTCAATTTTTATACTTTTTGAACATTTCTTCATTGCCAAGAATACCGATTTCTCTTCATAACGTCCATTATGCAAGATTTGAACGACACTCTGACAATATATAATATAAATCATGAATGACGAATCATGGTATTTTCCGACGTTGACAAGATACAGGGCAGTGGGAAACAATACGCTGTCAAAAGAGGGGGATTACGGTTTCCTTGCACCCACTTAATTGAAATAATACTTTAATATATCATAACTCTTATACGAGTTTGATTATGATTTGAGAATGATTATCTCTTTTTCATAGGGAAGCCATTTGTTCCTAGTGTTTGCATCTCACGCTTTGTTGACAGAATTATTTTTACTTTTTATACCTGAAGCAAATATTACACAATGTTTAGATTTTGAAAACATTATTTCCAAGCTAGTTAGGAGTTGCCTTTTAAAAACTTTGTTCGTCGCTAAAAGCCTCAAGTCATTTACAAAACTTTTTTTTTGCTGTAAGAAAATGTGGTTATTAAGTTGGTAACATATAACATGTATCCAGTCAAACTTTGCAACTTTACTAAGCCATCTAACTTAGACTAGTTTCACTATTTCACCGCACAGCATTTAGAGATCATCACATTGATAATTGTGAATATTATTATATTTATGAAATAAAGCTGCTAAATTGTTTGTTCATATCTCATAGTTCTTACATCTAGAGTTTAAAATGTACTTAAGGTTTAAGCAGTTAACATTGGTTTAATATTCTTCCACTAAAACGTAAAACTCGACTCAGCAATGATAATTGAAAATGTTATTTCCGCTTTTTCTATAAATTGATTAAAGCATTCTAGATGAATTTGTTTCTATTATAATCAAAATGAAATACTATAAGGTAAGTAATTTGATGTAATACATATATCATGATACGTACAGACTGACTCAATCAGTGTGACCATAAAAAGGATAGTGTTACTCTTCGCTCAAATCCCTTTTCTAATTGACCTTCGGCATTTGTTCTCGCAATACTTTATGAGATTTTTAGGCCTGCAAAAAATTTACAAGAGAAATGTTTATAGCATGAACATAAACACAAAACAATATTGGATCTAAAAATCTTTCAAGGAAAGTTTATTTATTCCCCAAGCGTGATTTTAAGGTAATAAATCACCCCCCCCCCCCCCCCTCCCTTTTAAAATGTAATAAGATGAGTTGTACAATGGTAGCAATATCATGGGAACATTTATGCGATAATAAATTTTATTCATGTAAAAAGATATTTGTACAATCAAGTTTCTGAGACACTTATTCATCATTAATGTGAAATTTGTTAGTATCAATTGAAAAATTAATTTACTACCGGTAGCTTGAGGCTGACGTTATCAAATAGCTTAATTATACAATATATTACATACATCATCCTCAAAAACGAAATTGACGTGTTTCTCGGTCATGTTCGATATCATGGTACTTAAAAATATTCACATCATTGTCAGCTACTTCTACTTCTACGTCAAATTAATTTGCATTCTTGCAATGCATAATAAAATGAAAAAGAACATCTGGTAACTGGTGCAAATAGGTAGCTGGTAAAAGATTGCTGATATTAAAGTAAACTTATAGAATGATATCGTGGCCATAAGTAAATACAAATAATAAACCTTTCTCCTCTTTAAAAACTCACAACAATCTAAGAAATGAATTCTCTCTCAGCAGAGGTAGCTCCGTCATAAATTCCTCTTCAACCTCTGTCTTAATTCGAAGGTTTCTTGTGCACGAAAAGTAGAACGCTGATTGGATGCAATCAAAGTTAGTTGTGCAATCAGCGACGGCGTTTCAAAAATTATCATTCATATCGCCTTCGTTACTTCCGGAAGTATATTGTTTGAAATATATTGTACTGTTATTTTGCTCTTTTACCAAGAATAAAGATTGATATTGATATAAATGTCATTTTCGAAACGCAACTCTGGCGTCATATACCTCACATTATGAGTAATGATGCACACTGATCACGATTTAGATCCATTTAGATTTCCCGTTTCCATGATAACTAACCATCAATCTCTAATTACGTGACACAATCATTTGTGCATTTGCATATTAACTTAAACTAATAATGTGAGAGCAATTAACTATAATGTGTGATGAGACTAACACAACTGCTTTGTTATATTATAAACGACTGATCAAACCGTTTGAAACCCTTCCAAACTCGCAGCATTCTTGGTAAGATTTTATTATGGCAGCGAAGTACATTCGATTTGTATACTCTACCTCAGGAGACATAACGGTAAAAGAATTGACTTTCAACCAATACAAAACGAGTATCTCACTGTAGAGTAAGACAAAAGCTTTTATGATTTTCTTAAAGTTTTGTAAGCCATGTAAACTTCTTACCCCATGCATATTTATTTTCCTTTATTACACAAAACACAATGTTGTCCGTGGTAATTTATACTTTAAAGTATCTCTAAGATTACACTGCAACACTGTTTTGATTCGTAGTGAACTAAAGAAATAAAATTAACAATCTCCTCTACATTAAAAACCTTAACGATTATGAATGCAATACTCTACTTTCTTTACTTTTTTTCAAAAAAGGTGAAAGATAAGCTTAAGTAAGTTTCTTTTAAGGAATGAAATCGATAATATTCATATCTAAAGATATCAATGACATATCTTTACCAGTATAGTAGGTTAGTCCCTATAACAGACACTCAGTAAATAAACACTTCAATGAAATGATTAATATTAGGAAAACGTCAGGGAGCTGAAATGAATATAATTTATATCTGTACCAAAAGCTCCAGAGACTGTTGCAGAAGCACAATTATCATTTGTCCTGAAATAAATTTGGTTGTCTGCTTTACAGGGAACGCGCTGCCGGGGGCAGTTCACTTAATACCATGGCAGTATGTTACTAGAATCAGATAACTGCTGTAACTGGAAGCCGGTTTTGCTTGTTAATACCGTGAGCATCATATTTACACTATGAATACTTTGTGTCTGCATGTAACTCGGTTGGTAGAACTTTTACTGACCTTCCGTTACGAAAGGGTAAGAGTCTATTCCATTCCATATGCTTGGTGTTCTTGTACTTGAGAACTTGAACAGCAGTAGTGATGACATTGGGCACATAGACATTTTTCTTATTTGTATGTTGTACATAGGATTAATCTTACTGTAATATTATACATCCCGAAGTCTTTTATTACATATGGAAAATTACACACCTTTTCCTCTCACGGCAGTGAATCATAAGAGAGCTGTCACAGCACTTTGAATCGAGGGTCAATGCGTTTGTTTCGCCGTTTTTATGTAACTTGATTACAAATCTGATTGTTACCAATGCAACGCAGTGAGTTATGTTGAAAGATATGATGGCAAACGTTTAAAGAGCCACTCCGTGAGTTGTTGGAGTCATATATGCCAAACTTAATCAATGGTGTCATTTGATCGCGAAGTATCGACTGTTACCAAAAAAGACACATGTTAAAGCTTATTGGTTTTTTACAGTGACAATATGAAGGTAGAACGTCGAAAAAATTATCGAAAACCGGACAGTGGCGCGCATCAAATAGTCAAACGTTATTTTGGAGACTTATCTAAAACATCCAGGAGGGCAGATAGGAGTTGATAGTGTTTGTTAGGTTATATAACTAGTATCCATGTATGTTGGACGTGATATCTACACCTCTGTGCATTTATAGAGCTGTTTCTAGATTTTCATTTTTGTCACATATATGTCTTTTGGACATGAATAGTTAAGATGTTTTGATTTTATATCACCACATATGACATTTAGGTTCGTATCAAAGGTAAATAATATGTTATGAAAATCACGGAGTGGCTCTTTAAGCTGATGCTCCAATCTCATACCCTTGGTTACAACCCCACTAAACTTTGGCGCTTTGACATATGGTCCAGCCGATCAAATAGTTTTATCACGATGGTTTACAATAAAATTGAGCCAACCTCAGATTAGATGAGATCGCTTTGACAATGGTAATCATGTCCGATTTCAGTTTAGCAATGCGGTGGACTACAAAATACAGAATACAAATTTAACCATGAAATGATATTCGCACCGCAGGTATAAATGATATCGTTGGTCATAGGTCACAGTGCGCAGGATTGAGTGGGGTTGTAACCCAGAGTATCAGCGTGTACCGTCAGGATATAGGTTTTCCCTGTGACAGGATGAGCTTGTTTTAACTACATTGATCTAGAAGAAGAGGAAACCATACACAATTCTAACAAAACCCTGGGACCATGTATTAGTGAATCAAGATAGAATCATTTCTTTAATATGTTTAAATGGTTCAATTTAGTCCAATTTATTTCTTTATACCTCTTCAGTTATAATCGAATTAATTTTTAGCCATACGTTATTCAGACAGTCTGACAGACAGACAGTATATCTAGTGTAAATGCCAAAGGCCCATAATACAAACTATATTACACATTCGACACAAGCGCACATCGAAGATTACAGTTTTTTTTTTAATGTATTAACAAATGTGACTCTAGTTTTATTTATACACGTCGAGTTTTATTTATACACGTCGAGTTTATACACAATAATATTTTTCATCTGTACTTTTAAGAAGGTAGATTAAGTTGTGTTTGGTAACTGTACTGTATAATAATGTAGCAATAATCATGCTGGTGATATTATTTATTTTAGTGTTAACTGTCCCACAAAAGCCTCGCTATCCATATTATTATTTTATTCATTTATATATTAAAATGCAAAATGATAATAAAATTGTATACAGAACAGAAATAAGGTAGTCAATTTTGTTAGTGAATGTCAGGTAGACCCCGGCAGCAGGAATTCTAGATAAGGAAAGGGTATCTAAATAACCACTCATAAAAGAAATGCTAAGTCTTGGATTTATCAATGACATGAATTTTAAAAAGTGTATTGAACCCTCTTCATAGTATCCACCAATATATAAATTACATATCTTGTCTAGAGATATTCTAACGCTTTATCGATTTTCAAGAGAGTTGTGTTGTAGATTATCTAAAGAGTTTTAGTATCACTTATTATTTTAAAACAGAGCTGCCAGTAACTTACAGAAGCATCGGACCAAGGGGAAACTATATATCACATTTCAGGTGTAAGGTTATTTTCATTCTTTGAGTGAGGTAGCTATTTGGTTCAATCCTGAGAACAGCTCTTATTTTGTATCAATTTTGTTATTTTATTGAATGAGAGACCACGAGCCATAGTAACATGTTAGTATTGCACTCATGATGGTCGTGTACTGTAAATCTTGCCTTGCATTAATTGTTTTCTTTCATGTTATTTTGGCTTCTTGATTCAACCTTTTTCATCATTTAATTAAGGACACCTTCTAAGCAAAATAAATCCCTCCACCCCCTAGGAATCTGTTATTTTTTTTTTATAACGAACTATAATTTTTGCTGACGTTGTCATTTCCTGAAGGTAAATACAAGGTACTGGAAAGCTATATAAAGACTGAGGCCGGAGGCTGAGGTAATTATGTTCCCATCTCAGCGAAAACTTTGTGTTTGAATATTTGATTTCATATGATTTGAAATTAGCTTGTCACGCATACTTATTTACGTCATTTTCCAGATGCTAGTTTTAAGTTTCATAAGTTCATAAGTTCTTTCTACATTATTTAAAGAAAATTTGTTGAAACTTCAAACAGAAATATTATCCATCGGTAAGATCATGTCTTTTCGGGAGATAAATATCAAAGAATTATATTTACTTCTTTTGACAACTGAAGAGGTGACACTATTGACACATATCGCAGACGGTACATGCACAACTGTTGCACTCATGTCATCTTCAGTTTGTTATATGAGATACAAGGCATTTATTTACTTAAAATGTAACTCACTCAGATATATTGCCAGAGAGAAGAGTTGAATCATAAAACGGAGACATCACTATGCATAAGCCCGTGTGTCTACTAAGGTCATGAAACAATGATTACGTGAACTACGCAAATATTACACAAATGTATGTTATCACTACATACAATGGGTTCCATTTAGTACGGGCCACTGTGATCAGATGTACATAAACATTGTATCCTGTCAACAGAGAGTGAATTTACTGTCAGAATTGTCAGTATCACAATACATTTAGCATGAGTATTAACATATTAAGATGTTGATACCATGGTAACCTCGAATTTGTGTTTCTTTTGTAAGTGTAGTGACAATACGCTTTTGTCCCTAATGGATTAACTCATTTTAAAGACGAAAACAAATTGCTATATTGTTTGGCTTTTAGTAATAGAATAACTACAGTTACAGAGTTAATGCAATCCATTTAGTGTTCTTCGCAATTTGCAACTCTACCAAGCTACACAACTGAAATTATTTTTAAAAAATGGGAATCGTATACACTTAAACGTTACAGAAACATGTATACAATAAAAAGCTAATGCTTTAAAGACACATGTTATGGATGTTTAAGATTGTTGGGACATAAGACTCATGAGTTATACTATTTATAATATTTAACAAAAACTTCTATCTTAAGTTATGTGTAACCTTATCCTATATTATAGTATTTTCTGTGTTAATTTTATTCAATACAAATAACCGCAGAGCAACATTGTTCGGTTTTGAAAAGAACAACAATCCTCTTGTTGATAAAATAGATCAATACGTTGTTGTACTGAGATGGTTTGAAAATGGAAAATGTCATGACGTCATTGAATTAAAAGTAGAACCGTGGGACAACGTTGCACATGTACGTAATCTGAAGTCGTGGAAGGTTACGACACAAGCAATGCAGGATTACAGACACTTTAAATATCCAGATAATACTATTATTAACATAAGCCAATTATGTTTCGATTTTAGTCACATCCTACGTTGACCCTTTCTCCTCATCTCTCTACAACACGTACCAATAACTGAACAAAAGACGATAACAATAAACCAATCTCTTAAATGTGAATCCTTATTATTTCAACTACATTGTGTGACACTTGGTATACTTGAAATGTATTCATATTAAGTTGAGTTATTTGTCGACACTCTAGTACGGTTGTTATGTTTTACATGGTTCTCATGGTTTTAAATTTCCCTATCAATAATATCTTTTGTCGTAGAAGAGAGATTCATAAAGGCGAAAATAGCCGGGCGGTCATTTAAATGAGTGTTACTTTTAATGAATTAAAATAATTCCAGTCGACCAACATTAACCGATCGTAGAGTAACATTTGTTGATCCTTCATAACGGATCTCTTTCTTTTCCTTTCATAAATTATTACTTATCATGCTTTCGGATGGACTACAATCAATTAAGGCATTCATTTATCTTAAGTCATTCCTTTCAAGGAATAATGTATGAATTAATTTTAAGCACTATTGCAGAATCTAAAATCTAAAACAACATCAGAGCATTATCACCAACTCATCAGTTCCACTAATGGTGTCTATATATAGGATAATCATCTCTTGTATCCAACACATTTATATGTTCTCGTTTCAAATCATAGAAAACTTTTTTACGAGCTATATCGCAGAGATATTTGACTTTCATAAGTTTCAAAACACCAATTATGATATAATTCATTCACAAACATATAACATTTTCATGTCGAATTGATATCGACGATATTGCAAGAGATTATCCTTTCACCTTGACCCCTGGCATATCTTCTAACATCAATTGATAACAATTTTAAGTACGCTGAAATGACATGCCATATGTCTACATCGAGAACAAAATATTCAAATCGAAACCCCATTTATATTCTTATCAAGAAGGTTGACCATAACGTGTATCAGTTTTTTTTTAAACTGAGAAGGCAATTGGTTCGATGTTCAAGTTGTTCAATCCTTGTTGATATTTAGATGGCTTCACTATTTACTTTGTGTGTTTTTTGATCGCAAGAGAAATACATTCATCTTCCTTGTCCACTGGAACACAGCTGTCCACGAATCAAAAGTATGTTGTCATCATGTGCAGAGACTCCCTATACCGCAACCATCTGTCGTCATCGTCGTCGTGACAAATTGAAATTACGATTTATGATTATGCCTGATGTTAAACGGAGTGTGAATTCTGAAACAAGTTAAATATTTAAGCACGGATATATCATCTTTGTATAAGGAAAATGTAAGTCCAATGCATAGACCTAGCCCAATAGTGGGTGAAACGTTGAGTACACTAGCTATCTATCATTCCCAGAGGAGAATTTATATGATGCTCTACGACCCAACCATTACACAGCACGTCGCTGTGATACAGCATATATTAACCTTTACCTGCGGTTCTCATGAATGGAGTCTCCGACAGGTGAAGATGAAAGGAAGAATTATATTTGTCTTGTCATTAAATGTGCCCAGAATAAATAGAATTCCTTACAGAGTTAACAAAGGTGCTGACTACCTTTCAACCAGAACAGCGTCTTCACAAAGATATTGATTTTATGGTTATTAATCTTTAGCTATATTATTACTATCTAGTGAACAGCTTTAATCATAGTTGCCATGCGACAAAGAAAATCTGTCACCAGTGTAAATATATCTGTATTTATATTCTCCTTCTAGTTACACAAACATGAACTTAACTGTTATAAGAAAGGATTAATATTTTAGAAGGGTATATCGATTAATTCATCATACATTTAGAGAATTATTGCAAGCTTAAGCAATACGATATGATTATTATAATCTCTTACTAACGTTTGGTCGTTGAACTTCTTCAAATACTTACTTATGACTGCTTTTGAAATCGGTAGAAATCGGTAGAATGAGCAGAACAAGTTTTTACTCATTCCTAACAACCTTAATTATCAACTTCTTCTTATCTTTCCTTATTGGTCCTACTTATTTGTACAGCTGAGATTACTAGATTTACTTTTGAAATAGCCATTTACTTGTGTGGGGTGCATTTCTCACACATGGGTGAAATTGAAATTATACATCTATATCTTTATTCTCCAGAAGAGTAGAAATCGTTGAATTAAGTTCGGCTGACTTTTTATCATATTAATCATATTTATAAGGGCGGCATGACTTGAAAACAAACATGTCCAATGTTCCTTTTAATTATGTAATGAACAATAAAAAATCCAGTTTGACTCCTTTGGTTAAGAAGCTGGGTGGTTTTATGTGCACACGATGCAACATCTTTTAGAAAAACTGTAAATAAATTTACTTAATTTCCTTTTCATTTTATGTCAAAATAAAGGAAAACATGTAAACACAACATTTAATTTCTATACGTACAATCGTCTGAAGTATTTAAGTTTTTTGTTTGCTATTCTTTCGACGAAGAAATTCAAACGGTCATCACATGGGTAGTGCGAGTGTCCCTCCGACAGTGACGATCGTTTGTCGCTCTGGTGTGTTGTACGAACTTAATTTTCTTCGTAACTATAAATAGGCCAAATTTAAACAACTACCTTACAATACATGTACCTAATATTCATGAAGAATGATGAACCGTGGTATTTGCTGACACTGTTACTGTATGGAGATTACCAGGCATTTGGAAGCGATATTACACTGTTTCCATAGAATGAGATTCTGGTCTCCTTACCCTTCACATAATGAAATGATTTAATCCTAATTTTGCTTCTGGCGCATATTCTGTTACATTTTCAGATAAAAGCCTTTTGTTTCCTGTTTTAGTGTCTCACTCTTTATTGATGCCATGATTGTCACTTTCGATACCTGAAGCAAATATTACAGAGAGATGAGACATTGTAAACATTAAGCATTGATCCTTAGTTTTATTAGTTTTATTAACACGGGTTAACAGGTGTGTACAGCCATTGCATGCAGCAGAGATTGAATTACTGCAATAACCATGCATCATGTATACAAGTTGTTTCAAAGTCATTTAGGAATGTGCTTTTAACAATTTATTTTACAAGGTAAATATTTAAGCTATAAAAAAATAGTTGTTTTTGCTTTTAGTATAAAAAGACCTATTGATATGATGTTGGTCCCAAATATATGGTTCTAGTTGAAGTTTGCAACTTTACTAAGCCACGCAACTTAAACTTGTTCAGCGAATATATTTCATAATCATCATATTGATGATAAGATAAAACAGCTGAGAAAGTTGTGTGGTCTTTGCCTATGGCCTCCTAATTTAAGCGTTTCTGGTGACATAAAGGTGGAACAGTTAATAGTGGTATTTCATTCAATTATTGAGACAAAAATTCATAATTTTCTCTATATTTACAAAACATAAGTGAGATTATTATTTGTGAATTAACATTAATTATTGAAAATGTCATTTAGAAATGTTCCACAATCTCTTTAAACTAATTTTCGTATTGAAAAGGGTCAGTTTTCTCTTTTCATATGCAATGCAATATCATAATGAATTTAATTTTACATTATGTATATCACATGTTAAGACTGGTATAGCAATGTGGCAATGAAAACACCAGCTGAGTCGTCGTTAACAGCTCCCTTTTAAAACTGACCTCTAGCATTTGGTCTGGCATTTATGATTTTTTATGCTTGCAATAAAAGTTATATTACAAATTAATGTTTAGAACATGAACATGATAAGCAAATTAAATTCAAGAACCTATTAAGGAAAGTATATGTATGCTGCAAGCTTGATTTTAAGTTTACCGATATTTATTGTGTATCATTGGGCAAGGGGAAACAAAGTAATAAAATATGAGTTATTCAATGATAGAACTATTGTGGGAACTTTTATGCAATAATAAAGTTTTATTCATTTAGAATCATATCAATAAAGTGAAATTTTAGAGACAATAATTCATCACTAATATGAAACTTAAAAAAATAAAGTTTAGAAGTTCTTCATTGGAAGAAATGAATATTATGTGTCAACCCTTTTTACGCACGGGACCACGATCACAATGGTTGCAAAATTTCTAATACAAATATTTTTTCCTCAGCTTATGTATGGTATTGGAATTTTCAATAACCAATCACACAATGTTTATTTCATACATCAGTTGCTTAGCTTGTTAAGAAACTTAATATTTATCTGAAACAATACTTCTTTACTGCATGATTCTGACTATGTAAATAAAAACACTGCATTGCGTTGAAGAGAGGTCAGGTTAGAGACTATTCTCTGTCTGCCCAACAGTTTATAAGAAGAAATATCCGTAGCCTGTAACTGGTTCAGGATGTTTTAAATATGAAGAGTTTATAAGAAGAAATATCCGTAGCTTGTAACTGGTTCAGGATGTTTTAGATATGAAGAGTTTATAAGAAGAAATATCCGTAGCTTGTAACTGGTTGAGGATGTTTTAAATATGAAGAGTTTATAAGAAGAAATATCCGTAGCTTGTAACTGGTTCAGGATGTTTTAAATATGAAGAGTTTATAAGAAGAAATATCCGTAGCTTGTAACTGGTTCAGGATGTTTTAAATATGAAGAGTTTATAAGAAGAAATATCCGTAGCTTGTAACTGGTTGAGGATGTTTTAAATATGAAGAGTTTATAAGAAGAAATATCCGTAGCTTGTAACTGGTTGAGGATGTTTTAAATATGAAGAGTTTATAAGAAGAAATATCCGTAGCTTGTAACTGGTTGAGGATGTTTTAAATATGAAGATTTTATAAGAAGAAATATCCGTAGCTTGTAACTGGTTGAGGATGTTTTAAATATGAAGAGTTTATAAGAAGAAATATCCGTAGCTTGTAACTGGTTCAGGATGTTTTAGATATGAAGAGTTTATAAGAAGAAATATCCGTAGCTTGTAACTGGTTCAGGATGTTTTAAATATGAAGAGTTTATAAGAAGAAATATCCGTAGCTTGTAACTGGTTCAGGATGTTTTAAATATGAAGATTTTATAAGAAGAAATATCCGTAGCTTGTAACTGGTTCAGGATGTTTTAAATATGAAGAGTTTATAAGAAGAAATATCCGTAGCTTGTAACTGGTTGAGGATATTTTAAATATGAAGAGTTTATAAGAAGAAATATCCGTAGCCTGTAACTGGTTCAGGATGTTTTAAATATGAAGAGTTTATAAGAAGAAATATCCGTAGCTTGTAACTGGTTCAGGATGTTTTAAATATGAAGAGTTTATAAGAAGAAATATCCGTAGCTTGTAACTGGTTCAGGATGTTTTAAATATGAAGAGTTTATAAGAAGAAATATCCGTAGCTTGTAACTGGTTGAGGATGTTTTAAATATGAAGAGTTTATAAGAAGAAATATCCGTAGCTTGTAACTGGTTGAGGATGTTTTAAATATGAAGATTTTATAAGAAGAAATATCCGTAGCTTGTAACTGGTCCATGATGTTTTAAATATGAAGAGATGTTCCAGGTAAAGTTTTAAATATATTGTCTAATTAGTAATACACTTGTATCATTTCGTAATCAATTCTTTTAATTAATGTATCATAGTATGATACATTTATTAAAAGAATTGGGTACTAAATAAACAAACACTATTACATGATTAGTGTTGCGTCAGGTCTACATTACATAAATAATAATTATAGCTCTTCATATATCAATGAATTGTGATAAGAGTGTAGTAAACTAAGTGTTGTTTTCATTCCATCTAAAGTTACGGTCATGCCATCTGTAAAACCGAATAAGACCTGTCCATACATACAAGTTAGGTATTACCATAACAGAGACAAACTGCAAAGAAGTTGGCGTTGACCCTCTAGCCTCTCGTCTGTCATTTGACTAAAAATAACAGAAAATTAATTTTTGACCAAAAAATCACGTGTAAGCCCGGGCTTTTTAAAAATAATGGATGCTACGCCCCTGACGTATTCAGATGAAAGCGTAACATATTCTATTTAACTACAAACATCCACTTTGTCTTTTCAATAACACGATTATAACCTTTGTACAAATATTGTTGACAGCTTCAGTCAGATACAGTGAGAGTCGTCCCTAATATCCGGCAAAAGGAAGAGTACACAAGGTATTTGCTCGGCGAGGCACACAACACACATCAAGATTAGCTAAATTATATCCGAGGTCGAAAACAGGAGTGGGAGTATGGAGGCCTCATTATCCCAACAGAATGAGACAAACACAATATAGATTGGTCAGGAGACACAAACGCTAAGGGTTGAGGAGGAGTAAAGAAGGACTGCCATTTCAAGTCTTTGATCACGAAGATTTTTGGAAAGAATTGTTAACACCTATGAAATGTTTCTTCTTTCTACAGTCAGCACCAAACGGTTTCTGATTCCCTGCTATAATGAGAGACACTCTCATCTTTTCAAAGCTTTGCATCAAGGTTTTGAAGAGTTGGTCACTTCGTCATACCTACTGTCGTAAATTCATTCTTTAACATTTAAAAAACATGATGTTCATGATCTATTTTAAACATGAGCACACATTACATTTGACTAACAGGAATTGCTTTAGCGTGAGTCGAGGTCATAAGACCAGATTCGTGATGAAACATTAGCGGGCATTTGGAAGGGAATTCGAAACAAGACATTTCCGGGATATTTTCATATGATTCAATAGAAACATAATCCGTAAAAAAAAGAACTTAATTCACTGAAAATTGTGTCATGATAAAACAGACCTCCAGAACGCCGAATGGAGTAATTCATCACAGCATTTTCATCAGACCAGAACACTTACATTGGTCACTCTTTGAATCTGCAATGTTCCTCAAATTTGCTATGACGATGATTTACGCTTTGGCTACGAACTCGTGTAATTATATTTAAGGAGAAATGAAAATGGAAATCAAATGACTAAAAACAGTCCTTTAAGAATAACCTGTGACTTTTGAAGTTTTCAGATAAATTGCGATGTAACTATCACGAATGAAATGAATTCAATCTTACAAGTTTTTTTTACTCATTTTGTTTGAAATCCCCACTAATGCATATCCTATTAACTTAAATGTTGTTACATAAAATTTTTCAGTTATGGAAATAAAACTAACAATTGATAATTTTAATGTTGAACTGTTTTATCGTCACATATGTGATGAGTTTCCTTAACATCAACAGTAATTATCTAGTAATGGTATTAATTTAAAGGGACTCTGATGTAAAATTGGTTATTACAAATATCTCATATTCAAGTTATGATGTGCACTGATCACGATTTAGGTCAATTAAGACGTTTCCATAGTAACTGAACCCTGATTGCATGATATCGTCAATCATACATTCATTAGTAATAATCGAATTGATATTATGACAGTTATAAAGCCTAATTCTCTGTTCAAGAAAAGAAAACTGCTTGAAATTAAGATATCTGAACCAGGTCTGATGTTCAAAGCATCAAAGTCGACGTATCCACAGCGGTGATTATTCCTGCAATGGCGAAATGTAATTTTATACACGGACGGAGGGTTATGGTAATTTGGAAGGAACCTTCTTGGCCAAATAGTGCTCATCCAAAAGTACTTTACTTGACAAAGTCCGTTATCTAAAAGAAAAGATTTAATCGAGGTTTGTAAGGAGAGTTTCTTTTATCACAATGAAACCCTGCAACAGACGACTCATGTGAACTGGTACTCTTATTAGGCACATATCTTACCTCTCTTACCTAATCACGTAATATAGTACTCTAATGTAAACATATATGGAATGTATCACAAGATTCATCTACATCCTAACTATAGGTGCTTTTAATTGCTTGTGAAACCGAATAATTTAGTTTAGTTTAGTTTAGGACAGTCAATAATTTACTAGTAATTTAATTTTAAGTCGACTCTCAAAACCAAGATTTAAACAACTACCTTACAAACTCAAATCTTTCCAATCAACTTGTGACATAAAACAAAAGTTTCAATATCTGTTATGGTAAGAGCTCAAGCAAAACTGTACAAGAGCAAGGCGGACGTGTTTAATATCTCGACAGCTTAAGTACATGTAAGCGTCAAATACCTGTTTTGATGCAAATACAAAACATTTTGAACTTCCAGATAATGATGCCTGTCAGCAAAGGAAAACTGAACAGGACACGGTCTTTACTCACATACCGTAATGTTTGGGCTTTCACAGCAATGGTTATAGCGTAAAGTAATTTCTCAGTTGCAAAACAAATTTTTCTAATGGTATTCTTTGATGTTTCTGTTTGATTTCTGACCCTAAGTATCCTGAAATGTGTGGTTGAGTTGAGTTAAAAACCAATATTCTTCTTTCTGTTGTTGAAATTTAAATGTTATTGTGGTAATCTCTGTTCCTTTGATGTGGAAAGGGTTTGCGTCAACCGAGAATATGCAGGCGCGTTATTTGTTGCTTGTTCATTGTACTGCTAGATTGTCTCTATCGCAGTTTGTTCTCTCCTCTGGACAGCAAATGATGGGTAAATGCAGGTTGGTGTACTGTATATTTCTGTGAAATGAATATAAAGAAAACAAAAATAATCACATACAGGTTAGACTTTAACTTTGTAATTATAATTCGTGATTGAAGAAAACACAGTTGAATATCATTTTATTTGAGCTTATTAAGACTTTAAGTATTTGTAATGGTTTTCATGGCTCTAACACTTGTCTTGACAAGAGCATGAGTCTTTGAGCAGTAACGGAAGCAAGTGTTGAATATCAACCTTGCATTACTCGCCCGTGTAAGATACAACAGTGTAATATTTATAAGGCATGACAGCCAAGTCGTGCACAATATTAGTTTCAGCACATTGTCGGGAACTAATCCTGATATACAGAGTACTAAACTTCCAACAGTGAATACTATTTGAATCAAGGTCGTGAATGATCTGGTATAATACTAAATTTCGCTAGTTTTATAATAAAACATTAACTTCTTAAGTAAAAATGAGCATTACATGGAACGTCGTTTAATATGATAATATCGTTTTGACAACTCACATATCCTCACAAGTAATGGTTTCACACAGACTGTTACATGTAATGTTGTGTTATCTGTGACCATCACTCAGACATCTTCTGGTCAATGAGGACACTTTCTATTGACCACATTTTACTTCAAGACAACATTTGTCACTCAACATTCAATGACACATATTTCATTGCATGTTAAGTAAATATTTGGTTGCGTTCATATGCAAAAGTGATGAAAATATTTCGCAAGGCAATTTTGCAAATATAATCAGTATAGTTTCTCTCATAGTCAGTCTTTGAAAATGTCAACCTTTGGTCTGTCTTGGCACCTCATGGGTTCATCGGCTTGAAATCTTAGGATTGTACTGGCAGTAATTCACAACAGGAGGTGATGTATACAAATTCAAATTTAGATCATTTACTAATTGGGAATGACCTGCCATTATTTGAAGCTTGCTGCTGAATTTTCAAGTTGTAAATGATTACACGTTTGTGTAAACACTTATAGCAAACTCCATTTCATGGCTAATATGCATTTACAATGATATGCTTTACAACTATATGCAACATGTACAGTTCAACGTTTATATACTTTTTCACAGGTTTATAACAAATAACATTATGCATGGAGACAGACACAAGATAGAAACATCAAAGAGCACCTTGATACCAGGTCTTGTTTCAGAAGATAAAACAATTTTTACGACTGATAGTATCGCGTCCCGTGAGAGACTTTCAGAGAAGCTAGTAAAGTAACGTTGGCTATTGGGTTTTAAGATCAGTAGAAGTATCTTTTCATTATGCTTCACTAAGGATATATGTCCAGACATCATAGTATCTGTAAGATTCGAAATGGAAAAGGAATGATCTGGTCTTGCTTTTTCAAGGAATGATTAAAAATATTACTACCACCTGGACTCGGTCAGTAGACATTATTAGAAAAGAAAGTAAACTGACGTTGGCGTTGGTCTTTACATCACATGAATTATCTTTAACGTATGATTCATCGAAAAACATACATTACATGTACCTATTAGAAAAATGAAGACGCAATGATCAGTGTCTGACGTACCAGGAATGATGAAAATTACTACTGATACCTAATCGTGTTCATTATGGACATGATGACTATTAGATAGTTGACTGAGGATATGCAGTCTAAGTATTCCTGAAATGCAAATCTAAAGTATAGCAATTTCTCCTACGCTATGAAGTTCTTGTTTATTTCTTGAAAAAAGGGAGTTTTAACTATGTAAAGTTATATTTATGAATACTGCACGTTGATAGAAGATATAATAACTCAACAAAATGAAGGCTTCATTGTACAACAACCTACAATGAAACCTACCAGAAACATGATTTTCTTTTATGACCACACCCATTAATAAACAATTATATGAAAATAGAAAAATATCGTAAATTGTTGTAATCGTTATTTTTGGACAGCTTCAGGTTTTGAATTATATTTCAAATAATACAGAGTGTAATCAATTATAAAATTTATGATTGATTTATCTGGACACCTTCAGTTTCAATTCAATTCCCATTACTTAATCAAATCATGACGTCATTCTATTGTGCAATTATAAGCGATTATAAATGGTATGGTCGATGTATCTGATTAGGGTCATAACATATCACTTACATTTAAATATACTTTTGAAAGTGCCCGAGTCAAAATTAGAACATTCAATCTTTGTTTCTTGATTTAGGCCTCTAAGGAAGGCTGACAGGTGAGAGATGATAGTTTGTCAATTGGTATCCCGTGTTCATTGTTTCCCGTTGAAAGCGTAGAGTGCACGTAGAAAAGATGGGTAGCATGATCAAAACAATGCAGACATAGGCTGTCAATGGCATTATGGAGCTTCATATAGAAGAGTTGACGAATCTGTGTCACAATTGTTGTAAGTCTGTGTCCCATATCCAATGAATGACCGGCGTGAATTGTTTTTATTAAAACAAATATTGCAAATTATGTGTAAAATGCAAGCCTATATATATATATGTCAATGTTTAGTTTGTTAAGGTCATTGTGGCTGAATATCGAAAATGAATCCGGGAAGTGCCCCTTTATGGTTCGATTCCTTTTCACAAATCCTCTCCACCTCGTGCCTTCTCCATTACATATCATTTTCTCTGCAAAGGCTGGTGGAGACAGTTGCCCCGGGGCCAGTGAGTGCGAGACTAATGATAATAAAAGTGTATGGCAGCAAGCTGGCTGTCCATTTTAGATGAAGTCTAATTATAGTCTTCTCTGCTTGCTGAATGTTGTTAGAAAAGGTTCAGTAAACGCACTTTCTTCCAAGGGTAATCATTCCAAACACATAAAACATATTAATGACATATTTTGCTGTAATTTTAGATAAAACAGGCTTAATCTGAAAGTGTTGTATAAGTTTTTAGATAGAAATTCAGTAACATAGACTCGAGAAATTTCCCCGAGATAATCAGCTTAGTTAATCAGTTTGCAATCGCCCTTTATACAAACCAAGTGTCTGTCACAGCATGTGGTAATATGATGGAAATTTCTCATTAGGAAGATAAAATCCGCAATAGGTCTTCGAGGCCAAATCGACAGTTTGAAGTTGTTTGACCGCAAAATACTGAATAGGGGATATTGAAATGTAAATACAATGCAGGTTGTGTTATGATAAATAGACATGGACACTTGACATGCTTTGAGAGGGGGTTCACGGATGAAGAACTTGTCGCCAAAACAAAACCACTGAGCTCCACGTGCGACACGCAATAGCACCATACACGTGGGAGGGGTTCTTTGTCGAATTTGACCCTTCAGGGAAGGGTTAATAACTGCCACGTGCTGATAATCCTATCCAATTTTACATTCCTTTCGGTACTTGCAAAAGATTTATTGTTGAGCGTATCTTTGCTTTGGTGTGTTACATTTAATTTGCAATGATATGTCTTCAACATGATAAACGTCTACTTGCTATTGACATGCTTCAAATGGGTTTCCACACAGCAAGCAGCAGCTAACATGCTTAATGTGCCACAGTCTGTGATCAGCAGGGTGTGGAACCGGTACAAACAAACAGTGGTGATGGTAGACCTAGAGCCTCACACAAGCCCAAGATCGATACATTTGTACACAGGTCCTGCAGAATGGAGCACAAACGGCCAATCAGCTTTCTGTTAACTTGTACCAAGTTATAGAAATTGGATTTACACCCCAAACGATTTGCATGCGCGACGACCGCGTGTTGTCGTCAGCAATCGGCAAACCGGCGTCGATGTTGTAAGCCGCAAAGAAATTTGGGTAATCGTTGATGGGCGCGTGTAATGTTCTTAGATAAGTCAAGATTTACCCTGGTTTTCTCTGTTAGGCCTGTTTCGCGTTTGGGGGCGTGCAAATGAGCGTCAAACTTACTTTAACGTCAGACAACATGACAGATTCGGGCGTGAGTCATGGCTGGCAGAACGGACTTGCATATTGTTCAAGAAAGGGTCACTGGTGTGTACTACCGTGACCACATCCTGGCATCGATAGTTCTGCCCTTTGTACAACGTGCATGCCGACGTTTAATCTTTCAAAAGGAAAATGCCCGTGCCCACCGCGCTCATGTCGTGAATGACTACCTCTCGCGTCAGCATATTGTCCATACACCTTGGCCAATCATAAGTCCTGACCTTTCCCCCATATAGCATGTCTGGGACATGGTCGATAGACGTGTTCGTCGACGTCAATGTCAACCGACAGGACAGCAAGGATTGGCCGTGGCGCTGTAAGAGGAGTGGGACAGATTGCCCCAAATCGTGATTGGACAGTTGATTAGGAATATGCCACGACGAATTGCTGAATATCTGAGGGTTGGTCGAGCAATTACTGATTATTAAAATACAAATCAAAAACGTCCATTTTCACTTTTGACAAAGTGTCTCTTTGCGAGTGAAATGGGGTCGTCAGATAAGTCGCCAATATGTTCAGTTTTATATTTTTACCGAATATTCCCTACTTTTTAAAGAGCATATTTAGAAAGCACAAAAAACATGTGTGTCATAATGATATAGGTTTAAATTGCACAACTTGTTAATCCAGTTTAATCATCTTTCTGTGAAGATGAAGGAGATCTTTTTTTTGTTTTTATTGCTAATAACTGATATTTTAAGTTCTTATTTAGCCTGTATGAACATCTTAAACACCTCGTGTTTGAAGCTGATATGGAGAATAGCTAATCATTAGATTTGATTGTTAGTTTTGTTCGTATTATGAGGCCTTTCAACAAATGCTGAAATGTCACTTTACCAAAGTCGCAAAACAGAAATTTTGAAACGTAAATACCCTACATTTTCTTAACATTGATATTAAAAACCTTAGCAAAACTTCAGACTCCTTCTGATATTAATTTTTTGAAACCCTAATGACTGAAATGTGATGACATTTGGTAAAAAGCTTGAAAATGCAAAAATGTACAAATAGCTTAAGGCTATGTTTGTTTCACCAAGATCAGCTTTGGCTTTTCGAAATGAAACGATGAGCTAATAGGAAAGCTGTAACCAAGGTGATATTAGCTATTCCTGCCAAGGCCAATTGGAGCGCATGCAGCTTTAGCCTACTCTCCTTCCAAGTTATAAATACAGAATACTAAATGACGCCCCTTTCAATAGCATTTTTATTAACGGGTGAATGGTTTGGTATTGAAAGAGCGAAAGCGAGTTAGATACCGATACCATTCACGAATTTCAAAAATAAATAACTAAACGGGACTGAGTTTAGTATTTCCTTTATTACATCTTATATTATATTAAAAATCGCCGAGGTTACCACTGCTGCGGCCCCGCTACACATGGTGACGTCATGCTCTAAATTTGTGACGTCATGTAACATCAATTAGCAACATTGTAGATTTATTAAATCTTCAAAGGGAGAGTGAAAAATAACACTACAAAACAGATTCACCATCTCATTAGAGCTATCATGGCTTTACATCTGTGATACACGTGTTATTAGTCTACATGTTTGCAAAACGTTGTCTTCCCAATCATCATTGGCATTTAATTTTCCTATATGGAAAGCTTAATCGTCTAAAATCGAAGTTTTTTTTACATTAGGAAAGGTGTGATTTGAAAATGATGTGTTTTTTTAAACGTCTAAGAATCCTCTGAACTCTACTATTGCTGTAAAGCTGTTTAACTATTAACTATAGAATTAAATATTAATCTATATACATAAGGTTAGTTTAAGAAGTTTTAATAGTTATTTTTCTTATATGTTTATTTCGTTAGGATTACTTAAAGACAGTTTTAGGACTCATTAATCACAAGTGTTGAAGAATATTTTTATGGTAATGAAAATCTTCTGTCCTTTGAAATATATGTAGTGTTATCCAAGCAAAAATAAACGTTGTGCCGGGACTATTTCATTCATATTACAAAGTTTTTCTCAGTTGGAAGCTTTTTTACTCGTATTCTGCAGATAAAAAAAGGTTTATTTACTTCCCGTAGTTACCATTTCTCAGATGTGTCCACGCAAAAATACTTAAATGAGGCCGTCCAAAAGTATATACAAATTTGCGATTAATGAATTACTAGGTCATCACGTTAAACTTACAATCGCAAAAAATGCGACGGGTTTCGTTCTATAGTAATGACGTCATAAACAAGCGGCTATGAGGACACAGTTTCCGTTACGTCATAAGAATTTCAGTTTGAGCTGACTTGTGATGTTACTGTAAGGCTTTACCGGACTCTTTCATCAACTAACTATAGTTAGCATTTATCTTATTTTCAGCAATTTAACAAATGTCATTCTGGCTGTGTTCTAGAAACATATGGGTAATATAAACAATAACCAACTCGTGACGGGGATTCATGTTTTCCTCGGTTTATCAATTGTGTAATTCTCTCGCCAAGGCTTGAGAATAACGAAATTAATTAACTCGGGAGAGATAATCTATCATTTCCCGTCTCTCGTTAGGTACTGTTTATATACCTGCTCAAAAATAATCGTTGATAAGGTACAAATACTGCTAATGTTCGTTACATGAATGAAAATGTGTTTGTTTATAGGTAACCAGAAGACTCCACTGAGGTTACGCTGCTTATTATGTATTATTATGTACTGCCTTTTCTTCACATGGTTTTGACCGGGAAACTCATATCACCTTGGCGATGGTTTTTCTATGTGTTTATAGTTTCAGTTTAGTAAAACCAGAGCTGATCTTGGTGAAAATATACTTTTACGCTAAAGGATAACTTATAATTTTCGTGTTAATAAAAATTTCTACTTCACTCGTTGAAATATATATGGTATTCGACGAAAAATGTCAAATATCCTCTCTATATATAATGTGTATCTACATTACTGTGTCTCCCGTATGTTTGATAGTAAGAGCTAGAAAACTAGAAACTAAAATTGAATATGCACGGAAAACCACGAGGTACCATGTTGTGATAGATTGTAGGCCGATTTGAACAATGGGTGATTCCAAACTGTTTAATAAAACTGATTGTTGCTGGACAATTTCTCTAGTCTATGTAACTGAATCTTTATCAAATATCATTAATCTAATGGTTGACAAGACGTGTTGTTATGAGGTTCGTCTATTGAGTGTAAGACCACATTCAAGTAAAAGAACACCACAAATAGACTCCATCTAAAAATGACAGTCTGGCTGCTTCAAAACACCCTTATCATCATTAGTGCCTCAATGGCCACTAGCAAGAGTCTCCTCCAGCGTCTGTTGTGGATATGTTGTGGTTTGAATACTGGATGAAGAATCTAATTGTCAACTTTCAAAGGAAGTCGATGTTTCGTGAAGGATACTTAAACACAGTCTCAATATATTGCTGATAGAATTGCATTCGTTTTAATTCAGGATTGATGTTCTATGTAACAATCCAACTTTAAAACTAATATACTTTTACTCACCTTATTATGCAGTGCGATCTGTGAGTTACCCTAACTCATTAAGAAAGTATATAACGACGTTACATCTTACCTTGGACGAGTAGGATAACAACCTTCAATCTACGATAGGATAAGATGCTATGTCCGGTAGGCTGTTACTCTATATTTGACAATCTACAGTTTCTTTTTTATATCATAGCCTTATTAAGCAGGAAATAGAACAGGTGAGTGGAATCTAATGTTTTCCAAATATGAAAACAGTAATCAAAGAATCGGAAATCTATTCAGACTTCTGTAACTCGCAAGCTGTTGGTTACAGAGGCTCTGAATAATGATTAAGAACTATACCATTAACATAAACAAACAAATAATAAAATCAATACTTCAATTTACCAAACGTTTGAATTGCTAAGACCAAAATGATCATGTATGTCGATTCTTAAAAACTTCTTGTATTTATCATTTAAAGGCTTTATCCTAGAGTAACCGTTTAGATTTACCTTTAAACAGTTCTACAACTGCTACCTCGTGTTTGAATGCTTGTGGTTACAGTCTCTTTGGACGTGCATAAACGTATGAATTTCCAAGACAATTAAGTCACATGGGTATTGAAGATACATATAGTTGTCAATATTGCAGATATGATGGTCGAATTTAAGGTGTAATGAAAGAGGATAAAGAAAAAGGTATAAAGTTTGCAAAATTTGTCAATCTATTTTTACACCTGTCATCATTTGATATTTGTGAAAATAACCTTAGTATGTTATGTAATAATGTCTTTAACTTGATATCAGTATCACAAAAACAGTACGCCACAAACACAATCCATTAGGGACACAGAAACAACAATCTTGTAACTATACATATCTTCACAGACTAACAGCCCTCTTGATAATAGGCAACTTACAATGAACATAAACTTTGGAAATAGTATTTGTGATATGAATAATGTAAAATGTAATCCAATCTCAGAGGAAAGATTTAGTTTTTGTGTGACAACTTCCATTTCCGAAAAGTTTTACTTCGAAGTTCTACATTATAATTAGTGAAAAATATCTTAAAGGTCTGTCCATTAAAGAAATCGAAATAACGCTGATAGTGTGCTGTTGATGGACGATGGCTGTTGTTGATGCAGAAATAGAGAATATTAAATGACGTTCGTTTTACACTGTTATGAAACGAGTAAGTGGTTTCGTATTTAACGAGCGAAACCGAGTTAGAATCCGATACCACTCACAAGTTTCATAAACATTAATTGGAACTAGTTTTGTATCCTATTTATTACTCGTTGAATTATATCAAAGAAAAGCTTGTAAATCTCAGAGTTAACCATTTCTGCGGCATCGCTAACATTTTGACGTCATGCTTAACGATTGTGACGTCATGTGCCGTCAGTCAGCACGCGATGCATAACACGTGTAAAAAGATTCTAGATTTATCAAACGACGGTATATTCAACAGGCGAGTAAGGAATAGTGCTCTCTTTTAGGTATCATGGAACAGCTCACGATAGGCAAAGCATGTTTCTTGTATTTTCATTTTATGTTGCTGCTCAGACTTGGTTGCGTCGTCTTTTCACACAAATACAATTGATGTCAGGGTTATAAGGACATCTGTCAAACATTCTTTACTAACACATCATTCCAGTATATGACACCTGCAATGTTACTTCATAACGGCATTAAACTTTATATGCTAAATATACATTCAATAGTTGGTAGTGAGATATGTATGTTTTTGTTGTTTCCGGACATGAACAGTTCGCCCGCACGCACGATGCTTCCCGGATAGACGCTCGAACGCACGCTGCTTCGCGGAAACACTGTAATCTGCCATCTTGGATTGTATTGTCTCATTCGACACTTAGCCTTTACATTCTGTTGCGATAGGATGTTCTTTCGTTTTCGTTAGAAGTTACTCTTTAGGTGGTTAGTGCTTATTGTTAGTAAAGACATTGTAATACATGGTAATAAGTGAATTAGAAAGGAATGTTAGTGTATTAGAAAGAATATAAGTAAATTAGGAAACAATAATGAACAGTAAGTAATACAACCTTTGTATATAGTATTGTAAATAAAACTGTAATATAAATTAGTCACACGCCTTTGTTATTCCTGCCGAACAAATGGTAGCAGAGCGTGGTTAGATCAGAAGTTAGTGTTATGGAGGTTTAATATTGGCGTGAACCAAGTTAGAAATACAGACTATAAGAAAGAAGTTAGATATATGATACATTCTTAAATCTAGACAGCTGACAATATGTCAGAAAAGGCAAAGTCTATCCCCAAAGGGGACCCAGAGGTTGAGCAGAAAGTAGAGGTTAAACAAGAGGTCAATGCTTCGAATGTTAACCTGACATCTCGTATACCTAAGCTTAAGCAACAGAAGGCGAAAGCAAAATCGGCTTTCACAAAAGCAAAAAACAAACTGTATTCTAGTATAGAACAAGAAGAAAAACCCTCTTGTAAATTCGTGCGAGATCAGATAGACCAATTAGGTTCACTGCAAGTTCATGCCATGGATATAATGGTAAAATTAGCCGAGATATATTCATTGGACAATGATGTTACAAATGTGAAACAAACAGGCTTAGAGATTGATAGACTAGAATCAGAATATGATGCAGCTCAAGCACGTGCTGACAAGCATTTAGACTCTAGATCAGATGCAAGCTCTAATATGAGTTTGAGAAGTGGCTTGATAAACCTATTTGGTAAAAACGATCGGGCTTCTGTTGCCTCTGTGGGTAAAGTTGCCTCTGTGGGTAAAGTTGATTCTGTGGGTAAAGTTGCTTCCGTGGGTAAAGTTGCTTCTGAAGGCAATATACACCACATCGAGAACAACCCTAGTCCTCCTCAACATAGATCATTTAATGACAGCACACCAGTGAAACAAGTTGTTCCAGGTCACGAAAGTGAAAGCCATAATGATAATGTTTTAGGAGACATGCACAGGCCTAAAACTCCTTCTTATGATCCAGTAGAGAAGAATACTCCCAATGTTCCTCAATGTAGAAATGAAACTCCTATGTTGAAAGTTAGGTCAGCTAATACTGACATGTGGAAGTATCTCAAACCAGTGGCCATTCCTGTCTTTTATGGAGATATTAAGTCATATTCAAACTGGAGAGCTGCATTTATGACATGTATAGACAATTCTCCCGCAACTGCAGAATACAAGCTTTTACAATTGCGTCAGTACTTGTCTGGAGAAGCATTAAAAGTCATCAATAGCTTAGGGCACAATGCAGTAGCTTACGAAGTGGCACTTGATCGTTTGGATAGAAAGTATGGTGGCACACGTCGACAGATTGCACTGCATTTGGAAGAGATTGAAAACTTTAGACCTTTAAGACCAGGGGTAGTTAAAGACCTTGAGCATTTTGCAGACATGTTAGATGTAGCTGTAGCCAATCTTCAGGACTCTGATAGGGTTGAGGAATTGGGAAATGGGCTTCTGTATCTGAAACTTCAGAAAAAGATGACAGAGTCTATGGTTTTGAGGTATCAACGTTGGGTATTTGAGTATCAAAGACAAGAATCTGTACTCACATTGCGTGAGTGGATATTGCTTGAGGCACATTTCCAAACTGTGGCATCAGAAACTTGTCATGGGTTTTCTCAGAAATCGGTGAAGTCTGAACCAGTTAGACATAGTGGTAGATCAGGTACATATTTTGGTACAGAGAAGACTCAGTTTAATCAGAAAAAGACAAAAGCTGTCAGTTGTGGCTTCTGTCAAGATCAGCATGCAATTTGGAATTGCAAACAATTCTTAGTTTTAAAACCAGAGGATCGCTGGAATGAGGCCAAAAAACACAAACTTAGCTTTCGGTGTCATGGGTCTAATCATAGGGGCAAATCTTGTTGGTTTACCAGAGAATGTGGAGTGAATGGTTGCAAAAGTAACCACAATAAGCTTTTGCATGTTGACAGGGCACAGACATCTTCGAGTAGTAATACTTCCTCACAGACATCAGAAAGTCAAACAGAAAGGTCACATGCTGCCAGTTTACACTCTGAAAGCAGAATCAAATCCTACCTAGTTGCATTGAGAACAGTTCCTGTAGTTGTCAAATCGTGTAACAAACGACTCACTGTAAATGCACTCTTGGATGATGCAAGTACAAAATCTTACATAAATGCAGATGTAGCTGCAGAACTAGGTCTTCATGGAAAAACACAACAGATCTCTGTTAATGTCCTTAACACTCAGACTGAAACATTTGACACAATGCCTGTTGAACTCGGATTGGAAAGCACAAGTGGTACTGTAGATATCAACATTTCGGCATTGACTACCAACAAAGTGACTGGAGATCTGAAAGTTATTGATTGGTCCAAATGTAGTCACCTATGGTCCCATTTGAAGGACATTTCATTTCCAGAAATTACTTTTCCTCCAACTTTTGATCTTTTGATTGGTATGGACTATTCTGGATTACATTTCTCTCAAAAGGACGTTTGTGGGCAAGCAGATGAGCCAATTGCAAGGTTAACCCCTTTGGGTTGGACATGTATAGGGAGAATAGCTGGAGCTTGTGATGATACTGACACAAGTTTTGCGAGTACTTTCTTTTGCAATAACAAAGATGAAGAGTTGAATGATCTTATGCATAGGTTCTGGGAGGCAGAGGAGTTCTCATCAACTGAACAACCCAACTTTAAAGGTGGCGATGAACAGGCTCTACAATCTGCAAAGAAATCAATGTCAGTTGTAAATGGCAGGTATGAGATAGGCATTCCTTGGAAGGCAGAATCAGAGTTATTACCATCTAGTAATTGGGAGATAGCATTTCAAAGGTTGCAAAGAACAGAGAAGAAGCTATCCAAAGATGAAACTATTGCTAAGGCCTATGGCACAGTTATAGATCAGTATCTTGAAAAAGGCTATATCAGGAAAGTTCCTGTTGAAGAAACTGAAGGTAATGGCATGTGGTATTTGCCACATTTTCCAGTTGTCAAACCAGACAGAACTACAACCAAGGTTCGGATTGTTTTTGATGGTTCAGCCAAATACAAAGGCATTTCCCTTAATGACGTCATACATCAAGGCCCTAAGCTTCAGAGGGATTTGTTTGATGTTTTACTTCGTTTTCGACAAAATCCTGTAGCACTTGTTTGTGACATTGCGGAGATGTATCTTCAGATAGGTGTATCTCCTTCAGACAGACCATACTTCAGGTTCCTTTGGAGGTCAATGAATAGAGATGAGCAGCCAGAGGTTTATGAGTTCACTCGTGTTGTTTTTGGAATTAACTGTTCGCCATTCCTGGCTCAATTCATCTCACAAGAGAATGCAAAAATCCATGCTGAAGACCTTCCATTAGCATCTGTGACTGTGGACAAGTCCACATACATGGATGATAGTATGGATTCAGTTGAAAATGATGAAGAAGCTATTGAGATGTATAGACAACTTACAGAAATTTGGGGTAGAGCTGGCATGCATGCCAGAAAGTGGATGTCAAACTCGGTTGCTGTTTTAGAAAACATTCCAGTAAAAGACAGATTATCAGAATTTGAGTTAGACAGTGGAAACTTACCTTCGTTGAAGACACTTGGAATCTTGTGGAAGGCTGAAACAGATGTATTCACCTTCATGACGTACTTACCTGAGCGTGCCAATAAACTTAGCAAAAGAACATTCCTGAGTCAAATTGCAAAGCTTTTTGATCCCTTGGGGTTTCTTGCTCCGTTCACAATAAGGTCGAAGATCCTGTTGCAGGAGATGTGGAATGCAGGTTTAGATTGGGATGATGATGTTCCTGAAAATCTGAAACAAAAAGCAAACAAGTGGTTTGATGAGCTTCCTGAAGTACAGAATGTGAGAGTACCCAGATGTCTTAGGAGTGCCGAAAAGGTTGAAAGAAAATCTCTCCATATCTTTGTTGATGCATCTGAAAATGCATATGGAGCAGTGGCATACTGTGTGCATACTTACCAGAATGATGAAAAGACTTCAGTGTTTGTTGCTGCAAAGGGAAAGGTATCGCCGTTAAAAGCAGTGAGTATCCCGCGTCTTGAACTCATGGCTGCTGTTGTAGGGTTAAGACTTGCCACGGCAATCATCAAGACTTTAGCTATTCAGATCAAATCAGTCAGCTTTTGGTCCGACAGTTTGAATGTTCTCGGATGGATAAGAAACAATAGTCGCACTTTCAAACCTTTTGTAGCTAACAGAGTTAGTGAAATTCAGTTGACAACAAATTCTTCACAGTGGTTCTTTGTTCCAACAGCTGAAAATCCTGCTGACTTACTCACAAGGGGTATCACTTCGTTGAAGCTTGTATCTGGAAAGCTGTGGTGGTCAGGTCCAGATTTTTTAGTGAAGGATCAATCTTGCAGTCCACAGCAACTGCTACCCAGTGAACTTCACGAATCTTCTCAATTGGAAAAGAAGGCAAAGCATAACTTTCAAATGACCACTTTAGTTACCTTTGACTCTCAAAGTCCTTGGAGACTTGATCCCAAGCGGTATTCAGATTGGTAGAGTTGTAGACGTCTATCCAGGTCAGGATGGACATGTCAGAGTTGTGGACGTCCAGACAGGATGTTCCATACTTACCAGACCTGTCACGAAGCTGTGTCATCTGGAACTGGAGGAGGACCAGGCGGGGAGGACAGAGAACGAGTCGAGGAGGACAGAGGACGAGTCGAGGAAGACGCAAGACGGAAGAGGAGTCGAGGACAGAACAAGAGTCGAGGACAGGAGAGGAGTCGAGGACAGAACAGGAATCGAGGACAGAAGAGGAGTCGAGGACGGAACAGGAATCGAGGACGGAACAGGAATCGAGGACAGAACAGGATTCTAGGACAGAAGAGGAGCACTAGAGCAGGAATCGAGGAGGACAGACGATGATATGGATGGTTCATGATGGATTCAATGGATGTGATTGTGATGTTGAAAATGTGAAATTCTTTGGATGTGAATAGTGTTTTTATTTTCAGGATGGATTTCGATGTTGTGAGTATCTGAATTGTGATAAATTTGCCTTAATGATTGTGTGAAAATTGTGTTGTGAAATGAAATAGTGCAAAGGTAAATTTATAAATTTGTGTTTATGGTGATTGAAGAAATGAATTCATCTATATGATATCTGGGATTATATTTTTCGTGGATTGAAGTGGATTTAATGACAAAACCAATGAACTGAACTCAATTCTTTTTCAGAGCAGATATGAACATTTAATTTTTGATATTGGAGGATTCATTGTTATGATTATGTATTCATTTCAGATGACGTTTTGTTTATTTATATTGATAGATAGTATTCTATCAAGGAGGGGGGAAATGGTAGTGAGATATGTATGTTTTTGTTGTTTCCGGACATGAACAGTTCGCCCGCACGCACGATGCTTCCCGGATAGACGCTCGAACGCACGCTGCTTCGCGGAAACACTGTAATCTGCCATCTTGGATTGTATTGTCTCATTCGACACTTAGCCTTTACATTCTGTTGCGATAGGATGTTCTTTCGTTTTCGTTAGAAGTTACTCTTTAGGTGTTTAGTGCTTATTGTTAGTAAAGACATTGTAATACATGGTAATAAGTGAATTAGAAAGGAATGTTAGTGTATTAGAAAGAATATAAGTAAATTAGGAAACAATAATGAACAGTAAGTAATACAACCTTTGTATATAGTATTGTAAATAAAACTGTAATATAAATTAGTCACACGCCTTTGTTATTCCTGCCGAACAATAGTCATAAAGTTTAAGACTATTATGATAAGCCTTTTCATCCCAAACATCTTTACTCTTCAAAAATAGTGAAATTATTATTTGGTTGCAATTATAACGTATAAAGAAGAAATTTGCTAGAATTATAAATTTATGTTCAGTTCTAGTATTGTTTTAAACATAAAATAGAACTCCTTGACAGCGTTAAGGAGATCAATCTATTTCTGGAACCAGCGTTTTGCATCACTAAGATACGAGAGGGAGGCAATAAGTTATTAAAAGTGATCGTTGATGTTATGACGTTATTGAGATAGGCCATCTGACGACAGTTTACAGACATTAACAAACCTTTCCGAATATCAGATGTACAGCCTGCTGAACGCATAGAAAGTTCAGACTAGTGAGCATCGGGCGGTTATGAAATTTCTCACAAAGAAAGGAGAATGCGACCGAAATACATAAACATATGACCAATGTGTATCAGAAAGAAGCCCCTTAATATTCTATTGTTGCAAAATGGTCCGCTGAGTTAAAGCGGGGTCACAGCTCCTTGGATGATGTCCCACAGTCAGGAAGGCCTGTTAAAGCCATTACAGATTATATGGTTCCACGGATCCAGAGCTTAAGCAGCGTGTTTACGGTGTCTGCAAGATGGGTGTTAAGAAACTTGAATGCACAAGATCGACAACTTAATCATCCCCCCAATCGACTTCTATCTGTTTTGTAATGCGAAATCAAACTTACGTGGAACAATATTTGGCGGTAATGATAAACTCAAGGCAGCTTCTGAGGCGTAACTGAGGGGCCAGTCAGAAGACTTCTACCGCAAGGGCATAGACAGTCTAAAAGACAAATGGGCATCGAGGTCCATGGAGAATAAATGGAAAATTAAAAGAAATATCACAACTATTGGCTTTTGTTTTATATCAACTTCTTTGAACTTTTTTACTCCCCCTCGTAGAGGACTCCATATCCCCAATTCGATTTCATCACTTTTTATCACGATGAACATGGCTGAGTAGTATTCCTGGAAAACAAGACCTGATCAATGCTTTTCCTTTGCTTTTCGATTCAAACGGATACCGTGATGTCTGGATATATTTGCTTAGTGAAGCAAAATGAATAGATAATCCTAGTCTATAGTTCCATAGCTTCCAACGTTACTTTACTTTCTTCTGAAACAGTGATACCACTGTCGTATTACTGTTTAAATGCTGCTTTCTTCTGAAACAAGACCTAATAATGAGGTGCCCTGTGATGTTTCTGTATTAATACTGTCTCAAAGGACTGTACTAAATGTGAGAATAACCTTTACAAAAGTAAATAAAGATTGAACTGAAAATATTGTAAATAGATGTGATTCAGATTATTACGAAAGCACCTTAGCCATGACACGGAATTAACAATAAGTTTTACACAAAGCAGTATTCATTTTCAACTGAGATGTCAAACAGCATGTTCTCAATACCAATAGGTAATTATCCAAATGATCTTACATTGACTTTTGTGCAATACTTCCCGTTGTGAATTACTTGTAAAAATCCAAAATGTTCATTGTGAGTTAACTGTTTCTCAGGAAGGAATGACTGTAAATACAAACCATAGCCTTCTTCAACGCATAAAATATATTATACTTTTTTCATATATAATAGTGTTTTCATGTATACACCATAGACAATCTATAAGGCAATTTTGTGGACAACTTTAATGAACTCTGTAGCGTTTATCATATGAGTTTTATTTATTTTGTAATTCAGCCTTTGTTCACCATTGAAGAACGATACAAATAACAGTTTCGAAACCTTCCAGACAATATCATATCACCATATCCTGATAATACAAATGAACGAGATAATATTTTGGCACACACCGGGATTCTGTTTGCTAATCGTCTTTAAGGATGTTCGCTCCTCAGTCACAGTTACAAAATTCAAATAACCTTAAATCATAATGTTCTTATAAAATAAACCAAAATGTAGCGGTAATTTATCAATTTTGATGATTTCTAAATAGATATTCATCAAAATAAAGAAACGCAGTAGTTTCATGTTGAAATAATTCACAATTTTGCTGTCTCAACTATTATTTGAGCAAGTTCTATTATCTGTTTTTCTTAGAAAGTAGATGTTGTTGAATGAATATGATTTGTATGAATGCGTTCAGGTATATTTTAAGATAATGAGTGGGAGAAAGCATGTTTATAGTCCAAAAATAGCTTGAATGTTGATAATTTAATTGAAATGTTTGAATACATGATGTGCCGTAGCGGCTAAAAACCCACAGTACCATACATATTTTTTACTTTTTTTTAGAAGAAAATCATGTTAACTCTGACATGTTTTCATATTGAAAAAAAAATTAATACAGGAACTAATTAAAATTTGAAATTTAAAATACACTAAACCTTTGAATAAAACAAGTTAGAAAAACAGTTTAATACTTTAAATTTGAGGAACGGACATCCTTAATGGAGCATAATATATAGATACTAGCCCGTAATTTTATCGATCAAATTCACCATAGCCTTTACCATCCTTTCTGCCAATGCCTCACACGAAGTGGTACCATCTGTTATAGCACTCTGTTGATAATGCCTTTCTTCTGCAGCAGGAACTGATCGGAAGGTGCTCTTTGAAGTTTTATTTTCACTCAAAGCACTGTATTATTCGTGGTTAAATGAATAAACCAAAAGTCATATAGAAGCTGAAAAGAAATATGTGTAATGGTTCATACGATTAATATTTTTTCCTCAATGTAGGATAAGTAAATGTAATCCATGTAATCTAAAATGCAGTGATATATGATGTGGAAGTGATGAATATATTTGACGAATAGAATTTTATTCCTTTACGAATTGCATGTACTGTTGTGTTTGTCATCTTTACAAAATTGTTTTACAAAGAAATAACTCCATTACTCATTGATTTAATTTGAATAAAATAAATAAAAGATTGAACGGGAAATTAAACTGGAAGATTCGAATAAATCTTCATTATATTTAAAATGCGACATTCAATGGACTAGGCGGGATTATACATTGTTGGAAAGACGCTATCTTGCAAAGCAAATATGTGAATTAAGGTCTAAAAGTATCTCGATCGATCAACACCATCGACTCATTTAAGATGAAGATAATTTTGCAACGTTACTTGTTCTGAATAAGAAGATGTATATTCTGAAAAATATGAATACTTAGAACAATCAGTCAAACCTTGTTTCAGTAATCTGTTTTGTGAAACGCCTTGAGATTTCAGTAAAATGTTGAAACATTCAAAGCTAAAGAATACTTTTTACAACAGTATCTTTTCTCTACGTCCTTACTTGAAATGTATCCATTTGCAGAATGCCTTTACTCAATGTCCTTCAAAGTTTTGATTTTCTCTACATGATAAGATACAAGTAGGAAAGAACAGATTTCAAAAGTAAGAAACCACATCATTCAATGCACTTCTGTACCCTACTGTAGTAGATGATAAGGAACGGTTAGACTGGTGTAACTTGATCAGGCTAAACAGTACCAATACAAAAGACACGTACAAGGCTTCTGTACCCTACTGTAGTAGATGATAAGGAACGGTTAGACTGGTGTAACTTGATCAGGATAAACAGAACCAATACAATAGACACGTACAAGGCTTCTGTACCCTACTGTAGTAGATGATAAGGAACGGTTAGACTGGTGTAACTTGATCAGGGTAAACAGTACCAATATAAAAGACACGTACAAGGCTTCTGTACCCTACTGTAGTAGGTGATAAGGAACGGTTAGACTGGTGTAACTTGATCAGGCTAAACAGTACCAATACAAAAGACACGTACAAGGCTTCTGTACCCTACTGTAGTAGATGATAAGGAACGGTTAGACTGGCGTAACTTGATCAGGCTAAACAGTACCAATACAAAAGACACGTACAAGGCTTCTGTACCCTACTGTAGTAGATGATAAGGAACGGTTAGACTGGTGTAACTTGATCAGGATAAACAGTACCAATACAAAAGACACGTACAAGGCTTCTGTACCCTACTGTAGTAGATGATAAGGAACGGTTAGAGTGTTGTAACGTGATCAGAATAAACAGTACCAATACAAAAGACACGTACAAGGCTTCTGTACCCTACTGTAGTAGATGATAAGGAACGGTTAGACTGGTGTAACTTGATCAGGGTAAACAGTACCAATATAAAAGACACGTACAAGGCTTATGTACCCTACTGTAGTAGATGATAAGGAACGGTTAGACTGGTGTAACTTGATCAGGGTAAACAGTACCAATACAAAAGACACGTACAAGGCTTCTGTACCCTACTGTAGTAGATGATAAGGAACGGTTAGACTGGTGTAACTTGATCAGGGTAAACAGTACCAATGTAAAAGACACGTACAAGGCTTATGTACCCTACTGTAGAAGATGATAAGGAGCGGTTAGACTGGTGTAACTTGATCAGGGTAAACAGTGCCAATACAAAAGACACGTACAAGGCTTCTGTACCCTACTGTAGTAGATGATAAGGAACGGTTAGACTGGTGTAACTTGATCAGGGTAAACAGTACCAATATAAAAGACACGTACAAGGCTTATGTACCCTACTGTAGTAGATGATAAGGAACGGTTAGACTGGTGTAACTTGATCAGGGTAAACAGTACCAATACAAAAGACACGTACAAGGCTTCTGTACCCTACTGTAGTAGATGATAAGGAACGGTTAGACTGGTGTAACTTGATCAGGGTAAACAGTACCAATATAAAAGACACGTACAAGGCTTATGTACCCTACTGTAGAAGATGATAAGGAACGGTTAGACTGGTGTAACTTGATCAGAATAAACAGTACCAATACAAAAGACACGTACAAGGCTTCTGTACCCTACTGTAGTAGATGATAAGGAACGGTTAGACTGTTGTAACTTGATCAGAATAAACAGTACCAATACAAAAGACACGTACAAGGCTTCTGTACCCTACTGTAGTAGATGATAAGGAACGGTTAGACTGGTGTAACTTGATCAGGCTAAACAGTACCAATACAAAAGACACGTACAAGGCTTCTGTACCCTACTGTAGTAGATGATAAGGAACGGTTAGACTGGTGTAACTTGATCAGGGTAAACAGTACCAATACAAAAGACACGTACAAGGCTTCTGTACCCTACTGTAGTAGATGATAAGGAACGGTTAGACTGTTGTAACTTGATCAGAATAAACAGTACCAATACAAAAGACACGTACAAGGCTTCTGTACCCTACTGTAGTAGATGATAAGGAACGGTTAGACTGGTGTAACTTGATCAGGATAAACAGAACCAATACAAAAGACACGTACAAGGCTTCTGTACCCTACTGTAGTAGATGATAAGGAACGGTTAGAGTGTTGTAACTTGATCAGGGTAAACAGTACCAATATAAAAGACACGTACAAGGCTTCTGTACCCTACTGTAGTAGGTGATAAGGAACGGTTAGACTGGTGTAACTTGATCAGGCTAAACAGTACCAATACAAAAGACACGTACAAGGCTTCTGTACCCTACTGTAGTAGATGATAAGGAACGGTTAGACTGGTGTAACTTGATCAGGGTAAACAGTACCAATACAAAAGACACGTACAAGGCTTCTGTACCCTACTGTAGTAGATGATAAGGAACGGTTAGACTGGTGTAACTTGATCAGGATAAACAGTACCAATACAAAAGACACGTACAAGGCTTCTGTACCCTACTGTAGTAGATGATAAAGAACGGTTAGAGTGTTGTAACTTGATCAGGCTAAACAGTACCAATATAAAAGACACGTACAAGGCTTCTGTACCCTACTGTAGTAGATGATAAGGAACGGTTAGACTGGTGTAACTTGATCAGGCTAAACAGTACCAATACAAAAGACACGTACAAGGCTTCTGTACCCTACTGTAGTAGATGATAAGGAACGGTTAGACTGGTGTAACTTGATCAGGGTAAACAGTACCAATACAAAAGACACGTACAAGGCTTCTGTACCCTACTGTAGTAGATGATAAGGAACGGTTAGACTGGTGTAACTTGATCAGGGTAAACAGTACCAATATAAAAGACACGTACAAGGCTTATGTACCCTACTGTAGAAGATGATAAGGAACGGTTAGACTGGTGTAACTTGATCAGGGTAAACAGAACCAATACAAAAGACACGTACAAGGCTTCTGTACCCTACTGTAGTAGATGATAAGGAACGGTTAGACTGGTGTAACTTGATCAGGCTAAACAGTACCAATACAAAAGACACGTACAAGGCTTCTGTACCCTACTGTAGTAGATGATAAGGAACGGTTAGACTGGTGTAACTTGATCAGGATAAACAGTACCAATACAAAAGACACGTACAAGGCTTCTGTACCCTACTGTAGTAGATGATAAGGAACGGTTAGAGTGTTGTAACGTGATCAGGATAAACAGTACCAATACAAAAGACACGTACAAGGCTTCTGTACCCTACTGTAGTAGATGATAAGGAACGGTTAGACTGGTGTAACTTGATCAGGGTAAACAGTACCAATATAAAAGACACGTACAAGGCTTATGTACCCTACTGTAGTAGATGATAAGGAACGGTTAGACTGGTGTAACTTGATCAGGGTAAACAGTACCAATACAAAAGACACGTACAAGGCTTCTGTACCCTACTGTAGTAGATGATAAGGAACGGTTAGACTGGTGTAACTTGATCAGGGTAAACAGTACCAATGTAAAAGACACGTTCAAGGCTTATGTACCCTACTGTAGAAGATGATAAGGAACGGTTAGACTGGTGTAACTTGATCAGGCTAAACAGTACCAATACAAAAGACACGTACAAGGCTTCTGTACCCTACTGTAGTAGATGATAAGGAACGGTTAGACTGGTGTAACTTGATCAGGGTAAACAGTACCAATATAAAAGACACGTACAAGGCTTATGTACCCTACTGTAGTAGATGATAAGGAACGGTTAGACTGGTGTAACTTGATCAGGGTAAACAGTACCAATACAAAAGACACGTACAAGGCTTCTGTACCCTACTGTAGTAGATGATAAGGAACGGTTAGACTGGTGTAACTTGATCAGGGTAAACAGTACCAATATAAAAGACACGTACAAGGCTTATGTACCCTACTGTAGAAGATGATAAGGAACGGTTAGACTGGTGTAACTTGATCAGGCTAAACAGAACCAATACAAAAGACACGTACAAGGCTTCTGTACCCTACTGTAGTAGATGATAAGGAACGGTTAGACTGGTGTAACTTGATCAGGGTAAACAGTACCAATACAAAAGACACGTACAAGGCTTCTGTACCCTACTGTAGTAGATGATAAGGAACGGTTAGACTGGTGTAACTTGATCAGGGTAAACAGTACCAATACAAAAGACACGTACAAGGCTTCTGTACCCTACTGTAGTAGATGATAAGGAACGGTTAGACTGGTGTAACTTGATCAGGCTAAACAGTACCAATATAAAAGACACGTACAAGGCTTCTGTACCCTACTGTAGTAGATGATAAGGAACGGTTAGACTGGTGTAACTTGATCAGGCTAAACAGCACCAATACAAAAGACACGTACAAGGCTTCTGTACCCTACTGTAGTAGATGATAAGGAACGGTTAGACTGGTGTAACTTGATCACGCTAAACAGCACCAATACAAAAGACACGTACAAGGCTTATGTAATCGAGTGCCACAGCACAGTCACTATGTAATTGTTAAATGAAAAATGTACCCATGTCACTAAGTGAAACACGCTTTATATATGGTTCCATTATGTATTCAATTTATCGTACAATTCAATTTAAAAAATTGTAAAAGTTTAAGCATACGCTAAATTAATAGAACAATGATAAAAACAACCCAATGTGGGTAATCTGTAACTTTTGTTTATAAATGCATATAATATCACTTTAAGGAAAGATATGTTTGTTTGTTGCTTGAAACGTACCATTTTCGGTCAGTTTCTCATCATCAATTATGAAATACTGGTAGAGCCTGAGTTGTTTATACAATCGATCTAAATAGTTTTACAATTAGACTTTAGTTGATTAAAATGATAAATCAATATTAAAAACATGCTCTTACGTCTATGTTTATTCAAAGCCATTATTCATTTTTCAGATTTCTGGGTGCATTTCAATTTAGATGCACGTGTTTTAGACACTATAATGAGCCCTAAAGGAAGGGTTCATTACCCGATGAGAATGACAATAACAATGTGTAAATGTAAAATACTCTTAGCTGACACGCGGAATAAGTGCGTTCAATTGACAATTTCTGAAGAAGAGCATTTGATTTTATTGAACCACGTATTGTGCTTTTTATGTCTCTGGTTGACGCATATTAAACAAATATATCATTTGCACTCTCATCCATACTCATTTGTATATAGTCCTTTATTCCTGTTTACATTAAGAAAAAACTTTCTCTAGACATAGTTATTTTCTTCAAAGAATCGTTGGAAAATAACAAAATGTGAAAATAAATGAACACGGAAGATGCTTAAAACGAATCCTCAAATTCACGGAAAGCATATTGTGGAGACACTAAAAATTTGTGACTTGGGTCTCATCCTGTGTTGTGTCCCTGGGCATCCACTTTGCACTCAGTTCACCCAGCTGTACAAAGGGGTACCTGAACAAGGGGGAAGTACGGACCTATACGTACGCGCGGAGTGCTTGTTAATCGGCGGCACCGAACATACTATCCCTCCAGGGTACTAATACTCATGGCGCTTTGAGCATGCCTTGTCATGGATATATGCGCGGTATTAGAATGCTATTATTATCATTATTATCATATGAAGAGCGATTTCATTAAAAATCGACCGCGAAATGCAAGGGAAACTGCACCAATACTGCAAAAATAATGAGTCCCTGAATTTTAAAAACAGAACCATCGATCTTATGATTGATTTCAAAACCATAAAAGCCTAATAATTACAAAGAATTTCGGTGTATATATGTATACATGTCACGACAAGTTGTATCATATGTGAAACACATAACATATGTAGATGAAAAACATTGAAATAGCTACAAGAAAGCATAGAAATGAAAGCATATTCTTGCAAAATCATTTTGATCGCTGTTTGGGAATATTTTTCATGTGAGACATAGCGGATAAGTGAATATTTTCATGTTATTTGTACTACCCAGGGTAAACAGTGTATCATAGTGCATGTTGTATGGTTTTTGTATGAAATTGTGTGATTATGTATGGTTTTAATTGGTATTGTTGTCATTCTTGATAGCGTATGAGACTATTTCATGGTTTTGTCCAATGTCATTTGTATTTCATTGAGTGGAGTTAGAAGGTACTATTTTTACGAGCGGCACTAAAAAAGAACTATGTTTCCGAAATTTATTCTTTCCCTTTTAATTTTTCCTCTTCCTTATATATATAATAACATAAAAACACTATAAAATATCTTTATGCTCTTAATGCTCCAAAAACTAGTCATCAATTATTAGAAATTGGAACTATCATATCTGAGATCTCTCCTATATAGTAAGGTTACCATGCAGTTGAATTTTGGTGTTGTTGATTCAGATAAATTTACTTTTATGGTGTAATTGAAGAGTACCAATATGCGGTACAATGTTAAAAATAGATATGATGCAACAATTGTCATTATATTACTCTGTACTCTGTCACTGGACACCATAGTTAATAAGTTTATAAATCTGATATCAAAGAAGCAGAACAACTTTCAAATAGTAAACACAATCCATCATAAAGACAGAACTACTGAGTATCACACGAGACACTTATGAGATCCAACAACCCTCTTATTAAACGGAAGCTGACACTGAACATACAGTTTGGAGACAGTAATTGTGATATGAATAGATGCAAACTGTTATCCGACCTTAGAGAAAAGCTTTAGATCTTGGGTAAGTGACAGGAATGAAATAGCAACTGTTATTCCAGAGTCGTTAGCCATGGGAACTAAACATTATTGAAAGTATCTTTACATCAAGAAATTGTTTTCACAAAAACCAATCGTCTTGTTTCATGGATCTATATGTTGTCTATGCTAAGTTTCATATTTAGTTTTAATGTCAAAATGCTGTTGATGAAAGATTGCACTATTTGTACAGACTACATCGTCACATTTGAGATTTGCATTCTGTTCACGGAGTAATATATTTAACACAAGAAGTATTGTTTCAATTACGTTGCATTTTTTCCCAAAATGAATATGACCATCTCCATTGCTATACTTTCACAATAAAAATCTGTTTTATAATAGATGCCATATAGTTCATTATATAGACACATATATACGGTGTAGCTTAACATTAAACCATCCTTTACAAGGGAATTTAATGTGCAAGTAACGGTCACATAGTCTTTTAATGTAAAGGTGAAAGATATACAAATTGAAAGTTGATAAAATAATGACGACAGAAGTGATTCGCTGACATGACCTAATTTTAAAAAAAAAAAGGTAAAGCTTGTGTAAAGGGTGAATTTGTTTTTTAAATACCCAACTTATCATAACGTGTTCTTTTATTTCTTTCTTTCTATTTCTGACTTAAACCATCATTGTTTTGGTGGTTGAATGAGTATACCTAATAACCCATTCCATCTTTAACGTTGATTTTTTTTCGATTTAATATTAGTTTCTTTGACGTGATATACAATTAGCACCAGTATAGACCTAAATACACTTAATTTCACAAATTCATATTGATACTCACACGTATTTATGGTATATTCTTAGTTTGTATGTGACCTGAATGTTTTATAAACTTATAGATGCACATTGTCCCAAAGTTTTTTCCGCAAGGAAATTAGTCAATAATCTGTGAATTACGTTTATTTAAAGTGAATATAAATCTGGATCAAAATTGGCATAGGGTGTTCCTAAATACTAACACAACTAAGCTTTTTATATATATAAGGATTGCATTTCAACTGTAAAAATCAACTTACCGTTCAACGTTCTAAAATATCAGCAGCTTCTATTTACATATTGATGGTTATTTCCAAATGGCCTAAATTTTTATATCAACGGTCCCCTGTTGTGTATTACTAGCAGTTAAACCAAAAAGCTTTAATGCCATGGACGCAAGGTGTAGAGGTCGAGAAGTGTAATCGGTGACTTTGAAAGACCACCCATATTTAAACTGCATAGTGACATAACTCAACTCCTTATCATAAGAAAATTATCCGACCATTAAAACACTTTTACAGTTGTCTCATTTAGTTAATGATAGTTCACGGGCAGCTCGAGTACTTGGCTGCTGTACATGTTATGTTAAACCTTTATGTCCACAATCAGACTTAAAGATTAGATCCAAGATGTTTACCTCGTCTGAATCACATACCAGTCTAGAAGGTCTGGTACATGCAACGGGCTAGGCAGGGTTAACTATCGTGTGAAAGACCCTGACAGAAGATATAAATGAATTTAATTCTACATAAATCTTGTATTGATATCATTTAACAACCAACAATAATGATTTCATGTCATATGAAATTAGTGATTGAGACGATATCTGCAGGGAAACTTAACATTACTCTTAGGTATCCTACCATCTATGTCCATTACATAACATAGGAAGCAACGACATCGATGTCTGAGTGATTTTTGATGCATAATGTATGCTGCTCAAACAGAAACGGATGACAAACGTTTTTATATGGGGTGTTTTTAAAATGTTTCACAAGTTTGCATGAAAAGGTATGACAATTATTCATGATCTTTAAACTATCTGAGGGTTCGAATCCTTGGCAATTGAGAATCTTTTACAAACATAAGATCACGTCTGTTTTTTTCCTTTAAAAGCCAGCAATGCAGTTTCCTGTGCAGGTACTTTCCATGCAACATTTGCATTAAACCAGAGGTCTGCGCCGTAACTGACTTCGTGATTTACAAAGTAAAATCATGTCATAAGCCATTGCGAAGCTGAAGAGCACAGCAAGGATATCTAGCCTGCTAAGGAGCTAATTTAGAAGATTTTTGAATCGTTTTAGCTACATGGAACAAGAACTGATTGTCCTTGGTAAGAAAGACTTCGGATGATGATAATCCGACATTGGTACTAAGGTAACAGATTGAGAGACTTAAGGGAAGAAAATCTGAACGTTCCAAAACAATTTACCGTTAATATGATCCAATTTTTGGAACACCAATGCCAAACAAACATTTTCTTAAGGGAGGTCGCACATGAAATTGATTTCTCAGTGACATTGGCCTTTTGACACATGTAGTTTACTCAACATATTCGTTTCTTTCATTGTTCGATAATATTTCCATATCTCTGTCCTGAGCCCCTTAATGCAGCATACATATGGCCACTTTCAGCTACACGCTACTTTGTTTGAGTACTGTATATGTGGACAACATTTCTGTATACCGTAAGATCCACAGGAGAGAGGAAACAGCATATACGTCCTGGAATTTCAAAAGAGATTGTTATGAAGAAAACCTCACGTTTATAACTTATGTGACTTCATTATCCCTCGAAGATTTTACGATGATGTATCTATTCACAGAAGGGCTTTACCCACTTGCCCTTTTTTCTATCAAAGATACAAAAGGGAGACAGCATGTTTTACAGTTACTAGGGCCATATAATTCACTTCTGTATTCGATTTACCTAAGAACGATTTTACGACTGTGGTTTAATCAGGACAAAACATTAATTTACTTAACTACTGAGTGTTTTGTCCTGAAATAACAAATTCTTATGGAAAGGCGCTTCAAACATCCCAGAAAGTATAACTTATTTTATGATACTTATTTTAGAACCAACGAAAGTAATGAACTATCTACCTGATCAAAGCAATGACATTTGAATTCCTTTTAATGATTAACAGAGTCTTTTATCAAAAGGATAACGATTTTTCCAGACGAAATAACGACCTACTTAGCTTTTGGAGTAAAAGTAAGGATTTAGTGTTTTAGAACTGTTACAAGATATAGATAATTTTATTCAAAGTGAACAATAAAACAAATTCAAATAATCATTATTATTAAATTAAGCTGCTTTTATTTTATAGAAAGTCAAGAATTGTGACAGTAAATGAATACGACCAGATAAGAGCAGTGGTAGGCGAGATAGAGAAACAAGTGATAAGCCATGTTTTTCAAAGTACAATTTTCTCTGTTAAATACAACAGAGCCTCCAACTAAACCTGATGAAATATGAGGTTACATTTGATACCCATTGCCTTCAACACTTGAACCTAATGTCTCAAGTTGTCTTTCAAATGTCACCTTCATTCCTTCTTTTTCTGAAAGGTTTTATATAAATTACAAAACGTCCATTCTATCTACTCTGTTCAATAACAGTGGCATCAAAATTGAATACTATTTTTTAGGATTCTTATTTCAATTGTTGACAGAATGGCCCTTTTAATCTTTGTGTTTATGGTTACCGCTTTGATGATCATAATCGTGAAGTAAACCCTCCTCCGCTAGCTAAGGCACTAATGAAAGCTTTACACAAACATACAACACAGGTAAATGGCACAATAGGAAAAGATATGAGGTTGTGAGAAAGTAAGTCCAAAAGCCTGTCAATGAATAAATGTTAACTTTGATATGAATTCTCATACCGTATGCAGTGCAGGATTATAAGATCCAACAAACTTCCTACTGTATGTATGACACCTGACACGGTATGTACAGCCGAAGAGATTTTCATGGTGATATTTACAGAGGAAATATTTTATATAATCTTCGGGGAGAGATAAAAGTCTCGTGTACTTGACAAGCAATGCAATAAAGTCTCATAAACACCGTGGTTTTGGTTTTAGGAATAAAGTTACAGATATAAGTTGTATCTTGCAATATATTTTTATGCCGACAAATGAGTTATCAACTAAAAGGCGTCAAGTGTACATCAAAAACAAAATTGAATTAATTCTTTGAATGGAATTTAGAAGTTGGAAGCAATAAAGTACAAAGTGTATGCATAAAAAATTCTTCATCTTGGGATTTCGACGTATCTTATTTCTTTGTGAAGCAAGGAAAATAATACACAATCTGTATAGAAACGTCGTAATCTTAAATTAAGAGATTGTTATCCATAAAACTTTCACATTACAGTCTGCATTAGCTACAATTATAGATAACTATAATACTTGAATGTATCCATTCCGCTTTATATTTCAATCTTTACTAAGATGCCTGTTAAATTTACCATTAAGAATACCGTGTCTCAAAAGCTACTTTACTGTCAAAAAAGAGAATTTTCCTCTCGAAACAGGTGAATGTTGTATATTCCGCCCAGTCTTTTGAACTTACAAAGTACGAGATGTTGTCGATGAAATCTGTTTACGTGTATGTTTAATGTTTAACTTTCGTTAAGTTAAATAGGAAGTACAGATGAAGATGGAACCTCGTAAGCATATCCTAGCATAGGGAAATCAGTTACTATTAAAAATTCAAAGGTGATGTCCACTGCATAGTGCTCAAGGATACAAGTTTTCATCTTGATCTATTATTGATTTGATAGTAGAATTGATTGATTTAATGTGAATCTTATTACTGTAAAAAATTCTCATTACTTCACTTAAAAGTATGTCTTACTTAGTTAGTGTATCACAACGAATTAGGGGAACATAACGAGATATTCTACATAAAAACGGTTACATGTAATGACTTTATTTAACAAGAAGATGTTTTCCTCTTTACTCGGTCACCATTTTGACGAATCTATGGATAACGATTAACCTAGTGTTGAGGTGTCATGGAAAAAGCTTTTCCTCAGTATTTGTTTGGAGTTGTTTCAGTGCAGTCCATGTCACTGAGATAACGTTATTAGAGACCTCCAGGCAAACATTGACGAGCAAATAATATATCTATGCGAACATTGTCTTGTAAAGAAGTTCAACAACCCACGATGATTGACTGTACTTTTACCAGGGAAGAACAGCTCCGGACGACATTAGAAGCGACGAACTTCGTAGTTTTATGTCGCTAAACTCTTTTATGTATAAGCAGCTACTATGTCGTTGAAATAAAGACCTGAATACAGAATACAAAGGTTTATCATTTTAAAGATAACATAAAGTGAACCTTTTCATTGAATTGAGTGAGTAGATAAGTAATATGATGTATTTTTATAATTTTGAAAAAGTCATAATATTGAAATTTTAAAATGGAACAAGGTATTCAAAACGACATAAAACTAACAAGAGATTCAGTGATCACAGCTCACTTATATTCCCCCGCTTCACATTATGATCACAGAAGCTGCAGATACAGATATGGTATAAGGTGAACACTCTCCCAATAAAACAATGAAAATAGTTGGACATACATGACTTCAGTGTCAGACTTTTAGTTAGTTTTCCAAGAAGAGGAACTGAAATTGAGGTTTAACCAAGAACAGATACAACCATGGATCAAGAGTGAGATGTGTATGAAGTAAATCGCAGCTAGGATGTATGGTTTTGGAGATATGTATTGGCTAATAGAGTCAGAGACAATAGTTCTCATAATGTGAATTTGTATAAATTATGCAGAACAGGGACTGAATAATTCTAAAGGCGTATCAATACATCTGAAAGCGTTTAGATATGTCAAGTTTATTAACATTCCAAACATTTTGACGTGTGGTTTGAGCGGATAATTGTTTTACAGGAAACCTAACAACATTTGCATAAATTATGCAAATTAGTTACCGAAACATACAAAAGGAAGATCTACACATCATAGTGATTCAATGTGTCAAGATTTGTTACAATCCAAACTTAAGTGTCGGAGATATGATCGGAAGAAAAAGTGTGGCGGACGGGTGGATGGACGCGCGGACGCGCTGACCCCTGTATACCCCTAAGAGAGGTAGCTACTTCATAAATTCCTGTCGTTATACGAACGTTTCTGTCTAGAAATGTGGAAACCTGATTGAATGCAATATAAGTTAGTTGTGCAAACAGCAAAGCCGTTTCAAAAGTTATCATTCAAATCGCTTTAGTTGTTTCCGTAAGCTTTCCAAAAGCTAAACTTATTCAATTATGAACTTTGCACTTGGAGTCCTGTTTACAGAAAACACGCCTCATTTAACGACTTCATCATTGCATAGACCTGTGTGACAACAACTATGTTTTTCATGCATTCGGTGTTTTCGTTGGCTGATACAGTGCAAGGTAGTTTAAGTTGCAATACTGTCCTGCTAGGGAAAACTGCCGGAAGTTCGAGAAGAGTTCTTATCATAAACAGAGGTGGTATAGGAATTAATGTCGGAACTATTTTGGAGGAGAATGTGTAATCAGATTAACAACTTTATCCCTGTGTCCCCAAGAGATAAAAAAGTCCCAAACCTCCGTGGTTCTACATGATTCGCATTATATAATGCACTTATAAATATGTGCGTTGAAATCCAGAGTTGGTACTTATTTCTCATTAATGATGTATCTTCAAGTATATCCTGCACATCATTGAAGATAAACTTGACTTGCAAGTGTGGTCGGCTGGGGTCATGCTTTGTAAAACCATTTGATACATACAGTGTAAACATACAGATACTTAGCCCTTAGCAAGGATAATGTCCAGACTAATCTAAACAATACGATTCTCAAATCAGACAGACAGATATCATAAATGTTGTGATAAGTTGTATACAGTAACACGTATATCTAATGTATAATCTAAATTGGTTTTTAAAGAAAACCCCAATCTTCTTGAGTTGCCTTCCTTGAAAATCTATAGCAAGTTCTTACCAAGTGGCTTATCTCTTAACCCGATGATATACGTACACACAGACAGTAATCTGCTGCTAGACACTCGCCAAGGACTTTCGCAGGATGTAATTAACATTCTGAGAAGCACAACAGAGGCACTTTGAATACCTTATTTCCGATTAGAGAATATTCTCTACCATGATGAAAAAGAAGCTTGCAGCACTTGGAATCAGGACAGTTGACATTCGGTATCGGTACGCTTGTTGAGGTACTGAGGATTAGGAATATATCTGTGGAGATCAGGAGACATGCATATTGAGAAGCCGATGATGGTAGAAAAGAAAATCAATGTTTTATCAAAAAAGATTTCATTTATTTATTTAAGGCAGTTACACAAGTAATTGCACCAAATGATTGCAAATGTTATTGTATTTGCTATTATGTAGCCCCACTAATTGCTTATTGGATGTTAAACAGTCTCACGTATCAAAAGCCACCCCCAGCTCAAGGCCAAGTTAGGTCAGGCCTTAGACCAACATGATTATGACTTATCATCGATACATGCCATTCAGGTAGTGTACAGTGGTAACATTGACTCTGCAATATTACAAATTCCTCTGCTTTTTCGACTCGAGTCCATTGAGGTATTCAAACTCACACTCACAGAGACAACGCCAACATTGGCCGTAACAGCAACTCACCAACTCGCCTATCTTACCTGGACCGCACTTGAAGTCCAAGAACAAATGATATCGCTAATACACGTTATTTTCTAATGCTTAGAATTCACAGGTTCTCAGTAATGGTTCAAAATATCAACTTTTAAGTTAGTGATTAAAGTTTGAGGAGCTCAATTGAGTGCACTGTGATATGTAAATTTACAACGAATTTTGTGAGTGAATAGGCTTAACGTGTTGTCAGCAAAATTTCAGCAATTTAAGATCAGTAAAGGTTAATGACATACAAACAGAAAGAAACATATAGTGAAAGAAAGACAGCAGAAGTTGGCAGACATAAATAAATTATCTCCCTCTTTGTCTATCCCTGTTCAGAAATAAAGCAGCTGGCATGATTGAGCTATGTCACCCCGTAACTGGCACAATTCTTTTAGGTATAATATATTTTATCAAATAACTATTTTCCTATGAGTGTATTAACTTTAATGATTCCTATATATCTTTAGCTGAATTTTATGTCATTTGCAATGTTAGGAACAGATGTTAGGAATTTGCATAGGAACACATTCACGAAAAGACAGGATCTTATCAGTCCTTTTATGATGTTATTATTTCGGGCCTTATATATCATTTTTTTCAAATCAACCTTCATGTTTTTCATTATCTCTGATGAATGTAAACTTTAACGAGACAAATAAAGAATATTTATAATCCACATATGGCTCACAGTTATTTTCCAAATAAAACGCCTTTTCCGGAAAATAAAAATAAACAAATATCATATGATAATTATGAATTATACAAGATTTGAATAAAATCAGATGATAACTTAAATTATATATGAGCCAAACATGACTCGAACCTATTTTTTTAAACAGTTATCAAACCATGTAACTAAATTCAAAATTACTAATAATAAAACACCTTCATTAATTTGTCTGTATTACTACAAAATTTGATCAAAATTAGATTTTTAACAGTTTTCTAACAGAGTCCTTATTTTTGGTCCAAAAAGCGAAATTTTACAAGAATATTTTTAAATTTGTTAATCATGACACTCCTTGTTGTATTCATGTTTATTATTAGCAAATTTGATCAAAATCAGATGATAAGATTAGAAGAAAGCAGCCACGACGCTTTGCAAAAACACGCAAAATTTTACAAAACATATTTTCAAAAGTGTTATTCATGACACACCTTCATGTAAATGAGCATGCTCTGAACAATTTGATCAAAAAATAGTGATTAGCCCCACGAGACTTGTTAACTACAAATTCACAAATTTATTTTAAAAGCTATTAAAAAGCATATGTTTTATAGAAAAGTAAACGTCATCCCATTCATCAGTGTGTCTATCTGATCAAACACATAAGGAGTGCTGAAATCGTTGCAATTTCAATAAATATGGAGCAGAAGTTATCTCAAGTCGACGTTATTCACCGTGTTTGCCTCCATCTCGTGAATACATCATTGATGTAGGACGTCATAACGCATGTACAAAAGTTTGACCTTACTCTCCTATCTTCCTATCTAGTCGTGTTATAGAGTCCGAAGCCACGTTTTATCGAGCCATGTCTATAAAAGGGCAGATGATTTTTCTAAATGTATAGATTACTTTAGCTGCCTTCTTGAGACACAGTGTAACTATACACAAGTATATTTGATTACATAATAAAGTACACGGTCAGCATTTATTCAAACGAGGGTAAGACGATTAAGTAGGCCGATTTAAGAGGATATTGGCGTAGTAATAAAAGTCTGAAAGAAAAGTCTAGAAATTATTTTATATCTTCTCAAATTGATCAAGATATTAGACGGCGAAGTTGTAAGAAGTTTAAAGTCACTGTCTATAACTATCTGATCCTCTGTCCAACTGCATCGGTGTAGTTAATATCAGATTCTTTTCGCGTCTGCCATATGGTCTGTTCAGAAACATGTGAGTTTGTCTAACTCAAACAGATCATTAATTATGATGTCGATTGGATAAAATTCGATGATACCAGATCTGTTTTGGCATTTAACCTACGTAAACTGTGAGAGTGTAAAATGCGAGTGCAAGCTGATGGCAAGTATGGACGGTATGTCTCTCTTGCTGATTCTTAAAACCAAACAAACAGGACAAAGAAGGTTGTTAGCATGACTAGATATCTAAAGTGAAAATGTTAAATTATTTATATGTATACATTTTTAAATCAATTTCCTAAGCTATAATGAGTTTGTCAACATTCCTCGCCAACCTTTGTCACTCTTGATCTCCTGTCTACCACGACACAGCATGGGCTTACAGCGAGGGCGATTCGAAATTCAACGAGTCGTCAGCTATAACAGGGAAAAGTTTGGAATATTAAGAAGAAGTATTCAGAAGTTTACTTTGGGTCAATATAACGCACTCACCTGCTTGTGTTAGATGTTCATAACTTTTCAAATCATTGGTAATAAATCTAACAAAAAGGAATTGTTCTGCATGTTCTATTTTTTTATAGTTCTGTTCATTTCCATGAAGTTGAAAAAACCCCGAAAGGTTTATTAACACATGAACTGCGATTCCAAAATAGTTTTAATTGAGGAAGGCGTAAGGTAGTTTTCATTCTACTTTGGGAAATGAAGTTAGGATTCCATGGAAACGGCCAAAATAAAGAAGAATCTGAAAACCCCAAGGCACAAGTGCACTGGATTGATATTACATATTCAAAGTTTGGTCGTTATGCTTTACAGTCTTCTGTATTTGCACTGCTATTTAACATACTTATCTGATGATGTGCATGTGTGCACTTATGAATAACGTGTGAGCCTGTTCAGTCATTAAAAAGGTTATGAGGTTACACAGTCGTGTTCGCTTCCTTGGCATATTCAAGTACTTGAAAGTATGGCGTTTCTTCTTTATTAGGTCTTTTACTTTCAAGCTCAACTTACCAATCATTAAATACTTCTTTCCTTACAAGTAAAAATGTAAACATTGAACTCCCAATTTAACTGTCCATCGTGACTATTTTGGAGGAAATATTGGAACATTCAGGCTGGGTGACCGTGGATGTCATAAAAGACGAGTTGTACAAAAACGAAAAAATCCACTCGATTATGAAATTGTCTCAAGTTGAGGTAATAGCTAGATAATAATCACTAGTATGGAACGCATATCAGCCTATTTATACCTCAGTCACTTAAGCTTGTTAAAGTGTAAACCTTGTGGCAACCACTACTTCGAAATAATGAGAAATTTAGATTTGATTTGCAGTAAAAAACGATGGGATTTTTTTCATATTTTCAAAATACAAAAGGAAAATGCTTCAAGATTGTTTCAGTCTCAACGTGAGTGATCAGTATGTACTAGTTAAAACTGGATAATTATGCACCTGCAAATGATGCGGGTAATTTGAAGAAAAGATCGAATTCTTACACGTTCAGAATAGCTGCAAACTGAGTTCTCAGCCACAGGTTGACTATAATATACAAGGTATTACGTTGTATTTTCTTTATTGTACTCAAAACACAAGTATATGATATTACATCGAGTACATGATAGCTTACTGTACCATAAGTCTATAAAAAGCAACATAGGTTAAAAATCTGTACAAAAGTCCATTGTTCATTACCCTAAACATTTGAAACAATGCATAGGTTTCCTTTGATATTTCAACTAAAGATAACATAAATCTTGAATTGAATTTTAATTTAAACTTCAGAACACAACACGAGCCTCTCAATAGTGGCAACATCTGTTTGCGACCTACGCTTTGTATGTTAAGATCAAAACAGGAAGTGACATTAAGAGATTTGAGCTACATACTTGAAGATCAGGAATAAGCTTTTTCAAAGAAAATTTCAAACATGTAATCAGATTGCTAATTCCTACATGCAACTTAGCCCATAAGGTAAAATAGTCATTAAAATCCGTTATGTTTGTTTCTAATATGGCTGAAAATGTACTGGAACTATCGCTTCCTGTTTTAAGAGAGACACTCGCAAATATCCCTTTTTCAGACTGATTGTTTTGTTTCAGATGTCGTTGTTTTCGATAGCCACATGCGGTTGTGGAATCATTAGTACCAAAACTGTAAATGAATATATATTTTTCAAAACTTCTTGGTTTTGCTATTTAACTTGTGTATGCATTTTTGATCACAGTCCTATATGTCAACTAATGTATTCCAAGATTTGTTTTATATTACAGTGTCAGCCGTCGGGTGTTAGCGTCGTACGCCATTGCTATACAGTCAAACGTTTCTAGGAATGTTCTTATAATATGACAACAATGTAACGTTTCCACGCATTTATACCTATCCAAAGACCATACAAAGCTCTTTTTATGAACTCTGGTTACTTACTGAATATCTGACTAAAGCATTCATTGATTACTTTATAACTATATCTCTTTGTTTATAATATGACAAAAAGTGTTTGTTGACATAGTGAACAAGAAAATGACTAAAAAAACAAAAACATGACGTTTGGAAACACCAGATAATTAAGGCACTTTTCCTTTAAAAAGTTTTACTGATAAATTACTATCTAAGTTTATAATAATGTCCTAAAACTGATGTGTTTAGTTTTCTATATATTACTAATCACATTGTAAAACCTTTCAGATACCTTTTTGTCTCGTGTTCCTGACGAAGAAAAGAGATGATAAAGAATACGTAATTTGAGGCATGATATGCTTATTATGGAAGAGAAATGGTAAGGTAAAGGAAGCAATTCCATCTGACATTTTAGAGAGACTTCAATTGAGACAATTAGCTCAGCTATTGACGTCACAAGGTGCCAGTTATAATCTTGTTATGGTCTCGTTTGATTTAAAAAATTGCTTACGGTAGTCCAATTAGGAAAAACATTATTTTCATGGCCCTTTTGGGTCAGTATTCTCTTGCTGTCATTAAAATGCAATTAAAAACGTCGGAAATGTGGACTGGTAAGCACATTGTTTATGTTAGAAGTGCTGACATGCCTAATTACACATAACAACACTGACAAAATATTATTCACGTTTATATGTTTCCTTCAAGGTAACCGCACTTGTTTTATTTTTATTATCATTTTTACTATTATTATCATCATGATTATTATTACCATTATTATTATCATTATCATCATGATTATTATTATCATTATCATCATGATTATTATTATCATTATTATGATTATTATTATCATCATTATCATCATAGTGAATCAAATCTATTGGAATTGGAAAATGAAAAGCATTCGATTATTTTGTCCGTAGCTTTATCCAAGTTTGTTTATAGACTGTTTTGAGATATTTTAAAAAATGACATCCTTTATCACTAACCGTTTAAGAACAATTTCATGTTTTCCCTACAAGTCATGACTAAGGATTATGTTTCAATTGCCCTCAACAGATGTACCAGTAATCTGACATTGGCAACAATAAAGCTTTCCTTGTTCCCCTTGTTTATTCCCGTAGTTAGTATCAGTAGAACGCATCCCGCTAGATGTCACTCTTCATCTTCTTTGCTTTAACTAGGTCATAAAATCTTATTCCAAAGATAAATGCTGAATTATAGGTTTTATTGACTTTGAGTCATGTAGCGGAAACAATGATTCTGGCCATGGTTTCTGGCAATACCCACTCATGGCATATTATCAAGTATCAAGATGCATTATTTTTTGTTGTTTTTGGACGCAGTATGGGACCAATCAGGCCGAGACATTTCATTCGATGTAGAGATAAATACAGTATTTACCGATGTACCTTTTCACATGATGTCGATTACTAGATTTTATATTTTTAAAGTGGGGCTCCCGGGTAAAATCACCTTATTTAACCAAGCCAAATTGTACACTCATATGCATGTTTTCATAATATATCCTTCTTGACTTGATTTTACGTCAGGTTTTAACAAGTTTAGATAACTTGATTATGTTAATAATTTCGATTGAAAAAAGGATAGTCAATTGCCTTCCCGATCGTGTTGTTCCGTGAAATCAACCGGATGTGACGTCAACTGTGGAAAACACACGTGACGTAGCCGCCATAACAAATGTAAACAACACCACATTTCATAATTTTTAGGTGATCGTGGTCTCGTAGCTATTGAAAACTCAGAACCTTTTAGGTTGATGTTTTGTAAATATAAGTGCTGAACGAAAATTAAGAAAAAAGGAAAAGGCTTTTGATGACTTTTATACGTCATTATGGAAACAATTCGTATGATAAATTCGCAGTCTCAAACCACTGCTTTACACTGTCTACACGGGTAATGCACCCAATTAAAAACACCGGTGAGTGACTCCTTGTTATAATTTCCTAAAAACAAATTCTTCGTCAGTTTACTGTCGAATGTATCAATATCACTTCGTTTTTCAGCCTCAATGAAACAGCTGATTTGTCATCGTACGTCTCTCGAACGCAGCTCTCGTCATTCGCCGAGTTTTGTTTATATTTCGCTGCCGTGACTTTCGAAAGGCGGCCTCAATCTACACCAGTACAAGTGTATGAAAAAAACATTTGAACAATCGGTGAAGTTTAATTTGTTGTACTGGGGATTTTGAGTATATTACAAAATCATATCTATGATATGAACAAAGATAATTTGTTGTTTATACTAGAATTAGAATTAGAAGGGTGAAAAATTACCAGATGACACCATTTACATTTTAGTCTTTCAACTCTAAATTTCAAAATGATATATACTTTGATTATTTCAACATTTTTTTGTAAAAGAACTATAAATACAAAGCAAAATGGAGTGAATCAAATAAATTTTATTATTATTTAAACAGAAGGGATTTATAAAATTTAATTTATACAATCAGATTCAATATCAAATATTGCTTAAATTATTCTCCCTAATCAGGAAATTAAATATAATTTTTTGCAAAGCTTGGAAATTATGTAAAGCCCAATTATTCTGTGTGCCAAACCTGACTTTCAAAATTAAGTCAATCATCTCAATGCATTTCCTCTCTCTCTCTCCCCCCCCCCCCCCCTTTATTTCGAATAACATAACATTAAGACTGACATACAAAAATATATGGTTTATTCTATTTTTGTAATATGAATCTTATCACATGCATTTATAATCTATATTTTATTAAATTGTCAAAATAGTATTCACTTGAGCAGTATTTTAATGCTGTGACAGAATGATGACTTTTTATGATATTTGGGGTGGAGTGTCTTGAAACAAAAACGCTTTTTTGTGCACAGAAGATTTCTTAAAATGACTGAACAAATTTTTTTTTTTTTATTGAATTAGTTAAATATCTTGGTCATAGACATCAATGCATGAATTTATTCAGCATCCATAGTAGTTTATTTTATTGTATAAGGCAATGCTTAGTTAAAGTTAATATTTAGAAGAAAAATAGCAATTAAAGCAAACAAGGGAATTTGGTGTGCTGTTAATATGCAAGTAAATAACATCACAAACAAAACACTGTGCTTGAGCATTCTTATTTATTATTTGTAAACTTTATATAATAATTTATCTTTTTTTGTTGCAACACCAAAAAAGAAAGAAAATTTAATTGCACCAATTTTTGGAACATTATTTCACTGTAGTTCTGTTGTCGATACACTGTTTGTAATATCATATATTTTATTTTAATATTTATAAAATTTATATATTTTAATCTTTTTTTATCATTATTCCTAGTGAATAGGTGAAGGGCGATTGATCAGCTTATTTCCAATTCCAACAAAGGTAATATGATAAATGGACGAAAGAATGAATGAAGGTTCAGAATATTTGATAATTTTTGTGTTTGGTCAGAAAAAAATAAAGACTGGTCATGCATTTTAAAACACGGAAAGCTTACAATAAAATTCCATATCGAACATCGGCCATGCACAAATAAATCATTTAATGAAATCAGCAAATAATTGAAAAAAATTGCCAGATTCAACCACCACAAGTTATTATGATTTTACTATGCATTCGTAAAATGTTATCATAATTTTCAATTTGTGACAGTGTAAAGATACGACAGAGGCCATCTGTTTTCCACAGGTGACGTCACACATTCCATAGGACGAAATCGAGGTTTTCCCGGTGTTTATCGTAAAGTAAGATGGCCGACACGTCAAAATAGCGACGTAAACGGTGGAGTTTTCAACTTCTTTTACGATTTTCTAAAAACATCCTTCATCCGAATAGCTAAGGTATTTGTGATATTGATGACTTTTAACTAATAAATGTGTTTTTCACGTCTATTAGATGTACATGCGAAGCAAAGTGTATATAGACGGAACATTTTGGAGCCAAATCACCCGGGAGTTGCACTTTAAGCATGGGTATGACAAACCAAATCATTGAAATTTTAAAACAATGTTATTTGCCCAACATTGAAAAGGAACAATCCTGCATGTACATCTGAAGATAAAAACACCAAGAGCAATATAAAATAGCCAAAAAGAAGTAATGGATAAACACCTATATGTAAAATCAATTACCGCTTGAATACCAAATAATACAAAAGCTATTACAAAAGTTAGTATATAAAGATGATAGGCAATAACCGAAATGATTGAATGATAGAACCCTCAAGAAGTCATTTATTGACTAAGTCCATCAGTATTGTTTAATTCATGAATACAAATGGCACATAAGACGTCTATTATCCTTTCACAGGTTTCATTAAGGTGGCTTATAGCGAGACTGAAGGATATTCCTAAATTATGTTGGCACATCATCATCTAAAATCATGTTTGGATACTTCGAAAATATGTAGCTTACATTTTTAATCCTGTATAGTCCAAGTTAAACAACAAAAAGTTCAGGATCTCGGAAAATCATTGTGGACGTGAATTGTAATTCAAAAACCTGTAAGTCATGACGTCCAAGTAAAGATAATTGTACTATCATTTGCCAACTAACTATGCTCAATTAAAATTCAATTCAATTAATTCAGATGAACGATTACGGCAAATCTTGTTGGAATATGAAATTTTGAAATAAAGATCATTTTGTTTATGACTGACAAAGTTTCATTGATTAAAAAGTTTCTCAGCACAGAATGATGGGAACAGGGTTCTAATGTCTTTTCATTAGTGTCCTAATATTTCCTCAAATATAAACGTAGCATTTGAAAAATTATTGTAATTTTCAAAAAGAGGTCATGTAAAGGAAATGACGACATCTTCTAATGGAGAATGAAGCAGCAAATCACCGACATCGAGTTATCTTGTATTTTATTTCCCTCTTTACATTTGATCTTAGTCCGAAGGATATTTGTATGATTATCAACCCTGGCATCAGCTGAATACATATGTTTTAAGAAGATTTAAATGCTTTTACGTCTAATTTAGTTCACGGACTGTTTTCAAGCAAATACAAGTAACTGAGCTGATAGTCTTGATGAAGCTGATGCCATGAGGGGCTACAGGTCCCGCACAAAAAACTGTTATCATAATTCGTAATGGTTGAACAAGCAGATGGAAGTTTTGTTTTTGACTAGTTATTTACTAAAAAAAGTTTTCCCTGGTCATTTGTCCTGACAAAAGCAAAATACTTAAAATACTCAAAGTGTAATCACATGCCTGTTGTGCTAATTATAAATGGTAGTTACGCTTCTGTTCACACAAACTGAATTCTCTTCCCCATATCCACTGTATGATACACCCAATGAGGTTCGGGTATCTTCAGGCGGAAGAGTCTTTCTAAACTTTGATATAAGTTTGTTCCCGTGAAGAAATACCACATGTCCTTATTTTAGTCCTATGACCAAACAAGCACACAGTCGGTGCAAACTATTTTCTGATAAGGGACTGGCTCTTGATTCATGAATTTCCATGTTTGTGAAAACATATTCCCTAAGCCTGTGACACCGTTTTATTGGCATCGTAATGATATTAACTACCAGACCAAACATAAAATATAATAAATCAATTTCAATCAATATTCCTTCTTAATTTTCATTTCAGCTGTTTCGTTATTTAACAGACCGACGCTAAATTTATCAACGCTTAATTCATCTGATTCGTCATTTTGGGTAAAATTGCATGAATTAAACTGTTAGTACTCTACAAATGAGATAATCAACTTATGATGTTAAACCTGTGCATCCCCACCGAAGGGGATGCAACTCTTCAATTGTTATTGTATATCACATTTAAATTTCAGCTCGTGGCTGAAATATTGCTCAAGGGCGCTAAACAATAACACACTTATATTCTTGATCAAACCCTCTGATGGTATAGCATGGGTTGATGATGTTCTAACTTATGGCAAAACAAGAACGACGTAATCTATTTCCACTTGGGGAAGTGGCGCTTGATCAATCAGTCTCTCCATGTTTATCAATACATGCCATCCAAGCCGTTTATGAGCAACTGCAAAACATCTTCAGGTCTGTATATTGATTCCTGAAAGACCAGATGTAATCCTTTGTTTATTTTAGGTCTTATTCTGTTGAGAGGCGTGTAAACAAAGATAGAAAGGAAATCTCTGTTTACAAGCAAACTTCTTTTGACGCTTCACTAAATAATTAGGGAGAAAAGCTGTGAAGATGTTGAAGAGAGCTGAAAGAATCAATCTTGAAAACACATGTGGGCTTACGGCCTTTAAGCGCAACTTGTGACTAGCGTGTCTATCAGAGCTATAATTTGCCCAGATGAAAAAGGTCCGCTCTGCACAGTTTCATAAGGGCTTACGATTGAGATACCTTAACAAGATGTCAACTTCCCATTTACTTTAGAGATCCTTCAAAGTCAACAGTTTGAGTCATGAATTTTCAAAATAACCATGTCCTTCCAATGCATTACCAAAAGTCCTGAAGGCTAACGGCTGGACAGGGTGCACATGTGTGAGACCGTTAGCCTTGACCTTCTGGTTATGTTCTTGCAGGTATCACATGGCCTTTATCTTGTTATTGGCGACGCTCAGCTAATCCGTGCTAAACCTCATGCCATTCTGTTTGTATTAACATGAGATTGTTCGACGTGCAACGTTAGTAAGTGAAAGGTTAATTTGTTTTTATTCATACAATACTTTCACGCTGATCAAAGTTCATTTGGGTCGACAAATTTGCCATTGCAAGTAATGAGACGTTTCAATTCAGACGCCGACCTTGTTCAAGCGGTACAAGATGATTTCATATCCTTTAACTATCTTTCTTGAGTAAAAGTCGTTTGATGTTTGCAGAAATTGATTGATGTTGATGAAAGTCTATGAAGTTGGTGTCGGGATATAAGACTCCAAATTTCTCAAGTCGCCGAACAAATCCGTGATGGTGATACCTGATTCGAAGACTCCAGGATTCAATAAGGAAACACAATATGTATACCGGGATGGACTCTCTGTACACTGATTAAGAAATTTAAGCGCAATTATGAGTTCGAATGGTGCCTATTTTGCCGGTACGATGTCCGTGTGGGTGGAAGCGATCAATACCTTCATCCATCTCGTCAGCTCTAGGCACGACGCACGCTGTTCTTGTGTCGTCTGCTCGTCGTGTCACAATGGACTGGTCCTCGCTCCTCATGATTCCTTCAAGCTCGCCTTGACTGCGGAATTAGCTGCATGGGCCTGGCTCCTGCCTTGAGTCCAAACATATGTGCATCACGTCAGGCATCCAAAACCCCACCTGGACTATTAATATCCAGCTGAAGTTCGTCCCGAGTTGAGGGACAGGTGAATTTCTGCAGTAATCTCTTAAAAACTTTCAGACCTACTGATGGCATTTTCCTAAGGTTTCTGATCTTCTGAATATAAAACAGTTTTACTGACGTCCAAACTATTCACCGTGGTTTTATGTCAATCGACATTGTTTTCAGTTGCATGAACGACACGAGTTTCTTCTCATCTACCTGTCCGGATTTTTCAATGGAATTTGCATTCTAGTAATTCTTGGAAGTTTCTACAAGCAGTAATGAGTATGTCGGCAGCCGGTAAGTAATTGCTTAACTTTTCGAAATTTATTCATTGTTTCCAATTTTGTCTTTGTATTTCTATGATCACATGGGCGTTCTGTAGTATCTCAAATACGTTTAAGGTTGTTATCATTAACTGTGTGTTGTATATCTTGAATATATATTTATCTCTCTATATATGAATATATACAGGTTTATAAGAACAGTATCTTCAAGGGTTTCCTAGCCGTATATATGTATGTCCGATGAACATTACCTGCAAGGATTTTCTAGCCATAGACAATAACAAGGTCTGGCTGGACCTCTTGTCACCTGTCCCTCCGCTAACTATACGGTACACGTTGATGCATATTAACCGCAGGCTATTAATGCTTTCGAATCCGAGTGTGTCGCCTGCATAGCTGTTACCGTTTGCATCAGAAGAGGTAACTTTAGGAACTAGTCATAGATGCACCACGAGCCCAGTGACAACAAAAGAAGACGGTGCTCACTGTGATTGTCAACACATTGCTGGCTGGTAGAGAAAGCTCACGTGAAGGGTCTTATTACTTGTACGGGAATCAAACAGCTTTTGATAATCTCTTATCACTTTATTGCTTTTCCACTAAAGTCGACCCTACAACAGGTGCATGATTGTTAATGGACATGATTGAAGAATATTGTTTTTACAATGATAGCTTCCATTGTGTAATACTTACAGATTGTCCTCTTTAGTGTTTTTAACCTTTTTAGACTTATCACATTATGGTTGTTTTAATGAACGTTAACAGCTCTTAATAATTTCTTATTAATTTATTGCCCTAGAACATGTTCATCGAAATTGTAAGACATAATTGTAAAAAAATGTTTTTATGCAATGTAAGTTCGTAATGGATGATCAATCGTGTTTCCTTTTTTAAATATAAAACTAAACCTTTCCTGCTCATTTAATCCCTCGTTATTATTTTTATGACACCTTTTCAAAGCTTTCTGCTTTCAGGAATGCTTGTGAAAGGAACTTTATTATTTTACAACTCTTAGACTTAGTGCTACAATAATGTTAATGTTTTTTATTGGCATCTCGCTGCACCTGTTTGCACAAATTCTTTAAAGGGGCAGTAATCTGTTCTAGGTAAATGGCATGGTTTCATGAAAACGAAAATAAATGTTCTCAATTGCAAGACAATGTTTTGTAGTTTTGTAGAAGCAGTTATAAAACGAATTTACCATCAGCAATTAAGCTATGGGAATGCTTTCCCTATCTCAAATGATTAAAATATGTTAACACAGAAATGGCTGCCATTGTTTTCTACTTGACAGTTGAGAAAGTGTTCTACGACTGCGAATTAGCGGATGGAAAAGGAAATGTTTTATCTTCTGAAGATAATATTTTTGGCATAATCTAATGTTTACTGGGGAACATTTGAAGAAAAAGTTTTTTCAAAAAACGTGCTACTGCCCCTTTAATTTTCGCTTATCATTCAACAAACACACTTCAAGTTCAGGTGTGTAGAAAGAACCTTGAAACTTAATTATACTCATTAGTTAAGATGACGTTAGAGTTTATTAAAACTTGTACCACTGAGTTAAGATCACTCCTGCAACATGTGAAGTGGGTATCAAATATAGATTGAATCATTATGAAATGTCAATTTATTGAACGTCTCAACATCCTCAATTTGCATAATGCCGTGCACATTATATTTGAAGGAAAATATGACTTTATACATCACAATGGCATAAGTACTGGTTATTCTTCTTTGTAACGACAAGTCAAGATAATTATCAGCTGTAAAATCATATTGTAAAATACAGGCTGTTTGATAAATAGTGACAAAAATATATTAACAATCTTCCTTGTAAACTAGCACAGGCGAAGAAAAGAGTGTTGTCGCAGTAACATGTTATTTTAAATTATCATACAGATATAAAGCATATGATAATTGTTATGAATAGCGTCTTTACTAAGTTGCAAATCATAAACATACACGCTGTTTTCAAACCAAAATTTCATTTTGATGCAAATAGGAAAACCATAGGTAGACTGGCTGTGATAATTGCTTCATTAGAAAAGCCTACCATTTTACGCGGTGTTTGGAAGACTGCAGTCTCCAGGGCATTGTGCTTACAATCTCGATGCTTCCATCATTGTATCCTGTGCAATTAGTTGTCTTTGAGTCGTTAGATTAACACTTAGTGGTCTCTTATTCTAAACAATTGGAGGGATGTTTAATACTAATCTTAGGTAAAACATGATACTATGCTATCAAATTAGGATTTAACACTCAACATGTACCCCCATTGCATCTAAATTACGACGGAAACTTAAAGACGAAACTAAAGATAAAGACTTTAAAAAACAAACAATAAAAAAACAAACAGACCATGTATTTATTTTGAACAAACAATTTGGAGTATCTACAATAAAATGTTTTAATGGCTCATACTTGTATAAAAGCAGGTATTAAATAGATTAATGTCATAATTAAATCAATTCAAAATATACAATTACTTACAAGATATATGTCTTCTATAAATATACTATATTGCTGCTCACCAAGAATCAAAAGCTTAAGTAGTGCAGGACGGCAAAGATATTGAAGGAAGACAGTCAATCTATACTGAATGGGGGTTATGTCCTGAGGTATTGCGTTATGATTGATTTTCCTTTCCTAAATTTTTATTGTTTCCAATTGGCTTATTTGATGAGCATTACAAGCGACTGCATGGCTTGCCTAATAATCTGTGTAATGCAACGTAAAGTCTTTGATAATCTATCATCTAAGCGTTAAATCAGGGTATGGCATGGCGATATCAAAGGGCCTGTTATTTGTGTATCTGTCAGAGACTAAGTGAACTCAATGCTTTTGAATATGGATGAAAATTCACTTCCGGTTAATTGATCCCGTTTAATCTTGCTTTAGAAAAAAAACCGTTTCGGTATGAGTTGAATCTCAAAACCAATTTTGATTCCTTCGAATCATATAGAATAAACAAATAATAAAGTTAAAGAACGAAGATAAACATAGACTTATCCTTCTATACACCGATCTAAGTAAACAACTTCCCATTAACAATTCGTGAATGATTATATAGCCAACGAAGAGCAAGAAACAGGTTTATGAATGAATCGCAAAATACCAAATATGACGTCACAGAACAAAAGGTCAAACATGGCGGCAGACCATTATCAAAATGTCACAGCCGGAATCTGATGCAGTGTAAACAAGGTCTGCAGTCTAGATTGAGAACAGAATATCATATACTCGTTTCATTAAGTCAGTGTTTTTCATTTATATATTAAATAATCGCAAGACAATGATAGATTTGCCCTATTAAACCAAAATTGATACAACCATTCTTCTTTATATAAAACACAGATCTCAGTAAATCAGAGGACATTCTGACCTGCAGGGTAAGTGATCCTCATTAGATAATATAGCAAAATCATTTTGACAACTATTCAAGTGAGACAAACGACATGTGTAGGATGGAAATTAGATACTTTGATATTAGAGTATATTTTCAACTTGTTCACATATTTGAGGAGGACGTGTAGACAAAGAGAAATAGTTGAGAGAAGCCGACGCGGTGAAAAGTCCCTGCATGGACAAAACCAAGGGAATAACAGCTACAAGGGTCATCGTGGGTGGACACCGCCAAATGTGTTTACATAAGTCCATAATTACCATCACACATACGTTGATTAAGAACCTTTTTATGTTTGTAGTAGGCTTTTTTTGGTAATTTGTTTCAAAGGTTTTGGATTCTGACAAACAGCTGTGCATATACGTTGAATGTTCTTCCATTATTGAAAAGTAACTAGAGCATTGCAATCTTGTCATGGATGAATTGCTAGATTCGTAGATTCATTAGTTTGGTGATGGAAATGTCTGAATCCGATTAAATAACCGATGGTCCCAACAACTAACGTGATTACAGAGCTCCTAAACGAAAAAGTGGACATGAATTATTTGAGTTCACCATGGTGATGAGCCATCATTCACTTGATGACGTCAATGAACAGTTATATAATTATTGTTTAAGGGCATTTTGCATAAGTTGCTGCATACAAACAATACTTAAAAGAAGATACAGATAGAACTAGGGATATTGAACAGTGACAAAAGTGTACAATGGCACTTAGATACTTCTCAGTCAACATCCCTTATTATGATCTTTTATAAACATGAATGATTTTGTCAATTTTGAATCTAACATGGAATTGATACCAGCTTATCAGCTCTGAACGTTACGATGAATACATAGAAGGTCTTCACAGTGAGAATAACGAGATCCGGATAGCCATTTGCAATCTGAAAACTCTTAAAACTGTTTAAACATTTCATCAACTTCACATCAGTTATAGAATTGAAAGTTCAAATTTCAATTCCGAACACTGATGTGGTTAGCGAAGAAAGACAAGATGGCCCTTGGGGTTTACTGGCAGCCACTGATCAGATCAGCATATTTCACTGAATCCGCCAGACTTTGATCTTTTGTTGATGTCATTTGACTGCTTCTGAATCTGTTCAGCGAGGTTGCATTATCTTATTGTCATTTAAGTTCATTTAAAATGCCGATGGCATAGACTATTGTTGTCATAAGTCTTCTTTTTAATCTATAACAGGGACTCTTCAACGTGGTCAGTCCACGAGTCTATAACAGGGACTCTTCAACGTGGTCAGTCCACGGTCATTGAAATAACAAAAGAAAGCTTTCCCCAATCTCAATTTATACATTGTTGATTATTGGGTATAATTAACAAATACATTGATAAATACAAACAAATTAGTTTTAAAAAATGCAGTATAACTTTACACAATGGAAGTCCCTAATGAAACAGTGTAGAATTTGTGGTACATCATCGTACATGATGAAAAATTACAGCGTTATTCATAATCGGTGTTTAGCACTGACAAAACATCACATAAATAATCAAATACAATAATTGTAACTGAAGAAATATCAAAAGCAATAATTTTACACAATGAAAACACATCACAGCAATATTCGTTGACTGTCAGTGACAAAACATCATTAGATTTTTTAAACAGGATGAATGTCCCTGACAAAACATCACTGAAATATTCGTACACAATTATTTCCCTTACAAAAAATCGCAGCAATAATCGTACACATTGAGTGTTACTTGATGGTAACTGAAACACCAAACACCAAAGCAATAATTGTAAAAATTAATTGTCATTTACAAACCATTACAATATTTTTCGTACACAATACTGTCACTGACAAAACAATACTCCAGTTCTCGTAAAAAGTAAAAATACTATACGACACTAATCGTACGGATTAATGACAAACCATCTCGCCAATACTAGTTAACACTGATGGGCAATGATGATAGGAGGCGGGATAGCGCAGAGGTAAGCGCGTTCGCGTTCGGATCTAATGATCTTTGGTTTGATTCCCGCCAGGGGCTCGGCACCTTTGTCTACAGTAGAGACCTGTTCTACGCGCAGTAAGGTTTGCATGCAGTGCTACAATTTTAGCGCAATACAACCAATGGTTCGCTAATTCAAGCCGACGATCGCAGGTTTCACCGCAATACATAGTCACAATGGTATTTCGGGCTTTCTTCCTGCAATAATACTACCAGCCGCGTTATAGGTGAAGTACTCTTGAAAGCGGCGCAGCACCCCAAATAACCTCAATGGTGAAAAAGTATCCTCTTAATGAAAGTCACTGGTTCCACCCAAAAAGGTACGCAATGAACAATGAAACGTCCAGTAAAGCAATGCTTCAGGGATAAAATATGAATGTAAAGTGAAAGCTAAAGATATATATCAAGATCAAGCTTATGGAGGTAAAGCTAGCCATGCATTTGAAGTTTTAGGCATTCAGTTGTGGAGTGCTGGTAAGTCGGGATTACAGAGTCCATGATAGATTTATTCATGTGGGCATGTGATGCGTAGATCTAACAGTGTGGTCCCTGTAGACTCCGGGCCCAGATTGAATTAAACAGAACTACTGATCGGTCAGCTTTTTGCATGGACAACAGTGACAGGGAATGAAATGACCAGTACATCACCTGTGACCTTTACATAAAGACGGGCAGGAGACCACCGGCAGCCTCATTAATTATCGAAAACAAAAATGTTTTCAGCGTTATTGTTGACAAGTTCCGTGTAGTGAATTGTACATTTTACAAATAGGTTAATTGACCTGTTTTCCTAATAGGCTTTCAGGAAAATTAAGCTTTGGACAATCTTAATCCCTGTCCAAATCATGAATTTTTTTCTTCAGTTATTTGCAGTGAAGGAGAACGACATTAAACACTTAAAATCTTTTATTACTATGTGTCTATATATAACCCTTAAAAATAGGTTATTTTGCGAAATGGTAAAGAGTCCGCGTGCATTGTGTGTACATGTGCTTGTTCTCGCCTCACCTGTAATCTCCTAACAGGTAGACCGCCAGGAGAATTCACCAAGTGATATGCGTCATTATCTGACTCTCTGTCGTCAACGGCGGCTTCTAATGAACATAATTACACCAGTTGATATAGTGTAATCTTCCTTTGCCTTTCCTTATTTCGGAGTAATAATGAACACTGGAATCGTGAATGAAAGGAAATTACAAGCTGTTAATTCTGAAGAATTATTACCTGGAAGTAATTAGAGTTCTCTGGTCGCATTATGAACGAAGAGGAAGGGTTGTTTTAAGCAATGAACTAAGTTCTTTGTCGAATAAAACTGGGATTCAAAACAATTTTGTTATAAACTCATCTTTGGAAATGCGGTTTACCTGGATACAGTATTAATAAAAATGCACATACAACTGACTAGATAAAGTGATTAGTTTCTTTTCAATTATGAGCATGCACTGCCCATACGGTAGCACCGCTGATTTACACTTTTTCAGAAAGTTGTATAGTGAAAGTCAAATTCTGAGAAACCTCATTATAAATCTCATTAAATCACTCATGACAGATGAAATCGATGAAGTAACGGTCACGTTTTCAATAATGGATATTTCAGTAATGGATTTGTCAGTAAGAAACATGTCACGTTAGGTCACATCAACATTAGGACCTTGAATTGCTTCCTTGACATTCAATAAGCAATTCCTTTAACACTGCATACTCATTTTGTTTAACTTCAGGCAACACACGATCTTTCTATAACTCTTTCAGTGATACTTACAAAATAAGTCGATGGAGAATAGAATAATGGATTATTAGACCCTCTCCTCCTTTTTTTATCTTACAAACACGTTAACGACGTTCTCAAAGTATGACTTTAAGGTATATTCTTCTAATTTTTAAGATGTTTTCGAACTGATGTCTTTACAAGAGTGTCCGTGTCACGTATGCTTGCCCTGTATTGCATTGACGTGAGTTGTTTCCGGTTGTCTAGGACGCGTCTACATGTAACAGCGACTCTGTATAACGATGGAAACCTTCTTTGGAGTAAAAGGTTTCACATCTTATGCAAAGCTGACATCCATGCTTCTTCTTTGTCTGATTTATGCTATTACAGTTGTATCTATCTATTATTTGTTATTATATCTGTATAGTGAGTGGGAAAAGACAATTGTATTAATTCAATTGTGCATTTGAAATAACGTTATTTCAGAAAATCATATAAAGGAAATGCAAGTGTGCTAGAAAGTAAGTTATTCTTTAGGAATGAAAACTGAAATCAGATATTAAAGACTGGGCGTTCCGAAGAAAACAATTTCTTAGATAATGACATGCTCCCGATTCCAATACCCAATGTGACACAGTGTTGATTAAGCAAGCCCTTATTTCACCTGTATTAACGTTTTGACCTTTGACTTTAATTCATCGGTTTAATTCAATACAAATTTACTGCAAATGATTTATTGAAAGTCCATTATCTCAAAATCATTACCAATGACCAATGACAGTGCGTGCCGTCGTCCACCTAACAGTAGATTTGATTTGTCTTTATTCATGAACAAAAGCAAACATATAATATCGTATTTTGGCTATTTCAGTCTATATAGTAATCGATTAAATCTTCAGCCCTGACTCTGACATATTGCGCCAACCTAGCCAACACTTAAAGTATCATGCGACGGATATTGACTGCCGAGTTGGGTGCTTACTGCTGCATTACACTGGCATGCAATTTCGATTGCAATCTCATTGAAATAGGTCGTATCATCTGATGTCAATGTGATTGTTTTGATATGGAACGAAAATCATTTTGGATCTTTCTCTAGATTACGAGGGACATCGCAATGGTGGTGTCAATCTAAACCCTTTGGCTGGCTCCATCACTGAATGTCTCTTAACCCTGAATTACTCAATAAAGGCTTTATTATTAGTAGTATGAATTCTAGTATTTGGTTTATATTTGACAACCAGCATTTGCGGTAAGTCTAATTTATCTGCCAACGTCTTGAAACGTTGTTGAAATTTTACGTGAGCGACACATTAATATGGTAATACAGTTTCCTGATCTGCACGTTCCACAATTGTTCACTGGAATGGTGTTGATTAATGATTCCTGGGTCCGGGTATTGTTTCTCCGAGAACAGGAACTATGCAGTTATTTCTAGCTGATATTGGCTGGAGTCTGGGAACAAGACCAGCATCTCGTCTCATTGCCAGTCGCACGACGAAAACTACTTAGTGAATTATGTCACGCGTTTTAATGACGAACCATTTAATGAGAAGTTGACGGGATATTATTTTTTGCATTCTAGGTATTAAAAACAACTCCCATCGAAAACGAAATAAGATAATTAATAAAAATGTTTAAACTTTGGCTAACATCGACGATGATTTTGGCTGCGTCATTCACTCATCTTGGTAACTCAAAAGTTATTGCCAATAATAGCATCTTCTCTAATTACAAAGTTCAAGCACATTTTCACAATGGTGAGTTACTCCAAATGTCGGACTTATAAATAAAGTAGTGTTGATTTAAAGAATGTTGCAACAGCAAGGCATGTGGTGTTAAACTGTAAAGTGTGTCCTGTAGAGAGACTTCAAGACGGACATGTCCAGCGGGTCAAAGGGTCAACCACACGACTAGCTGTAATCCTGTATTTCCTGTGAACTCGTTACCATTGGATTGATTCCAGTAATTATTGACTTGTTAATTGATTCCAGTCAAATTACGTTGAAGTTATATTTTGAAAGGCCAAATCTTATATAGCAAATATATATTATATTATTAATGTTAACATTTATATCTTGAGAAGTGACAAGGACGAAACAGGACTGTTGGAATATGACAACGAGCGTCATCATACATGTAGTTGCTTGGTATATCGTCCAGTCAAGTCACTAAGTATACTCAAGAAAACGTTATACCGCAAGAAACCGTTGCACCTTTGGGTATATTTTTTTATATCTAAAAGCAGAAATAACATTTAAATAAACAAATTGAAACGAATTAAGATTTAGTTTATGGTTAATATGTCACTATTATTTTCAAATTGTTGGTTGAGTGGTACTAACACTCAAGACACCGACGTCGTATTCCAAAATGCAACTACTTTTGATGTAGCGTAAGACGGACAAGGTCCCTTGACGTATGAGTGTGCAGGTTGAGATATTTATTCATTAGGGTATGACTAGGAAATGTTCAGTGAGGAGCTGTAAAGTGCTAAGTTCATTCAGTCTGTCTGTCTGTCACATCGTTGACAGAATTACTAGTAAGTCGAGAGTCACTCAACAAATCTGCTGTCACATCGATCTAACACGAGCGACTTGGTCGCCCTTTCTGACCAATTCACTGATTGCCCTGTGGATTAGGTGAGGGAGTTTATCACTGACCTGAGCAAGGCGATTGATGCTTGGTAACTCACAGCATCATTGGGCTTTAAGTTATCGCTTTACACTTTACGGTTACACGGGCAAAACCTTGAGCTATAGTGCAGTTGCTGATTACAGCGTTCATGTTATATTGAAGGTTTGATCTTTTAGAAAAATAAAATAATGTAGACTGCGACACTAAAGTATTACCCTCGTCAAGTACCTGCGCGTCATGTGGACATTGTCATTAACACTTACAAGACTAAAACCTGTAGGGATTAAGATGAATCTAGTACCCATAGCAGGTTGAACTGTACTCATCTGCAGTTGTAAGATCTGGTTGTCCGACTCCTCGCTGAGTACGTCGGATAGCAGATAAATCATGGCCGCCCGTGTCTTGCTTGACAGCCAGATTGGACTGGTGCTGTCTTCACATGCCAAGAATTTCAGGACGATTCGCAAATGACTTCTGTCTCACTTCGCGGAGAAAATAATCCTTTTTCTGTTTAAGATGGACGGAGCGTCGTTTTTGTCCTGAGCTCTGCCGTGTAGGCTTTGGTCTATTCTTGTATGCACTTTCACCAGTCTGGATTTAAACATAGCTTTCATGATTGTTGCGTTGTACAAGTTATTTCGATATTCTTCCTTGGCAACCCAAAGGTTTTTTTAAAATTTCGATCTTGTGGTATCTTTAGGTGCATTCTTAATTTAACTTAATATTAAACAACTAATGTAGGAACTCAAAGTTTACAAATATTGATCATTACAGCAAGGGTTAAATAGTTCCAACTTTACCATGTTCTAATATTCAAGCGGTTTCCTCTGTTCACAAAGAAACAGCTTCTTAAACCCGATTACATTACGCGTAGCACCGACCCACCTTACATATTAAATATGAAACAGACATCCTTTAGATAATTTCCACGTACACTGTAGAATATGACATTTCAAAATATCTTACCGATACCTCATTCGATAGGTTAGGAGGATAACCCTCACAACCAACGTGTTTTGGCGATGTATACTAGATAGATAATTTTGCTTAAACAGTGTGGCACACGCATATCATTTACATAACACAATAACAATTCAAGAACTCTAATGCGTTTTAACACACTGACATGCAGCAAACGGAATCTTTTAAAACGTGTAAATGTGTGTAAGTTAAACCTGCAAATACCTCCGAAATATTATCACGTACATCATATATTCCTTTCTTGTCTGATTTCAAATAATTTAGTCCGTGTGATTAGTGATTCTTTTCACCACCAGGACCATCTATTCGTGTCGGTATATGTAATCTTTCACTGTAACTCAACTCAAACCAGGATACATTCTGTCACTCACGTGATCCACAAGATGAACTCTGCTCAGCTTTGGAGTAGCACATAACGCTACGCATATTGCTCAATAAAACATTCCCATGAAGATGGGTATCGATAAAAGATGTCCAATCCTACAGATTTGTTTTCATAAAGATTTCGTTCACAGACATTAAACAAAGAACATGATGTCTGATCACAAAACCAGAGAAAATCGTGTGGATATCTCAATAACATTCCTGTTGAAATATTGTCGAGTATTAGTACCTTGGTACCATAATTGATGTAGAGTGGAAATTCAAATTCCACAGCGTTATTCAGTAGCAGTTAGGGAATTAAAATTTCCTGATGTTAGTATGAAATAAGTGAAAGTTTTCAACACACGCTTTGACAAAACGTTCGCACTTGAATCATGGTTGTGTTGCCATCCCAGACACAGCAGATCATTGTTCATTCATCACATCACATCACATCACATCACATTACTTCACATCACATCACATCACATCACATCACATCACTTCATATACTTAGAATATTTATACTTCTTTACTCAACACACGCTTTGACAAAACGTTCGCATATGAATCATGATTGTGTTACCATCCCGGACACAGCAGATCATTGTTCATTCATCACATCACATCACATCACATCACTTCATATACTCAGAATATTCATACTTCTAAACTCCAAAACGTTCCATTTTTTCTTGAAATAAGTCAAACACCAAACTAAAAGATTGTTTACGACCATCTAGTATTTTGATTCAAAATGTAAATGGAAACTATCAAAGTGTGTACCAATTTTAATGTGTGTATAAAAAAAATAGTTGTCAACATAAATATCATATAAATTATCATTCAACGTAAATACTATGCTCTGTTAGACGAAACTATAAGTTTCCTTTGTGTAATCATGTATTTCCTTTTTCTCATCTTCCCTATTATTTGACTGTTTCGAATTTAGTTTTAAATGACAGTTTTCGTGTCCATTTTATACAATTATAACTCTTTCTTGCGATCGCTTTAACTGTGAAGCCCAAGTGCAATTAATTCGGTGTTTCTTTTGATCCAATGCAGTCTATTGTTTCCAGACTGCCTATCCCAAGTGCATTATAGTTCTCCGAAATTCGTTAGCCAATTCATATACACGTACCATGATCTACGATAAAGTTTAAGAAATCTGGATGTTGCCAATGGTAGGGCTGAATGTATACTACAAAAATATCAAAGACAAGAATGAAGAACAAGTTTTTCAATTTTGTAAATCGATCAAGATTTCAATTGAATTTTAACATTCTTAAGAATAATTCATTCACGCATCAAAAGGGTCGATCGTTAGTAAATCGAATGTAAATCTGTGCAATTGGAAGAAACCACTTGAGGGGGTGAGTATACGATATTAGGTCGCTGTCCATACTCCCCAGGGGAAGAGCAATTTGTAAGATAAGGGGACAGGCGTTGATAGAGGGTGAGGCCCGCGAAGGTCATGATCACGTGACCAGCTTGTCAGCTGGAAATTTGGCACTATTTGAACGCATTATCATGTATGCAATCTCAGTTCAACCTTATTAGTATTGACGTGTCATCAGCCAGCCGGTAGTAATGAGAAAGTAACAATCTATCCGACTGAAATACGAGAGGGACGCATAATACTAACTTGTAATTACCGTGTTGCGTACAAAGGGGTTGTACTTATTTCTGTTCAGAGGGTTTATTGGAAGTAAGCTTGTATCGAGCAGTAAGTCATAGTTGATATTAATTAACTTCACTGATGGGTATTTTTCAGTTAATTCTCGTTATCCCATATGGTTTTTCTCTCGATATCACGATTTTGTATAATGTCTTTAATACAAAACGGATTGAAAATGCTTTATGTTTGATTTATGATATAACTGTTAAATACTGTGCCGTCATTCTGAGCAACCGATTATCAATTAATTCTCCTACCAGTTATATCATAATCATTATAATCATTATGTCCCGTATTCCAGATGGAATAAGAGTATTTTTTTTAATTTTCAACATACACTATGGTTACATCTATAAGATGGAAATGTATAAATTTAGGATACAGACATTTACCTCCAAACCCCTGTCTTTTGCCGTCAAACGATTAGACACACAACCTTATCAGAGTAGATTTTTAGTTGTTAAAAGCAATAGCAACGCATCAACTCAGGCTTCTAAATCCAAGAGGAAAGATGGGACACAAAACTACCCTATACTTTTAGGGTTATTACAATCTATCATGTTATATATGTGAATGAATTTCTGATAAGTTTATATTGTATAAAAACATCAAGACATGTGAAATACTTTCAAGCATAAGTTCACGAGGGGAGGTGAGCGAGTTGTTGGCAGCGAGGGTTAGTGAAGATTTGGTTTGGCATCCGGAAATGCCTCGACAGGAGAGGAGCATTTTGAATTTGTGCTACAGCAAATGATCTGTTCCCTAATATAACACTGTTATACTTGTTCTATATTTAAGTGGCATATATCTCTAATGATCTAATGAAGATGCTCCCGTGAACCGTTCCAATAAACATACAGTTTGGCAGTGGTAATAGATATAAAACACGCAGATATATACTCTTAGCCGCGGGAGGTCATATATATTGACCATCTTGACACGTCTCTGAGTCAACCAATATCAATCATCTCGACAAATTTCATTTGACCCCTTCGCAACAAACAATCTGCTGGGCACATTTGAAATTTAATGATGAGGCAACTTAATTGTGGTTTGTCTTCCTCTGGCACATCCACCATGGTTGTTTCGAAGACGTAGGGAGTGGAGAACGCAAGAGAACGTGGCTTTCAAGTAGGTAATATTCAGGAATTCGAGAAATCTACAAGACGACGTGGACTTTCCTACATCTGATAATATTTTTTCTGCCATCAAAGTGCAGTTAGGATGTAAATAGATACTTTCAGCAGACATAAGGTGCACTTTATAGTGGTTAAGTATATATTCCAACATCGACTGAAGGAAATTAACCAACAAATATACGAACTGGGGATGGAGAAATTCAAAGATATAGCGATGAGATATTTATATAAGCCCATTTCCGATGATTTCCTCGCCTTTTGCAGGGCAGCAAATTACTAGTTTTTCTTCTAGTCTTCTCATAAGGTCAAGCCCGACGTCATACCTTTGCCGTGTTTTGCTGGAGGGTCGTTACACTTGCAGGCTTTGTTTATCTGTGGAAAGGTTACCTCTGTAGAGAGAGACAAGAGAAGTGCCGTGTCTTGTCCTGTCCTGTCTTGACGTCATCAGGCGCTACTGGAGATGCTTTCTGACAGAATTCTAGTAAAACGGGCATATCAACTTGCTGCTTGCAACGGAAAAACTAATCCTTTGAGTCCAAGAAATACTCGCGTTAACACGGACAATTACAGGTTTCCTTCGTTCAAATTTATCATTTATTTCGCACTTGAAAGAGAGTCAGTAAGCCACGAACTCAGATACTGCATATATTATTTTAATCGAAATCGAAATGTTGCTGTTTGCTGAATGCATGCCTTGCCTGAGGGAAACTTTTTTTCTTCGTAAGCGAATGACTTACGTCAACGCGTATAATGTTAAGATTTTAGTCGTAACAATATGTTCATATCATCATGTATTTTGCACTCGTAAGAAAAGATATTGAGAGAATAAAATCACAAATTGCATATCAGATTCATCCGAATGCGGAAACTTGAAATGTTCTTGCATTATGTCCAACTGAAGTTTCCTTCCCGAATGTTTTCCAATACACTAATTGTATGATATTAGTGATATTCCGTACATGAATATGCTGGCGGAAATCTAATGTTATGAAACTAAGCCTACCCATGATCATCTTTCCATCATCTGTTAGGAAGTTTATTAGATCTGACATGTGGAGGAACATCAACCAATTCAATATCCGTTGTTATGTTCCTTCGTAATGAAATAACCTCTAAATACCATACATCGACTTTTTCAACGCCTTGAGATATGAATTTAATTTTCTCTGCGAAAATCCGAAAACAACGGGAACCTGATATATCAGACAGTGTGGAGTTCAAACAAAACATTGCTTACCATATAACTAGATGTCATTTACCCATTAGTGTATTTTTCAGATTGTTTTGGAAATGGTTCTGTTGTAATTTGATGATAATGGCTGTATTAAAAAGGTTTTCCTAACAGAAGGTTTGACATAGATCACAACAAATGTAATTCATTCTTTGAAGGGCTTTTAGAACTGACATTCATAGGAACAGCGCGATTTTCTTGGAACGTCTTCCTTATAGCGGAATGAGTGCACGTCCTTCATGAGATAGCACGAAGTAATAAACATTTACCGAAAGGTCGTGATTTTCACAAGAAAGAACAATTCATTCAGACCCTCATTCTGGTCCAATATTATTAACATTCATGAAATCACTTTGTCTGATTCTTCTGCTGTTGATTTACAGTTTTTAAATTTGTTGTTGTTGTTGTCAAGCAAGGGATTCATTTGAAGTTGCGCGGTTTGTTATTAACGGGATGATGAGCTATGAGTTGTATCAACAACCATCCAAACTACATGGTTACTGAAACCGGCGTAGTCGTCAACATCTTTACATCTCATTCCGAATAAAGAAGTTGTATATCCATAAATTGACCTTAATTGTGCTAATTCTTCACCGCCAAAACGTCTCAAATGTCATTCATCGAGGAAATACGTCTTATACAAGAACGCAATCCATACAGATCATTAGTATCACCTAGGGTTTCAATGTTTACATGTTGAAATTATTCTCATTCAACAACATAAATCGTGAAGAGCACAGCGCAGAACTGTCAGCCCAAATACTGTAGACTGCAGCGTTATCAGATATGATTGTTAGAGTGGCAAGTTCCATCGAGTAACCTGTTGATGCTCCAGTATGATCCAAATATCTTTGAACCACGAAAAATATGACGAATAATATGTTATGGACTTATTTACCTTCGCACTTCTGTTCTTTTCTTGACATTTAGGAATTCTAAACAATGTTGGATAAATGTGTTCGAACCACGAATAATTTGACATTGTCACAGCCTTTTAAAATGAATATTTCGACAGTTGAATCAGTGTATCTCATTATAGTTTTAGCATGTGAAGTGAGTGTATCATTCCACTTTCCTAGGTGTGAAGTGAGTGTATCATTCCATTTTCATAGGTGTGAACTGGGTGTATCATTCCACATTCTTCGGTGTGAAGTGAGTCTATCAATCCACTGTCCTAGGTGTGAAGTGAGTGTATCATTCCATTGTCCTAGGTGTGAAGTGAGTGTATCATTCCACTTTCCTAGGTGTGAACTGAGTGTATCATTCCATTTTCATAGGTGTGAAGTGAGTGTATCATTCCACTTTCCTAGGTGTGAAGTGAGAGTATCATTGCACATTCTTCGGTGTGAAGTGAGTGTATCATTTCACTTTCTTAGGTGTGAAGTGAGTGTATCATTGCACATTCTTAGGTGTGAAGTGAGTGTATCATTCCACTTTCTTAGGTGTGAAGTGAGTGTATCATTCCACTTTCCTAGGTGTGAAGTGAGAGTATCATTGCACATTCTTCGGTGTGAAGTGAGTGTGTCATTTCACTTTCCTAGGTGTGAAGAGCATCGCTGCAGTTTGCATCTCGTGAAGAGTAAGCATATGTTTAAAACCGTTGTTCTACTTCAAAATGAAAAATACCTTTTTCATAATATCATAAGGTGTCTTTCATATGTATTACACGTCTTCCGTAGTCTTCCAAAGCCATACCAAGGTTCACGCTCATGTTGGTTTGAATAAAGCTTCTTGTCATCATTTTGTCATGTTTCAATGCACAACATGAGGTTCCCTGTCCCACCTTTCAGTTCTTTTCCTACCTTGAGTTTTTATCAAACCGCACATGCAAAGAAGCACGATTGTTGATGATAGAATCAACGGTCAGTAACCCGACATTAGTGTCAGAGGTGACATTAGTGTCAGAGGTGACATTCTATAAGCTGCTCTATCCTGCGATATGGAAACGTCAATCTCAATGGAACTGTAAATACTTTACATGGTCCATGTAATCAATCAAGCCCAGCAGATAATCAGTAAACGTCATACCACAGCACAAGCTTGTATATGAAATGACGTGACTGTGTGAACACATCTTTCATTATCTGCAAGGTTATTAAGAATAACTGCTTTTGGGGATTTTGAATCTGAAAGTATGAGTACTTATGGGAGATACATAACAAGATTATTGCATATGTTATGTAAAACTCTTGTATTGAAACCAAGACTTCGAAGATATATTTTGGTCAAGTGAATAAATTCTTCATTCGTAAATTTGACGTCAAGTTGGGGTACGTTCATGCTGCTGTGATGGTAGAACTTGCAATTGCTGTAATTTTAGTCATGCAAACTATTGCAACCTAATCTGAACGATCGAATAGTTAAAGATTCTTAGCTGCCCCAATACCTCAGCATATTTTGTAACATTCGACGAGACATATTTATTTAAGGAGAAATACATGAAATTGATAAATGCATTTCAAATATGTTATTATGTAGAAATTCTTTTCATCACTGATAAATGACATTTGGATAGTGATAAGAAATGTATAAATATCAATTAAAATGGTGTATTAGTACACAGATGTGCTCACCATCTGCCATGTACTCCCCGTGTTATGGACTTGCATGCCTTGGCACTGCATGATAAACAAACTTCTGTTCTCTCAATAACAGACGACACGATATAACTCTGATCATTCAGTCAGTATTTATATAACCCTTTATTTCATCAAGAATTACGACCAAGATGGTTAACACATTTCATCTCTTCAAAGCGTTCATAATCAATAACATGTTTAATCAGACAGTTAGGAGTTGAAAGCACATTCATCAAGATTTACCTCCTGTGTTCAAAAAGCATTTTTGTGCTGAACTATTAAGCACATCAATCAACCGATAAAGCATTCTATCAACCTCCAGCCAGGCAAGATAACCAATGAGAGGCGAATACGACTTGGCGGATGGAACTGAAACACCATAGCGCCCTCTCATCACCGCGATCCCTTTAAGAGCGCTGTAGTGAAGCTTGAGCTTCAGTCTGAAATATAATATCAGGAACTGTCAGTTTGGGAAACAGGTTCTGAAGGATGCGAGGGCAGATAAGTGGAGGGTTATTGTTGACTAATAGCCTTATTGGATTGAACCCCGTCTGGTCATGGAGTAGCTCTCCACCTAATAAACATGCAATTGATAGTGTCGCTCTCGTGATAAGTGCTCGACGCTACCAATTGCTTTTCCTCTTTTCAGATTGGCTCTTAGTCCCTCTCAGCTTCCCTCTAACCCCCAGTGTAATTAAATTCCACATTTGTCTCACCTCCGTGTTTACAAACTTGTCTAGGGCTGGGAGACTCTTTGTGTACATCCAGCATAGAGCAAGGATACACGCATCACTATGGAGGGTTTCCTGACTGTACACACATCAGGTGATGCGTGCTGCTCCTTGGAACAGAGTGATCTGGACCTGAACACTACTGCACCAAGAACCATCACACAAGGATTCGCTTATTCTTACTCCTTTATCATTGTAAACGGGGCATACATACAGCAAAGCATTTATTGCATCCTAAGGCTTACAATTAACATATGCGTCCATGGTGCTAGTCTTTACAATTTTACTAAAATTATCTTATAGCCATCCTTCCACAATGTACGAAGGTTTCCGTAGTTCAACAATTAGTTTTCATTGCTTTATGTATCATCCATTCTCATTACTTACATTGGTACAGGCAGAGTCAATTCGCTTTTCATGATTTCAAGTACAATGTACATCGCTTCGCAGAACTTCTGCATCTCATCACCTTTATTCTTGGTATTAACAAAACTTATCCCAGTTAAATAGAAAACGCTGCAAATATTCATGTATACTGCAACAAAGTTTTCTTGGACATAGCAATTCAAATTATTCTCCAAGAGTTTCGCCGAATGTCAGCAGCTACCTGTTCTGATCTGGCATCAAGTGAAATGTTAATCTTTTATTCAGCAGTGCTTTTAATGAATGATAATTCACAAATTCAGTGAAGTGTTCTTCCATTATCACATTAGAGATTGTTCTGATCACATTATCATCTTCAAACGAATATGCTTTCTACGATGCATGATAGTGACAGATTATTCAATCAAATCTCAAGGTAGCGTTCATAAATCCATAAAATATATTATTGGCCGCGGAAACAACACCGCGTGCGTCATAGCTTATCAGACGAGGCTTGTACTTCAATAGACTTTCCCCCTTGTCACAAGATTTGATCTTTGTGACATTTCGTTACGTCACTTGCTGTCCAAGTGGCTATTGTTCACCGGTACCCTCGCAAATCAAAACGTTATCTACACCGTCACAATACACCACATAAGCACCCACAGACCCTGGCGTGTCTTCTTGATACCGAGGAGTAATTATGTCAGTAATGTGTAAATGTCACGACAGAATGGTGGCGCGACATTTGGAGCCATGTTAAACCTTACACGTCAACAATTCGCCACCAGTGGAGCTCACACTATGATTTTATGGCGCTTCACCGTCGCTTCGCCCTGCCTTTGATCAAGCGGGTAATGTTTGCCAAGCCGCGTGTATTAACTGAGGGAGTGTTGATATTATCATAGGTTCAATCGATGAAATCTGCCTAAGATGTTGCTTGTCTTGCAGAATCAGAGTATGAAAAATTTGAAGACAATGTATTCATGTATTTATTTACATTTTTACTTTACAATATGGAGTGCTGAATTGTGTTTTAAATTGCTTATTCATTCAACAATAAGAAGAAAATCGTGGGTTTGAAACACTGGTTGATGAATGTACGCGGAAATGAATCAAATAATTATATTTCTCTGTGTCAACAAGATCTAGGCTTTACCTGCTGGTCGGATTGTCTCTCTCCGTTTGATCTTTGAATAAAACATTCTTGTTGAGAACTAGTAAACAATTTCCCTCATTGTTCAAACGATTAAAAGCGTAGATCTAAATTATTCATCTATTAATCTGAAAGTGGTTTTTTTGTAGATACTATTAAAAGGTTAGCTGGCACAGCCCAAAGCTTGATTATAGAAACGATTGTCTTGTAGTGTTCGTTTCATTGTTCAGATATATGAAGCAGTAACAACGACATATTAATTTTCTCGCTGAGTTCTGAGAAACCTCATTGAAACTGACTCGACCAATCACTTGTACCTCGCTGCGTAGGACAAGAAGAGGCCCTACATATTATTATACATTTATTAAAAATTATGGATGATAACGGTTTCGTTAAAGGTGTAAAGCGTGTTTCTTGCACATCTATTTATCTACATGTACAGATTTTCGTGTCTTGTAAGGTACGCAACCTCGAGCTCATCGTAAATACTTGGATGCATATATGACAACGTTAAAACCTAAATTGTCTCACTTGTAAATACAGTGCTCGTTTAAGGTTGCATTCTACTTTGAGATATGTTCAGGGTAGTTCATTGGAATGTGTTTTTCAAGATTCGGTTTAATTTACTCGCAGGAATTTCTTGCTGAGAATTTACACGCACTTTAAAACGACCAAAGGGGCTCATGTTAAAGGTATATCCGGGTTGGCCATTGTCCTTTTAGCGTTGTTATTCTTTGTTACTTAAAACTATCGTTAGAAACCTATTGGTTTGTAGTTTCATTCAGTCCTTACCTAAATGGTTTACATAGCTGTTTGCCTTGCTTATTTTAAGGTTACCTAGATTTTTCATCTGGTGATTAATTCTGTGGAAATAATTATCCATATCTTCCCTTCATTACTGTACGATTTGTAAACATAAGATTTACTTGAATTTCTAAATTCGAGAAAGTGTCAGTAAAACAGGTTTTCATACTCGCTTATTTCGGTTTTACGTAAGATTTTACATGATCTCAATATAGTCAAAGGACAATGTATGCAGTACAGCAATGCTTTGAATCTGGTATGTTATCTGGTATTCACCTAAGCCCGGGAGGTCTGCATTATATCATTGCACTGCATTAGCGTCGTGGAGGCGCAGTTCACTCTTCCACAACCCAACATCTCAGAACAATTATTTATTGATGGATATAATCAGGGCTCTTACGCTAAGAATGTTGACAACCACTCTAATTATGTTCAGTTCTTAAAACTGCGAAATGTTTTCATTTGTAACATCCTGGTTTTTTTTCGACAATCATCCCAGTGCATCAAATTGTGTGACAATCGGTAATAAGGGAAAATTACATTCCAATTTCATCCTTACAAAAAACAGCTAAAATCTAATATTACGCCCCTATGCTATGAATATTCCTGACGTGAGACTCAGCTGTAGGTTAGGAGCGCATGAAGCGCCTCGTTGTAAGACAATCGTAACGGGGCAAATCGATCTGGAAGATTGTCAGCGCACCACTTGGCCTCGCCGGACTCTCATACATTTCCGTTACCAGGTATGACAGCCAAAACGTGTAGTAATTGAAATCGTGACATGCGGACAAGGTTGTAGCAATGTGTGCACAGGCTCATTGTGCCGTGGTAATGACTTGCTGTACGCGGTCCGCAGTTGTACGTGTAGGTGAATGTCAGGAACCCAGTGTTGCCGTTTCACTTTGACCTGGATGGAAGTACAAAATAGTTCAATATCGAGAAAAAAAGGTTATTCACGATATTTGAGTTTAAAGAATATACATATGAGGAACAGTTTAGGATAAGACATTATAATGACAATGATAGACATACAACATTATATGGGATCAAATGTTTAGCGTTGATATCTGCAAATATTGCAATTCATTTAAAAGTGCTTTCGGCAGAGACGTATATTGATTATTCATAAAGTCATAAATACATTGAAAAAATAACATAGCATGCATGTGTACACATTCGTTATCAGATCATTTCCAGATTTTGATTAACATTGTAAATTACTAGCTTGTTAGCTATCATTAAGGGTCGATGAAGAAAACCAAATTTAATCATTGACAAAGTATAAGCACAGTGTCAAATGTACAATAGTTGACCGATAAAAGAGACTCCATATTGATTCCCTCTAACCTTTCCCAACTGAAAGCTCTTCAGCTTACCTTCAACAGCACGCTAAGGTGGGCTGCTTGTCGAGAATTTTACTGAACAACCACTAATGCAGTGTGAGGTATTCAGACACAGATTTTACGTCCAGGATCAGTTTCTACGTTAGATTATTACAGTACTTCTTTTGTTATACAATCCACTGATATTTCTACATATTAAGGGGATGTAAACCAATCTTAAATATTACCGATTTTGCATGGTTATTTAGTTCCATGCCGCATGAAAATAAAACAATTATCATTTTTGAAAGAGAAATAAATCCATGTTTATATTCAATATAATGTCTTAGTCTCATTTGCATTAGAGCATCAAATTACAAAGGTATAATGAAAAATGGTTTCTTTTTTTAGTATCTTCGAAGTTCAGTAGTGTGCGAGGGACTTATTCAAAAGTATCAGTTTAGCTCACCAGGCCTATGATGCATATGGTATAGGCAGTCGCCTAGTGTCAGCCCCTTCGTCCATCGGGTGTCATTCAGATTATCTGTGTAGAATGGCGGCTGTGATTCCGTTGTCCAGTTCCCCACAAAAAGGGCGTGGCAGGGGTGCACATGGTATAGGAGGGATGGAAATAAAAACAGCTAAGCATCTTTTAAAGCTTTTTTAATCAATCATCTTAATCCTATTCATGTAATAATCAAGATTCAGTTTACATGTATACTTTAACCGCATAATTATTCGTAACATTTTTGAAGGTTTGGAGGTACAGCGGATCGGATCACACTATCTGAATTTGTGCTAATTGTTGTGCTTTTGCGGGTCGAGATTCGAATGCCACCCTCAGAGTCAAGCAACACTGCCAGCATTGACTGTACCAGCAGTTAACTAACTCGCTGATTTCGCCTCTGCAAAATCGTGGTTCAACAAGCGCATAGTTGTTGTTACATTCAATACCCATCTGATATATTTAGATGAAAACTGTAACATGCCATTTAAAAAGTAAACATTGTAAACAATGTGTAACATTGTTGTAACATCTTCAATAGTACAAATTCTTGTACTTTTCTTGCCCTTTGCAAGATCCAAACCCACAATCACAGAGTCAGGCAGCGCCGCCAACATCGACCCGAAAAATACAAGAATTTTGCAATATTTTTAATATTCAGAACTTCTGTTGCCATTATTGTTTAAGCCTTATAGAATTAAACAATATTTTGGATTAATTTGCTGAGTAGATAACAATATTTATGCAGAACGATGTATGTTGTCTTCAATGATGAAGATTATAACCAAACAAGGAATATCCATTAACGGATGAAAATGATACTTTGATTAATTGATAATTGTTTGTGAAATTTAAGAAGCAAACCTGGCGGTAATTGTTTGTAGCCTTTAGGATCAATCACTTAACCACCTTTTATCGGCAGTTTGAAGCGTGCCATTGTCGTATTTCAGGTAATAGCAGGGTAATGTCCGTGTATATAGAGCAATCTTTGAAAAAATACTAGATAGACTCTTGCCTATTCTAAGATTGAATGAAACCTTGACAAACATCAACTATTGATCAATGAGCGTATGGGGTGACCAGATTCTTTTAAATGGATTTGATTTTCTATATCTGTAGCAGATTTTCTCCGATACCTATTTACATGATCCCACTTTCTCATTATATCAAATCGTTATTAGTGATTCTTTAATTCTAATAACACATTAACATTAATAACATTTACATTTTAAGATGTTGCAGGGTACCCATTGATGCTAACATGCTCTTTGTCTTAAAATATCAATTAATTATTTTCAATTAAGCATCGGCACGCTTTTACGATTGATAGAATTAATGATGCAAAGCGCCATGTAGGTAACTGTTCATCGCAAGCCAGAACTATCAGGCTTTATCCGGGGACAAATAAACGACCTGGGTATAGTACACACACTGATTTCCTCAATACTATTTCTCCCCTTTGGCTCGATGAGACGAACCAGGAGAACGAGGCTATTAGAAGCATCAACATCAGAATAAGATTTCAAACAAGACCAATCCCCTGTGTTTTGGATCAAGTGTTACCTGATCCTACTGTACTTACAGGCTTTAACAGGCTGGTACACTCTCGCACCCCTCTTAAAGGCGTTGTTGGAGTTGGAGGGCGTCCCTGATTACAGAGAAGTACGATTCACGTTCAGTCAACCTCACTCTAATGCTAGATGATGTAAATGAAATGCTTCCCTCGTGGCGAATGAAGATGATTTGGCGTCGAATATCTGATAGAACTACAGCGGAGAGTGGTTTAAGACCACTGCCCAATAGGCATACACACATTCAATAATATATACGTAATTGAGACATTAAGGGTTTTTCAATTAGACCGCCTAATGTATGTTTGATTGATATTAGATGCCCGATAACAAGAAGGCGTAATCAATAAACGGTTGTATAGAGAAGCTAGAATAAGCTAGCAAGAATAAGAGTTCACACATCCATGAAACCTGTAGTCTTCATTAGGAATTCGTTATGCATAATAACATCTTTGTCACTTCAAAGGGTTCTTTTGGACGTGATTCAATGAGCATGAATGTATTGAATTACCTGGTGATATATTCATAACTCGGTATGTCAGTGCCGGCTAGAATCAAAGACAGATCTCTGGAATTAAATCAATTATGCAAACAGCATATTGACTAAGCAAATATCAATTATAAAAATCGACAGGATAATTTGTGAAACATGTCAGCTGGGTCATAGAATTAAATGTCAAGTAAATCTGACATCGGACCTGACCCTCTTCATATTCATTCAACAGTTGACAGAGTTCTCTGCCCTTAGTTCACATATCGACCAGCAGGTAAACAGAATTATTTCCTCTAAACCAGTTTCCAGTTTCACTCACCAGGTTTTATTCTCGCTCCAACAGGGAAATCAATTTGAAATCCGATTTCACTTGTTAATAGCAGGGTAATTTAATCTTGTCTCATGGTGTGTGGTATAATTGCCCCCATTTGAATAAATCAAAATTAGATAAGAAACTGTCGAAAATTCAAGTGGAAAAGTTGGAATTACGCAGTCGTTCTTCTCGTGATTGAAACCAAATGTCTGACAATCAATCTTACAAGTTTTAGTTTCGGGTTTCGAAAGAGGAACATCAAAAGATGGAAAAGTTAATCTCAGAGAATTATGTTTTTGTCCCCAGTGAAAGCAGAACCACATGACCAAGTAAGGAGGGTCTGGCGCCTCAAACAAGCGTCTTAAGAAAATAAACATTCGATGACATATACTCTTAGTTAAAGAACATTGAAATTCGGCCAATGCGCCGTCGTATGATCATTGTCGTAAAGAATCTGTTAATATATCACAAGCTCGGGTCAAATATTTCTCTAAAATGGTTAGGTATATCACAAGGAAGCCTTGGCCTGCCCCGTGTTGCCAATTCATTTAGCATTTGACTAACTGGTACTACTACTTGTCATAATTCTGTGAATTTGAAGTGATATCTGTAGCGTACAATCAGAATCCCATTGAGCTAACACCCGACGTCACAAAGTGATTTATTCACAACGTCCTTCTTAACTTTACTTATCGACGTCAATTGCATTATAAAAAATGGAATTGTGATAACTTCGACGTTTGTATTTGAACACAAATCCCTTTAAGATTGAGAAGCAATTCCATTTAAGAACATTTTGGTGTGGCAGAAGTGGACTCTTTACCATTACTCTGCTTGTCCAACAAATGGTTTTTGCAATATATAAAATAGATATTAATTAGATACCGTCTTCACTCTCATACCCAACTCTCCATCTTCATTACAAGGTTATTTCCCCTGTTTACACAATTAATTGACAACCTTGGCATTTGCCTGATGTTTTCCTTGCAACTGACAGTCCTAAATATGATTTTATAGTCGCCTTTGTTCTCTGCTGCCCCTAACTCAATTACTCTGATATGAATGTGACGTCATACGGCTCTAATTGACAGGTGCGCGGTCGCGTTTCCAGTCTTCTTTACGAACAACTAAGTTCATCTTCATTAGTTCAATTGAAAGTGTGACATGGTATAAATTTTCAGATAATCATACAAAAAAGAGTATTTTTTTATGGGTTAACGAAATCATCGCCTGCTTGATTATGCAGACTAGCATTTAAAACGAAATTCTTGGCAATAAACTTCCCGTCTGTATCAATCTTCTTTGACACCCCTTAAGTATGTTATTTGAAGAAGTTTCGTACAATATTCGAATTAATGACTGTCATAGTTTTATGATGCTGTAATCGATGGTTTTCGAAGTAAAAGCAATCACCTTTGAATCTCTGAACTGCAAGATATCGACTATCTAAAATTGTCGAATATACTTTCAAGAATATATGACCATTAAAGGACGGGGCCAGAAAATGCATGGTGAAATCATAAAAATTAGACAAGAGGGAACAAAAAATAAGGTAACAGATATTAGACTGTAACATGGATTGAGTACGGTGCTCATGCAAATGTTCCTCCACTTATCCAACTATTATAAAACCACACACGTAATCTACGTAACACGAAGATGGACGAGCATTGTGTTGGAAAATTCAAATCTGTAGCCTGGCCTTTATCATGATTCACAATTAAGTAGATCAACTCAGCATGCAGGAGACGTTTGCTGGTATTTGGTTTTCTTTGAGATTTGACATGATCGGATTGTTACACCTCTTCAACCAGTCTTGTTACTTTTCGTCTAGCCTGCATTTGTAGAATCAAATGATGATTGTCCTTTTATATATTATTCTCGGAAGTCAATTGTTTCGATGAAGCCACAAATAAGAAATAAAATCCGTTCCCATATGCATCTTCTGCTTACGCTCCATTGGAGTCCAGTTCATCACATCAAGGGGGACATTTCCTTGTACAGTTTATATTTACATGACAATTTTATCACCTGCAAGCAACTGTCTTTAAACCGTAATTTTATCGTCAATGATGATGTCATTCCATTAGAAGTTATATATAGCTATATAAAGCTATCAGCTCAAATATCAAATGATCAAATATTCTCGCCTATACAAAGTCACTCTGAAAAACAATTTTAAGAAAGGCATATTTGTTCATAGTTTGTGTATACATAATTTCTATGTAATAATGTCGCTACTGTTTAGTGTCCCGGCTCTTAATATGTTCCATGACAATTTCGGCATCCATTTAAGAGATTGATACTCAAGGCTATCCCGAGCCTAACAGGGCAGTAAACATGTTGTTGAGACGTCAGTGAGGACCTATTCTAACAGTAAATGAAGTATTTGCTAAGAGGGCTACTGTCCATCGGCTTATAATCGCCAATTACCCTTCTGCGGTGATTGCCGAGAGTGATATTGTCCTGTAGAGTACAGTATTTGTCAGCTCCCTGGACAACACACAACCAACAGGCACTGCATAGCTTCTAGAACAGTGAGATCAAGGCTTCTTTCTGTTTTGAGAACCAAATGTGACGTTTCTTTGTCTGAGACCAGGTCTAAATCGGGCTGACATGTCAGACAGGCGGCTAATCTTCTCGGGAGGCTTAAATATTGACGCTTGACGGGGCAGAGAAACACCGAGGTTTCATGTCAGTGCCAGAATCTCTCTGGTGATTCGATGAGGGAAGAAAAGCATCTGATAAAAATAACAAAAATTGTGTTGTCTTAAAAATTCTGCCAAACATACGATTTTCTTTAAAAGTAATCTATTTTCTTTACTCTACTGGTGCAAGGGTTACTCCATGAACATATTAAACAATTAGGTGTATTAACTCATCATCTTCAAAGAAAGTACCAATGAAGGGTACTAAAATAATCTACCAATGAAGGATAATAAAAGATTGGATCAATGAAGGATATAAAAGAATGACCGATGATGGATAATAAAAGAATGTATCATGAAGGATAATAAAAAAATCTACCAATGAAGAATAATAAAAGAGAGGACCAGTGAAGCCCAATACCACAATCGACCGATGTAGGATAATAAAAGAATGTACCGATGTAGGATAATAAAATAATGTACCAATGAAGGATATAAAAGAATGGACCGATGAAGGATAATAAAAGAATGGACCGATGAAGGATAATAAAATAATGGACCGATGAAGGATAATAAAAGAATGGACCGATGAAGGATAATAAAAGAATGGACCAATGAAGGATAATAGAAAAATGTACCAGTGAAGGATAATGATAGTATATACCAGTGAAGGATAATAAAAGAATGGACCGATGTTGGATAATTAAAGAATGGACCAATGAAGGATAATAAAAGAATATACCAGTGAAGGATAATAATAGTATATACCAGTGAAGGATAATAAAAGAATGGACCAATGAAGGATGTTAAAAACATGGACCAATGAAAGTCGATAAAATAGTGGACCGATGGAACGATAATAAACGAGTCTTAAACACAAGCAACGCATCTTCATTTATTCTTATGTACTTTACCGTTGTTTAGGTGGACATACGTGGAGAACTTCGAGCTCAAAGCAACAGTTAAACTGCCATTAAAAAAACTAAACTACAGACTAATTTGTTTGTTAACGTCTTGCTCCTTACTAAACTGAACTACAATGAACATGTTTATAGCTAGTTCTAGTTGTTTCGGAGAATAAAATCAATAACTATGATGTTCGTGGAGGTAGAAGAAGAGAACTTGTCAGCAGAAGGTAAATTGAAGCAACAATATACACGATCTTTTAGCTTGTTCTTGTCTACCAAAGTTATGTTATTTGCCAGTGTGTTTATTGCTGTTGTGTTCATGACTTGGATTATGTAAATTTGACGAGAACTGAAAACTTCTTCGGAACTAGAACCAAACTTAACTAGATGCTTCAAAGAAATACTCGTTTCAATCTATTGTAAGGTTAACGCAGTAGAAATAGGTAACCATATCTGTTGTATCATACCCTTATGGCAATAACTGTGTATTGTTGTGCTCATTTGTTCTTTATAAGATAAAAAAAAACAATAATCAAGCGCGCGGTCAAAGAATAATTATTAACGAAAAAACTGCTTAGAATTAATTAAAAACATATCTACATTTATTGACACATGAAACGTAGGTATTACTCAATTAATGCAAAGTGAGATAAATGGAAATTTATCTACCTTTTAACTAGGAAGAAGATGTTCTAGAAGCGAACGTAGATCAGAACTAACCTATATTAAGTACTGGACGATCCATTTCATGATAATTAGCTTCCCTGGGAACAAGAAACCCACCATTACAAGACGAGTTGTAATTTGATTGTTATTTAAAGCAGAATCACTTCTTTCTGATATTGTTATACCGTTTAGATGTATTATTTCATTAAAAGATGATCACTAAGTTTCCAATACAAAAGTTGTACAATGTTGTAACGCTAACAATGCAATTAGGTTTCTGATCCTAGTTTCTTACTTTTAAGATTCCAACTCAAATAGGTTGATTTATAATTCAAAAGGTTTATTGTTTGATTTATTCATATAAAACAATTATTGATTACAGAGTACGATGGTAGTCATGGATACGAGGCAGTTTTTGCCTTTTAAAAAGTGTTGCCATGATGCCATGAAGAACGTCGCTTGTTTTATATAAATTACTACGGAAAAGTCGCAAACGGTTCAATGGTTTCAATCTTGCGCTTAAATGCCAATTTCGAAAATGAAAGGAACCTTGAAACGAATTGTAAGAACATCTTTGAAAGAACAAAGTTTGAGTATAGTAGATCTTATAAATCAACAGATCTTCAAAATAATGAACCACGTTTGGAAATATTTGAAGTAACCAGTTAGACGTTGCATATAATCAGTAGGCGTAAAAAAAAAGAGAAAAAAAATCATATTCTTATTTCAACAGTTTTTACGCCCTAAAATCTTTTATAATGTAAATTATTTTACAATGGAAAGGATATTACTGATAGAAGTCAAGTGTCAACGCATATAACACCACACATTAGAAACTCCGTTTTCATGTTTAGCCTGCATCGACGCTTGCATGAAAGGGAGGATGTGGATAGACTCCATTTTTGAAACGACAAAGTAATTTTCAATTATTGACGATACATGTGAGCTTTACAAATACTTTAAACCGCAAACTTTGAGGGTTCTTCCTTATGACATTTGTTATTTTTCAAAGTTCAGTGGTCAGTATATGTTCATTGAGAAATGGAAAAGCTCTGATTGCACCCGTCCATGGTCTCCTGGTACCTGTGTGCTTGACGCAACACCGACCTGTAGCAGTTGACGTCCTGGACAGCCTGTACCGATAGACAGACACTTGATCCATCGGGTGGACAAGATGACCTTACATTTTGACCACTGGTCTTTAAAAATTATTTAGCATAATGGAAAGCTTCGTGTGTTTTTGACATGGTTAGTTCATTCTATGTGGATGATTATATGATTATACACTATAAAAGGTAAAACTATCTTACACACAAGTAGGTGAAGAGAAACTTCAAGCATTAAGGTATGCACCGGATACAACGGCGTGTCCTGCATGACTGATTGTTTCACAGTGCCCGTGTGCCTCTAGTAGTGAGTAATTCTCCCTGACAGGACTCCGTGACAACCAGATACATCAACGTGTTGCCGTCGAGGACCGCAGTAAGCATCTTCACCTTCACGAGAGACCGTGGGGAGGAATAACGCTGTATTTGCCGTGTCTTTCGGAGTACCTGGGATCGATCAGTTGGGGACATTGTTTGCTTTCACGAAAATAGCATGTGAAAATTGAATACTAGCTAATCCTTGTCAGCATAGTGGAGTAGCTCGGGGATTAGGTGTTGGCATCAATCTTAACACGAGTTATCGCCCTTTGATTCGGCTTTGCAAATACTATATGTTTACACTTAACAGATTAAACGAACAGATTTTCACCATCCCACAGTGAAGGAATCCATTACAATAATAACATGTGGAATGATAATACCTTGTTCCTGTCGGGAATATTTAAAAAAAAAATTCAATAATAATAAAATTTTCTTCTATGTCTTAATTGAATTTTCATTAATGTTTATCTAACAAATGCTGAAGGGTTTAGAGAGCCTGGCCTCATGAGAGCTCCTATAAAAATAAAGGATATATAATGAAGATGGAGTGCAGCTTGGTTCAGTTGTCCTCCACAGATCTAATGAATGCTGAGCGTTATTGTGCCAGCAGTGAGGCGGGGAATACACGGCCCATGCTCCGAGAGATACGGACAACTATTTATTAACTTATATAAGCTGGTTAAATCTAGTATACCAATAATATTGTATTCCCTGTTTTTGCTTACTGACATTACATGTATGAGACGTCTGTTCGTGGTTTGTTCCATGTTGATTGTAAATTACATCTTTAGGCCGGCCATCTTTGTGAGTTTGAAATGAACACATTTGGATAGTCATGTCATGATGGTTAAACCGAATGCTGATTCGTTTGGCCATCCGGGTTTTGTGATATGTCAATTTGTATGCCGTTTTGTCCATACTAGTACCTAAGCTCCAAGTTCATTGGCTGGCCGAGTCTTACCTAAGCTGTCTTTTATTGCGTTTTAATGTCAGCTTTTCTTTACCTTCGCAACGTACCTTATTTACCTGTTTGGGAAAATGGGGACAATATTTTCAAGTAGGAGGTCACAATAAGTTCACAACTGTCTGAATATTTGATGTATATATTGTAGATGTTAAAGAGTCTTATGAATTTTGAAAAAGATAAGTTTTGATTTATAAGTCTAAACCTCTCATGTATTGACAATTAGTGTTTTTCATCACACATATGTACTAGTTTTCGGACACCTTTACTTTTCTGCTGAAGATTCAAGTTATCATCTCAAAGTTCAATTTTGAACATCTAACTTTCAGAGAAAGAGTGGACGTTCCGAATGTCACATAGAATTTTAGAGTTTCCTGTAGTTGGCTATTTTCCTCAGCACTGAATCTCGAAGAGCGCTTGTGCAAGGAGAAATGTAACAATTGTCATGTGATAACTTTACGTTTTGTAACATTTTACATTCAACAGAGCGCATGATGCTGAATGATCCCTCATTTCAGCATCTCAAACATTGGTAAATATAGGTAAAATAAGTAAATTTCAAGAAACTATAGCAGGCTTTTTTTCACAAATAACAAATGAAACAGGAAAATGAAAACGAATGTAACTAATAGCGAAACCATATTTTATTATCAATAAAGAAAACGTATTAAAGTTCGGTTTAGCTTCGTAAATAAATTTCTCTGATAAGGTCGAAGTTTCTTCTTTCTGCGTCATTCATTCTTTCTACGTCTACGGATGATCGGATTAAGTAATCAGAAATCTCTTTAAAAATTATTTTGTATTATATTATGGAACAATAGTATATATAAAGACACAAATTGTACTACAGTACCTTTATAAGTATGTTCCTAAGACAGGGACTGGACATGGAAAGTATGTAATCCCATTTTGATACACATGTTGGCGTCACTAGCAAACGTCATGTGTGTCAAAATATCGGTGCTTCAAATAGTACTTGGAAGATAGTTTGTATCGTGATAAACATTTATCCTTTCAGTTACAATAAACAATTACAATAAAAGTCTGGAATTATACAGGAACAGAATACTAACTTTATTGGTGACATAAAAACCTTGGGGAAATGAAAGACTTAATTGGAAAAAAGACACATTTCAGTTTTGTATCAAATATCACAAAGTGGTTGCCTCGGGGAAAGCACGATATGTGAACAAGTAGAGTAGACATCGTACAACTGTATGTAGCCCTTGTATTGGAGCTCTCAACTCCCGACGGCACTTGCATCAGCGCTCATTACATCTACTAGACGTACTCGCAACGTGGCTGGAACACTTGATTGCTGCTAAATTAGATTGAGCTGTGCAGTCGTGCTCTTCTCGCAATAGCTCAGGGGAACGATTCGGAGCTTATCTCTACATCCGGGACACGTGTCACCAGCTACACGTGCTTATATCAGACCTAATCTCGTCTTGACTAACGACTAGTCGCTGGATGTTCTAAGACACCAGATCTTGATACTCGCCAAGAATGGGAGAATGCATTCTTGCTGAGGGAAATCCTGAATGAAAAACAATAACGCTTGTAATAAACAGAACTACTAAGTTCAAAATTCAAAGAGTATTTCAAGAAAGGAGGCATTGTTTACATCGATGTGATAGAATCAGTGTTGTTAATGACAGGGTGTGATGCGGCTACAGCTGCTTATATTCTTTCTGTCAACAAACAAAGAAATAGTGTCGTCCATCACGTTAACTTTATTGTCACAAGAACCCTGATAGAATTATTTGCCTACAAAATCTGTATCTAATTATTGAGAATTTAGAGGTTGTAGTAGTTGTAGCAGCAATTAAAGTTATATAATGAATAATGTAGTAATAATAATATCAATAATGATAACAATGATGATAGTAGCAGTAGTAGTCATATCTGACTCTCGTATTTATTTACGACTATGTTCCTGTTGCAGTGCCCACGGAGGAGGTGGCGGGGATCATCATGGGCGGTGTAAGCATCATCGTCCTGGCCTCCATCATCGTCTTCGTCTGCTGGCGCTTCCCTTCCTGTAGGACCAGGAGCTTCTGGGACAGGAACGTGAAGCGCGCCATCAGGAAGATGTATGGTGAGTTGCTGTCACTTCCAACTTTGACAATTTTATGTATTTTCATTAGTCAGAATATCAATAACGTTAATGATGTAGGCCCGATATATCTAATATGAATTTTGTCAACCTTTGAAGATTCTACAAATAACATTCTCTAACTTTCACTCTCTAAAATGGTTCGAAAATAAACATTTTGTTTAAGACTTTAAAGTTTACAGTTATCTAAAAGTTAAAGATACTATACAGTTGGTTTTTTCAGTTTGGTGACTTTAAAAGAGTTAAACTTGTATAACTTGTTCATCAAAAAGTGAGATTTCATTAGCATTGGTCGGTTGGATGGTTTTCTATTGCAATGTGTAGCTTGAATGTTGCCAGAATGGAGGTTGTATTTTACGTTTGTCACGTCGTTAGTTGGTTAGCAAGTAAAAGTGGGCCCATCTTGTCTTGCAATGAGATGTCAACGGTTGGCTAACATGGTAATGAAAGGAAAACACCAGAAGAAATCGACATTGAGTGTGTGAGGTTGACGTGACGGACATCCAAATGTCGCCATTCCTTCCCGGGTCTTGGCTTGTCTTAATCGCCATTGATCGCCAGTGCAATCCTCCGACCCATCTCTTCCTCCTTATGTCTGCACCACCAAAGATTCCTCTCTGAATTTATATTTGATCAATTTGAAACGTGTTTACCGAAACCATGCAGCTTTCATTCAGTTCTGTCCAAATATTTGGAATTGAGCTTACTAGCTTCAATGGAAATCCTATCAATTATACTACTGTTTAGTAGGGAGCTGATTAACGGATGTCCACATTAGTGCTTTACTTGTCAGGCCGGTTCAAGAGAGTCTCGTCATAAAACACGATCAAATCGCAAATGACAAAGGTGTCTAGTTGAAGCTTTCGTGTCATAATTATCATTTGTGCAGTTTGGTTATCGAAAACAATGTGGTCCCATTTTCTCTGATACTTAAAACTGATGCAAACAAATTGACAAATAAAATTCAAATTTTATTTCAAGCATCGCGTTCACCACCTGAACTCCCGAAAAACTATGCCAGCGTGTGTATATTCTGTAGTGTTCTGTCTGAACTGTTTTCAATATGTATTGATGTTTATCATCCAAAACTGTGTCCCACAGGAGATATCGCTTGTGAAAGATCAAGCAATATCTCCTAGGAGATATCGTTTTGACAGTAGATTTTGAACAATGCCCTATTACAGTCAAGTTCATGACATCACAATTGTTTTACATCATCAAGTAATGACATCACAATGCTATGACGTCATAAACATGATGACATCACAATGCTATGACATCACTCCACTGAGAGTCTAAGAGTAGTGCAGTGGATATAGCACTATTGATAACATATTTGTTTTACATTCTATAATCCAAAAATACTTAAATCATAAGGGACAGAAGTTATATGTTTCATTTGTAGATTTTTCCAAGGCGTTTGATTCAGTTAATAGAAGCAAATTATGGAATCTCCTGGATGAACAAGGCGTCAGTTGTAAGATGGGAAAATTACTGCGAAGTATTTACGAAAATGTTAAAATCTGTATAAGAAGTAACCACGAATTATCAGACCCCTTCTTGAGTCAGTTAGGAGTGAGACAAGGTTGCATATTAAGCCCTTTCCTATTTACATTCTTCATAAATGAATTAGCAACCCAAATCCAAGAAAACTGTTCAAACGGTATACAACTACATCCTGATATAATACAAATATTTTTGCTATTATTTGCTGACGATATTATTTTGTTTTCAAGTACAATTAAAGGGTTACAAAAAGAGATAGATGAATTAGAGAGGTACTGTGATAATTGGAAACTGAGTGTTAACCAGACTAAAACGAAAATAATTGTTTTCAAAAATGGAGGGAAGTTAGCTAGTAACGAAAAATGGTTCTATAAAGGAAATAGATTTGAGACAACAACCTCATATAAATACTTAGGTGTACATTTTACGAATCATCTTTCTTGGTCAATACACATATCACAGGCATCTATGCAAGCAAAGAAAATATTGAGAGGTATCATTAAATACATAAATATTTTGGGTATCTTGTCTTACAATTCGTTTTTCAAAATTTTTGACACAAAAATAACCCCAATATTGTTATATGGTGCAGAAGTCTGGGGCTTTAAATCATTTGATGTTTTAGAAAAAGTTCATTTGTATGCTTGTAAGAGATTTCTAGGTGTAAAAACCGCCACATCTAATTGTATGGTTTATGGAGAATGTGGGAGATACCCATTATATATCGAATCAAACATTAAAATCATAAGGTACTGGTTAAGACTGTTAACAATGCCGTCATACAGATTACCAAGAAAATGTTACAACATGATGTTACTATATGATAGCCACAGTAAACATAACTGGGTAACACACACTAAACAATTATTATTTTCTATCGGCTTCGGTAATGCTTGGCATAAACAATTCGTAGAATCGCACTCTCGTTTTATTTGCCTAGTTAAACAAAGACTTAAAGATATATTCCTACAAAACTGGTCAGCTAGCCTCTCACTATCTAACAAATGTTTCTACTACAAAATGATTAAAGATTCTATCTATTCAGAACATTACCTTTCGGTCTTAACGATAAGAAAATACAAATCTTCACTAGCAAGATTACGCTGCTCTTCTCATGATTTATATATTGAAACTGGGAGATACCAAGGAATCTTAAGAGAAAACAGAATATGCCAAATGTGTGATCTAAATAAAGTCGAGGATGAATATCATTTTTTATGTGTTTGCCCAGCATACAATTCTTTAAGAATTATGTACATAAAGAAATATTTTTATAAGCACCCTGATATTAATAAGTTTATATCTCTTATGAATAACCAAAGTAAATCACATTTAGAAAATTTGTCCATTTATATACACAAAGCGTTTATGTTTAGAAAGAATGTGTTACTACCTGTAAATGTATAACTATGTACTATGTACTACAGGCCTGTGGCCTCTCAGTATGGAAATAAAGTTATTATTAAGAGTAGTGCAGTGTTCGGAAATACACATTTTTCAAGGGATCGAAATGAAAAATGATTTTGATGATAAATAGAATCTCACCCTCGTGTCTTCTGATATCAAATATATCAACACTCGTTGATAAAAGTAAAATATCCTCGGCAAGCCTCGGTTATTTGTAACTTTTATCAACTCTTGTTGATATATTTGATATCAAAAGTCACGTGAGATTATCTATATACCGTGTAGTTCTGTAGTTGCTTACGAGCCAAATAGTGTTTAAACACATTTAAGGTCAAACTCTTGTTCTGACGACACACATAAAACCACAAAGGTTATCCATAAAGGTTGATATATTACTTTACAAATGAAATGAAGTCTAAATAATTATTTTGAAAACATGGTAGGTTTTTTTACTGATCTGATTCCTCGTATTATGGCCACTCGGACAGGATCATTATTTACTACTGAAATATATAAAAGAGCCTATGGATAACTTAGAAATTGTCGAAAATAATGTACATTAGACTGTACAACAGACGAGCAATGATGCCACGGATAGGTGTAGGTAATTTCAGAATGCGATACCGCCATCGGCTATTCGTGATCGTGATTCCCTCCTCAAGGCACATAACGTAACTTCAAATTGGACATATATATTCCTTTACTGCCTTTAAACTCAATCTCGAATCACTGTAAATAATACCAAGGTAAAAACAATGCACTTATTTAAACACAATATGTATCTATGGGCCCGTTGGATTTTGAAAAGAGATTAGCATCCTACAAAGTTTGACTAGCAAAAACGGAAGGTTTTATCGAACATCATTAAAAGAAACTTCAAAACTAAAAGATTAAAACAAAAATACTCACATATACAAACATATACTTACATAACACATTTACATGAAAGAACATATTTAGAATAATCTGCTGCAAACGCACAAAATGGGTGGCGTTTTTTTTTCGAAATACTAAAATCTAACTCTTCTTTTGTCGTCAACAAATACGCGTTGCTTTTTAGACCGTACTTTATTCTTCTCATTATTCGTTAGCTGTATACAGATAGGATCCTCTGACAACAATCATTACATAAACAATCCACAAATCAATAACATGTCATCATTATACACGCATATCAAACCACTCCCTCATTATTCTGGCAAAGTGAGAGATACATTATCCGTACACTATCTTTATATCGAGGCTATCTTAAGACTACCTGTCTTCTGTTAATATCCACCACACGTGAGGAAAACTCCCTGTCATTGAAATGTCTTTCTGATGAGTGATTCCTGTATTCTTCTATTCGTTAAACTGTCAATCACTCCTATGTGTATGATTATTATCATCTGGCCCATGTTTTCAAAATCGGGCACTGATTAGTTTACTTAATTTCCGGGTTTCAATTATTCCTAATCATTACACCTAAGAAACGACTGCAAGTCGATACGCACAGGATATATATTCGACATGTTCTTTCTAACAAACCTGCGTCTTCATACGATCAAAAGCGATGCAGTCAATGCGTATTGACTTCAGTATATAGCAGAAGCTCATTATTTCTATATGGCATAACATCATTACTTCTTTATGGCATAACATCATTACTTCTATATGGCATAACATCATTACTTCTATATGGCATAACATCATTACTTCTTCAGAGACAAGACACAAAGTTTTGATATTACATTAACAGTATTTGAGTTGTTCTTTACTCCTTTATCGATGTATAGTCACCAGAGTCTTTACCCAGATCAAGTTCAAAAGGCCACATGTGTAATGTATGAACAGTGGATGTGTAAGGACAGTAAGCTTTACATTTCAAAAGCTAAAAAATATTAACTTGCAAAATTCTTTGAAGATATTGGTTTTAAGACTTGTATTAACGGTGCGTAGAGATGATGCAATTATACTGGAAGACGGATGACTGGTGTTGGGCAAAGTGTTTAGAGGAACATAGGGATCTGAAATAGGTTCTTGATTGTAAGAGCGGAAGTATTCGTATCACCAACAGATTATCGACATGGATACAGCATGTATAACTTAACAACCAATTTCATTAACAAATTTATTTAACTTTATTTGAAACAATTATTCTATAGCTAATACACTTTAGTTCATCTAGTTTAAAGTTTCGTAAATATAAAACCCCATGAATACTGAATGATAATTAAAATAAAGTAAAAATAGAACTACCGTTTGAGGAAGTATTAAGTTGATACTTGTTTAGGTTAGTCTTAATTTCTTTTGATCTTTGATAAATTAAAACAACTGGTGCAGCAGAATTTAATAGAGACACGAATACATATACCATGGTTTTGTTTACCCGTTAACATTCAGGAAATCATAAATAATGAACCATCGTGGAATCTTATGTTGATTTTACATGAATATGATATCTCCGAAATAAACGGTGAAAACTCTGGAAAAGTTAGTGTAACTCATAATACCACTATGTAACTGTCTATAATTTAGCTATCTGAAGTTATATATTAATACTAAATCAAACTTTTTAATGAACCTGGTCTCATTAAAACCAAGCAAAAAGAGGACGTTGAATAGGATTAAAGTGGAAATGCTTTTCAAAAAAGAAACAATCAATCGGTTCAATAAACTAACTTTACAGTGAAAAGTAAAGTTCCTAGGTAAACGAACTTCTCTTGAAGAAGATTTTTCGCTCACATGACATGCTTATAATACTAGCCCGTACCCAGATCAGGGATATCGATGTCACACAAAGGCTTATGTTTTATTTTATATTTATACACATGGAATGTTTTCAATCATGAACATGTTCAGAGGGAATCTATGTCATGATTCTTAACATATTGAGTAAGGGACACCACGCAATGGTCATCGATGGAAAGCATGGTGTATCCTTTTTTAAACATGGTATCCCGGTTGATGAATTTCTTAAAATAGATCCCCATTGCTGTTGTGGAGAGTAGGGTTCAGGGCCTCCTTTTTGGTGAAGACCTAAGGTGATCGTTAGTCACTTCCGTAACTTTAGTGCAATAACAAAGAATGGGAATAAAGGTTAATCGTTTTAAAGGTTGCTTTGTGAAAGGATCCTCGGATAATCCTTCTTTCTCTTGGATATTGTTAACTGAGCTCTCGACATGAAAAATCACCGAGTGTCAGTAACAAGTGTACCCGTCACGTGTCCGCCACGTGTCTTCCCCAGCCTTCAATGAGTCTACGATCCCAATGCAACCATCAATTTTCTGTGGACGAAGCTCCGGTTTCGAGGACGTCTCGGACAAAGGCGTGGGACACTTCCAAAATTTAGTGTTTTTGGAGGGAGGGGAGATTTGTTATTTTTTAAGGGTTTGTTTTTGTGCGTGTGGCAGGGGGAGGCTGTAGACCTTAAAAGAAAAGTTAAAAATAATTCAAGTCTTCTGTCATTGAAGGAGTGATCATGAACTCCTTGGCAATAAAAATATTTTCCAGCTTGTGAAAACATGGGTGAGGGCAGTGCAGGATGTTGCGAAAGATTCCTGGGATATATAGTCATGTGCAGGGTATCTCACATCAAATTTCACTCCGGGCCAATAAAAAATTTAAAAGTTGTTCGTGAGTACTGCTCCTGTGCAATACTGACAAGTCTGGTTGAAAGACTAGTGCTTTACGAGGTACACGTAGAAACTCGTATTTCATGCATTTCCTGTTGTGTTGTGTTCGGGCACAAATTGTTATACGCAAATTGAAAAATTCTTTTAAAACACCTTATCACAATCTGCACATAATCATATTGGTAGAAATCTATCTGTATATGAGTCAGGTAACGCTTAAATAAATTCTGCCTTATAAGGCAGCTAGCTACCTTTGAAAGATATAATATGAAATAAATATGAATAATTAAAAGATAGAGGTACCATTTGAGAAAATATTTCTAAAATTAAATGTTCTATTTATTTTTTATTTATTTTAGTTTTTCATAAAACACTAGTAAAGCTAAATATAGTAATCTGTTCTGCATGCCCGATTCGGTTATCACACAGGGCATCAAATACATCTAGAAACATATCTGATTCTGGATCGGTTTGTAATCGCATTGTAATGTCTAGTTTGGTTTTGGGACTGTTTCATCCCTAACTTCATTATGAATTAATCTTATCAGGCAGCTACCTTTAATATCAAATATCATATCTTTAAAACATGTTAAAAGTCAAGATTATGAAAAAAGGTTTCTGTGTCTCCTTGACGAATTAGAAAACGTTGACCCATATTGGAGGGACAATAGCGACACTTCGTTTTCCTACAACTGATGAACGTCACACGAAAATCTATTAAACGTCTTGACGCCATATTTTAAAATGATTTCCTTAAAGATGGTCGTTTTTCAAAGATCATTCAGTAAGCCCATTTGCATCTCTAGTTCTATTTTAACTTGGATTACGTTGCGTTTCTAAGACACTGGAAGAAGATATCCTCGTGACGTCATCAATATTGAACATGGACAATCCAAGGTATTATCCTTTCTGTTAATTTCAATCTTCAGACGAAAGTAAAGTACAACCGGGCCACATTCATTCCAATACTCAACATTAGCTTCATCCAATAACCATTGTGTGACGTCTCAATTCAGCATCATTATTTTCGCATTTGCGGTATATGACAAGCACAATCTCTGCTTGAAATAACAACATGATTGAACAGTTACTCTATGTCTGACCTCATGTATGGAACCGCAGCAGTGCCACCAAGTTATGGCTTCAACCACGACACATCATTGTTGGACCGGGCGATAAGTTAAAGGAACTGTCGTCTTGACAGACTTAACGCAAAAAAACAGTCCAGGGAGGAACTAACAGTGAAATATGCTTCAGTGGATACTCATATTTCTGAATATAACACTTGGTATTGAAATGATAAATAAAAATATCAATGACATTACATCGGCTGTACCAAGGAAATTATCCAATCGTTTACGCTACAATGAGTTATGATGTGGTTCCGACTCCATATAATTGAAATTCTGATGGTATATGAGACAGAACTAAAAGCAGTTAAACAGGTCATGTTCATTTCCAGAAATCCTCGCTATGAGTGATTAACATGATTTTTCCCCCAACAACAACCATTAACACCTCTATATTAAACAATCAGTCGTTGCCATAATACATTAAGAAGTATTTTTCGATTTAACAACTTGTCAATTCATATATTTAATAGAATAATAGTTAATAAATTCAACATCAAAACTCGATGTAAAATACAACGTTTCATGGCAACCAGTAGTTGTACGGTTAGTTATTCGTGAATAAAGCGATTTTTATGCGTGCAATGTCAAGAAGCATAAAGACTCTCTGGTCTCGTAGCAACTTAGAACAATTACCTATTTGTATGGATTGCTTCATCAGTTTTCTTCGTAATTTTGTTTTTAGATTTTCTTCATTTATTTAACATTTTAAAAAACACCACTGGGTATCTACACACGTTTTTGTACATACAAATTGGACAGACGGACAGACAGACAGACAGTTTATTAGAGTCTCATCACACATTGGACGTCTTCTAAGCTGAACACTCAGTGAGACTTAATGGAGCCCGGTGTCTGTGTGGAAGCCACGCCCACACGTCACTCTGCCTGTCAGAAGTGTTGACGCCAGTGACAATGAACTGGATGTCATAGATGTCAAATACAATAAAACCTTAAATCACTTTCATGCACACATTTTACCCGGTTATATTTTAAGATAGGCATTGCTTAGAACAGGGTATTATTTTTCCCAAGCCAACACGCATTTAAAAAGTGAAACTCAATTATCATTGTCAGGTTTTATCATTCTCCATATTCTATTAGAAGTTTTACAACAAGGTAAATAAAAATATAAAAGCATGCACGTCGGAATCATCGAAAAAAGCGGTATTTCAGATTTCGTTTACGCTTCTCGAGTTAATCGGGCGATTAATCAAGGTAGTCGATTATCCATTTCATCGATGTATTCAAAGCCTGTGACTGTACAAGGAGGGCCGATATTCCAGGAATTACGGTACCTACCTGAACCGGCTCCGCAGTCCTTGACTACATGCTGAAGTCCGTGTTCGTATAAGTATTTCGTTATATGCCATAAGCCGTGTTGATTCTTGTGCCCTGTTACGTGTGCTCATTGTTGGCGAGTTTGGCATAGAGTCTTTAGTTGACATAATCGTATTATATCTCTTCCTACGTCACTGCACAATTTGTTGCCTGTTTCATTCGAGGGTGATAATAGCCAAGTAATTACTCGCTGGTTCATTTCATATTACTCTCGGGTTCCTACTAAATACAGACGTCAGTTTCCTAGAGTGTTATGTAACGATGGTATAGATTGAGGCATTCCATTGTGCAAAATCATAAAAATCCATTACTGTTTCGCCTCCCCACTTTATTAGATAGTGAAAGATTTTTGTTGATGAGGTTTAAAATCTTTCATTATGATAGCGAACCTCTTTTAGTAAGTTTCGTATGAGAAAACCACCAGAGCATTTTGTGATAGTGTCACGCTCTCTTTTAGATCTATTGCAAAAGAGTGAAAAACTGTAACATTGTATACGGTATGTATACACATATAGATAGTGTGGCCCATTTGTTGTAAGTTATAGGACAACGCATTTTACTTTTTGTTACATTAAGGTACAATACAAACATTCTTCACTTTTCATTTTGCATTACACTAATCTGTAGTGGTAAATGACTGACGCCTTCAAAACCAGTCAAATCAAAGACTATACGTATCATTGTAACATTGTCAATCAAGCTCAGACAACATGACTAAGCAAACATATTCCAAGAAGACGTCCAACGTCAAACCTATTCCGTTGAGAGAGCGCAACTTTTTACAATTTGATCAGAACGTTGACGTATGTTCCTTGTGACCTGTAGCGTTTTCTTTATTATCTTTGCTCTCCAAGCGTAATGACGCCAGTTTTACATTCACATCACTGACTAGTATTGAACTACTGTTACTAAAACACGACATGCGCTAAAGCCCGCTAAATCGTAGTATATTGGGAGGAAGGTGCTGATTTATCGGAGACAGAAATCACTTGCCCAGTAAACCTCTCATGTCTGCAGTACCCTCCTGTCACTCCGTCCTTGCTTTGCAATCTTCATTTATTTACTCTTTTAAAAGGTTTCAAATTTGCGTGATTTGTTTCCATTGAGCTGCCTCATCGATCTGCCATAATGTTTAAAGAAGATTACCACTAATAATTCGCACTATCCTCACCTCCCCAATAAAGCCTGCAGTTTAAAAGAGGTTTGAATGTGCTTCAGTCTAACTAAAGTGTGCTTAGGGAGGCGCTATGAGCGTGGACAGCAGGGAAGAACAGCGGCTGTAGCCGACTGAAGGGTTGGCAGTTATATTGAATAAAATCTTTGAAGTGCGTTTGGAAGTGGCATTCATAAGAACAGCAAGGTTTTCCGGATAAAACAATATTTAAATAAAAATCGCGATGTTTCATGGTAAATGCTTACTCCTTCGTCAAGTCGGATGTGGGAAAACAAAATTGGATACATATATACCATAGCAGTAAGCATAGCAGTGCGTTTTTAGTATCAAAGGGGTATGTAATAGCACGTGTTTTCGGAAATCTTTTCGGATAGCTTAAATGACATGGTATGCTCGTTTAAGAACTGTTTTGTTTATCAAAATGCCCTGTCTGGCATTTTGTATCGTTTAATTTAAGTTTTTCGTGAGATAACTTTATTTATCTAAAAAACGTGCTACTGGCACTTTCAAATGTCACGGTTTGCAAAGTATTCGATAGTAATGAACAGGTTAAAGGCAATCTCAATTGACAAATTGCAAATATTGAACATCTGAAATGTCATTGTACTCACTGAATTTTATCAATGATCACAATCAGCTTATATTCTAAATGTGACATGCATATTTGGAATGTTTTTCATATAAACTTAAGCTTAATCTAATACCGATGGTTACCCTGTCATAAAATTACGTATGAAAAGTGAATTGCTGTTCTAAAAGGACCAACAACAGAGTGTAGAGGAAAAAACGCTACTTCCAATAAATACTTCTATTAACAGAACCTGTAAACGTATCAACAATGATCAGTATATTGCTTTCTTTACTGAATAGAACATCTTGAATAACTGTAGTGTATCATATGTAAACATAAATATATGAAATATTTTCCAAAGAAATGTCCAACCATGTGTAAACAGTACTTCCTTGAGTAAACAGAAACATAGCAAGAAATAGGTTGTAGAGAATACAGTAATTTTATTTCTGAGTTTTACGTCTTTAAATCTAACTTGGTTGTCTCAGAGTGAAGTTTTGTGTGTGCAGTTTTACTTCTTTAAATCTAACTTGGTTGTCTCCGAGTGAAGTTTTGTGTGTGCAGTTTTACTTCTTTAAATCTAACTTGGTTGACTCCGAGTGAAGTTTTGTGTGTGCAGTTTTACTTCTTTAAATCTAACTTGGTTGTCTCCGAGTGAAGTTTTGTGTGTGCAGTTTTACTTCTTTAAATCTAACTTGGTTGTCTCCGAGTGAAGTTTTGTGTGTGCAAATTTTGTTAAATAACCACATACACATTGTTTTATTGTTAGCTAAATATCTATATCGATTTTGATTTTGATACCACGTGGAATGATGAAAACACGCTGTACATTCAGTAGGTTTTCATTAGGCCTGTCCTAACGAATCTTATTTCCACGGTAATACCCCAATATATAAGCTGTCCCTAAGCAACAGGATACAGGTTGACTTAGTCTCTGCCCTTCTACTCCTGTATGCAACGATTCGTCTGGTAGCGCCACAGTTGCGTGTGTAAAGCCCACTTACTGCTGTGTTTATACTGTCAAACACTTGCAGACACCCTCCCTCTTAATGCACTTCATTGAAAAATCTAATAAGTCCTTGTCCGTGGTTATTGTGCGACATATAGATGATGCATAATGAATGGACCGGAGCTTCTTCCTTATTGATCGCTTCTTACTGTCCTTGCTTTCTCCATTGTGAAAGTTTGAGAGAATAATCAGATTGGTATCTTACTAGAAACATATTAAATTCAAATGAGTTTTATTCGTCGAATAATAAGAGGCTGGTTTGTTGGCCGGTTCTATTGGGTTGTAGCAATTTTGTACCAAGCGATCACAGGAGATCGTTGCTTAGAGAACCTCGTATGAGTAGGAATCGAAGAATAAATCCTTTACTATTTCGGAGATTCTAAATTGAGAGCCATTACCTCGGAATCAGTCGATTCCAATCTCACGCCAGAAAGTTATATATAGCAGCAAATCTTGAAAGTTTCTACTATTTATAGCCGTGTGTATTGGACAAACAATTGACGTTGCTATCCCATCAACCGCTGCACAAAGGGAAAGTTGGGGTTGTAGGACAACTGGAAGGACGTTATTACCTTTCCAATAAACTGTTGTACAGTCTGCGACATGTCAGGCCTTCTCATCGCCTTATACTGAAATAATTGCTTCGGCTGTTGCTCGGAGCTCTAGCATAATTATGCGGTGGGGTTTTAGGTAATTATCCTAAGCACGAAGAATATCCTATTCCTACCCCCAATAGAGACACAAAATTGGTTGGCCTGTGTCGATTTTACACTCTCTGAGCGAGGTGGAGAAAAGGGGCGGTTGGCGCATGGCCGGCGTTCATTGGATGCGATACCTATGTTTTATCATCAGTGAGAAACTCTGTAGGCACGGCGCTTCCTTCCCTGGCTGGCCGCCTTGGTACTTGCGAGTATGCTGTGCCGCATTAGCGTCGGGTCGGTCTGCTGGATGATGGCTTGAGTGGCGTTTGTCAGCCTGTCGTGATGCTCTTGAATGGAGGGAGAAAGAAAGTTGTATATGTGATGGTGTGAGAGCCGTGTCTCTGTGTGACTAGGAAGAAAACAAAGGTCACATACATTTTGGCCCGTCATGTGTTAGGGAGTTTTTGATGTGTTCGCCTTATTCTTGTCACCTTAGGAGCAAGGTATTTCGGGATGGATTACACATTCTTGGAGGAGGCCTTTGGAGCCTTTAGCGATTGTGTTATGCGACAGCTGGGTCTAGGTAGTGATTCTTTTTTTCAAAGTTTCTTTAATGTTCTTTCGGATATACTGTTATGTAGTTTTCGTCCCCTCGCCTTAAAGCTGCCGATTATGTTACAGGTAAATGCAAGAAAAAGCCAAAAAAGGAGGAAAAGAAGAGCCTAATTGTTGGACCGCTCATCCGAAAGAGGAGTAAGGAGGACCCGCCTTTTGTTGTGCCACAAATATTTGTTGACTATGGAAGCAGAAGAACGTCGTACGCTTCGGCCTCTGACCACATGATGCTTGGTGCCCTTGCCCTGGATCTGAGGCGGGGTTCCAGCAGCAGTTGTGGCAGCCGACGGACTTCATTCGCGTCCGACTCGGACCGACGGGGCTCGGCAAGCAGCCTGTGTAGTCGCAGGACTTCCTTCGCGTCCGACACGGATCGGAGGGGCTCGGCCAACAGCCTTGGTAGCCGGAGATCATCGATCTTGTCCGATCCTTCAGATCGGCGGGGTTCGGCCAGTAGTAGAAGCAGTCGGAAAGGTTCGGACGGAAGCCGATTGGATGATACCGATGTGTCGTTTGCAGGTTTGTATGACTTTTTTATTTTGAAAAGTTTGTCAAAGAACGTGTAATTTTCAATTTGTTTGATGCATCGCAGATGTACTTTGGTAATTCCTTGGCACATTAGATATCTCTGTTTAGATAGATTTGGTATTTCTGTCAAAAAGAATGAAGAAACTGTCATGCTTTAAAGAAACTTTCTGTTTTCAAGTATTAAATTACTTTAATTCGTTATTGATTTTGCAAAATACATCCCCTAAAAGCTTTTAATTTTTTATTTGGATGTATTTGATAAACTACGCTTTTTTGGGTACTTTCAAATCAGTGTCAATTTATTAATCAAAGCATCAATCCAGACGTGTTTACTGTGCCTAGGTTTTATGTTCACACCGGAATCATTTGATGTTACCTGTTTCTTTCAGGTGTATATATAAACTATGACAACCCAGGTGTGTATGGATCTCTATTGAGTTCTTTGATTGACCAGGTGGTAGTCAGTGTGTACCTCCCCACCCTAGCTAGAGATCAGATAGACCCAGACCCTCCTTAAATAGACCGTACAGTGTTCCTAGTGGCAAATACCTTTCTTTGAAACGAGTTGACTAATGTTTTTTCTTTTATTTTAAAATCCAAAAGACATGACAAGACTCTGAATTAATGTTTTTGTGAGATCAAATTGTCAAATTTACTTTCAATTTCTTTTTTTTACCTATATTTCTAACCTATATTCAAACGAAATAAGGAAGTGGTTGATTTAAGAGTGAACCTAGGGGCAAATTGTCTTTTCTTTCAATTAATTTTTAATTCACAACCAGAGAACTTTATTTTCAAGAATTTAGATAACCTAATATCTTCTATGTTGAATGGCCAAGGGCTGGTTGCATCACTATGACAATGCATGTTGAAATAGATTAGTTTGATATGTGTTTTGAAGAGAATGTCGATTAAACCATTTGATTGATTTATCCAGTTTTGAGTGAGTTCTTTACAGCGGTCACCTTGCATGTCCGAGATTGAAAGGAATGAAAAACCTTGCGTGCAGCCCCCTTAAACCCTGTCTTAATTCCAGGCAGGTGCTGGGCTGTCTTCCCCTTAAACCGTACTTGTTTCTTTTTTTTCTTGAAATATTTTTATGAACCTTTTTTAAGTTGATGCATGGATCATCCTTTTTAAGATGAGTTTTGCACCTATTGAATTTTAGAACAATTATATAAGTTTCTCTGTACTGATAGGGTAATGCTTGTGAATAGCAAATGGATTGTTAATGGTCCTGAGTGTAGTATAATGATAAGACAATCAAGCATGTATACACGCGAGCCTTGTCATAAAGGAAATTAGTATTATTGCCGTAAAGGGACGACGGTGTGATCAAATACATTAGTGGTTATGTGTGTAACATTACGCGCAAAGGGTCTTATTACTCACATAACTATTTACATTTTGTGGAGATGAAATGAGAACTCTTGTGTGTTAATGCGTGTTTATTTTCTATATAATTGTCGTATAAAAACTCAATTAAACAAAGAATGCGCGTTTTATAAAATGAAAATATTTCGACAATGAAGTTTCTGTAAAGGTCAAGGTCAAAACGACGCTTAAGGTGCCATCAGAATCGTCAGACCTTAAAGTGACCCATTTTTCGTTACTCAATTTAAAAAAAAGAAGACCAGAACGGCTTATGTCCACACTGAAAATCTACCAGATCAGGGTTATTACAAATTACAACTTACTATAACGACAGTTCTGTTTCTACAAAATTAAAGGACATCGTAAACGCTACCAGTTCGAGGTTTCCCTACGGCCATCAGTCCACACAAAAGATCGGGGTTATGAAGGGAAGTTCAGAAAGACATATTAGTTTCGACAAATGACCAGGGTTGCTTAAGAAAGTTCAGATAAGCTTTATAATCCGACAGTTTAGTCGCCACACAAGGTCTGAGATTACATGAAGAAAGTTAAGAACGACCTATTAGTAAAACACGCCATTCTCCACAAACGGTTTGTGGTTTTGGAAAGATAGTATTAATGACCTTTTTAGCACGAAACGCAATTTCCTTGAAATGTCAGGGTTTATACGATACTTAGTCTCCAAGAAACGTTCAGTGTTTTACTTTAAGAATATTGAAATTTGCACGCGTACACGTGTTTTGTTTTTGATTCCGATTCATACACCTTTTGCTCATAATGTCAACAATTATCAAAAGATCAATTCTAAACACGAAATCAATCAATGAAGTGATTGATCTCAACTTTATAATTTATGAAACAGTTTATAGATGCCTTATTTCTGAACAGCAAAGCAAACTTCAAGAACGTATTTGTTTTGATCAAATTCTTATCGTCGATTGGAAGAGATGATAAAAAAAGTTTTCTTTGAGGAAATGATGCAGTGTCTCTAAAACCAATTATGAACGTAGGACTTCTCACAAGGAACGGGGAGCTGACGAGATAACACCTTTTGAAGTTAATGTTGGAAGACATTTATTTTAAAACAAAATCAGGCGAGTAAATATTTTTCTTCCGGATTGCAGTGATGGTGTTGGCCATCGCGGTAGATGACGAGTATCCTTTTCACTTGGACACATAAGGAATTTTTGTTTGTCATTGTATGATGTTTATTGGCCTACTGGTTTTTAAATGTGACTATGTTTTTACTAGAATACACTAACTTAGATATTTGTCGACAGTTTTGCTTGATGTGAGAAATTGAATATATTTAGATCAATGATATTTCATATATTCATTTATCTAAGTTGTTTCAGTGGCATTCTAAAAGTTTGTAGTATAAGGACGACAATGATATATGGATATACAACTTCTTTATTACGCAGTGGCGACGTTTCGGTATAGATCCTTGATGCTTGATAACAGTATAAGGATCTATACCGAAACGTCGCCACTGCGTAATAAAGAAGTTGTATATCCATATATCATTGTCGTCCTTCATTTATCTATATATGAGTATTTATGTTAATGGTAAAAAAATCAACAGTTATTTCTTAAATTCAAATTCAGTAGATTTATTAAATATTTCGTATGATGTCTACATTTTCGGGTTTCGAAACAAGATTTTCGCATTCCATCTGAAAATAATGTGTCCTATAGATAATGAAGAGATGCAGCTATTACCTGATATTGATATTTTTAAAACAGCCATGCGTTAGCACCCACATGTGCAAATATGCTCAGGTTCCCGAGGTGATACTCAAGAACTGTGTGAGTTAAGAATGCATGTCTTGAATAGTATAGAGTAGTGGATCTATTGATATCCTATCTGCATTGTGTTGTCGCACAGGACACTAAGTTGGATCAAATATAAGATCATTTTCGTGACACGTGATAAAGAAAAAAACATTTCGAGAGTTGTGCATTGACTTATCCCGTTTATTATATTTGTATCATGTAAGTATTTCATCCGTCAAAGTATCCCTAATCTTTCAAATAGCTGAAAGTAGTTCCGAATGGTGGTCAAATATTAACGGCTGTATCCTCAATAGTCACATTGATATTTAATTTATTCCACCAATAATGACCCAGTATTTTATTGTTCATTATAGAACACAATACAACGGAAGCCAGTATCTTGCTGGACTGATTGCATTGTGCATTGCTGACATCTATCTCTTCCTTTACTAAATGCATTGCGTAGTACATAACAGTATAGCGGGCACCTGTCCTGAACCAAATCGGTTACTTGCAATGTGTGCTGTGAAGGGGGAATGATTCTATACTGATTTCCTGTGCACAGTCGTCAGTGGCAGTGTTCAGTCGATATACAACGCCTTCCGCTCGGCTAATCAGGATGTCACACCGATTAAGGTCCTAATTTACAGAATGTAGCACCTTAATGGAAATGAAATATTGACAACCTCTTTAACGAAATCTAACTTGGTGAACACAATAGCGGCATCTGCCACGGGGGAGTAGGGCTGCAGTCTAAGGTATCGCAGTTACAGCGTAAGGTGAATACCCTTTAATTACCTAGGTTTGGTACTTTGAAATGCATACTTATCACACGGAGACGTCAGTAAGTTGATACAAGTTAAAAAGATCACTTCCGTTGCATGCCGCATGCAGCGAGTTTTATTTAAACTGCATGTATTACGATATGTGAATCGCTCACCTTTCTCTTCTAATATTTTGTAAATATATATCTCTTTGTTTCAACTTGGAATAAATAGTCTAATTGTAATAGCTGGAAGGAAAAATTCAGCAGCTATCAGAATCCTGAATATCATAACAGTAATGATGCGAAAATCAAAGACACAGAGATTGTTTTTATCTGGAGGAAATCTTATCCTTTGGCTGTTTACCAATTAACCAAAATATCATTAACGTCTTTGCAAGCCGACTCCCTCCAGGCCATGTTATCTACGTCATTACATTGTTTTGCAGACTTCTCGGATTCAGAGACAATAGAAGGGGAGGATTTACATCGCATCCTCGGGCGGAAGAAACTGCGTGACCGTCGGACAAGCTATGGGTCGGGCTACTCCTCTGGGACGCCCTACATCCCAGGACCCGAGGCGTACGTACAGCGGGAGGACCAGAGACGGGTTGGGGTGCCCCCCTATCGGAGGAGTCACTCCCTGGCCGAGATACAGCACAACCAGATAGCAAGACCCGTGCCTCTTGAAGGTGACTATATGATGGACAAACCAATTTCAATACAGACAGCGTTATGATATACCACGTTAACATTACCATGAGACAGACCATTGCCTCTTGGAGTATTTATTGGGGGAAATGATACATACACAAACCACGTTAATGCCAAGCCAGATGACAGATCCACCTGTTAACCTTAATGCCTTAATTCATATGCATCCGTGTTAAAACAAATAATAAAACACAATCATATGTGGTCAGAGCAATGAATCTAGAGATAAGCCACATATGATGACAAATGTCAGATCCACTTCTTTGGAAGTTACTGAATTGAGTTTAAGCTTCTTGTCGACAGAGCATAGTTCAAATACTGAAATAATTACAATTTTCACATGTAAGATGCACATTAACGTATAAGATTATTTATATGGTCTTACAGTGGTAACGGAAGATAGAATCCCAGGTAAGAGCTTAATCAGTCACGGGTAGCAGCAGTCTCTCAAACATACACTACAAGCACATTCCTCTCACGGCTATCATACAGTTACATGTTAAAGCACCCACGCTTCAAGCACATTTCCTTCACAGTTATCACGCATTACAATCACTATCCTGTCACACAGGTTTGCATATATTCTCAGGAAGAATCATGGAGCTACATTATAACGCAATCCCCTCACAGTCCTCTAACTGTTTTCACACGATTATAGATTGGTCAATGCAGAAAACTCCTTACACACAGGATTCAAATAATCACTGACGTGTTCGTTTATTACAAGAAAACCCCACTTAGACGGTTTCAAAGAATCACAGATACGTCTATGCATACTGAACACTCATTATTTTCACATAAGGTTTCACATACATGTGCTTATTCTTACACGTTGCAAGCATTTTTTTGGCAGTTATCATGCATAAACCGGCAAACGGGCAGTGGTGTTCTCGCGCTCCTGGATACTTTTCAGCGGAAATAAAGTTATTACACTTAAAGAAAATATCCCACTTAAAATGTCAATATACCTGATAAAGTACATGTAAACTTAAAGCAATTTCCTTCAGCCTAAATATGTTACTCACGCTGATCATGAAGATCGGACTTATGACATTTGTGGATCATTTACATGCTAACACTGTGATTGTTCACAAATGTAGGAGGGTAATCATTTGTCTTCCAGGTAAATGCATATTCACCTCACAAGTATTTTTTACACACATTTGGATAGGAAATTATTGATCTTAACTAGGAATAAGCATATTCAGCGCCCATTGATAATTTCACATGTCGCTTGGCAGGAAATCATAATCTATAATAGTGCACCAAGTAGAAGTACATTTGACCAACTCTCACTGTCTCAGTTTGGTTGTTCATCGCCCACTGCGCCCTCTTCATACACCATGCATAGTTTCCTCAACATCGGCTGTTTTCAGCATCACTGTCATTGCATCGGGATGAGCAATAGGCCTAGGGACGTTTGTTCGGACGGATGTATGACTTGAGGACTACATTTGCTATTGTAATGAATGTGGAAATCAATAGTAGCTATTGCAATGGATAGTGATGATATCGTTGATGTGCACGCCGTGGGCATCAGAGTTCAACTGGACTCTATCATATGTTTCATATTGCTGATGTGATTAACGGCCTCTATCTGACTGAAGACTTATCAATGTACGTCTTGTTGCATGTCATCGCAAGTCTCCTTTAATTAACAGTTCTATCCAATCTTAGTTTATAAGAAACTGCTATGAGTATTTGGTCTCATTTACAAAATAACATTAATAACATTTATTAACTAAGGATCGTATTAATAACGGATTTAATGAAAGTGTAAAACAAATTATGTGTCAAGCTGAAGAAACTTCAAGAACTGTTTCATGCTCTTTTGGTTCTTATGGCTAGTGAAGAAGATACTGATATCGCTTCATTTACGTACATTGTATAAGACTAAAACAGTCACATTTACCTACATAATGTGTAGATATCAAGCGAAACGAACATTTATTAAACATGATATGTGATTGATCAATTAATAGATGCAGAAAGAAGTCTTTGAACATTGAAATTAAGTATGGAACTAATGTTCCTAAGAAAATTAGTCTTATGTCATAACATCAAATACAGTCAGCCACAAAGACATAGATATCGTTGATTTACCTCTGTAGAGTGAAACATCTCATTTATTACCGAGGCGGAAAGCAGCCCTCGTCCATTAACGACAATCCTTGCTCATTATGAACATTGATTTATCACCATGCTTTCCTTTGTCTTGTCTTGTCTTCCCATAATGTCAAATGATAGTTATAAAATTATTCTTAAATAAAATTTATAGAATTCGATATGTTATTGAACATGGAAGAATGATAAAATCCAATAGATTCCGCTAGAAATGCTAATAGAAAATATAGACAAGGAGACAAGACGTGGCCAAATACCATGCAGCAAATACCAGATTTCTTTCACAGACTGAGGAGCGGTCTGGTATTTCCGATATAATTAATCTCACATCATTATTGCTCTTTTCTGGTATCTCGGTGACAATGATGCAGCGTTGTTTGGCAGCAGTAGACAGTGATGCATCACCTGTGTACAGTTCGTTTCAAAAATACTTCATCCTAAATGTTATATTACCATTTCATGAATGCAATATTAAAAGAAAACTTGAAAACTTCACTGTTTGATAAGAGATTTTCATCTGGGAAGTTCTTTTAGCTTTTTATTCTGAAATTATTTATTAATAATTTACGCAAATGATATTATAGAACCGGAAAAAAGGACGATGTTAAGTTTCAATTAGACTAGCTTAAAATGCCTACATACAGGCAACTACGTACACATGAGATATGATGATTTTCTTCGCCTTAATCATGAACATCGTTGTTATCAATATTAGGTAAAAGTCATGTAACATTCGAAATATATTTGAACCGATCGATACTTTTTTTTAATGAACTTGTATTACTGAACTTGGTATGTGAAGTGGGGCAATTTGCTACTTTCGTTTTTCTGGTTATTATATTTTTTCTGGTTTCCATGGTAACAATTTGACTATTGTTTAATCCTAGTATAAGGTTATGATACTTGGCAAGTGATTAGACCTAGTGGTTGAGTGGTGCCTTTTATTACTATGATTATTCTGGTTAATGATGTTTTCTGATTAGTACTCGGCCTTCATCTAAAAATCTATTAAATTTTGTCCGTAATTAGACCTTGTGGTGGAGTATTGTCTTTTTCTACTTTGGTTATTCTGAGTGTTTTATTTCTTCTGGTTTCCGTATCTTGAAACCTATTCAGTATTATTTTACGAAACTCGGTACATAGTTATACCTAGTATTGGAGTAGTGCCTATTGGAACTTAAATTGTTCTCAAGTTTTCGTTTCATTTTTCCACAAATATTTCTGGTTTCCATGGAAACAATTTAAAGTACTAGTAAGTGCTTAAGTGGCAAATAAGGGTAAGATTGTTAGGTTTAAGTGAAAGTTGGGGCGGGGAACATCACAGTGCATCATATTTCTCAGTTGTAGACCTGTATTGATCAAACATTAACTTCCGTCAACACTAAAACGCCTATATGAAAACACATCAACAATACCTAAACTTTCATTCTATGAATTGCATTTCAAATAATAAAGAAAGTAAAAAACTTTAAATAAACAATAACAGAGATGACGATTTAATTTTTTTAAACCTGTTCCTATTTTTCTTTTATAGAGATCGATCGAAGCATGTACCCTACTGCCACCCGACAGCGTTACCATGGAGAACGTCGATCCACTCTCTCCTCATTGGTCTTCAGCAGTATACAAGCCATGGACCAAACAGGCGCAGTTATCCCCCCTTACCAGAAGAAGAAGCCAAAATCGGTAGGTGGCACTTACCTTTAGCGTTGTCAACACTTTGCGTAATGACAGCTTTATGTCATTTTTGAAGTGTTATATTTGTAGGTGAATATGCTCATTAACAGGCGCTTTCAATACTTTGGCATCATTTTATGCATGTTCACCTCAATATGCATGAAAGCTACACTTCGAGTTTTTGTAAAGCATCTAGTTTCCGGATTCACTATTCAACTTTTCTGGGTGCTTTATTCTACAACAATACAGCTGAGCAATTGGATGGAATGACAACAAAAGTTGTAATGTCCTACTGTCCAAGTTTTACGAACTTACTGGTAATGTCAAGATTGGTATATAGCTGCATTTCAAAATAAGTAACTAGTAATCTTTATGTAAGTGAAAATGAAAGAATCCCCAATTCTTTTAATGCATTGAGGACATAAATTACGACAAAACTACCATAAGCTGCTTTAAGAGGACACTTTCCATGTTCAACAAAATTTGTTTGACATTTAAGTTTCGTAAATCAATGTTTTAACATAGAAACAAAATATAATACAGTTCGAACAGGCAGTGTTAAATTTATGTCCCTATAATGAGACAATCTCCAAACATCGTTGATAACAACAGCACTGTCAGTCACTTTCTCACCCTGCCTACAGTAGATAACAACAGCACTGTCAGTCACTTTCTCACCCTGCCTACAGTAGATAACAACAGCACTGTCAGTCACTTTCTCACCCTGCCTACAGTAGATAACAACAGCACTGTCAGTCTCTTCTTCACCCTGCCTACAGTAGATAACAACAGCACTGTCAGTCTCTTTCTCACCCTGTCTACAGTAGATAACAACAGCACTGTCAGTCACTTTCTCACCCTGCCTACAGTAGATAACAACAGCACTGTCAGTCTCTTTCTCACTCTGCCTTCTGTGGATAACAACTGTGCTGTCAGTCTCTTTCTCCATCTGTCTACTGTAGATAAAAACTGTGCTGTCAATCTCTTTCTAACTTTGTCTACTGCGGATAAACAAGAGCACTGTCAATTTCTTTCTCATCCTGCCTACTGTGGAAAAACAACAGCACTTTCAGCACTGTGAGTCTCTCTTTCGCTCCCTGCTGATAAAAAAACCCCAATTTATTATTAGCTGTCACTCTCATTTTGTCGATCTGCTTGCAATAGTCTGTCTTGTTCTGTCTACCATTGAGAACATCCCATCCATGAAGCTGTATGTTTGTGTCCCTCATGCTTTAATGTATAGAGAGAACAGTTCATCAGCCCTTTTCGCTCTTTGTCTCTTACGAAGCCTGACTGGTTTCGAGTCGCCTGAAGTTGAGATTTAATTACTCTATCTTCCCGCCACCTTGATGATGTGGGTTAACAAGAGCCGGTCTGTCTCCACTGGTCTCCAGCAGGTAGAGTGGACGCCATATTGGCAGCTGATTGACATGTGTATAAGAACAGATCTACTTTGTAGGATTTGAAGTCTTGTTGACGATACATAATGATGTGACGAATGCCTCTGGCTTTTAGAGTGAGCTTCATTCTAGATAAGGTGTAAACATGTGTCAAAGGACTTCATATCTCATCATTTTACCTAAGCATGCATAGTAAGAATTTGAACAAATAGGCCCATTGATGAGGTGTCGCTGTGTTTTTTTTATCAACGTTCAATTTTGAGTCAAATTTGATTCAGAAAGGTCAAAAATGAATTGTATGTTCCTTTTTCAAGCGTCTAAAACATTACGCTTTGGTCAGAAAAAAACATAAGTCGCTCAACACTTTAAATTATCGAAATAATTGTCGAGGAAGCAAGAAAGAATTCAAAACATTAACATCGTTTCATGTCATTGACACTTCAGAATTTATGTCAAAGGTTATTCGTACAAATGTCAGGGGTGTTTGCTCGGTCACGTGAAACACGTGCCAGTGGTGGTAGGATGGACCAATCAGAATGTGTTTCCGGTTGGTACTTATGACCTTCACATTGCTCGCCTACTTGATGTGGCATGCGTTGTCAAACGTTGCATTCATTTTCTGTAGCTGACGTTCCATCTAAAGTCCTGTTATGCATGGGTTGCCAGGTGATTTGTTTTCGTATCTTCTCTTAAACAACCTGTCATTAGCAGCGCTTGCTTGAAGTGGTTGATTTGCTCTAATTCATTCCCTTTGTCTAGGAAACTAGCGTTTATCGTAAAGGACATACATAGTTGTTATCTGTACTTCGAATGCAGTTCCATTGACAATTCTTTTATAAGGAAGTTGCTTTACGAATCCATTTCATCAAAAGAAACTGGCATTGCTTTGATGGCAAAACAGTATTCATCAATTTCAGCTATCGATTATTTTCAATAATTACAGTTGTGGTTGGGTTCATGCAAAGTTCCGTTTATTTTCGCTGATTGTTCCTAAAGACGTGATGTCATTCAAGCTGAACATAACGTTAACATTAACTAAACAGGGTTAACCTTTATCTTATAGGGTTTGTTGAAAGCTTATGACGATATATTGAAACTGACATAGCTGTTTTACACGAAAGAGAATAGTGCTTGAAAAGAGCTATCTAAGGTAAATGAGCAAAACTTGCTGATGTGGTGAAGATGTTTGCCTGGAGAGATTTTAATCACCGTGACCCCCAGTGAAGCCTCAAGAAGCCTTTCAAGCTCCCCACACTGACATTTCTCTTTCTGAAGCTTGGCTCTAAAGCATCGTCGTTACCTTGTTCTCAGCAGCTTTGTGTAAGTCATGACAGTACTCCCAAAATAAGGAGTCTTAGCCCTTGGGGATCTAAAACTACTGAAGTGAAATGAAAGGGCGATTTGCCAGCTGCCTTTGTGGCATCTTGGAATACCAGTGATTACAGATTACTTGCGTTCCACACAACCTCTCGCTGTACTCGTCTCCCTGACCAGTACAGACTCCCATTTCCATCAGCATTCTGATAGAACACAGCCACTCTTGTCAAATGTCTTCCCAAACTGATAACGTTAATGCATTTCAAATAGTTGTTTGCCTATGCGCGTACTTAAGTGTATTTTCTGCTAACGGTCCTCGTCGATGCCAATTTATCCATTCGTCCAATCTTAATGTTTTGGAGTCGAGTTGTAATGCATAGTCGTGAATGTGATTGAGCATAAACGGTCGTTTTAGAGCAAAGAATGGTTGAAATAAATGGATCTTTTCACTGTTAGAAATTTCTATATAACTGCTTCTGTAAGAGGACCACGTACTTCAAGGAAATAATTGTAATGTGTTTCTGTAACTCAGCACATCGAGAAGTAGCCAACGATAACTTAGAATTTGGGAAAGGATCTTATATGAGTATTCATGCATCGTAGTACTTCATATTCTCTTTTTGAAACTATTTTTCTTTCATTTGAAAAACTTCTTCTATTATTTTTGCTAACATCAGCGAAAATGTTTTATAAAAGTAAAGCTGAATATCATATTTCGCACTTGCACATGAGTATTTTAGAAAGTTATTCAATAGATTTATCCAGTCTTTCAGCATTACCAGACGAAATAATTTCACGATGGTTTTCATAAACGTTGCTGAGTTTGATTGTCCGACAGCTTTCATCTTGTAATTGTAGCCTTCATTGCGATCTGAGCGTGTATGTTTTGTAAAAGCTTAGGTAATGATTTGAAATAAATTATTCAATTCAAAACTAGGGCCGTATGCAACACAACATAGTTTTTATAAAAACATTGGATAAGGAATGTTCCATTAAGGTAGCTTTGAAATAAATATGGCAAAGGCATATAGTAAATGATCAGCCTATTATGTTATTATGTCATAAGCCCTGGTTACAACACAAAACATGTTATTCATTAACATTGTGCGAGTGATTATAATTATATTCTATCACAACATTCCACATACAATATCAAATGGAATATTTATGAAAGTTGAATACGAAAAAAATCACCCTCTTATAGCCGGTTACCTCTTGCCGTGTAAGCCTCTTAGTATCGTGTCTTCAGCCAGTGTACACGGCATCGTATCGCGTATTAGGCCCTGTCTTCATACCTGGGAATGTCAAAGAGTGGCATGCCGGGTAATAACGTCTCTATCCGTTGTTAAGACCTTTCAAGACCGAGAACAAAGAGATCTCCACACACGGAGAGTTCTTTATCAGCCATCAAAACATCACTAAAAAGGCCATCGAGTCTATTTACGACATATAGCTTTCATGTAATGAAAGACTTATAAGAATATCCATATTCGAAACATTACCTGAATATTTGAAACCGATTCCTTAGATAAGATGCTGATATTTGGAGGATATTTGTATCAGAAGAATGCTTGATTTGCGTATTAAGGAACATTGGAAAAGTTTTGGTCATTAATTGAGATTCAGAATTGTTGCTTCGATCCACCATATCAGCCCAGGGACACAGTAAGGTTGATGCAATATCAAAATAAGTAGAATGAATGGAGAAATAAAGTTTATACTTGATATAAAAATAAACGTTTACCTTTTATAGTTAAGTAAACATTATAGTTTGAATGCCTTTTCTTATCTATTAAGTACAAAGCTTTGTCAAAAGCAAAGCAAAGTCTAACAAAGTTTGACCGCTTATTGTTCTCTGGTCCAAATGCGGACCCCTGGACATTGTTTTCAGCGGCGTCCTTCACGATTTATCTTGTTCGAAATAACCCTGAACCGTTGCACTCAAAGTTTCCAAATTTGTTGACAGAAAATATGGGGAATTTGGAGACACCACTCGACAACAGTGACCTTGACCTCGTGATTAAGGTCACCACTGCACTTTGACGACTCTTGTAAACGTTATATCTCATTAACCATTGAACACAATGTTGCCATTTGGTCGCAGTAAACAATGCAGGATTCAATACACTCCAGTCGGTTCTCTTTGCAAACTCTAGTTAACCAGACATCTCCCGAACCGACCCAATGTCTTCAAAAGGGTTAAACACAGACTACATGTGATGATTCAAATATACTAGCCCTTACCACAACCACTGCACTTTTCAAACTCTTGTTAACAAAATGAGTAAGAACACGGCTGTAATTTACCAATACTGAATTGCATAGAATAAACAGATGAATGAAGATCGAAATACACCAAGCGTCAAGGCCTCGCTAGGAGCGTTGTGCTTACCCTGGCCATTTATCTACTGCTTTATCAAATATTGATTATTGGAAAACGTTTAATAGTGGTTGATATAGCTGCTCATTGTTCATGTTAAAACTAATGCTAAGATTGTTTCGCATTTTTATCTGGTGTTTCCTGATTGCTTGAAAACAAAGAAAAGTGAATGGCATTGATTGGATGTTATTTATTGATTCTGGTGAATGAGAGTATTTCGTTGTCACGTTATGCTTCAATTTGACAAATACAAATATGTCCGACGTAGAGTACGAAATAAAATCGATGCCATCTGTTAATAGCTTTTAAACTGTCATCATTTTGAGTGTAATTTTGAGAAGGTTAGTACGAACAAATAATAGAATCAGGTCCTGTAACATTTACCTTCAAAGACAATGTCTACAAATTGTTCATTGTAATGTACCCTTCTTTCTCAAAGAAAAACAATAATATGAAGGATGTTTGATGAATTATTCTGAATGGTCACACGTCTCGGCATGCTTCTTTGACATGATTGTTTCAAAATATGATGAAGTGAAGAAGTGTTGGGTGTCTCACTATTACGATTTCAAATAATAAATTTCATTTCGCGGTTTCCCTAGCTTCAAGTTTAAAATTGTCATCCAATTGAACTTTTAGATTTGATTGAAATTGATATTGACCGTATTCGAGTAATGCAGATGTTAAAATCTTTTTTTATAATTTCCTCTTGAAATTTTCTGGTCAAATAACAAACTGCAAATCATTCTAAAATCTTTCTTCGATAATCCATATAATTTGTAGCTTGATTTCTCTACTTTACTACACAGGAAGAGTTTATATGGGTCTAATGGTGACATGTTCGACTTGCATGGCATAAGTTTGTTTCAATTGGTGCATAGTGTTTCAAAAATGTCTTGGTATTTTAAGTTCTGTCAAAGGTGTCATAAAGAACCCGTGTTAGGTTCTTATCTAGGGAACTGAAGAATTTCCAGAATTCTTCTCAAATGAGTGAAAACCGTTGTTACGATATTTGTTCTGTTCTGTCCATAAAACTTGTTCAGAGTTGCCGTGTTCCCAAGTGCAAGAAAAATCTTATAATTTGTCATCAAGGCGGGTTTAATCGATTTCACTATCATCAGACCCGGAGCTGCACTCTCTTCCACTTCCTGAAAGACCTTCCTAAAAGAAGATTCGCAGCCCGACCACATGTGCTCAGTGCACGCTCACCGGCTCTATCCGACCCGGGATCGATCCACTTCACTTGGACATGGAATACAATTAGCACCTGTTGGGCATTGACAAAATGAAATCGTACTTCTCCAGTTTCCATCTTAAGCCCTCTTTCACGTGATATATTAGACCGTTGTTTTACGATTACTGCATTTGGAGATTAACTTTAAGGTCATCCTTGACATTTCTCTCACCCCGGCTCATTGTGACCGTTGATAGCAAACAAGGTGTAGCGCGTTTCATCTACGTAACACCTTTGTTACGTATTCAACTTAACATGGACAAAGATAAGTTTTTCCAAGGTTCTTTATGAAAACCTTTTTCCTGTAGATATTTTCCAAAGTAAATTGGTTTTTATGACATGTTTGACGTTAGCCCCGGTGTTGTTCCAATAAATTACTCTTAACACCAAAATAGCTTTATTCATTAGGCAGTACAATAAAGCCGTGTTTGAAGAAGCTTTTTGCCACGTTATTAGCAGCGCGCTGATCAATAGTGGTCGCCTCCAGCGCTGATTGACAACCAAGATCTTGTCTACCTTTATGTCCATCTTACCTTAATCTAACCACAGAAAAGCCATGCATTTAGAATCTTGACTACAATTACCTACAACAAATGACACCGTAATGGGGCAGGGAGGGTGATCGATGCCTGTAGACACGTGGTTCCAACGACTGTTGCCGGCTCCGGTTGCAGTCGGAAGGGCACGTCAGCGTCCGGTCCTTTGTGCTCCTGTACTGTTGTAATTTGAGGCTCGAATGTTTCTTTTATGAAACAAAGCAAGCACTGGTCAATACAGATGCAAGCACTCATTACGAATTCCTCCTCCAGATCGCCCCTTCCGATCGAAAAGTATCACCTTTCATGGATCTGATCAATACGTCGGCCTTTGTAAGCAACGGTCATTTATGAAATTATAGGTTGGCCATTTGAATGTCAGGATATCTACGAAAACATAGATCTGATTTGATATCATTATAAACCCGTGGTGACATTAATGCATAGACATGTTTGTGAGATGTGAAGATTTCAGTTGTACTATTTATCTACATCCGTCATGTTATTAATCTTCCAATATCCCCCAAACAAATATATGTTCTTATATTTATATACGGGCATGGATAATCTCAGCCAATCAAAGTCGATGATGTTTTTGATTTCCCTGGCATAAGACTTACTTTTTTGAACGGCTTCTGAATAATTTCCGCGAAACCGTTGTGAGGGAGATGGAAGAAGCTATTTTTGGCTTGATGATAGATAAACAGGGTAATTAATCAGCGACTGAACATAGGCAGAGAGAGAGAGAACCTTTCTCGCCTTGCGCACATTTATCAGCTCGGACCAGTGTTCTGAATGAGAAAAGCAAACACATATTATCGAGGATACTCTAGTGGTGTCTGTGTTGGGTAAAATGTTCATATCGTATTTCACTACTCGCCAATGTTAGATACTGTTCTATTATATTTACATGGCAATGTCAATTAGTGTAATTCGCTGCACGTGTGACGTCATATTAGTGTGAAGTTTTTGCGTCACGATAGCAGCCAAGTGGCGGAAATGTTAGTTTAAGAACACTGTCGGCAAGTATTCTTGGTTTATGTGTTCGAGTAATAAACAGAATATAAATCGCAATACAGTTTGAAACTTATCTCAGCTCATCAGGTCTATAAGGCCAAATAAGCTTAGGGTTTAGTCGTTTGTCCGTCGTCCGTCTATAAACTTAGAATTCTACTCCTGAACTGCCGCAAACCAAACGCTGAAATTGTGTAGGGACGTACCTCAATTATGGGTGTAATATGCAAGCAAAACCCTTTAAGCACTTTCCCCTAGAAACCTTGGAAGATCACATTTCAGAACATAATGTATGTAAGATAATGTAAGAGCTTTTGTATAAGAGTTTCGGGATATGAGAAGATTTTATGTCTTTGAATGATATTGAAAAATTCAACTTCACAATGTCGCGCACAGAGGTTGTATTTGTTGTTTCCAAAACCTGCAGACTATTTTAGAACGACGGAAATCTCTTTTATGTAAAAGTTGATTATTTTTATGATCCTTTTTATCATTGTATTTATTTCATCACGTACATTGTATTTATAGTCTCTCATAACCCTAAACGGGTGGCTCTTAACTATGGGTTTTTAAAATTATATATATATAGGTTTTGAGAAAATTAATTTTGTAAAATGGAGGCTACGATGTGTAAATTTCATGACCCCACCTCTGAAAATAAGCGCGCGCCAAATGTTCAATTTTGGGGACATTAGTACAATGCGGAATGAATTCAGATGGCTGTATTCATGAAATTATATTTCATTTCTTCAGTACAAAAACTAGCAATTGTATTTTCTCTGGTCTTCCACTAAGACTAATCCTGAAGCTGACCCTAGTGTGACAGCCGCGTCTTGGTGGTCAGCCCTGTGAAGCGTATTGCGTGACTGTGGTGTATTGGAGTGGTTGAATGTTTGGTGGTCCATTATTTCTAGCTGCTATTAAGTAATGGATGAACCATGTTGGAGAGGTGGTGCTTTGGGCTGTAAAATCTGATAAAGGAAAGCTGATCGAAATGACAAACCGAAAGCACAGCTTAAAATCCTATTTCCGTGAAGCTTTTGTGGGTAGATTTTACATTCTCAAACATAAATTAATGAGATTGAGTGTTTTACTTAACTACGATACCGTAAATAAATAATTGAAAAATACTTGTAGAAATATGCATTTATCATTGACTGGCGATTGGTTTATCTCGCTCTCTTGAAAAGGTTAATGCAAACTAATTAAGGGTTTAAAAACTGACAAGGAACAAAACTATTAAACCTGATGAAAAAGCAGGTGCAGATTAGTCGAAGAGTTCACAAATAACAGTGGACACGTGATTATCATCGATATTGGCTCCTTGAGTGTCTCAGAGAAGAGAAGTTTTTACCATGTAATATATCTGACGAATATTGTTATACGTTTCAAGGTGCTTAAAAGCCTAAGTGAATATTAAGGTGTTGTAACATCACTAAAAACTTACCCAAATCAGAAAATCATTCAGTAGATTGTTAAACATCTGACATGGTGATGGAAATATTGAATATGTGAAGTGATATCAGTACATCATTCAAATATAGAGATGAAAGAATACCGCTTTTTACACAAGTGGTAAATACTCTGTCAAGATTTATATGGAAACTTTAAAAGCTGAACTCGTGTGCGTGAGAGGAAATGATAAGGAGATGCAATATCGACTGAGCATGTACAAGTCAAGTTCCTGAAAACATTATTGTATTCATTGTTGATGTTAGATCATCCCTGCACCCAACAGTTGGATCAAGATTACAGTTAAATCGCGGTAAAAAGATATACCTGAACGCCTAGAACATAAAAGTCAATCGTACAAAGTTGCTATTGGTTTACTTGCTCACCGCGAAATGTCACATGGACTTGGGAACCAGACATGAATTCGTAAAGAATAAGTAATGTTAATGTAAAAAGCTCTAGAAACAAGCAAAGAGCCCGTCCAAAGAGTGTCTTCGAGGACAATGAAACAGATTCGTTTCCATGACAATGCGGCTTCTGTAAAGCCGGTGTGGCGACCGATCCGGGATCTGAAGTCTCTGGCCGAAGATAATGACGAGTTTTAGTATGTAGGTAAAAGGAGAGCCTAGCAACCAGTCAAAGTAAATCATACCAGTCTTGAAAGAAATCCGTTATGACATAATTGGTATTATAATACCGACATATATCAATAAATTCAGATTTCAACAATAGGGCGTGTCTCAACTTGCAACTGGTCAGATATTAACACTGTTTGGACGTCATGAAAGTAATTTGACGTCATACATTGACTTTAATCATAAAGAAATCTTATTTGAACTACGGATTGGATCTTTTTTTATCGGAGGTTAAGAACTAATGTTTTTAACTGTTTTGCTATGAAAGGTTATGGTTCAAACCAAGCGAATATAATGCAAGCTGTACTTCGTCCTCAATACTATGTATCACATATCAGGTGATCAGGGTACTCATGGGGTATGGTCATCTTTTCTTGGTTATAATTAAGACGTGTTTATCTTTTACACAGACTATGATAACCATCAACAAGTGATAATGCCTGGTTATCAATTTGTTCACATGAAATTGTTGATTATCCGACACAGATGGCTCGGCTTTAGTAAAATGAAGTTGTGGTTGCCGAATTGGTAAAGTTGGAATGTTACATGCAATTTTATGCCTCGACGCAGTATGATTGCACCTAAATTTTGTCACAAGCTCAGATATGTTGTTTTTTTAATATTGTCAACAGCTTGATAAAGGCAAGATTGCTAACTCAACTTGCCATTATTATGCATATATGATAGCGACAGGGATACTAAAACCACTTGTTCTGACGATATCTTGGATTACTAAATTTAGTAGAACTTGAACAGATTATCTAAAGCTACAACCCTGCTATTATCAGGGCTGATGTCCCTGCCTGTTGCTCAGCAGTGTAATCGCTCATCACTATCATCAATGATCATGGCTGATCACGTTTACTGTCCGTGAAATCATGTAGGATCTGGACGATGATTATTAGTGTCCCTTGTTACTAACAATCGGTTATCGTAAAACCTTTGGACAGTTGCCGTGAGTCTAATTTAGCAGGTGTCTTTTCCTCGTGATTAGCTAGCACAGCGTCCGTGAAATGATGACGTCATCGGCTGTAATGTCTCTTCATTATAACCTGTTGCATAGTTTGGTCTGTAAATTATAAAGGTTCACGGAGGAATCTAAACAAGATGAGATTAATCATGAAGAAGAAGAACAAGAAGAAGAAGAAGAAACATAATTTATTAAAGTGTCGCACAACATACAACATTAGGTGATGACATTTTTGAAATATTGCTTAAAACATTAATTAGTTAAAAACATATATAATGATATTAAAAAACATTCAGACATATACAATAATTTACAGGGAAATAAATAAATCAAATAAATTAAAATTTAGAATTAAAATTAAAATTAAAATAATAAAAAAATATTAAAAAAATAAAAAAAGTAAAATATATAGATTAATTGATAAATTAATAATTGAATTATGTATCCACTTGGTTGATAATACCATGTGATTTGACATGTCTGCATCTTTTCTCGATCGTGACAAAGAATTTATAATTTGACGGAGATGACAAACATTTGGTGTCAGAAATGGATACTGATAATGACATTAGAAATTATTTCTTACTCATTAGTTGAGGTATGTGAGGTAATCGTGATTCAAATAAATAGATAAGAAATATAGACAGCTAAATAGCCTTGCCAATACAGAAATACTTGTAAATGGTATTAACTGAGAAATCATAAATCGTTAAGACGCCTAAAATAAACACATGGTCATAACATGTGTCACATCTTCAAAAATATACAGACCTAAGACAAGAGCTTTTGTATAAGAGTTTCGGGATATGACAAGATTTTATGTCTTTGAATGATGTTCAACTTCACAATGTCACGTCCAGAGGTTGTATTTGTTGTTTCCAAAACCTGCAGACTTATTTTAGAACGATGGAAATCTCTTTAATGTAAAAGTTGATTTCTTTTATGATCCTTTTTATCATTATTTTTATTTCATCACGTATATTGTATTTATAGTCTCTCATAACCCTAAACGGATGGCTCTTAACTATGGGTTTTTAAAATTGTATATACAACTGTATTTTTAAGGAGGTGAGACCTAAATGAACTGTTCATGTAGCACGTGTTTGCGTGCTATTTCAAGGTACATAGGGACATATGCACTTGCTTGGGCTTTCCATCGATGTAATGAAATACGTCTTTCATAAACCAAGCGGTAGAACGGGAAATAATAAACTAAGAACGTATCAAATGAGTATTAAATGAGTATGAATGTGAAAGTTATGTGAGTATGAGTATGCCCCGTTCATACCGCTCTGCCTTCTCAAAATTCAGATCAGGTACTGCTCCTCTGCATTTGGAAACAGGCAGATATACAAATAAGGATGTAAATGACAGAGTTTGTTTTCAGTGTATTGAAGTTTTGAGGATGAAAGTCATGTACTTTTACATTGTCCTGTGCATGATGAGATGCATGAACGGCTGTTTAAAAATGTCTCATTTAGCTTTCCAAACTTTAAAGACCTATATGATGAAGATAAATTAGTTTTACTTTTTAAAAACAATGTCTTTTTTACTGCCAATACCTACTTTTATAATTTACAAAAAAGGAGCCATATTTTGTGTGGATAGTTTTATCTCTGTGTACATAACTTACATATTCTGTATTTATAGTACTAACCTTCGACATTTAGATTTATATTTCTCTTAATCTAGTCTCTCATAACGATAGCGATATTTCAAACATATTATTATGAAAGATATTGATAAGATGTATATTGCGAAAAAACGTCCTATGTTATGTTGCACAGGTTCCACTGAATTTTAGTCAGAATGGTGTTGTCGGCTTTCTTCCTCAACTAGCCTTCTAAACCCGTCCAGAGAATGGGAAGACGGTCAGAAATACCCAATTACTGCCGCTCATAACAAGTAGAAGTCCCGAGTTCACCTCCACACCAAAACACTTCATAACGTTTACAGCTAAGAAATGCATTATCCAGAGAATTCATGTGACATAGACTTCGTCATGTTAGCCGACGAAACAAATAGTATGTATTGTTTATCAGTCAATAATCCTTGTCGCTTGAGTTTCAAAGAGTAGTAGCAAAAGTAGATATATGAATGCCTGTGTGACCTTCACTGCAATGTCGTGTCTTCAATCGAAGAATAATTCATGAAGATAAAGAAAAAATGATATCACCACCGGAATCAAGTTACTTGAAAAATAAGACTTTTAAAGACGTTTCAATATTGGAAATCAATTAATGAGCTGGATATGTGCGATGCTCATGTGACAGGTGGTAGAAACATGCATCACTCATATCTTTCTGCTTAGACGGAATGTACTTATGACAAACAACTGAGAACTATAGATGGTGAAGTAGTGCATTTCTCTTTCGGTTTATGTCTCTCTTATAACTGTAATGACCTGTTTATATTTTTCATCAATAATTAATGAGGCTTTTGTTTTGATGTATTTTCAAATTTCAATTTGAATTGAGAAAGTATTGGAAACATTTCTGTTCAACACGTTAATGTTTAGTTTAGGTTGGACATTACTTTAAAAAAAGTTCTTACATGTTATTTAAGGCCCTTAATATGACTTAATGATTTAACAGGATTAATTTGTAATTTGTGATAAATGATTAAGTTTTAACTTTAATATACGTGGTGTTCTTAAAGAGGTTACATATTTATCAAAACCAATGTGCACTTATTAACCCTTCATTTGACTGCAACAATACATATGTTTCCTTGATAATTAATTAGGCAAAATAGAGCCGAGGGAAGGTATGGGTTATATTAGCTCTCAACAAGCTCACAACAACCCTGATTCAAACTGTGTCTCTGGTCAATGAGGACAGTTTTCAAACTGATAAACTACAATTACAATTGGAATAGCTCTAGACGCCACGCTCTTAATAATTTGGGTAGGGCAGAACTACAAAGATGCTACATCAAAAGTTTTGTTTTGTGGTAGTAAAATTGTAATGAAGCTATTGTTATGTCAGAGATATAATTACAAAGCTTTGTTATGAACAAACACAGAGATGCTAGGTTAACCAACTGTTATCGTTAAGAGGCAGGGTCATAGCAATGATTGTTTCACAAATCTTTGCTAAAGCGGTAATTGTGACACCCAAAATAATTGGAAATATGTCTACCCTCTTTCAAGCGTCTGTCTTATTGTGTGTTCCAGCGACAAGGAAGTATCGGTCTGCCAGACACCCCGGTGGCTCTGCACGATCTCAACCTGGAGGAGATGATCCCCCGCTACGCCCCGCCCGTCAAACCTACCGGCAAACTCAAGGTGCAGCTTCAATTCTCGCCGGACAATACCACGCTCACTGTCATCATTGTCGAGGTAGGTAACGTACTATTTGACATAATCAATAACTTGTCATCCATGTATACCACGCTCACTGTCATCATTGTGGAGGTAGGTAACGTACTATTTGACATAATCAATATATTGTCATCCATGTATATCACGCTCACTGTCATCATTGTGGAGGTAGGTAACGTACTATTTGACATAATCAATAACTTGTCATCCATGTATACCACGTTCACTGTCATCATTGTGGAGGTAGGTAACGTACTATTTGACATAATCAATAACTTGTCATCCATGTATACCACGCTCACTGTCATCACTGTCGAGGTAGGTAACGTACTATTTGACGTAATCAATATATTGTCATCCATGTATACCACGCTCACTGTCATCATTGTCGAGGTAGGTAACGTACTATTTGACATAATCAATAACTTGTCATCCATGTATACCATGCTCATTGTCATCATTGTCGAGGTAGGTAACGTACTATTTGACATAATCAATATATTGTCATCCATGTATACCACGCTCACTGTCATCATTGTGGAGGTAGGTAACGTACTATTTGACATAATCAATAACTTGTCATCCATGTATACCACGCTCACTGTCATCATTGTTGAGGTAGGTAACGTACTATTTGACATAATCAATATATTGTCATCCATGTATACCACGCTCACTGTCATCATTGTGGAGGTAGGTAACGTACTATTTGACATAATCAATAACTTGTCATCCATGTATACCACGCTCACTGTCATCATTGTCGAGGTAGGTAACGTACTATTTGACATAATCAATATATTGTCATCCATGTATACCACGCTCACTGTCATCATTGTGGAGGTAGATAACGTACTATTTGACATAATCAATATATTGTCATCCATGTATACCACGTTCACTGTCATCATTGTGGAGGTAGGTAACGTACTATTTGACATAATCAATAACTTGTCATCCATGTATACCACGCTCACTGTCATCATTGTGGAGGTAGATAACGTACTATTTGACATAATCAATATATTGTCATCCATGTATACCACGCTCACTGTCATCATTGTCGAGGTAGGTAACGTACTATTTGACATAATCAATAACTTGTCATCCATGTATTGTCATCATTGTGGAGGTAGGTAACGTACTATTTGACATAATCAATATATTGTCATCCATGTATACCACGCTCACTGTCATCATTGTGGAGGTAGGTAACGTACTATTTGACATAATCAATAACTTGTCATCCATGTATACCACGTTCACTGTCATCATTGTCGAGGTAGGTAACGTACTATTTGACATAATCAATATATTGCCATCCATGTATACCACGCTCACTGTCATCATTGTGGAGGTAGGTAACGTACTATTTGACATAATCAATAACTTGTCATCCATGTATACCACGTTCACTGTCATCATTGTCGATAGGTGTAAGAACTTTAAGAGATCTTAAAGGTACCATCTGCATCATCATCTACCGTCCCGTTACAGATCATATCTACTGGCATCGAGGTAGGTTGATAACTGAAAGGGATCTTACCTGTACCATCTTGAATGGTTACTTACTGCTTTTGTACATATGTCATTGGTTAATATAGGTTATATAAGACCTTCATTATTCTTACCGTAATTGAAAGATGAAAGTGACTAACTGATTTATTTCTGTAAAACCGGCAAATAGCGTTTTCAGTCTGACGTAATTAACTATTTCATGACGACATGGATTCAATCCAAGCCACGGGAGCACAAAGCATCTATATCTACTCTTAGTCTTGGGGATATTGTGCGAGTAGGTACAGAAACTAGCAAAATCACAAATAGAGAATGTTCGTGTTCGCTACACTTTTGTAAACTTTAATCTATGTATTGAATATTTTTATACCTGATTCTCCTGTATTACATACGAAGCTGGTATACAATAAGTTAAAACGACCACAACAGTGTACTATGACGTTATAGCTTTTAGCATCCCACCAAGTCTCCTTCGCGTTACTCAGGTGTCCTTCCAGGTGGAAAATCAAATTACTTATCACACGTCTACGAATAGTGCCTATATAAGTTTCCTCTGATGGTATGGATTTGCACTTGTCTTCATCAGTGAATACCTTGGTTAGATAAAGGATGATACGGCTCTGCACTTGACTTCACAAGTGAATGTACTTGTACAACAACTGTTCCCACTGCTCTGGTGCAATCTTTCGGCTTGAATTATTAAGTTACATCTTTACGCGGAAATAGTGGATCTCTAAATCTGGCTTTGTTGGTGCTATTCTCTCCTCTTCAATGTCACTCTCAGAAGCAGGTTCAGGGAGGCGATAATTGAGTTTCTGGAACTGCTAGCAGGTGACTCGTTGGAAAAAATAGCTACCAAGGTCACGATATTGTCCCCAATTTCCGGTTTCCATGGTGCGTTATAAAATACGGCTTGATGTTCTCTAAAACGAATTACGACGCAAATAGGATTCTTAACAGTCTGATTTTGTTTTTCGGTGGTGTTAACGGAGATGAGTTACTCGCTCTCCTTTTATTTAATCGCTCTTCTCTGAAACATGTAAATCGCCCCAGAGTGAGATTTGATAGATTTTACCATTCGAGTTGCCGGACCACCGGCGGCCCGAACAAGCACTTTAATACCACAATACCCCGGTGCCCTTCAAGCAGTAGCTCTAACTCTCAGAGACTCCGCTAATAGAAGATAATGATACCATGTGACAGGGGTCATTTTGTTTCAATTTGACGTGGAATCGCCCGCTTCCTCCTTTTTCAAGCCCAGGGTAGTATTTTCCTGCAGACTGACTCTATACCGATGCTTCCAATGCGATGTTCCCAGCAACAAGCGACAGTGCCAAACCGGGCTCTATATTAAGAACACCGGACTTCCAATGTGGATTAGAGACGCTCAGGCCTGCCTGGCTTGTGTCGAGATTTCTCTTCTTAAATGATCTTGTATTAATCCGCGTTGACACGTCGCTCTTGTCCTGTTATCAAGATGGCGTCTTAAGTCTCTAACCTGCAAGCTGTCCGCGATTCGGACTCCGCTCTCTGCCCTGTTGGAGATGCTGGAGTGGGAACCACTCTCTGACTCAAAGATTTTATCAAGTTTTCTAATCAATTACTTTGAGAAATTTAATAACAAACGCAATAAATCTCATCAAAAGAAAAAGCAAGTTATTGTTGCTTTGAAAAAGAACAAAATTGAATGTTATGAAAGGCAGTCCTATGTGGGATCGCAGTCGCGCCTCGAGGTGTGCATCTCCGCGGATAGTTTGGCGACACACCGGATATGTTTGCTCTGTAAGCTAGAGACTGTAAGTGCATTTCCTGGGGTAGCGTCCCCTTCCGCACACACCACTTTGTGACATGTGATGAAAGAAAATCTGATGAATGCTAACTTTGATCTTGTGACAGTTCCTCATTTAAAGAATTTTGCAAACCCTTTGATCTGCCTTCTTGTTACCATAGCAACGATTTGATTCCCTTGTGATTAAGAGGCTAACAACTCGTTATCGTATTATCATAAAGATAGCATCATATAATTGTCATAAAATGAGTGCAGTTAACATCTTGGTGGGTTTGCAGGACGAGTTAGACGGTGTTCTATAGTTTGACAATTATAAAGGTTGTTAAGTAGTCAATCGTCCTAGAATTCACAAAAATCTATTTCAGACGTATTTTGGGGGCTCCAAACTACGGTAGAATCCATAAAAACTGTAAAGTAAAATGAATCTCTCTGGTGTATCGATATACAATTAAGTTTGCTTCACGTGAAAGTTGTTATGAATTACAATCGATTTCAGATATGAAATATCTTAATCAAACAGTTTGTAAATTATGTGCCCATTCAACAAGAAAATTTAAGCGAGCACTATTTATTCCCTAGTATGCTTCTAATGCTCATACAACAAAACCAGTGAATTTCAGAACTGTGTTATGAAAAGGAAGCATTAATGTAAACACAAGGACATTCCCTAGCATAATATCACTGTCCATTTTAAATCGGATAAAGCTTCTGTATACAATCCCTCCCTTAACTTGGCTAGCAATCAATTCATCATTGAGAGTTCTAATGCAGCAGACTACGTAATCAACATGATTAACTGTGGTGCCAAGTTCCACCTGAATCTGATACCAGTGCGCACTCTGTCAACATCAAGTGTGACATTATGCCTGCTACGTTCTGCATCCACATGTCACCCAATAATTCATTCATACATTGTATCGATTAGGCTCAAATCTACTGTATCATGATATCACTGTATGATTATCAGTTCAAATGTAAATATCATTTCTGTAATACATTGCATCTCAAAACGACAACAGTGTTTGTTATAACGGTATTGTTTCCAGAATCAAAGTGACGAGCAGTTTATTTACGTATTTGTAAATGTTTACTTTGATATCAGATACTTTTTATCTAGTGCATGTGGTTGTTTCATATTACCAAAATTAAAGCAAGAACATGATTGCACAATAAATGTGTTTATTTCAGACCTTCAAGTGTAATAGATTCAACATTGAACGTCTGTATAGATCAAATAATAAAAGAGGATTGACTCAAGGTTTTATATATAGAAAAAAAATTATAGATGAGCTCCACATGAGTGTAATAATCTTGTATGTACTGACGCTCGCACCACTAATCATGTTCTCCTCTTCCACCCAGGCCCAGAACCTGGTTATCCCGGGGGTCCCTAAGGATATCGACGTCAACCCCTACGTAAAAGCCTTCCTTGTTCCCGGTCGCACCTTCAAGTACAGGACCAAAACACTGACCAAGACCACGGTACGAACACCATTACTTTACTGACATTTTTTATTGACTATTTCCTCGAATTTAGAGACAGCAAAACAGTTGTCCGCTTACGACGTAAGTTCATTTAAAAGTTTCAGTATTGCTTTTGACACGTTTGTCAGTGAGGCTATTTAACAAATTGCTGTAATTGAGTTTCTAAAAGAAAATGTCTGTGTAAAGATACAGCCTTTAAGACTTATTAACAGGCTGTTTGTCTCTGTCGATTGATCGTCACGCGAACAAACTATTGGTGCTGCCATTTGTCTCGTAACCCTTACAAGGAAAGAAATCACTCGAGACATATTGATTGATAATTTCCCTATCGTAAAACAAACCAATTATGTTACTGAAAGGCCATTATTAGACCTCAAATAGAGTTTATTCTTCTCAATCGGAAAACAATCTTTCTCGTTTTATCATGTCATGGGTTATAAAGGCTTATAGATAGAAACATCATTGGATTTCCTTAAACGATAATTACGTGTATACAAGATATCTGTCATTACTAATACCAAGTTAATCTCATCGTTTTAGCTCGTAGGATAGCATACGTGATGACATACCTTTTTTCGATGATGCCGTAGTATAGATTCGTTGTTTTTATAACTTCTTAAATGTTTCAGTCTACGCCGATTAATAAACTCTAATGTTAAACATTTCGTGTTCACCGATAAGCAAACACTATATAATTTTTTAAAACTCTCAGTGATTAGCGAAATTATAACCAAATAAAAAAAGACTAATAATAAAAGAACTTTAAATGTTATGGAGGTATAGTTAAAGGCTATCTGTTTTCAGGATCCGCTGTTTTTAGAGAAGTTCTCCATCAAAGACCTGGTTCCGAGTGACATCAACGAAGAGTCGGCGCTGGAGTTCCAGGTGTACTCCTCACATCATGTGTCACGGCGCCACCTGGTGGGCGTCGGGTCCGTCAAACTCACTGAGGTCGAGAAACTCACTAGTGGGCTGGTTGATCTCACCCTCATGCCACAAACAGTCTATAGGGTGAGTCGATCACATTTATATTCTCCAAAGCATTATCCTGCTATATCAGGGTTTTCTAATCGCACCCGGCTCTGATAATTGAATGTTTATAAGCCGGTAGCTTGGAGGAACACGATGATACTTGACATCAGGACAGTGTACGTACCTTGGTCATACGATATAACTGCCTTGGTGAAACAGGGTGCTTGTAACCATATCACAAATCACCATAAAGATGGCATGATCCAAAACTGCAAGTCAGGTCGCTACCTCTTTAAATATATTTTTTGTAAATGTAGACTTTACGTCAGGCACACATATTGTGTTGTGTAACGTTGCTTCTGAAAAAGGTAAGAAAGACCATCACATGTCGCAAGAACAAGCTTGTCCTCACTATTTATGAAACACAAATATCGCTGCGAACCATAAAATCAAACCTCATGCATTGATTTGGTTAAATATACTGTTAAACTTTTGCTAAGGATCATGGAATGTCTTCTTTGTACTGTTGCTCAGAATGTAAAGAGCATATTATTTTTTTGACAAGGACTCATTTTAACATCTAACACGTTTGATGAAAAATGAAATACACTATTCAGAGAATGTTCGCTGTCATAACACCGGAATGAACCACCGAGGAACAAAAAAGTACATGCGGCTGAAAATAACAGAAAGGACAAATTTTTTGAAGCTTGAGTTAGTTCTTCATTACCTGTTACCAATCTTGTTTTGACCATGACTGAATGTGCATACTTGTATCTACAGTTATGAAAAGGACCAACCGTTGATAACGCTTATTTCATCTTATTGTGTCATTTTAGAGAATAGCAGAAGCTTTATCAAGGTATGAAAATGACCAATCGTAAAATAGAAGTGACTCTTTGCCCCAGACAAGGCACAAGTTGTTCGACTGGTCAAGCCGGGAGGCCTGTAATCTCCCGTTGCATAGAAATGACCAACATTAAAACTTCATCCAACTTGCCCCTGTGCCCCGAGACAAAGACTTCCAAATTATGTCTGATTCAATTGCTGGGTGCTTATATCTTGTCTGGAAGATACACATAGATGTTACCTGAAGTCACTTTCACTGACGTCATTATGGTCCTATAACTCTGTAATAACGGAATCAGTCAATACAGTAATATAAACGGTTCCTCTTGATCTTTAAATCAGAATTCATATGAAGCTATCATAAGTCTACCGAGCTGTTTCTGATTAGATATATAAAAGGGTTGTGGATGTCAACAAGCTGAATCACTTTCAGCATTAAACTAAATATATGACGGATTCATTGTATTTTTCTTTGTACGAAATAGGCCATCTAATCTTTTTCATCTTGTCAATTACATAAAGTCACATAACAATGAACCTTATCATGTAGTCCATGTTAAAAAACTGTTTTTGTTTTAAAGAGCCACTCCGTGAGTTGTTGGAGTCATATAAGCCAAACTTAATCAATGGTGTCATTTGATAGCGAAGTATCGACTGTTACCAAAAATACACATTTTAAAGCTTATTGTTTTTTACATTGACAATATGAAGGTAGAACGTCGCAATTATGATCGAAAACTGGACAGTGGCGCGCGAAAAATAGTCAAACGTAATTTTGGAGACTTATTTAAAACAGCAAGGAGAGCAGGTAGGAGTTGCTAGTGTTTATTAGGTTATATAACTAGTATACATGTATATTGGACGCGATATCTACACCTCTGTGCATTTATAAGGCTGATTTTAGATTTTCTTTGAAAACCAGTATTCGTCGCTAATAGGTCTTTTGGACATGAAAAGTTAAGATGTTTTGATTCTATGTCACCACATAACATTTAGGTTCGTATCAAAGGTAAATAATATGTTATGAAAATCACGGAGTGGCTCTTTAAAGTAAGAACTACTTTAGCATGGAAATCTATCATCAATCTGTTGAAATTGTCATAAGGTAGAATTGATTTGAAAACAAATTTTTAAACAAAATTTTAAACAAGTTTTTAATAAATTTATCATTCAATTTGTTTCTGAAGATATCGTCTTTCCAATTTGTCTCAGCAAAGAGTCAATTTGTGCAGTTGAGGTTTAAATACTTTTTCTAAAAGATCAATTTGTATTAGGGTTTCAATCAGTTGCTAAGCTAAACTATAAAGAGACAATAATAAGCAATTTATTTGCCAATTTGTTATTGACTTTCCTCTATTTCGTGCATCTCGCCCGTCTTTTAGTGATTTTCTCTGATACTAAGCCTTCACGCGTCAAGACTTGTTATGAATGTCTCCTATAATTGTTTTAGTTTGGAGCATTTCTATCAGAAGAATAGCATTGTTATTATTTTTTGCCTCATCATACGCTATATAGATACTATCCTTTAAGGATAATTAGATATTACTAAATTACGTTGTCTTGGTACTTTTCTTCTCACGCTCCTAATAACTTAAGCATCAACAATTTAATATAGCATTCTTCCAAGAACATATTGAATTATATATATCGATTCATGGAATGCTTCATAAGAAATTGAATAGTTAGAACTTCATTTATGCTATAAAAAATTTTTGAAATCCTTATGTTGAAAAAAAAACCCTGCTTTTGTTAATTGAATTCATATCAAAATTTCAAATATCATATATTTTCATATGAATATAATATATTTTTATAGAGAACATTGCATTTCTTGTTCTTGTTCTTGTTCATTGTTTTTTATACTTCAAAAAGTATTTTTTAACAATATAAATTCTTAAATGACTTGGTTTTTTAAATAAATAACCAATTAAGATAAAATCAACATTAACATTTGATAAAACGAAGGCCTGTTTGTCGACCAAAACAAAATGATTTGAATCAAAAAAGATTTTTCGTGCAAGACTGTAGGGTAATGATAAGTCAACACAGAGCCATGGCTGGTCTTCTCGTCCCTGACTGAATCCAAGCCATCAGTCACTGGTCATGAGTGTGCATATATATTGCTTCATCCCTTATCATAGGGCCAATGACTTATAACAAAGGCAGACTTGATATGTAGATAATGAGCTTAGACGTTTCCTGTTTTTGTGAATACATTATCTCATCAATCGATTATCCTTCCTCGGAATGCGAGTTTCTTGGCGTATTCGTTCAATCTATTGAACATGTATGAAGGGATATTGTACAACTATCTTATCAAAACTAGACATATCGGCAATTCAAAGTCAACAATAATATTCTGTATCGATACCAGAAATAGGAACTCTTAGCAATGAATGAGGGGCAATTTAGCTCTTTTCTGAGGGAAGTAAAGGGGCTCAAGAAACAGAAGATAAATATGACCAATTGCACGACAATCTTTGTAATCAATGAAAGAAGTCTTGTAGCGAACGTACCAAATTCTGTTTAGCTGTGCAAATCGATTTCCCTACTTCGAATGATATCAAGGTGTTTTCACTAAAATGGTCGCATGAAGCCTTCGCTTGTCACGACTGTGGATAATTTTGTTGGATGATGTCATGTTTTCCCTCTCGGGAGAACATAATTAGGATAAAGTAATAGTGAATGGGGGCATTTGAACAAAAACCTGCTACGGTACCTGTAAGTAATATTCTGTGTATTTGGAAGATTAAACAAGTTTTACACAAAGCATTTTACATAGAATACATTATACTATGGCAATTGTCATTGATTGTATAAACGGCTTTGGTCATTAGGATTTGTTTCCATTGTATTGGTTAAATGATGCATAAACTTATTGACAAGGCTTTTGAATTTTGTTAAAACATTAGATAAACAAACACAATTTATTTATAAACCATTTGACGCAAAATACTGAAAACACTTTTTAAAAAAATCTATGTACCAGGCCATAGATGAAATTGGTACAGAATTTTTTTTATTTGGACACAATGTATAGATGGTGACTAAACATTTTATAACGTGCAGTCCTTACTGTTTTGGGGAACCAGCATCATGCAGGAAGCTTACGGAAACAGGAAACAGAGACAATCATAGAACAACTTCGTATAGTAAAGAAGGAGAAAGTTCACACCAATAGATACACGTTACAATGAACAGTCGTCAAACTTTGAACGCTGTCAACCTAACGCAAAACAATGTTAAAAAAATTGGACAAACTCCAATATCTGTATACATGCAACATTCGGAGAAACGAAAAAGTCATGTACATTGTATGCAGAAAGAAGCATCTAGGGATTATTAAAGATATATAAAAAAGACACCCATATTTTACGACCGTTAAGAAAAAAGTATCAAAAAAGCAGTAGAACTGCCAATGAAATACCAGAAAAACCATCTAGAGGCTTTTGACTAAAGATAAGAAAATAATCGATTCGAACTAAGATAACAAAGTCATGTATTTGGAATGAAGATAAGAGACTCATCAACATGTGCAGTGGACAGAAGATAAGCATGCCTTCATGGATACTGCTGGACCGTCACAGGTCGCCAGTATGTATCCTGTAAATCAGTTATCAGGAGCGACCCCTCCGTCCTGTTCAAGTCGTCATCAGAGAACTAATGAGCGAGTAATCAATGAGAGAATGTGTTCTGTGCTTCCTGTCTCTGCTCCTTCAGTGTTGGCTTATCAATGTCTCGCTTGTAAACCGACTTGAGAACAATCCGGCGACAAGAATAGATTTATCTCCTCTGCCTGAGCAACATAACTGTCACATATCTGGCCACTCTATAAACAATAGCTGGCCAGACGCACTGATCCGAGTTAGTTGGTCCCAGGCGACCTGCTGTGTTCTGTCTCAGCGTTATTAGCGGGCTGTCCTCTCTCATCCCGGCCAGACAACCTGATAAAGGAACATCTACTTTCGTAAACTGCCCAGGGTGATCCAAGTCGCCTTGACTCGATACTTTATGGTCTACCCTTAATTATATTAACTTCGTAAGAGCAGATGACACGAGTGAATCGTTGACACATAGTTGCTTGTTTTTCACCTTAACTATTTTCGTGTTGTTGGTTCCACAGTCCTTATACATTGGTCATTTCCTTGGCTTATGTATTTTATTTTTTCTGTATGGCGATTACTGTTATCATCATTATTCAATTCTCTATTCACCTAATACCTGGAATATATTTTATTTCGAAAGGGAAACCACTTGTTTATCTTGGTTAGTATGACATTAGTTCCCATCCTGTTTCATCTGAGAAAGCTTCTACGCGACGGTTGTAGGAGCCTCGTTGATAAATATAGTCCGATGGGGCATGGTGATAAGTTCAAATCAACACTAGAATAAGCATCGATCATTAATAATCAATTTAACAAATAACCATCGGAAACTAATCATGGAACATTATGAAAGAAATATGAAAATATTGCATTTGTCAATAACGTATTATTTTAAATCAAAAGTATCGATTAGCAGATATGGCATCGTTATATTCACCAGGAAAAGGATACAAAAATTTCATTGATTATTTTTGGATCAGTTTTGACGTGACTGCTCATGATATGGACATGGTAATTCGCAATTCTCTCATCTAGTCAAATAACGTGCTGTGCGCGATCCTACAAGCCTGATCACACTCTCTACCTCAAGAAAATTCAGTTTCTTTTTCTAGATCCCTCAGATATGATTTGCAGGTAAAGCTCAGCTGCCTTGTATAATTAACAATTGAAAACGATTTTACTTTTCAGCGAATAGCCAAATGGTTTGGCCATGGTCCGCCCATGAGTCCTTTTTACTTAGCAGAGGTTACCTTCCTGAAATGTAACTATAAATCTTGTAGTGAAAAAATTGTTTCCTAAGCAAAATTGTTCATGTGTTTCCTAGTTCGGGTACACCACAAAACGTTCCTAAATAAGGTTTTGCAACAAACATCACTTCCGTAAGTGACACGACTTCTGAAGTGTTATGTGTTACGTGTTACACATCAAAGTGTGGGCGCATTTTGGGTGGTTGAGACATTTTTTCCTTCGGTCCAATTTTAAACTTATTTCCTGTTTTGATCTATGTTTAAATCACTGGATATTTAATGACCAAATCCCCGGATATGGACTGTTACCCGTGTGCTAATGTATAGTCTCTTTTTCAGCTCCACCAAGGAGATCTGCGGATATCCGGTTGCTTTCAACCAGTCGCTGGGAAGATAGTATTTAGTGTGCTGGAGGGGCGGAATCTTCCGCGCGTCTCACTGCTCGGAGCAATAAGTGAGTAGCCAGTGATGGATCAACACACATTCTTACTCACTAATTGCACACCGAATTATCCTAAAACCACGGCCGGAACTCCCATGGTGATATTTCTAGATTGGTAAATGATATTTGCCATACAACAGCTTCCAGGCAAGACATGTTGACAGCATCGTTGGTTGATTCGACAGTTTTTACTGAAGCCTGGGATATGTGTTTACAGATTTCGATGTCATTAATCCAACGTGAATGGATCATATTTCAAACATCTATATAATCAATTTCAAATATACAATTACTTCTAGGGGGAGAAGGCGGTATGTTTTTGGCAACTTTGTGTCATGTTAACAAAATATTCAACAAGATGTTTTAGAAGAAATTGACACAAACGAAATAAGACAACAGGCTTAATAAACAATAGATTACTTCATGTAGGTACCGAAGATGAAGTTCCTCAAACAATTTCCTTTGAAAGCTAAGTGTAGAAGTGAAAAGAGTTAAAGCAAGGACGTTTTGACGTTTAAAGGTTTTAATGGAATCGTCCCATTTGTTAACCTGAAGAACAAGAAACGTTATGTATGACACACTCTAACGTAAATTCTCGTTTAACAGGTTAATTAAAGATACCGAAACAGTTAGGGACCGGCTCAAATTGGTATAATTTTGTAGTCAAAATTTCCTTGATCTTATAACTTGATAAGAATACTATAAGTTCGCCCTTACCGTACCAGGTTTTTGAATCTTTATATCTATATTTTCATATTTTAAATTTTCTGGTAATCAAATTGTTCACTAAAAGTACTTATGGTGTTTATCATGCAAATCAATCTTGATGTGAAGAGTTTAGGCAATATGGTCAATTTACAGTCCAACAAACTCCCAGGAGAAATTAAAAAAATATATTGGTTCACCAATCAAAAAAGGCCTTTTAAAATAATAAAAAGTTTCAAACAGTTCATTTAACAGTATATTCACACTGAAATGACAATCAATTTTTTGAGTTGTTAAAGAAAAGTTGAGCTGTACTCAATTCGATGTTAAGATCGTTAAATTTAAGTTAAACATCAAATGGAGGTACCTTTTTAATTGAAAGCGTTCTCTTGTGTCCTCTATATGCATACCTAACACTCTAAAGATGATTTAAATCAATTTTTCAAAAATATTAAAATTAATGATATGTTTATGGAAAAAAACAGGAAAAGCACAATGATAATGATGTTCATATGCACCCTATTTGTAACAATCATGAAACTGTAATTATTTGCAGATAACTAAATGAAACTATAATGATACCGACTACATGAAACTGAAGAAAGAGTTGATACTATATACAAATGCACTAGATGAGCACTAAAGGTGCGCATAAACAAATAGTTAATGCTACATGCAAAAGCACTAGTTGAAAAATAAAGATTCACATAAACTAAGAGTTAATGCTATATTCAAAAGTATTAGTTGACCACTAAAAGTGCGCATAAAAAAAGAGTTAATGCTACATACAAATGCACTAGTTGACCACTTAAGGTGCCACTTAAGCAAAAGTTAATGCTATACATATACATAAAAAGCTCTAGATGGCGGCTTAAGGTGCCTTTCTCTCTCTCTCTTCAGACCCATACGTGAAGGTGGAGATGTATGTGAACGGGATCCGTGAAGGGAAGCACAAAACCAAGGTGCGTCAGAACACGCAGGACCCCGTGTGGCACCACCAGTGCGTCTTCGAAATCAACAGGGAGAACCCCAAGCTGCTCGGCCACGTGTTCGTGTTCCATGTGCTGCACAAGGATATGATGACAGGTGTCCACAAAATAGGACAGGTGAGAGTTTTAATATTTTGTCATAAAATCAAGCAGCCTCCTGTATTCTTCCCTTTCGAAGACGTCAGGAAAAACTGTTTTATGACGTCATAAACAACGAAATACGGGAACCCGCCTTGAAACAAATGTTTAAGTGCATATGCGCATATATGAAAGTAGTGACACTGCCTTTGTTTCACTCTTTTGGTCATAATGACATCTTACTTGTTCATAGGATGTATGCATATGGCTTTTGAAACAGACCTCGTGTACTATGCAGTTGATAAGAAGGATTGTATCTATCATCTATGGTGTTCCCAAAGTACCTTATGAGAGAAGTGAAAGTAGGGAATCTAGTTTCTAAATGTGCTTTGCACATCAGTCTCTCGGCCAAACTCTTGACAATAAAGTGGATTTTAGAAGCGTTTGACATTATCTATCTCTTTGGTGGCTAGGCATCAAACCGGATGAGTAAGTAGAATCAAATATTGATAGAAGTTATACATTGTTTATTTCATATTGCTCTCTAACTAGCATGTGTATATTATCAATATTGGTTTCTAAATGGACAATAAGTTTGTATCATTGTAAAAAGTCAATAGAAAACAACATCAAATCAGAAGTATCAAAAATTTGAATTATCTCAATAACTTTTACGAGATCTCAATAGGTAAATAAAGTTATCATTTGTGGGTGCTTTGGCAGGTTTTATAAACGAACTGTTTAATCATCATTCTCAACGACAAGTCTATCATGTTCTTTTCGTTATTCTGAACTTTATGTTGAAATATTCATCGAGATGTTTTTCATTTCCTTGTATCACCAGTCAATGTATCTGGGAAATGGACACATTCAGTCTATACTATAGCACATCTATAATAATATCGTCTTGAGTAATGTTTCAATTCAAAATTTTATAATTGCTTAACTCATAAACATAGTTGCAATGTGGTTTCCGATGTTGATAACTGCTTTGCTTTCATAATCAATATTTCATGTATCTTACTTTTAGAACCTAAATGATGATGTTGATTAAATCAGATGAGGGGATTATCTTCTAATGATGCCTTTTGGCCTATTGACTACACGTAAATCATGAAAAGTAGGATTTATAGCGAAGAATATTTGCTTAAGGCCTGTCGAAGTTCTTTATTGCCGTGTTTAATGATGTCGATAAATCTCAGGGAACGCTTGTCAATTCATGTTAGGAAGTTTCCTGAACAGATCTAATCACGAAGACGAGGACGTCAAAGACAATCTATTTCCAGAGTCACACTGAAAATATCAAGTATTGAAATGTCACTGACGATAATAACTGTATAATGGCTGTAAGGGCCTCTCGTCATATATTACATCTATTCAAGCTGTCAAAGGTAATTTTGAAAATCGAATATTTTTGGACAAGTAATTTGAAAAATATCGAGCCTTTACCATGATTGTTAGGTTGGTACTGAAAGTGCACAGGATGCTCTCTGATAAATACTTTCAATTGAACTCATTTTTGAAATCGTGACGGCTTGGTATCGTTTGTCGTTATTATACGATTTATGCATCCCTTTCCGTTCTTCTGACAGATATTTTGTGCACAGGGTTTTTCTCAATAATGCTTATGCAGCAATGTAATCCACTTTGAAATTCATATCAAATTACAAACTGATAATCAATCAGACGTTACTTAGAATTGGTGGAGTATATACATGTTACTTTATGATATATATTATTATATTATATTATATTATATTATATTATATGAACAACTAAATACATATCTATATGAGGTTCGCAACACAACTTAAAACATAGAGAGAAGACGTCGGGGAGTTTAAAACATATTTATACATTGAGCTGTTCCCATGCTGTAAACCTAGAAGGCTTAAACTATGAGCTATTCCTCGTTTGTAATGTACGTGAAGAATACTTATGTTATCAATAACTTCGTTCACAGAAAAGCAATATCTACTTAGTGACATTGAAATTAAAAAATACCCACATATGATACCTCAAACATTAAAATCTAAGAATACTTTCTTCTCAATTGAGGTACTGTATTTTCGCGTTAAACGGGCTAATTCATTAATGCATCATCTATTATCAACTTTACATCAAACACGAAGGAAAGCATGCAATTACATCTGACCTTAGAACTGGATTGCCTATCAACATTCATGGTTGGGTTCATTACGGTAGGTCATGGCAGACATTGTGTAGCAAACTGAAAAAGAAAATTAAGAGAGCTGCCATTTGTAGGTGTATAATCAGGCACACAACTGTAGGGCACTGTAGATCCAACCATCTATTTACTCAGTCTACAGGAATAACCATTCCTTGTAGTCGAAGATAAGGTCAATCTTCTCTGCAAATCTAGTTATTCGTACAAGTTTACGATCGCTTGTGTGTAAACACGGGAAGCGACAAAAAACTGTCTGTGAACATTTCTCATTCTATCTAAAATCGATCCCGTTTCGAGGTTTAATAGTTATAAAAGCATTGCCTCTACCAGGGAAACAACTCGTTCGCCGATGACAGGTGAATGTTTTGTAATGGTTTTTTTAATGTTTGTATTTCAGTTGGTTGACATCCAGCGTAAGCATTCTGTACCAGAATCTAGAGGCAGTAAACTCAACTATAACAATAGGGACTGATTAGGTTAATTTATAATCATAATGCATTCAAAATGGTGATCTGATCTGACCTGATTGATTTTGTGTGAGATCGTAGGATCAAGTGACAAAGACCACCGAAGAGGCTCGTTTGTTCCTATTTTGTCCATGTTTTATAACTTATATTCCTCGAAACAGGATCAAATTAAGTTGAACTGAAACAATCTATACTCTTGCTTGTTTACGATTATTTGGCCATTCTCTCTTCTTCCATCTCAACCTATCCGTCTCCTTCAGGTGGATCTGGGCTGGTACAGCCACGGAGAGCAGCTGGAGCACTGGTACGAGATTATGGAGCATCCACACAGGTCGGCCGACTACTGGCACCCTATCATCAAAACCGGAAAGATCTGTTCTTGACATTCTTGACGGACAGACAGACACGCATACGTCAATGGCGACCGCGAGGTCACGTGATCATGTAAACCCTGGTACATGTCAGTATTTGTATAGTGTTCACCTTCACCTGATACAAAGTTTTCACCAAAAACCCTGAATTGCTGATATTGTGTATCATACATATCAACGTGCTGATAGCGTCTCTGTGAATAGCCGTGATGTCTCGAATACAGTGGACGAGACATCCCTCAGTGGAAACTTCCTAACAACTATTGCAGCGCAACGATCGACTTAAACAACATCTTTTAATATCGGGTGTTCATGATTGTGGTGCCAGTTTGCGTTGAAGAACGTGTCTCAGTTTTGAACTTTAATTCTGATTTTTCATTCGAATTCGAGGTGTCAAATATTTGATATTCCATAAGATATATACGCAAAAAGGAAATAAGCAACCCCTTTTGACTCCGTCTGAACTAAGCTTCATATTTTCAAAAACGAATTAGACACATGTGAATCTATGGGATATGTAAACCGTACGCAGAACATCTGACAGGAATACAGGAAATTATATCGCCCATAGGTTTTGGAAAATTTTAAACATAGAAAAGTCATTTTTCAAAAAAGTTTATTAGGTTTGCTTATATATTTGACACGTACATACGATATGAAGGAGACAATGTTTATTATCTCCCATAATCGAAAAGTTGAAACCGGAATTTGGTAATATTTGATATTAGACTGTGAAGTTGCCCGTGTTATCACTTGTTCATTGTATTCGAGATGAGGAAGCGATGCTGAATTTCTGTTTGTGCATATTTATATGTTGATGCCTTTTGTAATGTAAAATCATTATGTAGAAAAAAAACGAAAAAAAAAACAATCCCCGGATGTTTATAAGACCTCTGTCCCCTGCCCTCGTTCTCTCATGGCCTTACACCATTCTATACATAGTGAGAGTTAGATATGTACCACACCGGATTTTGATATACCCTTTTTGTTGATTATATGGACATAATTTCTTCATCTACTTTACAAGTTATGCTCGTTTCATACTCTCTATAAAATCATGTTACCTTTTTGAATTTTGAATTTATTTACAAAAAGTGCATCGTCTGAAGGTGCTCTTTTTTAAAATCGTATAGTATATAGATTATACTTATCTTTGTACACTGCGGCCAATAGACTACTTATTTCTTTATAATTGCCTAATTTCATTTCAATTTTCAATTTGGTAACTCGAAGACCTGTAAATAAAGATGTAGCTGTGTATCGATGTACAACTAAGAACTGCTGACATTAATGCTGGGAAATCGTTACGCCATCTTTTGAGGATACTGGTTGGTGGTGTAACGTGAAGAAGTAATATTCTTGCTAATGGACCAGTGTCACGTCTTTACGTCAAAGATCACACTGTCAACGATAGAAGTTCATTACATCTACAATTGTAAGGTATCTACATATGCTTATCTACATATATGTATAACTACTGCAGAAGACTGTTCATATTCTAGAGTATTCTTCATTGGCACCTCCTCATTCTTTGTTCTTTTTAAGTTTTAAAATAAAGTTTGAATTTTAAGACATTGATTTCATAATGTGGTTCTCTGTTGGCTTATCAATGGTTTTAAAGTTCAATTTAGCTGTAGTATAAATGTCGTCGACAAGCTCAGGCATTTATAGCGGTTTAAACTGCTCTCTTAACACCGTCAATAAGCCAGGGAACAAATGCAATATGAAATCTATTTCTTAAATAAAATCTTTGGTTGTTAAGAATTATTATTATTACTTTAGTCCTTGAAACCATAAAGAAGATGCTGCTATTCATAATATTTGTCTTTTACCTTTAACGCAATCTCTAAATGCTGATCAAGACTATCGTCTGGCAATGGCTTATTCAAAATTGAAGTTCTAGTCATGTAACAGAATTTTCTGATTATCTCCCGTCCTGACTTGATTAATCAGCCTCAACTTGTTATAACTAGTCCTTGAGGTGAGTGTTCAGCTTGTATTTCCGGCCAATGTGGGAGCTTTATTCCGTATCGGTATCCTTTTGCATTGTATCACACGAGAACTAATCTGAGTTCCGTCATTGAGGGGTCAGTAATGAATGCCGCAATTCAGATTCAGTGTATAGTGCTTGATAGATGCACCGTCGATAGGTTTACAGTTCTAAGATGGTGATGCTGCAATGGAATATGTTCTCAAATTGGCATTTCATCTCATACTGTGACATTCAGATTTATACTTGATCACACAAATATTGGTTATATTTGCTTTTATGGTTGTCCACATCAAAACAATTGTTTTATACCATTACAATAATCAGATGACGTCATTCCCTTGCTAATAAATCGCTTTCATCAATTTTCAAAAGTGGGGATCATAGATCTAGTTGGAAGCCTCAAGTTACCTTGCTCAAGCGTACGGTTCGTTTACACAGAGAACAATAGCTACGTAATTATACTATTTGTAAAATGTCTAAGCAGGTGCTCGTATTAAAGAATCTTTGTACACACCGACCCATGACATTTTCCTTCAGGTCCAAGAGATATAGTTCCAATTACTGAGTTGGTGTTTGTAACTGGTAGACTCTATGTTATTGTGACGTATGTCAGGTACCACCTGTGAGCACGGAATCCAAGCCCCTCTGTACATAGTCGCCTTACCTCAGTTTCAACCAGTTCTATAAACATTTGTTACTTCCAGTTCACGCAGATTTTTATCAGCATAACTCCATGTTGGTTGTGTTTTATTTCATACCTATTACCCTGAAGTCTGGGCCTTTTTCAATTTTTATCAGAGATATATTTTATTCATCCAGATTTTTATATTTACTTTGTATACTAGATGTTTGTTAATGTAAGGAGATTGTGTAGATTTATTGGCTGTTACTTACAAGTATGTACTTCAAAATGCCAAAACTTTGGATTTCCAATTTATTCATCATTCTCTTGGTGCTCAGAAATTCAGCTGAAATATATGCCAGAACTGTATAGCAAGAAAACTCTACAATATCTGCTCAGACATTCTTTTCACCTTGGTCTAGATCTGTAACCTTTATAGATTCATATACTCTGCAGCAATTCTGACGTTACAAAACAGTGTGGTTACACATAATCGGTGTGGATGTTAGTCGTTATTTCTTTTTAAAATGTACACAGAAATCAATTATACTATAAAATTATTTAGTTTTTTTCATAGAGAGAAAACAACTTACAGTTATTTACCATAGATATCATAAATTGCCATAAAGATTAACTTTTAGATTAATTCGCTTATTCAGATAGTTTATTTGGATTATTGGACCTTGGAGCGTAAAATGAGTATAAGAATAAAAGAATATTTGTATTTATTGTGAGCTGCAAAAAAACCGAAACGAGTTAAAATGATTTTACATTAATCTTTTCCATTAAAATGGTAAATGTTGACGACAAAATTCCTATATTTAGCAATATAAAATAATAAATGTCATATATCTTATGAAATTCTACAGTGGTGATTTGCGAAACTAGAAAGACAACCCACTTCCTCTCTCTCACAAACTCGCAACTCAATCTCACTCACTTCCTCTCTCTCTCCGTTTATCTCTGTCTTTGTCTCTGTATCTCTCTCTCCTCTCACCCTGTGTATCCGTCTCTCTATCTCTCCCTGTGTCTCTCTCTGTCTGTGTCTGTGTGTCTCTCTCTGTGTCTCTTTCTCTCTCTCTCTCTCTGTCTGTCTCTGTCTCTCTGTCTCTCTCTCTCTCTCTCTCTCTCTCTCTCTCTCTCTCAATTTATCTTTCTATCCTCTAGATATCTCACCGAACTTGCCGTATTATTGTGCACAGTGATTTTACCCCTGCTGTTTCGTATACATATTTTTGTCGATCAAGACACGTAGGCTATAAATCATTGTTTCATACAGTGTTGGAACTTTTAGAGATTTATATATATATTGTACAGATTTAACTGTGATGAATAAAGGTCTATTCATGTACACTGTCTTTGGTTTGTTCGTTATGTGTTGATTGGTTGAGATGTTGACATTAAGAGGATCAGCGGAGGCTCCATGTTTACCTTCTGCAGCAAGTTGTACGGGACTGTACCATCAACACCACTGGACAAGTGAAGACAGAAGCGCTGATAACAAACATGTGCATTGCGAAAATAAAGACGTTCGTTGGAATCACTACCAGGTTGAAGTGAAAATATTGGATAAGATTTTGGAATGTGTCCGAAGCGAGTTACGGGACACTTAACATGTTTACTTCAAGAATCTGGTAAATCCTTCCCACAGTCGTATATATTTCTCATCTAAGAAACTTGGATATTTTGCAAACTCAAATGTTGATATTACTCTTCTAGCGCAAATAATCATTTTATACACCTGCTGTTTTATACTATGTCTATTTACATTTGTATATCATTTCATACAAAAAAAATCCTTTTTTTTTGTTCGGGTAAACAGACAAGTACATCTCCAGTTCTCTTGTCAATAGCGATGATTTAATATTGAATTACCTACCCTCGGACTTTGCTTAAACCCTCTACATGTTAACCTCGGGTACAAGTCATGGACTTCGCTTGTTTCTCAATTACGTCACACGTCAAAACCTAAGATTCGTAACTCAGTTACCGTCAGTTATAAATTAAAAACAAGGACTATTTTCATGGAAATACAACTTCTTTCTTCAGAAAAGGCGATGTTCAACACACTTATTTAATGTCGTTGTCAAGCAAATAATAACAACGCTGTTCATCTTTCCATATCATGATGGACAGCGACATTAGGACAAAGTGCAAAACGTGGCCATTTAAGATAACGGATATAAATATCCATAACTCTACTATTAATTTCGCTTTTTCAACTACCATTTATTATCTTGTGACAAATAATTCAGGAGCAGTCAACAGCAGAGTAAAATGCAATCAAAAGTAAATAGATACACAATATGAAGTTGTGAGAGAAATATCATTAAGGACGATTTCATTTTTCCGCACGGTCAATAAAGCTTTCAAGAGAATAATTTTAAGATTAAGCAAGTAATATGCAATAGGAGGGGTAACCACAAATCGATCTAGGTTGGGCGTAACTCAAATTGACTTCAAATTATCTCAGTTCCTCAATAAGGGGCTGGGTCTCGACTCGACGCCTATTCTCTTATTGACGACGTATGTATGACTGTTTAAAAACAATAACAGACAGATCTCGAATAGACGCTGGAGGATAAGATAAGTCATTGATTTTTGCAGTTTATGGTCGATTTTCTCACTATCAGAATGATATGCAACATAGTTTATCATGTTCACGTTCAGTTAAGAACAAATAACACCAAATTGAATCATATACCTTCTTATATGTGCTTGAAAAGATTAGCCTCTGAGATTAACAGTGATTAAGGAGTTTATCTCCCTACCGCCTGGCTAATCATCAAAGAAACATACAGCTGCATTCCAAAAGTTTGTTTACATACCTTGGTGTACTAGTGCCAATATCATGTAATTTTGGATGCCTTTGAGGTATCGTGACATTGCGAAAGAGAAACGTATAATGTTGAATTTTCAATACAGATGTGTAGATCCATTCTTCTTTACGGCAAATGTTTTTCATATCCCTCAATTAACCATAACAGTTTTAGCAGGTCATTGAAGTGACCAGGGATCAAATTTCGAAATAACTAATTTTTATTTATTTCTACAAAATTATTTATACGTTATCAACTGCTTTAAAAACTAGTTATGTTTATTCCTTTGTAATAAGTCAATATGATTCTGCCATAATCTCAGAGAGTCGATATGGTACATTTTATTCGAAATTTAAAAAATATGACTCCTTCTGTCTATAACAACATGCCACAATTCGAATTTTTGCGCGAGAGACCAAACGATTCCTAAAAAGGTTCAAAAATGTCTATTTCACACATGGACAATGGGTGATCCTTTGTCAGTTTTGCTGAAGTTATTTTTGTTCACGTCCAAACTTAATCAATATTACATGATATTTGCACTACGATTCAGTGGTAAGTGCACGGACTTTCGGTATGCAGCTGTAGCCCACTCCACTGTGTAAAGATTCAGTAGTGTAATAACACTCATTCAGTGTATGCTTATCCTTGTATTTAGGGCCGGGGCTATGTTGCAATGTAAAATGAAACAATTGCGTAAGATTTCACAAACTAAATATTTTGTTAAATTTTTCGTACGTGACGTACGTAAAATGTAACAATTTATGTTTTGTTAAATTTTCCCAAATTACATTTCACGTTGAAAAGGACATAAGGTGGTGTGTAAAAATAAACTTTTGGGTCGTATAATCCTCTAGCTGTGACATGGATCACATGGCACGGTAATTTAACTTTTTTTAAAAGTGATATTTCCGATGTTATTCAATGTTTTCAATTCAAGACTTCGAATGAATATAATACTCACAGACATGAAATATAAAGGTTTAGGTGTATTATTATTTGGTTAAACTATACATTGAAAAACACGTGCAGTGCAGGCGATTCAGTACGTGAAAGACAGCCCCATGGAAGAATTTGCTTTAAAGTCATCGACTCTTCTTTGCATTACTCACACCGAGCTTTCTCCTGACCTTCGCAACAATTCTCAGAACATCGCGTTCATTCTAGCCTTCCCTATTGAAACTAAAAACACCATACTGCTCCCCTTTGTCGTACGACAAGGCTAACCACATAATTTCCCAAGAATCGTGACGTAGAACACATGAAATTTCTACGATGAAAGTTCAATGGAAATAGCCCATGCTTACCTTCCTCAATTAAAAAAGAACATAAAAAGGCGATGTACTCAATGACCAATGCGGCTGTCATAAGTTTCGGAGATGCAATTATTAGATTCGCTTGCTGGCCAAGCTGAAACGGCAGGTATAAAAATGAAAAATTAAAAAACGCGACAGGAAAAATGGTCCATGTGATCATCTTTTTAATTGGGGAAAGCTAATTAGTTCAATTTCGTTGCCTTGCAAAAGTGACTTTATGTCTTTTAGATATCAGATGACGGAAATGTGTAGTTTTGAGCCTGGTAGGTTCACTTGTTCAGAGGGAATATTTAAATTTGGCAATGTTGTTGTTAAACGTTTGGTTGTTGCACCGGTGCACTGGCTTGGAAAGAGGTTTACAAATCTAAACAGTTTCTTCACATACCATTTCACGAAACGGTAGGGTCTTTAGCTTTACATGTCTTTCTAACGCTCTTTCTCAGCAAGACACAACCATATATATATATTGCATGGAGGGTCGAGGAGTTAATGAACATACAGGGAGATTAGAAGTAGGAGGACTTATCCTTAGCAATTCTTTTATAACAAAACGGAATATTCATAGAATTTTTCTCAGCATCTTTTCTCTAGGTTCAGGGGTAATGTAATCAGATTTATTCTGAAACAAAGATATCTAGATGCTGTAAGAAAGAGGTAGTGGGAACATGAAAAGCGGACATAAAATCCCCTCCCTAGGGTGTTGTTTTTCTAGGCTCGTTTTTGCAATGTCTTCAACATAATAACGGAGACGCTAGTTGCATTTGTCCATTAAGGTAGGGAATCGATGACGTCCAATATATCGTTATCAAACGAAAAACAATCGACAAATACTAGTGCGTACGTTTTAATGTAAAATGATAAATTACACACTTACAAGATATAACGTGGATAGAAAGAAAGAGCTATTTAATATCTTACTGCACATACCATATCGCATTTTTCGGCAAAAACACGGTCAGTCCTGTATTTAGGTGACAAACCTACTGGGTTTTTAAATCATGTTTTGAGGATTCAAACGTATATTCAAGACCTGTTCAATTATTCGGAGCCGAAAGCGTTTTATGTCAAGAGATAACAAATCGGCAAGAATGTCCAGTCTTTTAATTACGTTTCGACTCATTACGACAACAACAGTGTAATGACGCAACTGGTAATGGCTTTAGTCGAGGATTTTCAATTAAACCGAAATAATCGATATAGAAAAGATATAGAATGGCCTAAACCATTACATCGTGAGGCTAGACAACACTGCTTTGTCGTCATTGGAAAATGTCTTGACGAAATAACATACTTATATGTCATATTATATCATCCAAAGATGACTTTAACAGCAGGTATGTTTGCATTTTTATGAAAAGAGTTAGTGGGTCGGTATTGAACGAGCGAAAGCGAGTTCGATACCGATACCATACAAGAGTTTCATAAAAAAAACCAACGTAATGAAACTGAAGTGAGTTTAGTATTTTATCAAATTACTAGCTGGATTATATCAAAGACAAAGCACGAAAATCGCCGACATTGTCGTTGCAATGCATCATGCTAAATTATTGTGACGTCATGTGACACTAATCAGCACGCGATGTTATGTTACGATGTGTAATTCATTGTAGATTTATTAAACGGCGGTATCTTCAAAAGGCAAGTAATGAAGTTATATCTCCAAGCGATATCTACATTGTAGATTTGTATTGTGTTTACGACACGAGTGCCTAAATATTACTCCTGTCGTAAAGAATGTCACCGATATGATATTCTGGGTTTTTTTTTACCGAAGTTGCGAAATCAAAGAAAATTATCAAAATCAACCTCCAAATACCCTACAGGAGTTGGAATGCAACGTCATAGTCGAACTGTGACGTCATAACTGTGACGTCATAATGAACAAGTGATATTTTGACCTAGGGCACCGTTAGAAAATAACCCCAAAATAAGTGAGTGAGTGAGTTATTGTGTTAACGCAGCTTGGGCAATATTTCAGCCATTAGCGGCGATCAAAATGATGATAATAAACAAATCTAAGATAAGCTGTGCTAACTTTGACAGTTGAAAACAGCTGAACTAGTAATGGCCAATGGGTGCAGCTTTTGAAATTAACCTTAACTCTGAACTGAGAACAAATTACAAGTGAAAAGACAAGCGCCGACTCAACCTTATGAATTCCGATGTACAACGATTAGAAATATGTAACAATCATTACGAAAATTCGTCTTTGCCTGACAAATACAGTGTTTGGTTTTTCTTCTCGTTATATTATAATGTTCAATATTATGTAACACTAATTGCCGTTGCAACTTGTTATATTATGAACCCTGAATCAAACTCGACAACATTAACATTATAATTGTCAAGAAAAGACAAATATCCTTGTAATCTTCTCTTTTTAAGTGTAATGCATATCAGCTATAGAATTCAAAATAAAGATCGCAAAAATTTATAGAAAATACATAATACAACATATACTACACGATAGAATATCAACAACATTATTAATTTATAAATAAACTATCGCGATAGAAGCTCATTTATAAATAATAAGATGGTAACAAAAGATTACAGTCCAAATAAGCGCATGGTTTAGGTCCATATATCAGTAATTTTGAGATCCGTAGTAACACGAGCTTTGGCCTTCATTACCAAGCTATAGAAGGGTCGGATATTGTTTGCAACACATGCTAAAATAGAACGCGAGGGCGGATCTGTAAGACGCGTGAGTCCAAGGAAGTCCAGTATAATCCAATAATACGACTTTCCTATTGTGAATCTCGATGATATATCTTTCATAGACTTGGATATTCACGAATGATAGTGGGTGTTCTTGTCGAGTTAATTTTAGCACCAATGATTGGTTTAATTACAGAACAACAAGACATGTAGAAGGCATTTTCAGACTGTTAGTTTCATAAGAGTCCGTTTGTTTCTGTCTGCTGTTTTTTTTAATTTACAAGAGTTGTTCATACGAAAAAATTAGAATCCTTTCGTGATCGTTACAGCGCACTCGCACACAACTGAAAACATTACAGATGTAATTATACTTTCAGAAAAATAAAATTATTGTTATCGTATCGCTTGCTCTGATTGTCTGGTAATACTTGTGCATTTTAAAGTTATGCTTATCGAGATGGACCCATGATATTGAGATCTGTATTTCATATCAATTATTATTCGTAAACCGTCTAAAAGCAAATTTAGTGAGCAAGTTTGGGTGTACTTAGCGTAAACTGCTGTGCATGCAGATAGTACAGTCACCAGACAAGTTTAGAAAAAGTAGAGAATGACGGAAAAATTTACTTTAATTTCAGTTGGAAAATGATTTCGGTGGTTACTTGTGGTTCAGTAAAGGTTAAAAGGATTTCACACGATTTAACCTGTTTAAAATGAATTTTGCTTACAACTAGTTTACTTTCCATATTCAGTACGTTGTGCCTTGTAATTTTACCTCGTTTGCTTGAGCGTCGACAAATGCTTCCCACAAATATTTCAAGCTTGAGAGAATAAGGAAATTGCGTCATAGATAGATATGACGTCATAGTTGAAACAGTGACGTCATGTGGCGTAACGAGATCGCCCATTTTGTTGTGTTAGCATGACTGTCTCAAGTTATTGCTTCTATGTCAATTTTCATGCTTTTGGCGGGAATTGCACTCGCACGTGAGTAAAACATTTTCCAAATCGTATTAATGTTATCATGATTGCTTGCTCTTAAGTATCTAATTTAAAGCCGAAAACTTCAAGATTCCTTTTTCAAATCTCTATTAAAGATAATGTACGTAACAAGATATCAATTTTCGAGAAAAAGGATATTTGACATTTCTCGTCTAATAGCGTGGATATCTCATCGAGTGAAGTAGAAATTTATATTTTTACGAGTGGCGTAGCCACGAGTGCAAATATATGATATTCTACTTAACGAGATGAAATATTCACGGTATTCGAAGAGAAATGTCAAATGTTCTATTTATTATGTTTCCCAAAACCAAGTAAATGACCCTAACTATCTGAATGGAGAAGCTAAAACGCTTCATGACGTCATTCAGTTATTTCATGACGTCACAGACGACGTCATATGATTGTTGCATCATTTCACTGAGTGGAATACCATTTTTATTTCACTCGGTGAAAATAAGGGGTTTTATTATGGCATATTTCACCATTCGAAATATAATAATCTGATATATTCTTTGACGAATAATATCGATGAATAATATTAACAAAAATTTAATATATTAGTCAAGTTTTAGTTTTTATTTCAGTTTTGATATATACCAATGCCTCTCCCCTCGCTCCCCTAACCTCAGAGACTGACTCCTCAGTGAAGGCACATGTAAACTCCTCACGTGCAATACATGAGAGGAGTCGCAGGAAGCGCTTTGAGTATGAAGACAACTATGACTGGGATGCTGACGAAAACACACTGGATTATGAGGTAATACTCTCTTCAACTCATTTAAGTATTTCGTTTTCAGTTTTAAATTTTTCATTGTATGTATTTTTTAATTTGTCATTCTGGGATGGTTTGTTGTTTTGTTTGTTTTTTTTGGTATGCAGCGATTCAAGACGAAAAAGCCGCGATTACAATAACAGTCATATCATCTGTACTTAATTCCCCTTTTCATCGTATCATCTATACCTAATCTTCTTCAAAAAAGAATTTTCCTACGTGACGCATTATTTTCATCGCCTTTTTAAATCCCTCTGTATAATTACATATCGTTTAAACCGAAACTATGGTCGGCGAAATGCTAAATCTCGCACATCGAGCTCCACACTATCCCGCTACCCATCCAATCTAGGATGGATGGAATACGATCGGATGGTTACACAGTGTGGAATGATTATTACGATACGGCGAATATGTTTCACTATAGCGGTCTAACGTGTAACATAAATATCATAAGCCATTTAGTCTTGAGATATCTGTTAAAGTCATAGTCTCATTTTTGCAAGGCAAATAGTTCATCACTAACAGAATTTTTTACCCTGACGATTGCAACAATTATCAGATTATGGTATATTATCAGGTATGTCATTTCGTCATGAAATTTCCCAGCTGAATATCCATTGAAAATAGCCAATAGCTTACCTTTTTCAAATACAGAAAAAAAACAAAAAGGTGGTAAACTCAATGAAGAATGCGTCTGTCATAATTATGGGCGCAGTAATTACTAGAGTTTCCGGTATTTCGTACGCACGATGGGATTGCACTTGATTCGGTACCTCATCGGCCTGATACGGCATACACCAAGCAGCGTCATTCTAAACTTTAAAACAGGCATAAAAATTCAAATCTTTGCAGAAGCGACAGGAAATATTGTCGTAAGTGATCAGATTTTAGCTCGTGAAGAATAATTATCCCAGTTTAGTTGCCTTACAAAGTGTTAATCATGAACATTTTTGTACGAATCGTCTAGTCAATCGTGCCTCTGGCGAATCGTTTCGTTACCCAGACAATCCGTTCTCCGAGGTTCTTTTAAGATTACTTTTAACCCCATTGCTCCCGATGAATAGACAGTTAATAACACCGTAGTCTTTGTGAATTACTGACAATATCTCGCTTAGGATCACAGCACTGTTAATGAAATGACATTCAACATCTCGAAAGAATATATAGAATCATTCTGATTGAAACATCAGGTTTTCGGTCGTACCAGCAACCAATTCGACGGCAATAGTAATATCTCGCTCACCGTCCAATATCACGAATGGCGTCATCAATATTTGGATGGATTGACATGAATCAGTCAAGTTATAGAAAACCGATAGAATAATGCTCGTGCCGAAAATAACTATGGTATTGACAATTACTAATGTAACTTTTTCACATCGACTGATCAACTGAAATACAAACGAGTTAATGTCTCGTGTAACAGATGTAAGACTAAGCAGATTAACCCACACAACGGTGCACAATGTCAAGTCAATGTCTATCGTAACCAATCAAGATAGCGTCTGTTTCAAGACCAAGGAAGGAGAAGATGGTCAGACTCTCTTCCAGAAGATGGCGAGGAACTGGAAGACAGTTGCTGTTCGCTTCATCTTCCTCGCCTCGTTCCTGATCATGCTGCTCTTCTGCTGCCGGTGTTGCTGCCGCCTCGCCTGTCCCTTCATGTGTGACGCCTGCTGCACCAACTGCGAACAGTGCATGGAGTGGGTGGCGCTCTACCTCAAGTGTGGCAAGGACCCGGGTAAGTCGATGCTATAAATGGCTTCTTATTTGATTTAGAATAGAACGATGCCATTCCATTGCATTTGTAAAGGTTAAGTAGAAGTATTCTCTCACTAATCAATCATACCACAGGGACGTGTATTGTCAAAGCTCCTAGAACTACAGTCAGACCCCGATAATCCGGCCACCGATAATCCGAATATCGCAGTATCCGAACGGTAGCAAACTGTAACCAAACTGATCTCTATATAAACTCATTAAATGTTGATTCATTAATCCGTTGATTCAGTCTCCGTATCCGAACGCTAATTAGCTGTAAGGGATTAGTTATTACAGCTATTTCTGCTTCATTAATCCGACCGTTCATCAAAGCGTTCGTTAATCCATTAGTAAAGCGAGCACCACACTGATTGAATCGGTAAACATCAATGACAGTGGATTGACACGGGAGTTGAGCGTGTCAGCAGTCTGTGATTGTAATAAATTGAGATGTCTCACTTTGTGTATCTGGAGTTTGTGAAGATTCTACTTCACTTATCAGGGCAAGAAATGCCAAACATTCGATATTCGTAATACGTTGTCGTCTGTCTGTGCATTTGGTTCGTTTCAGTAGTCCGAACGTTTCACTTTCCCGTTTTTTGATGAAAAACGGAAGTGTTCGGATTATCGAGGTCTGACTGTATAGAAAAGTAAAAGGATCTAACGGGGTTTACATCCCCTGACTCTTTTTTATTTGTTTTTTTTTCGTCGAAAGAGCCTTTTAAAAAATACATCGTCTTATCAGTTTTTCCCTTTAAAATTAAAGTCATTAGTTTATAAAATCATTAGAGCACTTTTCCGTCTATGATTTTCTAAAGTTGAAACATAGAGCACCATTCATGACGTTGAATCATTTGCGAAGCCCAACCCGGACCCCGAAAATTTGACTTTAAATTTCATTATAATATCGTAGAACTTTCCTCTGATAATAAGCTTTGGTTTAAATGATAGACTTCCATCTAAAGTTTTAATTCGCACGAGAACCAGGGTTAAAGCTAAGGTCATTTATTATCATTAATGTAAAGAAATGTCAACATTGAATAAATTTCAGCGTACAAGAAATTCAACAAGTTTGCAAAGGCGTTTGGTATCGAGATTGATTACGACACATTCCAGAAGATCAAGAAGAACTACGGCTTCGAGGGGAACCTGATGGACAGCTCCGCCCAGCAGAAGGCGGCTGCTAACTACTGAGGACATCACAAAGACAAAGGCTTGAAGGGATAGTTTGAGTATAAGACATCGCTAAGGAGTTACAGAGAGTTGTATACTCAATGTACGGTAAACACTGTGCACAAGTAGTCGGGGATTGTCAGTGGAACTCCTGAGCGCAGGGAGATAGAATAAATTGCATCCATTGTGTCCGTTGCATTATCAACATGATGTCCAAGGAATTTTTTGACATTTTGATAAGTGGAACTTGCAATTTTATTAAACAAACTCCACCGAGATGATGTTTAGTTCCTACTGATTATAGTTACATCCTGAAGAATTGTGTTTTCAGGATATCACTTTGAAATTAAAACGATTGAGATGTTGCTGCTTACAATGTTTATTTTGATAAAACTTATATCCAGATTGCTGTCTGTGGAACAATGCATAAAGGTCATAAGTTACATGCTGCTTCTTGTATATGCATGGAGATGTGTGTTATGTGACTTATACCATGTTTATCTCATCGAGTAAATTTGAAAATTTATATTTTCCCGATTGACGCAACCACGTAAGAAAACTAAAAACACTCCTACCTCTCGAGGTTTGTCAAACAAAATTGAATATATATGTATTACTCGAATCCATGGCAGGCGGATTTCCAAATCTAAGGCAGATTTTCAAATGCCCGACATTTGTACCTTTTTGTATTTTTCCGCAATGATTAATCAAACCTCACGCTAAACAAACTTACCCTAAAATTCGTCGACAGGAATCCAAGGGTTACAAAAGATAGTCATTCAATATCTTAGGGCTAAAGAAGACAGAATCACCAAGGGCTAAAAAGATCCTACAAAATAAACACAACTGATGTGGCATGAAGCCGCAAATGTCTTATTTACATGTAAGGTATTGTATGTATTTTCGTAATTGGGATATGGACTCTTATTATATCGTCGTTATCCGTTTGCAATATCTCTCTGTGACTTCCCTAAATATTACGCTAGCGACGCAATTGGGCCTTACGACGGGAACAGTTATAGCTATCATAACGTCATCGCACAATGATGTCACTTAGCATGACGTCTTAAAACAGTCTAACAATCAAACAAGCCACAGATAAGGAAATCCGCCATAGATTAGAGACCCGCCACATATCTGAGTCCTACATATATTTCCTATAAGGGGTGTACGAGAGATCAGGAAATATCGTTACACGTTTACTCTTCATTGGAAGTGAAGACTTAGCAGAGCGAATGCTGTGTCAAAAAGTCAAGGTCACTTAGCAGTCGATATCTTCTGAGAAGACGATTCATGAAAAAGCAATGTTTGCCTTGTGTCCCGTGGATTGGATAGACACATTTACGATCTCATGGAGTGTCCTGATATGCTTCCACCAAGGTCCCCAACCTATTACATAAGTAACAAAAGCCGACTACCCTATCCCAAATACGTGTGGTTATCAAAAATCTTCGTTGCCAAGGACAATTGAGTGTTGTTCCATGGCGCTGACGCCGATGCCATAGACTTCCAAAGGTACGCGGGACAATATCTTTTTTTGTAATCGTCGGTCCTACTCACCAGCCTCGAAATGGCTGATGGTATGGTTCTGCTCTGTACTTTAGAAACCAAGAGTCAGTTGATGCTAAACCATGATAGTCCCTCGTTGTTATTGCAAACGTTGATTATCTATGCATAAGGAACCAATTGTTTCACTTTCTAGTCATGCTTTATTGATTTTTTTTTAGGAGAAGAAGACTTCATTGCGTTTTGAAAAACATGTTCAACGAAAACGGATTCAAAATTGGAAATGGATGGAGAAAACGAACAACAATAAAATACTTCTTAGATGCAAACCTCAAATTAAATTTATACACACCATATCTTTGGCTCTTGATATCATCAACATTAAAACGTTTGCTATGCGTTTCTTTTTATGAGCAGTGTATATTTATCATAAATAGAGTGCAACAGAAGTAGTGGCATATTTCTTATGTGCAAATGTGCTCATTTCACTTTTGCTTGTCAAATATGTTCCAGAACGACTTCCCATAATTTTATCGTTTGTGACGTCATAAAACAAATATATTCAGATGAAATTGATAAGGTATTAAAGAAAGTATTTCACTTGTAAATGTGTCTTAGAATGGAACCGAATCCGTGCAAATTTCTTTATAATACTCGCTGACGATCGGGCGCTAAAAAAAATCCCACTAGTTTCCTGTAAGTCATATGACACACTGCATCGTGTAATACTCTCTATAAATTGCATTAAAGCAAGCCCGTTATTGTTAAAACAATATTAATTACTGCATATTGTTTCCAAGAAAATCTTCCAAAAGAGATGAAGTGTTGAAGTCTTGACTGCCTGCCGAGATGTGGTCTACCTAGCTCTTTGTAAGTCTGTAGTATGACATTTTACTTCCGGCAGATAATGACTCTGTTAGTCAGAAGTTAAAAATAGACAATTAATCTTCGAGGAATTATAAGATGAAAGGATCGAGATGACAAGAAGGTCTTAAGTAAAGGTGCAGTAGATCAAAACGTATGAAGGATGAAGTATCTTAGTACACTCGAGACAACATTTAAAGTGCATTGATAAATTGTAGCTAACGTGATTTGGCATTTACAGAATTCGAAACCAGGGAGAAAAACTTGTCAGTGTTAGAATAACACTATCGTCTTAAAGACGTTTATTCACTTTAAAAAGCCTGTTACACTGTCGTTGTCGAGGACACTTTGAAAGCTGACGTCAACGCCTGCAAGAAGTATTCGGTATTTTTGCTTTAAAACAACAACCTATTTAAACAAAAAAATTGTATTACTCATTAAATCATTTCAATGTGAATCTCGATTTACAAAATTAAACATTTATAATGAATGAGTATGACAGGCGCTTTAAGTCTTTCATTTTTTCAATTCATTCAAATCTCAAAATGTTATCTATCTTAAGCTTGAAAAAAGTTCAAATGAAGCTTAATCATAAAATTGGGCAGAAATGTCAATCAAACATATGGAAGCATATCAGACATCAGGCACACAAGCCTGCAGGAGATTATCATGACGGGTTCCTAGAAGCATTTCAAGATTAGATTTAATGCTCAAAAAATGATATCTAAGCGATTTTAATCATCGTGTAGTCTTTTCTTTAAATCAAAAGAGTATTACTTGATAAAGAGACAAGCATCAGAATTGACAGAAAAGTTACGAAGTGCGTTGCCACTTGCCGTTAAAATGTTTTTAAAGGTATTGGGATATTTTGAAGTGACAAGCATCAGAGCTGACAGAAATGTCAAAGAGAAGAGATAAAAGAAGCACGTGGGACTATCGTATCGTATCGGTCTCGCGGGGCTGCAGGCGGATTATTATGACGGGCTCTCTGTGACTCGTGGTCATTGTGATTCCTGCTGGACAGGAATAGATTCTGGCTCATTACGGGGGATATTGTTCGCTGTGTACCATTTATTGTGTTGACGTCGACGCTGTGTTATTCGTGCAATTCATCACCCAGAACTGGCTGCAACGATATAATATGATTGTTTGTAATCAGTTTGTGCTATCATTGTCTCAGAATCAGGTTATGGATATGTAATCTTTCAAAGTTATTCACTGTCTTTGCTTACGGGTGTGCATATTGAATATAGCAGCGTATTTAATGTTGCAAATTTTTATTCGATGTTTTTGTAAGAAGTTAGTCGTTGATGAAAAAATAACCCAGAGATGTTTTTCTTATAGCTACATGTATGACGTTGTGACGTTTGCGTTTCTACGCTATCGACATTCAGAACCTGGTGCCAACACCGTATAAATTTTAGCTTGCACAGCTGGTTTGTAAACGAAACTTCATCTTAGGATTAAACTTATGTTTATGTAAAAAAAATTTGGTTTTACGTTAAATGATTAGTGCTTTTTCGAATTTGACAGACAAAATTGCTAAACACAGTGTGTGTTACTTAGTTTTTACAAGAAAGATATTGATTTGTTTCAAGACGTCGATGTAAATGTAGAATGCAAGATAAAGTTGAATGAATTGAAATCATAATGGTGATAATGATAGTGCCTAATTTCACTTAGACTGTTAAGAAACTGACAATTCCATAATGACTAATGGGTATTGGTACCATGAGTACTTTTGTAATACTTGCACTGAGGGTGATTTTCTTATGCCGTGTGACAATGAATCTATATCCTATTGGCAGCATACTAGGACACCATCTCCCCTTTGACGCTGTTGGTCCTTTGTATATCAAGTAGATGAAAATAGATAGAAGTTTGTGATTACAGACATAGGTGTTACTTGGAATATCTGAAGGTAGAGTTTTGATGAGGTTGTAGAGTCATGTCATTCTTTGCATGTTTAAATGAAGGATATCTCGGCATGATTCTTACTGCTATGTTGTGGATTGAGCCTGATAAGGAACAAGAAGTTTTAATTCTAAAAATGTTATCACCATTCTTGTTTTTAGTCGTGAGATGTTAGGATTCTGTATTTTTATAAACTGCCTATTCAGCGTTTTGATGAGGATCCAATTGAAAACGCTGTGTCAGCAAAATCTCAGATATTCGGTTGTCATTTCTGATCTAATCTACGATTGTTCCAGGCTTTCTCGTATACCTATTTTAACCAAATCACATGAATGAAGTGTTCGCTCTGTAGGTAAATCGCCATTACACTACGGTTTCTTAATAATTCTTGACGGGCTCCTGTGTAATGTTCACCCCTGGAGTCAATAGTCTGTCAAATACGAGAAGACGCAATCTATTCCCAGGACCAATATCCTGATTGACATTCGGTCTTCAAATATGGTGTATACCGACAGTTAGGAAAGCGTATTTTTTGTAAATCGTCGTAATTAGAAATATGTATCAACACTTCATCTCGTATCTATACTGATTTTTAGCCTAAGTAGATCCTTAAATAGCGTTATATTTTTTTTAAGATTGGAAAGGAAATCACCAAAAAATATTGCTAAGTATTATTACTATACTCCTACCGTTGTTGAAAAGAAATCGATATATACACCTGGAAAAGTATTGCACATTCAACCCCAGTGACAGTAGTGAATTAATGAAATTTGACTGATAAGAATTAGGAGATAAATCACTTCTGTTTTTTATTTTGGGGTTGTATGTCGTGCATTTTTCACCCCTAAATTTAATTTCAAACCGAGCTTATCTCCAAATTCTTATCAGTCAAATTTATAATTTCAAATCACATTTATATCATAGCGTTTGTCAGATGTTAATATCAATTCTAACATGACACGAAAACTAGAATGAAAATACTACTTTCTGATTGGTTACCATAATCAATTTTGGAGTGATTATTTCGCTAATAATTCCCCTCTAAATATTTACGACCGATTCACATTCATACGCGCGCGTTTACAAACTCCATTTGCTGAACTTACTGTTTTCATCGCCTTAGACAACAGCAAAATGAATTTGAAATCAATTCTATACAGACATTGAGAATACCATATTTTTTATATTAAATTTAGAAGATAAATCCATTCTATGGTATATTTTTTGTCGAAGTAGTTTATTTTGTTATCATTAAATTTAATTTCAAACAGAGCTCGCTTCTTATCGTAACGTGCGGTAATAACGATTCATCAAGTAGAGGGGACGTACGTTATTCTTCAACTTTCCTTCCCTTTCCCCCCTCTCATTCATAAGTGACCACATTTCCAGACAGTGTATTTAACCATGACAACCTATAAAGCTTTCTTGATGGTTTATTCAATCTGTTCACATGTTGCGTGAGAAGTTAGCTCTAGCAGTAAACAACTACTTTATGAGTAACGTCCCTTGATTTGGTCAGTCCTTGTCGGTATTGTAGGGGGGATAGGTGTCCTATGTATTTACGTGAAAAACGTAACTCTGACGGGATAAAAAAATCTGTCTTTTGTTGATTTTATCCTCAATGAAATAAATACTTAAGGATTTTATTTAAAACCTGTTTGTTTTATGTTTTGATATTTTTTTTATTATTGAAGCGTGTTCTTTGAAAATGAACTGTACCGTAGTTTCGAAAGCAAGTGGAACCAGTCTGTACTGGTTCGACCTAATCACATTGTTGTTGCGCAAGGCAAATTAGTTCCTCATTATATTTCTAATTAGTCATGTTAGAATGGAGATAAATCCCTTCTGTTTTTTATTTTGGGGTTGTATGTCGTGCATTTTTCACCCCTAAATTAACAGTTCAAACCTCGCAAGCTCGGTTTGAAATTAAATTTAAGGGTGAAAAATGCACGACATACAACCCCAAAATAAAAAAACAGAAGTGATTTATCTCCTAATTCTTATCAGTCAAATTAAATTTAGGGGTGAAAAATGCACGACATACAACCCCAAAATAAAAAACAGAAGTGATTTATCTCCTAAGTATGCCGATATGAAAACAATTAAACACTTCAGTAATTAGCCAGCCCTGATGACGTCGACGAAAGTTTTTAGTGTTTCATGCTTAGAAAGTCGAGTCGATAGTCTCCACTTAATTGAGTGAACAAGACGCTGAAGTTCCATAAGGGTTTAGAAATGCGTTTGATAAATATGAAAACTATTATGTGCACCAATGTAAATTGAAGTTGCAATACTTTGTTACAGGTGAATATATATTAACAGAGCCATTTCACTACATTGTTGAAGTTCAAGTTGAGGCAACACCCACACACTTACTGCAACACAACTGGGCAGCCAGGAGTTATTACAAAATCCAAAACTATTTCCTGAGGCGACAACAATTTAAGTTCGGTTAGAACTTGAATTCAGAGGTTGGGTGTTCGTTGGAAATTGTCGTGAGGAGAATTTACTTTTTCTTTTATCTTCCTCTAGAGTTGTTTCAGTGCTTCGTGTTGTTATTAAAGCTTCCCTTTGCCACTCCGGTTTTTCTTTTATCCTATTGAAAGTAGACAGCTTGATTGATCGTGTGTACATCTCTGTCTGAAAGCATAATCTTCTGTCTCTTCTTTAATCTATTTACAAAAGTGGAGAGCAAAAAGTATCGATATTCAAATAATGTTTCTTTAAGCATACCTTATTTCTGCATGAAGGAAACGTAGACCAGACAGAACTTATTTAAGTAGCACATTTAGTCAAATAATATCTACAGAATTATTCAACAGTGAATGGATGATGTTTAAAAGAGTAACCTGTTTGACGTGTATAACAAAGCAAATTCTCTAAGGCGACTTTTTGTCTTAAACACTAGACATTGACTTTTATATTATCAATGCAACAATGAACAATTTTCTTTCAATTTTCCTTTCGATCATATAATAATTAGCGGTATAAACAAACTAAAATGACTGTTTACATTTGTTTCCCAAAGATTTGTTTACAATCTTTTAATAAACACTTGACTACCAAACGTCTAGCACAGGGTGTTATATTCTTTATTATCCCATTTGTCCCTATATTCCCTTTCGTACATAAATCGTTCATCTTCATTGTTAATCACTTATTTACAAAACAAATGTAATGATTCCATCGGAAAGGAACTCTTAGATATTGTTCAGTCGGTCACTCCCACTTTAATAATCATGATATTACTAACATTTTATATGGCAAATATGTACTAAACACCCGCTCATTCCAGATGACGTAAAAGGAAACGACATGAAAATAACATTGTAAAAGGTTCTAATAGTGTATCTGGCATTGCATTATTCTAGTACAATGCGTTTTTAAAGAAACTTGTATTGAACACCTCAAAGTAAACGTGTAAGGGAAGAAAATTAATCAAAATGCTTTTGTTAAGTCATAAGTTCAAAATAGGTGGACAAAAGAGATTCTTGTCTCTTAATTAAAAAAAATTCTATCATCGTCTAAATCATTGACATTTGGAACATTCGAGAGGAGAGAATATTGTCTTTATCTATTTCGTTCATTGATCTTCACGAAGGAAAGTTTTATCAATCTAATTTGAGTTCTTCATTCACTCTACTTTCATCTTTATTGGAGTGATCACCTACATGTAACATGCAATCCCGTGCAAAAAGCTATAATATTTTATTGAAAAGTTACAGCCTTCAAGAGATAGAATACACAAAATACACTTATGTCAATATACCATACATATACAAAACATTCAACTTTCTAATTTCTACATCATGAGAGAACTTGAACTAAATAGAGAATCTCAAGCAACTGTCCTCTGATATCAAATATATCAACGCGAGTTGTGTAAAGTTACAAATATCCGAGGCTTGCTAGAAGATATTCTATTTATCATCCAAAATAATTTGTCCTTCCTATTCCGTGACCAGTGTATAATTTTGAACACTGCACTACTGTTAAACTCTCAGTGCGCTGATGTCATAGCACTATGACGTTATCATGTTTATGACGTCATAGAATTGTGTATCATTACATGATGATGTAAAACAATTGTCATGTCAAGAGCATTATTAAAAATCTACTGTCAAAACGATATCTCCTAGGAGATATTGTTTGATCTTCAACAAGTGTTATGTGGGGATATTAGGAAAAAGATAACGAATAATTTAGAAAATGAAATATTGTGTAATGCCTTTCCAAGTTCCGCTTTTAGTCTCAATCTCCGATAACAATGTTGACGTTCATGAAAACACATTAAATAAAAACTACTTCAATGTTCCAGTCATCCTGCGATTATCTGATATTTCTGATAATTCGTGCTTTTTTGTCATAAAGGGAACAATTAAGACATCGGTACCGGCTTGAAGTGTTTTGCGGAGACAGATAGTCGGGTTTGCAAGTGACTTTAGTCACGTATTCAAAATGTTATCAGTCAGCTGCTTCTAAATTGACAGTTGATATCGCTTAGGAAATTTGACAGCGATTCCATAATTTGGTAAGGGTAGAAATGAAAATCACCCCTTCCAAATAGTGGGCTGGTCGAAATGATAAAAGGCAAGGTTAGAAGCTTGGAAAGTGAGTTCACTCTGGAAGGCAAAGAAGCAGTAGGAACCATCTAGAAGTCCACCGGAGTCGGGAAATCCCGCCGACCGGCCGAACAGTGGGCTCGGAATGAACCAAAGAGGGAGCCGCGTGGTAAATATGTATCATTCAGTATAAGGAAAGTTTATCTAATAAGAATCTGTACTATAGAACTCCATGTATTGTTATTAATTACAAATTCAAGAAGATGATTCATGATTTACATTTGCTTTTAATGTTTTTATAATAAAACTTGTGAAAAAGTAATTGTAGTAATTCTTTGAAAAGTGTACCTCATGCCAAGCGAGTGTCATCCCTAACGTAAACGTACCGTAAGCACGCAGTTTACAACATGGCGGAGGAATGCGGGTTTACCAGTCTTTTTTAGCACTGTATCAATACGATCTCTTTGAATATTAATTTGGACATGTTTTATAAGTATTAAGATTATTAGTAATATTTATGCTAGTTTAGGTTGACAAGGTAAGTTTTCTTTCGATTGATATATAGTGTAATATTAATATATATGGGTGATATCAAAGAATGCCAAGCTTACAAGAGGAAAGCAACATAGATGTTATTAAGGCAGAATTTTTAGAACAAGTGGAATTATTATTAAGGATATTACCACAAAAAATTGCATTATTAAGGCAGGCCGAATTTTCCTTAATAGAAATTATCAGTCAATTAATGGTATTTAAAGAAAAATTAGAATCAGTTGAGATAAGGGATTTGACCGTAGATGATATGGCAATGGTAGATTAATTTATTAATGCTATGACGGACGGTCCATCACGAAACACAAGATCAAAAGGAGCTGTTGATACTATAGGAGAATCACGACAGGGATCAATATTTCAAAAGGAATTTAACTATCCTATTTCACCTGATAATAGTTTTGGTGATGTGGGTTTGGTCACAGGGCCTCATAAACAGATAGGAATTGATATTGAAAACCTAACTCCACAAAGTGAACAATTAAATCGGGTTGATACAGAAAAGGTAACAATATCTTATGAGAGAGAAGACGGGGGTAATTTAGCGACAGGTTTTCAGGATAGTTTAAGAACGGTATTAGATTTTGAAGACGACAGGGACACTAGTAACTTAGAAGGCGAACAATTGGATGGTGTTGTGTTCTTAAATGTTAAAGAAGACAAATTGATAGATACGGAGGAAGACGTGTCACATAAGGATAATTTATTCGAGGGAAATAGTGAACATGAACTTGAAGTTTTAGACGTAGAGGGGGAGCTGGTTAATATACTAGATGAGAATTTTGGTTTAGATGAGGGAAGGTTTAGAATACGGAATGTAGAGAATGACGACGAACGTATAAGGAGTAGGAAATCTAGTAGTTCGGATCCGGTCAGTGATAATTTGGAGGATTTAAGTGTTGTGAATGGTGATAATAGTTTAAGGAGAACAAATACAAGAGGGACCATAGATGACGATACCATAGTTACAGTCGGGTTACAAAAAGAGGGACTAGGTGAACCTGTACTTGTAGAGGATCCAGAGGATAATATTTTTGAGGAAGTTCAAAAAGTAGAGTTATCTTTTGATACACCGTATGTAAATATTACTAACAATTCATTTGATAAGATGTCTGATAATCACATTCACCCAGAGTTTTTTTGATGGGGCTGACCACTCGGTAGCTAGCGAATTCCTTGCTAGATTTAATCACTATGCGGACTTCAAAGGGTGGTCGGAGGCCCAGAAAATTAAGGCGTTTCCATTATTTTTGCGTAAGAGTGCATATTTGTGGGTACAAAACGTTGACAACGACGTAGACGGTGACTTTGAAACCTTGGAAACTGCGTTTAAGGATAGGTTTTGCCACGCAGTACCAAAGTGGTCAATGATAAAAGACTTTCAGTCTCGCAGACAGAAACCAGGTGAGAGTCTAGATGAATATTTGGCAGAACTAACAAGATTAGCTACATTGTTAGGGAAGCCGGAGGGGGACATATTAGATTCATTTGTAAGTGGCCTTCCTGGGAGAGTTAGAGCACTAGTCATAATTCAGAAACCAGAGACCTTAGCAGCGGCTGTAGAAGTGGCACGTTTGGCCCAAAGCATTGCCGACGATGATACCAAAAGTTTGGTGCAAGGATGTTTTCAGCGATTAGAGGATGTATGTGACCGAATGGAGAAACAGCAGAATACATGGTCAGCTAATGAGTTTCAGGTACCTCAGAGAAGTCCTTCAGTGAGGAGACAACAAATTCCAGATTCAGGGCGCTGGCAGACCAGACAGCCAAGGCAGCCAGAACAGAGGCAGCCGAGGGGACAGGGTGTCTCATACACTGAACGAGAGAGGACGTCTAATGACCAAAGGGCGAGTTGGTGTCCAACCACCAACAGACGGACTAACACAGAGGGTTCCCAAGTTCGACTGAATCGGCAGTGGAGACAAACGGAGAGGACCTGCTTTAAGTGTGGCGGTGAGTTCTCACGTTCTCATATTAATAGTTGTCCAGCACGTACGGTAGTTTGCTTTAACTGTAACAGAATAGGACATTATCAAAGGGTGTGCAGAGCACCACCTCGAGTTGATAAGAGATGACAACGCAGGAATCAGCAGTGGTATGCTGGTTGGTTTGACTCTAGGCAAAGGGATAAGTTTTACAGTCGACGTGGTAGATCATTAAATTATAATAGATACGTTGGTCCGCAACGTAACTTAAAGGGTGTAAGAAATAGCAAGCGCCATGTTAGCTATGGACAGAAGAATTATTACAATAGGAATAATGATAATTACATTAAGAGAAATAATTTTAAGGTTAGCAAGTCAAGGACCTGTTCTGGCATTACAGACTCAGATACTATAATGAAAGTGGGGATTAGTTTGAATGGACATTTTGTGGAAGCTATTGTAGACACTGGGGCCTGTTTGTCTGTGATTACAGAAAAGATTTTGAGAGATACCGGGTTAATGCGCAAAGGCCATCTGAAAACACCAGAAGTACCACATTTGAAAGGTATAGGACAACACACTTTCCGAGTTTTAGGTCAAATAAGAGTACCTTTTGTGCTTGGGGGTCATCGTTTTGAGCATTCGTTTCATGTAGTTGAGTCTCTTATATTCCCAGTATTCATAGGATTAGATTTTCTTCGGGAAAGACAGGTTGTCATAAATTTTCAAACTAAAACAATAGATATTCCAAAAGCTGTACAAACCATACCTTTCTGTAGTCTTAATAAGGAGGAGGAATCAATGGATGATGACATACAGTTTGATAGGAGTATGGATATACCAGTTAGAGTGATGAAGCACACAATTGTACCAGCATGTTCAGAGATGATTATTCAAGTTTATATTCCATGTTTTTTGGAAACAGACTACATATTATGTGAACCTATTCCTTTTATTGACGGGGAATTAAGTATTTTCGGTTCAAGGTGTGTTGTTTCAGCGCCCAGGGGACTAACATCGTATAGGGTGTTGAACCCTCATTCAGAGGATATTACATTAGGTAGGGGACAACAGGTTGCACTATGTTGTCACATAGATAGCAGTCAGATAAGTAATTGGCGGGAGCCTGAGGATGTCCGAACTAAGGCAGAGAATACAGCTTTGTCTAGGGAAGAAGTAAACAGTGTGATATCGGAGTTGGGGTTAAAGTTTAATGATGACAGATTAGATCGGGTACAGATTGAGCAATTGAAACGACTTATCGCTGAAAATCGTGATTGTTTTGCACTCAATATGTCAGAGCTAGGCAAGTGTAACATGTTAGCACATAATATTGATACTGGCGATGCAAAGCCTATAAGACAAAGGTTTTATCGAGTTAATCCAACTGCGAGGAAAGAAATCAATAGGCAGGTTACAGAATTGGTTAACTTAGGTATCTGTGAACCAAATTATGGGAGTGAATGGGCCTCTCCAGTTATATTGGTTAAAAAGAAAAGATTACCAGGGAAACCCCAGGAATTCCGTCTGGCCGTAGACATGAGAGCAGTGAACCGAGCTACGAAAATTAAGCAAGTCGCTCCATTATTGAGAATAGATGATGTTATTGATTGTTTGGGGGAGAGAAAGAGTGAATATTTTTCAACAATAGATTTGTTCTCAGGATATTTTCAAATTCCACTGACTCCACAATCACAGGAAATCACAACTTTTGTTACACAAGATGGAAGTTATAAATTCAAAAGAATGCCTTTCGGTTTGTGTAATGCTCCATGTACTTTTAGCCGCGTGATTCAGGACGTTTTCAAGTCCCTTAACTGGAAAATCACATTGTGTTACTTAGATGACATAATATGTTTTTCGCCATCATTCGAACAGCATTTGGAAGACCTTCGTAAAGTGTTTGGGTGTTTAAGAGCGGCGAATCTTACAGCGAAACCGAGTAAATGTGAGTTTGCTACGAAAGTTGTTAAATATTTAGGACATATTTTTTCAAATAAGGGAGTACAAGTAGACACAGAGAAGACTAAATTAATTGACGAATTTCCGGTTCCAACTACGCAAAAACAAGTCCGCAGTTTCCTGGGATTGAGTGGTTATTATAGAAGATTTGTGAAGGATTATTCAAAGATTGCCAATCCCTTAAATAAGTTATTACAAAAAGAGGTAAAATTTCATTGGGGTCCTGAACAAGATGAATCGTTTAAATTACTGAAAAAAGCTATGGTAAGTCCACCAGTGCTAGCCTTTCCTGACTGGCAGAAACCATTTATCCTTACCACTGACGCGTCCTTGTCTGGTTTGGGTTATATTTTGGCGCAAACTGATGACAGGGGTTATGAACATCCGATAGCTTTCGCAGGTAGAAGTTTGTCACAGGCAGAGCGCAATTATTGTATTTCAGAATTAGAATTGTTAGGAGTGATAAGTGGTATTCATCATTTCAAGGAATATTTGCAGGGGAGAGAATTTGTTATTATGACTGACCATAAGGCCCTCCAGTATCTTACCAGTAACAGAACTAAATCTGCCAGACTTATTCGTTGGTCTTTATTTTTAGGGGAGTATAACTTTTCAATAAAGTATCGCCCGGGAAAGTCAATAAGTCATGCAGATGGATTATCGAGGTGCGATCACTTAGAAACAAGTACATCAGATGTACTGGAAGATATAGGAAACTTATTTTCGATAGAAAAAGGTGAAACTGATAAAGACGTGGACCGCGAGTATTTAGATAAGTTAGAAAAGGGGAGTGCAAAGATGACAGACTCAAACATGGACGGAAGGCCAGATGATGACTGTATACATGAACATGTAAATAGCATACTGGATAATATTAAAGTGGAGCAAGGAAAGGATGTTGTATTGCGTCCTATTATTGAATATTTGAGCAAAGGATATTCAGAATCCAATGGTAAAGAAAGCAGGTCGTTACGGGCGCAATGTCAGGATTATGTCTTAGATGATGGAGTGTTATTTCGACTTTGGGGTCCACAGATAACAGGTAATTGGAAAAATAGGTGTGTGAAGCAAGTGGTGATACCTAAATCGTATGTCAATAAAGTTTTGTACGCGTATCATGATAACTTAATGGCAGGTCATCAGGGTATAGATAGAACCTTCCAACATATAAGGAATAAATATTATTGGAGTTCAATGTATGCAGATATTAAAAATTATATTCAAACGTGTGCTGATTGTCAACTGGTCAAAAGAGCTTATGGTCGATGTCATGCTCCTTTAAAAGCTCTTCCTATAGAGGGCAGGTTATGGGAGCGGGTGCATGCCGACACAATAGGGCCCCTACCCACAACTAGGGACGGTAATAAACACATACTGATCGTCACTTGCAGTTTTAGTCGCTTTACCATGGCATTTCCATTGAAAACGTTGGAGGCCGCGGAGGTGGCAAGCGTGTTTTACGATAGATTTATATGTGTGTTTGGGATACCGCGTACGATCCTAACAGACAATGGAAGCCCGTTCATAAGCCGCCTATTTGCACATTTATGTAAAATTTTGTCGATAGAAACTCTTCGAACAGCAAGCCATCACCAAGCCACGAATGGGGCGTCGGAAAGGTTTAATTATTTTCTTGAGGTATCTCTAAAATATTATGTGGACAAGAAACAGGATAATTGGGATAAGTACTTATCGAGTGTTACTTTTGCGTACAATAGCTCGCCTCACTCACAAGGCACAACTTTTAGTCCGTATTTTTTGGTATTCGGACAGGAAGCAAAGTTACCAATTGACATAGAGTTAGGGGCAACAAGTGGATTACCTCAGACAATACAGCAACGGGTGGAAGCGATTTCAGATCTAGTGAGTGTTACAAGGGAAGTTGCTAAGCAGAATTTAGTGAAGGCACATGATAGAGCTAAGGCTTATTATGATAAAGGTTCTAAGATGCCTTGTTATGAGATAGGGGACAAGGTGTGGGTCGATAGAAGGATGGTGGAACCAGGTTTGTCAAAGAAGTTATGTCCTAGTTTTACTGGTCCATACTACATTTGTGATTTGAAGGGACACTGCACTTACCAATTAAGAAAGGTGGAAAATAACACCTTACTTAAAGTGCCAGTTCATGCAAATAGATTAAAACCTTTTATAGACCAAAGGATAAGGGATACAATTGGTCAGAATGAGGATTTACAAGGTCAGTCTGACAATGATGAGGTAATTCTGGTTCATGATAAGGATGATAATGTACCAGAGGTCAAGGTAACGGAAATGAAAAATGACCTTAAGAAGGTGTCATTCCAGGATAAAGTTGAGGTCATAGGAAAGGATCATAAAGGAAATATGAATAAAGAGTCCGATGAGGATGATGAAGATGATATCAAATTGGGCCAGCCAGAGGTGTATAAGGTCAAGCGTATAATGGCAAGTAAGAAAATAAATGGTATGCCGTTTTACAAAGTACACTGGGAAGGGTATCCAGTTTCAGAGGCTACATGGGAGCCTAGTACGAATATTTCACGTGACTTGATACAAGCATTTAAAATTTCACAAACAGTACGTTCGAATGCGAAGAAGAGACGTAAGAATAGACGTCAATAGATGGTGAGTCTTAGTGTGACGGTGAAAATACATGCTTATACAAAAGTTTATTTATTCTTTAATTTTCACAATAATTGTCTCGATATGGTGTGGAGGGTTTGTCGGACGCAAGGGTGCACACTTGCTAAGAGATGCTCTCTACAATTACCATTCGGGGTTAATTATTACAATTATATTTTGTTTTATCGGGTTTATTAAGGATAATGTGGACAAAAGAGTATATTAAATGTCAGGCGAATGCTGCTGAAATGTATGATTGAAGTGTCAAAAGAGTCACACAAGGGAGTATATGCTGGAAAGACATGGGTATAGGATACGCGAGCAAGCGAGAAGGTATATATGCAGACAGAAATTGGTGATCTAAAATAGAACATCAATTTATTTAAAGGAATGTGATACGTAATATAATTAGCCTACTGTTCTGAGATACAGAGCCAGAATAGTGTAGTGAACTGATTACGCCTTGACGGGATATAAAGGCGATGCTATAGACGAATAATACTGCCATAGTACAAGAAGAGTGTGTTTGCAAGATTTGAAACTTTCTCATTTTACGGAGGAGAGTCAAAACGTTTGGCAGACATGTCTAAGATGGTTAAGGCAAAGGCTTGCCTACAAGTTATACTGATGAGTCGCATAGTCTACAGAGAGATGGATTATATAAGGCCAGCTGGGAGCTGATGCACTTATTAGGCAGTGGTACGAGTTATACAATTAGAAGATATGAAATTACGTGTTATACAATTACGATGAGTTGCAAACGAGATCTTATATCAATGAGAGATGAAATGAGAACCCTTACCTCAAGAAGGTATACAGGTAACGAGATATGAATTTTGTAAAACGTCAGACGGTGACGGAGAAGATTGAGTATATATAGGTATTCGTTGGCGACGTGTGCGCTTAACATGAAATCACGGCGAGTTAAAGCGTGCATAAAGATGGGATTGCGACGTCATTGTACAACTATGAGTGTGACGATTACAGAATAGAAACAGGACGAATAGTGGTCTTCAACATGAAATGCATGCTGCAAGAAATTATTTATAGGGACGATGTTGAGGTTGTTTAATGTTATAGAGAACCGCCTCCCATTCATTTGGAATAATAATGATGTTGTCTACATCTTCGTGAAGGAGACATAACCAAGTAATTGTGATTGTGAATGGGGTCAATATATTTTATATTTGATAGAGTTTCAAGAGGACTGCGATTCGAGTCGGTTTCGTGTATCGTCTAGTCCTGCGAGTCATATCAGTAAAGGTGTAAGAGAATAACTGAGAGTAAGTAGATAATAATATTACGCGACGGGATGACGGGATGATGACGTCTTTGGCGAAATATTGTAAAGTGTTTCAACCCCGTATGGTGGCCGGGATGACTAAAGGCGAAGCCAGTCTTTGTTTTGGAAGAATAGCACCATGGTTGATTGACGGCACAGAAACATTACGTCAATGGGCCTGTCGTACGAGGCGACTAATGACTTTGGTTCTTTATTCACATGATTACAATTTTGAAAAAAGAAGTAAATGATAATATAAATCCTCTACATTAATTATTACAAAAGTCTTAACTATAACTATCCTTTCTTTTCTTTCATCTTTCTCTTGATCTTAACTATCTTCTATCTTTACAAAGTCAGTGAATGTCTCAGACAGGGTTCTTCTCATGATATCTATATACATCAGATAATGGCAGTCTTATTCCTTTCCAAGGTAGATTGTTTCGATCTATCTTTGCCAAAGTTTCAAGATATAAAAATAATACTTCCGCTTCTTTTCTTGAAAAATGTATAAATATTGCAAAGAAGGCAAATGAAATTTTTGAAAAAAACAAACAAACAAAATATGGATTGTAAAAATATATGGTATAATGAACAACATAGTGAATACATACGTGTTTATGGTATAAGAGACATATATATACGTTGATGTAGTCTCTTTCTAAGGTTGTCAAGATAGTTAGGATTCATGAAATGAATGATTAGCATTCTTCAAATTGCTACATTTGAGGATTTATGGGGTTTATATACAAGATGGGTATGGGGATTATTCTTATGGTGTTGTACTCAATAATCAATAGATTGGAGCCAAAATTAATATATAATATGTGGGCAATGTATTTATTTCTTTTTATGTATTTATAGGGTTATTTCAAAATGCAAACACAGTCTTTATGTTCATATAGTATCCATCTATGTATGTGTATTCGTAATGGTCATGTAACGATGTCAGAAAAGTCATTTGATATTGATTGATGGAATTATTGAGTCACAATGACTCCCTGATTTTGAGTTTTAAGAGAGTATCATGAATAAGAGGACGGGTAATACAGAATTATCTTTGATGGACGAGAGTGTCTATCTTTTCTGGTGTAGTCCGTAGTAGGATACACACAGTCGTACAGATATGCGATATCGTCACATAATATTAGAAATGTGTTACCGTCTGTTGTCATGATACACTATGAATTATCCGATGATGAATGATTGATTCATGAATGTTTCTAGATCGATGTTGATGTTTCATTAAAATTTTCAGATATACCTTATGTTATAGTTCGAGAGTTCATTAAATACAGGTGCGTAATAAAGCGCATGGTATTATATATATTTGTATATATATATATATATGTTGTCTATGTTGTTTTGGGTTCTGACATCCTTTTTCTTAAGTATTATAGGAGATGTCTGCCTGAACACTGCTATGTTCTGTTCAACTTCGTCCTGAAGGCTGATAGGCATAATCTTGATGATTGGGTCACGTGATGGCGAGTCGCGTGGGCAACTACCTTCAGCAGCTGAAGCTTACGATATCATAGGCTACGGGTCTCCTACTGGATGGGAGGCATGCCTCCGTATGTATAATAGAAGGCCGATACTCAATGGCCCTGTCAACGTCTGGGAGACGCCCATGCAATAGGACCGTCCGAGGACACACAGGGACGAAGCAATGGTGACCTTTCTCGGAGTATTTGTATATTGACTTCGACGTCAATGTTCAACGTGGTTGTGACTTTGAATTGTGACTTCTTTGTTGTGTTATGCAGACAGTGAACACTTACATCCATCTGATTTTGTCTATGATCTACCTTAGACATCCACGGGGACTGCAATAATCTTGTTCCTATGGGTCCCATGGTGCAGAACTTGTGAACATGTGTTGGTGAATGTGACTCATCTGTCTTAATGACTAGACATGATTGAACAATGCTTCTTCCAAGGCCCACAGCCGGACGTACATTTTTGAACTCTCGTATTACATATATTTGGTGTCGAAGATTAACAGATATATAATGAACTCTTAACTGTTGTAATAATGGATGGATATATGTGTTTACATGTTTCTTTTTCAGGTGTAAGGGTATTTCTGTGTTTGCATTGCTCCACAGTATCGGGTGACTCTGATCTCTATTCCAAAATTTACCGTGTCTCGTATGACTTAATTGTTTCGGTAAGCGTCGAGTGGACATTGATCTACTTTCGAGTTACCCTGTATTGTGGTGGTTAGTTTCTTGTTTGAGGTCCGCTCTTTGGTTCGTCGAGGTCGACTCACATTTCAAGAGGGGAGGTGTTATGTGGGGATATTAGGAAAAAGATAACGAATAATTTAGAAAATGAAATATTGTGTAATGCCTTTCCAAGTTCCGCTTTTAGTCTCAATCTCCGATAACAATGTTGACGTTCATGAAAACACATTAAATAAAAACTACTTCAATGTTCCAGTCATCCTGCGATTATCTGATATTTCTGATAATTCGTGCTTTTTTGTCATAAAGGGAACAATTAAGACATCGGTACCGGCTTGAAGTGTTTTGCGGAGACAGATAGTCGGGTTTGCAAGTGACTTTAGTCACGTATTCAAAATGTTATCAGTCAGCTGCTTCTAAATTGACAGTTGATATCGCTTAGGAAATTTGACAGCGATTCCATAATTTGGTAAGGGTAGAAATGAAAATCACCCCTTCCAAATAGTGGGCTGGTCGAAATGATAAAAGGCAAGGTTAGAAGCTTGGAAAGTGAGTTCACTCTGGAAGGCAAAGAAGCAGTAGGAACCATCTAGAAGTCCACCGGAGTCGGGAAATCCCGCCGACCGGCCGAACAGTGGGCTCGGAATGAACCAAAGAGGGAGCCGCGTGGTAAATATGTATCATTCAGTATAAGGAAAGTTTATCTAATAAGAATCTGTACTATAGAACTCCATGTATTGTTATTAATTACAAATTCAAGAAGATGATTCATGATTTACATTTGCTTTTAATGTTTTTATAATAAAACTTGTGAAAAAGTAATTGTAGTAATTCTTTGAAAAGTGTACCTCATGCCAAGCGAGTGTCATCCCTAACGTAAACGTACCGTAAGCACGCAGTTTACAACACAAGCAATATCTCCTTTGGAACACATTTTTTTGATGATAAGAACACTTACTGGCTGTTCCAAGTGTTTATACTTTTGTTTACAAGTATGAAGGTGAGAGCAAAATAAGATATCATTTGAAACATCAAATATTCAATCTAATTCATAACATTAAGAGATAAACGGACAGTATGAGATAAATCTGCATAATTTCTGCTCCGCATTCTGCAATAAATGTATTTATTCAAATGAGAAATGGGGCGAAAAAGAAAAATTATTTTAAAGTTTATTATGTATTATCTGAGATTTAAAATCATTGATGATCACTGACTAATTGAGTCATGGGAATTTTTAAAAAGGTGTCGTCAGTTAATTACGCTATTTTGGCGATTTTTGGCAGACCTAGTATAAAAATAGAGCCATGGGCTCTGTAGCTCGCCAACCTTTCAAAATCATCATCATTAGACTTGAGCCAAAGTATTGTTATCCGACCTAGCTAAATAGATGACAGTGGTTGAAGCAACTACATTAACACAAACCCGTATTTTTATTTTTAAAAAATTGCATTTTCAAAACTGTTCCTTTTGCATATTCTCCAAGGTTTGTCACTGATTCAAATATTTGAGATAAAAATTAATATGATATAATTTTTTTCGGTGGCATACGAGAAAACGAAATAAAAAATAATGAACACTAAGGAGATAAACCCCTAAATAAACATTTCAAACCTCGTAGAGGTTGTATGTCGTGCATTTTTCACCCCTAAATGAACATTTCAAACCTCGCTCGCAGAGGTTTGAAATATTTATTTAGGGGTGAAAAATGCACGACATACAACCCCAAAATTAAAAAACAGAATGGATTTATCTCCATTCTAACATGACTTATTAGAACAATAATGAGGATATTATTTGCCTTGTGCAACAACAATGTGATTAGGTCGAACCAGTTCAGACCTGTTCCATTTGCTTTCGAAACTACGGTACAGTTCCATTTTCAAAAAACGCGCTTCAATAAAAAAAAAAGATAAAAAAATAAACCAACAGGTTTTTAAAATAGAACCCCTTAAGTATTTATTTCGTTGACGATAATATCAACAAAAGACAGATTTTTTATCCCGTCAGAGATACGTTTTTCACGTAAATTATACAAAGGTCACCTATCATCCCTACAATCATCTTCCGCACGCATCGGGCGAGATATGCATTTACAAGAAATCCATATTCACAAATTTCTTGTAAATGCATATCTCGCCCGATGCGTGCGGAAGATGCCCTACAATACCGATAAGGACTGACCCAATCAAGGGACGTTACTCTAAAAGTAGTTATCATATGAATGGATAATTCCGTCTCTCTGATTAGCTTACTTGGTCACATGACAGCAATGACGTTAAACAATTATTGACTTCAAGTGAGGTTGATCCAATGATTTATCGACCTTGGACAGACATGTGATATTCACAGAGGCGAAGCCGAGGTAGACATCACATGTCCAAGGTCGATTAATCATTGGATCAACCGAGTCTGAAGTATATAATTGTTTTATAATAAGTCTTAAATTACCATTCTTCTGCTATTTCTGGTAGACCGGGATTTTCGAAATCTATTTTTATCCACCAGAGGTGTTTGGATTGTTATATCAACCTCTCGCGATCCACACAGGTTGACATCGCTTATTATTATATTATATTACCGGAAATACCAGAAGAATGGTAATTCAAGACCTATTTCATATATCAAAACAATTATAGACTTCAGACTCGGTTAATCCAAAGATTTATCGACCTTGGACATGGGATATTCACCTCGGCTTCGCCTCTGTGAATATCACGTGTCTAAGGTCGATAAATCATTGGATCAACCTCACTTGAAGTCAATAATTGTTCATTGTTTACTGCTAGCGATAACTCCTCACGCAACACGTGAACTGATTGAATGAACGATCAAGAAAGCTGTATAGTTTGTCATGGTTGAATGCACTGTCTGGAAATTCACTTATGAATGAGAGGGGGGAAGGGAAGCAGTTGTAAAGTTGAAGAACTTGACGAATCGCTATTGCCGCGCGTTACGGTAGCCTACGAAGCGAACTCGGTTTGAAATTAAATTAGGGATAAAAAAAATAAACTACTTCAACAAATAATAACCAAAGAATGGATTTATCTATAAATTACTAAAAAAATACAGTATTTTCAATGTCTTTATAGAAATGATTTAAAATTAATTTTGCAGTTGTCTGTAAGCCGATGAAAGCAGTAAGTTCAGCGAATGGAGTTTGTAAACGTGCGCGTATGAATGTAAATCGGTCGTAAATATTTAGAGATGATTATCAGCGAAATAATCACTCCAAAATTGATTTTGGTAACCAATCAGAAAGCAGTATTTTCATTCTAGTTTTCGTGTCACGTTAGAATGACCGTTAACATCTTTAAAGTCATTTTAAAGACCTCGAGCGTTACATTTATGCCAGTCGGAGCTTGTATGTTCACCAAGGCTTGGCACGTCGACGGATTGAAGCCAGACAAAATTTTATTGGTTTTAAAGCTTGCAGTCTTTTCCCTCATCCTTTCGATCCACTCTTCCCCCTGATCTGTCCACAATTTTGGAAATATAAATTAAATGTTGTTGAAAATCGTTAAATCCCAAGTCACTCAGTCACACATTTGAGCGTGGCGTTCGAGGGCACGTACAAGCAGACAGTGAATCGGGGCATAGATGAGTTAGTATGGGTATCATGATGGGTGGTAACCTTATGAGAACGGCGACCACTGCAGTCCTTCCTGGACGCGTGTACATGGCGGACGTCACGAGATGATGTTGATGACTGAGTTCTCGAGAAGCTATGATTGACGCAAAAAAGAGGATTGTATGGCACTCTAAATTGAAAATAGATGTCATAGGCGTTGCAATATTATACTTAACAAACAGAGAAGGGCATATTCAGCAATTTAAGAAGTAGAAGTAATAAACTTATAAAAAGCTGTGTCAGCAGAATCTCACGTGTGATGTATTTTCTTACACAAAATAATTCATCCGTTCTTTCGGGCCATATTCAAGTCCACATAGATATTAGATGTAGATATTAAATGTACTCTTGCGACGGTCAGACAGGTGGTCATTAACTTATCTTTACTAAGATAAATATCAACTCCGTTTCTATATCATTACACTCAGGTTACCTTATTATTTCCTGTTGACGTGCAATATAATGTGTTTCATTTTCAGCCGACTTAATCAACGTCTGTCACTACGAGATATAGCTATTTATTACCTTGATAACTGTACGGTCTAGTAAACGCTGACCAGAAAATTGTCTGCGATATATGTTGCCTATATGCATTGTATTATTTATGTTTACATTCATATTTTGTGTTTCAGATATCCTTTCAGCAAAACATTATCAATAACCTTTGTTTAGATCCAAATATATCAATATCCTTTATATTACCTGCTGAAGAACGGAAAAGAAATGAAAGGAAAATCATCAATCAGAATTTGCATGTTCATCATTCTCATTGTTAAAAAAGAAAACAGTATATATATACAGAGTCATCAACCATGTCTTCTTTTGTTGCAGTTAGCCGTTGAAGTTTGATAATAGTTTGAACTCGGAGGTTAGGTGTTAGTCGCAATGGAGACACTATCTCTTTGAATGTGACACTCTTCACCAACATCATCTTCACAACGTCAAGGCCGAAACGAAAAGATTTCGAACTCTTTGCGCTTCGCCCTTGACATCACGGCCCACATTTTCTGTGCTAAGAGTTTAGCCCAGTGCAGGCCTGTCCGATAGGCCAATCAGATGTCGGCTTTCAAAACGAACTTCAAATGTCAACGGCAAAGATAGCGGTAGTGACCTGTCGCGTTTGAAGAGAAGACTTTTTAAAACATTAATTTCAGTTGTAATTTCAAGCATATATTTATATGGATACAGGGTAGATCTGTCACGCTTGTGGTTGATCGATATTTACTGTAATGTTTGTAAAGTTTAAAAGTAACGTATATACGAAATTATTGTACGAATGAAAATTCAAAGATTTTTATAATCATTATTTCAATTTTGAATGTTTCTCATATCAATGTTTCCGTTTTCAAACAAAATTATCGCGAAATATTCATTATCACACCTTGTGTAATTGCGCCATCGTTTTGTGTTAACAAATGTTGGAGACAACGATGTTATTTACTCAAATTCTGAACATCGAAAGATGGAATGTGTGAAAATTTGATGCCGACTAGGTTAGCTTCGAAATTATCAACACGGCACTAAATGCATAATTCAGTAAAATATATTTTGACAGCTGCACATGCAAAACGAGGATTTGTTTTTCATTTTGATGATGTGACAAGCTCTCAGTCTTTGAAAGGATTTTATCAACGCAATACAAATTTTCTCACGTAAAGGAACTACTGCTTACGACGTAAAACAAATGTCTTGAATAAGGATCATTTACAGAAGGAGAAAAAAACATTAGTTACTTGAGGAATAATTAATTGTGATTTAATTGTTGAAATTTAATTCTTAGTGTTGTCAGTTAATTCCTGCCAATAATCCATCTGACTAAAGTATCATATGAACATTTCGCTTGGATTTCCTTTATCTAAGGTCTCCAGGCTGGGCGTAGGTTTCGAATGTAACCGGCGATTTCACTGACTGCAGGTTAGCAGCTAGTAAGGGCGGTAACTCGTGATGACGTTAGGTGTCGCTGCTTCGTATCACAGGTTTTGTTACCCTTCAAGGCAAGGTTGAAAATGGATAGAGTTCATCTCGATACAAGTTCACCTTGCCGTGGGAAGATGATCTAACATCGAAATGTTTATCTCACGGCACAAATATGTAATCTACATAAGCATGTTTCAGTAAAGAGTTTAATTTGTACTAAAAATACTAAGCACTTGAAAAAATTTAAGTCCTTCCTTAATGAATTGTTTAAATTGCTGAAGTTATAATCAGTGAAAAATGCCCAGTCACTGGCCACGTCAATGTATTTATTTTATTTATACGTGTTGATCATATTCTCATGTATCACCATTTGTTGGTTGAGAAATAAACTGTTATGTCTCTTTGTCTGTCTGACAACATTTACAATCGTTTATCTTAGTTGTTTCAAATGCTGTGTGTTGATATCAAAGATTGCCTTTGTCGGTTCGGTCTACCTTTCCTTCTTCTTAAAGTAAACAGCTTGATAGATTATATGTACAACTCTTGAATGCTTTAAAAAAAAATATATTTGTCAGTATCTATTGAATCTAATTAGACAGCAAGCATTATCTTTTAATTCATTCATTCATGCTTAAAATCTATGAGTTGGACTTGTTCCCAAAATGCAAATGAATGTCTTATTAGCGATATAGACAAACCTCAGATATTAATTTCTAGATTCTAGATTGTAAAATACCTGTTATGCACATGGTTTACACTCTAATGACGTTATCAATTTTTCGAATAATATTTACCATGTTACCACAACAAATATATATATATATACACACATATATATATATATATATATATATATATATATATATATATATATATATTTATTTATTTATTTATTTATTTATTTATTTATTTATTTATTTATTTATTTATTTATTTATTTATTTCTCTAAGGTGAAAGTTCAATCAAATGCACACTCATACTTCATAGGTAAAACACAACAGCACAGAACGTTTTCTCCCACATGTTTCCATGAAGAGATATAAGATGTTCTTGAGGAAAGAGGAAGGGTATATTCGAAGATCTACATCAAGGAAAGAAAGTCTTATGGAAAGATTCGCTTCTAATATACTATTTATGATGAACAACAACAGCAATTTACAAAAAAACAATACGTGATACATACTACCACTGTGGCTCTATTGTCATCAAGAACATCCGCCATGATTGAAATCGCAGTTGTACACGTACTGTATAAAAGAGGAGCCCCTTCTTTCATCATCTATAACAAGGAAAATTAGTTTATTCAAAGAGACATCTCTGAGAGTATTCTTTACTAAAGCCGTTTACAAAACTTTCATTAAACAACTCAAAGACGACATTGATGGAAATACATGGACGCTTTGATAAAGTTGAAACTCTACCACAGGTTGACAAAAGAGATCTAGTTCCTTGATCATTGCTCTGTGCACAATCTGTCGCCGTCTGAATTGTTGACATTGGGAACGTTCGAAAAGAAAGAATATCTCTATCCCTTTGTTTCTTTGATCTTTGGAACAGAAAGTTTTATCAATCTAATTTCAGAGTTTTTTAATTCCACCTTCTTAATCTTAATTGAAGAATTAATCTGTCTAGATTGCTTACTTGAAATCTTTCTATAGGAACTATTTCTTGATAAAAGGTCATGGTCTCCAACAGGACGAAAACACAAGATGCATTAATGCGCAGGCTGCAGAAAATTCTATGCTACACTACAGACAACCGAAGAACAAAGTCATAACATCAACTATAAAGACAAATACATATGGAACTTAGAAATAAACGAGTCAATAACTGAACGAAATTGGAACTACATCCATGAAATTCCATTCAAGCAACTGGTTATTGCAAACCACGAATGATTTTAACTTAGTATCATTTGTAGGTGCCTATATTATTAAAAATGAAGTTGATTGAATCTAATGCTTGCACTTTCTTAAAAAAAAAGTTTAATACGATAAGGCATATAGTTTTTTTAGTGTGACATTGTCAAAGAATTCTGGAGCCAATTGACTATTTGGCTTCACCATATAACGGGCAGTCTTCTCCACTTGCATAAGATAAGATTTATTATCTGATACGCTGTCGACGTGGAACATTACATTTGTTATGTAAAACCAATACTCATGTGCCGAATGTTCCTTGTACGCTGACTTTGTACGAAATACGAAAACTAAGTGGGAAAAAGACGACATTTAGAGGTAAATATTATTGAAATACCTACTCGCAGACCTTAGACTTAATGGCTGCCGATTCCAACATCAAGTGTTACTCGTACCCCTACCTGTACTCAACTAGTGTACACATTACTGATTTGAGTCAATTGCATGAAGTTAACTCCCTAACAAATTGAAATTGATTAAAACTTACTATTTTGCATTAAAACATTATATAAGCTTAAATCAAGAAGCAAAACAGGTCACCAACATCACTGCCAATCATTTAAATAAACATTACTTAATAATTCCTTTAAACGTATATTTTCAGTTATCATATTTTTTATCTGTTTTAGAGTTGATACAAGAAAACCGAAAAGAGTTATGTCAAAACAATTGTGGTACGAGGGGAAGTCAATAAGTTCATAGAAGTGAGCGTTGATACACCCCTGAAAATAGCATCGGATATGTCATTTTTGAGATAGGCCATCCGACGACAGTTCACAGACATAAACAACCCTTCTCAATCATTTACTTGAGTTGTACAGCCTGTTGAACACAGTAACCCTGCTGTAATCATGGGAAGTTCTACAACTGAGCATCGTGCGTCCGAAATGCATAAACGTATGACCAATGTGTCGGGGAAAGAAGCCCTCAACATTCTATTATTGCAAAGTGGTCAGCTGAGTTTAAGCGGGGTCGCAGCTCCGTGGACGATTACCCTGTTGAAGCCATCACAGGTGATATGTTTGCAAGCTTAATCATGGCCGATCGCAGAATAAAGGTGGACGAGATATCTTTAGAGTGTGACATTTCTCACCATTTTCACAATTATTAATGAGCACTCGCAACATGTCCAAGGTGTATGCAAGATGGGTGCCACGAAACTTAAATGCACAAGATCGACACCAGAGATTTGAATCCAATCATGAGCTCTTGGACATCCACAGTGCTAATCCTAACTTTCATGCTCATCTTGTTATAGGGGATGAAACATGGATGCATCACTGGGATCCTGACACCAAGCAAGAATCAATGCAATGGAAACATAAGTACTCTGCTGCACCCAAGAAGTTTGAACAGGACTCAGCCTTCTGCTGGCAAGATCATGACGACCATTTTCTGGGATGCAAGGGGCGTGCTATTTGTAGACTATAAACTACCTGATTCTACAACAGGAGCCTACTATGCTGACTCGTCAAAGCAATTGAGAAAGTCTAGGCGCGGCATGTTGACTGCTGGAGTTATGCTTCTTCAAGACAATGCTCCAGTGCATAAGAGTTGCATTGCACAGGTTGCTTTGATCAACTTAACCATCCCCCAACACTCTAGACCTGGCCCCAAAGCGACTTCTTTCTGTTTTGTTGTACACGATTTGGCGATGAGCTACTGCGGCGTGGCTGAGGAGCCAGTAAGAAAACTTCTACCGCAAGGGCATAGACAGTCTCAAAGACAAATGGGCAAAGTTCATCGAAGTCCAGGGAGATTATTTTGAAAAATACAAAGCAATATCGTAACCATTGGCTTCTGTTTTATATCAATTTCTCTGAACTCATTGACTCCCCCTCGTATGATTCTAATATTTTGTATTACTCTTTATGAAAATAAGTCAAATGTGGGTTCACCAAAAATAATAACAAAAGGGAAATAACTTCGGCGTGAATGTTTGATGATGCTTGACAGTTCATGTCTCCATTAACATAGCTTCCCTAAAGAAATGTCAAACACAGGAAGGTGATGAGACAGACACCAGGAACTGCATCATACATCAAGTGAGTGTGGAAAACTATCATCACGGAGGCATGATAAATGTCAACAATACATGGGGAAAACAGCAGAATTGTTATAACTATATACATATAAATGTTATGTGTTAGAAAAACAGAATCATGCCATTATCAAAAAGTGTATAGAACATGGATAATTTTAACTTGTTGAAAAATGAAAATGGACAAAATGTGTAAATATCTCATTATAGAAAATATCAATTCTAAATACTACAATACTGAAATAATAATTAAAACAAATCGCAACATTATTAAATATAACCGATCAGATGATTAAAATTGTTTAGTTTTTGTCACGTTATTTATAGAGAAAATTGTTTTTCAGAAAATGAGGCTGATCATTCCCGTATTTTACTAATGTGTCCCATAGATGGTGATTGACTATTCAGAAACTATTTGAAACATGTTATAGAAAAAGGGGAAGTTTTGTTCGATATATACTTGACAAAACTAATCAGGGATATGTAAAAATTCTGAAATTATCAATAATGGCACATTCTTACATTGAGAACCTGATGAAACATGATTGCCAAAGATATCCCTATCATGAAGTTCTGATTGAAATAAAAAAATTTTTAGCATAATTACTAAGCAAAGCATCATCACTAAGAAAGGTAGGTATTATCTGATAGTTACCATTTCTTGTTTCATGGGTTGAACGACTCAAAGAGTGACTCTTCAAAAGGGAATCAATTAAGCTTTGATTAAAGTATTAGAGAAACCACAAACAAAAAAACTAATACTACTAAGAAAGGAAGATGTGATTAAGGCTCTTCTCCCTAATACAAAAAAAAAATACCTCAAGTCATCGATCTGATATTGGGAATAACTGATATCCTGATAACATTGCATTGCATTTCATTGTTAGTTTAACGGTGGCACTGAACATTTACTTTGTGGTGTGTATCTCGGAGAAAGCTTCTTCAGTGTTATTTTCAGGGATGAATCTGAGATCTGTCTACCATTTCCATAGTCTTCATTCTTCTCTTAGATAAAAAATATACGTATCTGGCTTGACAATACGGTGACAGAGGAAAATTTTCACAAACAGCATAATATTAAACAACTAGCAAAACCATCGGTATATCAAAAGAGTAGGTTTTTTTTTCAATTTTTCATCAATCTTTACATCCAAAGATACAAGTAAAAAATTTTATTTAGTTTCATGTACCATTTTCGTAGAACCCGTGTTATTAGCGTGAAATTTGCCACTCGGCAAGATTAGTGTAAATTTAAGTTCAAGTTAAAAGGGTTTATTTTATTTTTTTTATGAATTCGTTATTTGTGTGTTTCAGTATCTAAAAAGGTTTTATATAAATCATATTTTCATGTAATAATTAGTGAATGTTACAAAAGCATCTTCCAAATTTAGTAAGTATCCTACACTTTAACATAAAAGCTTCATCAAAGTGTCTATTTATGTCTCTATCAAATCTTTCCAGTAACAAGACATAACAAACACGACTTGAATTTAAAAGAAATGACAGGTAAAATGAAAACTATCAAGTTACAAGTACAAAGAGCTGTAGGGGAAGTTATGAATGTTCTTTAAAGGAAAGACGTAGGCATAATGATCCAATATGGACAGGAATAAAAAGGGTGCATCTCAATTTACCGACCTAAAACAATCACGTCTCGATAAAGTGAGATAAGAGTCGTATTGATTAAATTGCCATAATAATAATACCTTTAACCAAACTGGAAGAAGTCAGGACTACCCAAATTTCTGTGTAAGATATATTTCTTTAATCTTCATGAATGACTTCTAAATGACTACTGTTAGCTAAGCATAGCAAGAGAAGAGGAGGCTACTCTAAATCCACTTAATAGAAGGCTCTCAGACACCTGTCTACGTGTCTCTACAGAGATATCCGCTTCTCCTACACCTTTCACTTACAGTGCCACATCAATCATCATGTTGATGGAGCCGAAGGTCCCGAATCAATCTCTTACACTGACTAAACTAAGCGTGGTGTCTTGTCCTCGCTCTTGACTAAATATGCTCAGTATGTGAGGTCAGGGAAGTAGGACGCATTTGTAGTGTGGCCTCTTTTTGCCATACTTAATCACACCATGTAAACAAATCTTGAAAAAACTGCGATGCCGGTATTCAAAGTCCCAAAGACTGTAAGTCTTGAAACAACGATTTACAAAGCAACGAGAAGCAAAACTGTTGATCCATCTCTTTCAAATTACATAGAATCATTACTCGTTCGCTAGACGCAATTTTATTGGCACTAAATTCATCAATTTGAAAAAGATTCATAACATTTACATTTGGATAAGTTTGTGTCAGCTTATGTGCACATTTAATTTGTACACTCACGACATGGGATGTCTACAAGTTAAATCGACATAACAGCATTGTAATATTTGAGGTATGCTACTTCAAGGAATTATTTCATTGGCGTTAATCAAGGTTTTAATCACTGGATCTGGTATTTCAGACTAGGTCACACCATCAGCGTACAGTGATAATACACATAGAGAACAAAGTTAAGCACCCCCCTATTTTCAAAATTGCAAAATGCATCTGTGGAGAAAAATACGACAATATGACTAAATGGATCCCCTTGACATAGAAACTAAAGTCTTTGTGACTTAGTATCTTTAAAATCATCATACATGATGACATTTTGAGAACTTAAGACAAAAAACGTAATGGTACTGATTTTTCACCCAAAATAACTATCGTCCGTTTGTCAAAAGTATGCGATGGATTCTGATGTTAGTTGTCATGAAACACAATTTTAGTAACAGGTACAATTTTACACTTTAAAAAATAATGTATCCTTCACAATGAGGACATAATTGGGTTTTGAAATTTGACAAGAATTTTCCATAATTTTTAGAAAATGGCCATAACAAGACGATTTTGGAAGAAAGGTGGTCTTCTTTAACTTTGATTCAGTAACCCTATACTTATTTTTGCTTTATAGTCGTTGTTATGGTTAACGCTGCCCCATTTAGTACCTTTTTATGAATGGGTCATTTTCCAAAAAATGAGATTTTGGAGGTCCATAACTGCTGTAACTAGTGACTTTTGCTTAAGAGATCCATAATAAAGTTTGATCAGTGGAATAGGAATAATGAAATAATACACATTAAAACAAAAAATATTGACTTTCTGAACAAATTCACCTTTTGATCTAAAAATTACCAATTTGTATAACTACAATTATTCAAAATATCCGAAACGATATCTTAATGAAATTACGTTCTTAAATTGCAAAATTATTATTCTATCATATCAAACAATTACTTTTACTGCAATGTGGTCCACTTTATTCTCAGACAAAACTTACTGGTGAAAAACTTGGGGGTGCTTAACTTTTTTCCTTATGTATATTAAGAGACACCAGTACGTCCATCTAATCACGGTGGTGAGAAGCATTTTCTAGCACAGATTTTACCCACCTGAAGAACAAGAAGTATTGGGCAAAGTTTTAACACCTGTTCAGTACGATAAAACAAATTTATTTTTATTGTACAACGAACGCAATGCTCTTTATGCCATCAAGTTGAATACCAAATCATCACTTGAGTAAAGATGTAGACACCCACTGACTTTTACAAATATCTTTGATCTCGTAATGTGAGGCTTTGAAAATTCTATAATAACAGATACTTTTGTTCCCTTCCCTTCAGTCAGGATTACAATGATTTACTCCTCATGGCTTGGCTTGGCATTTATGTTACCAACCGTAAAGAGCTGTCCTTTTCAATTATATCAAATTGGGAATAGATGTTGTATAAGATTGCTGCCATCACCTAATCAGTGGTTTCATAAACTTTCTGTGAAAAAAACCAGAAAAACATCCTAGAAAACCAATTTGTAGAAACCCTGCTATACAAATTACTATATTGAAATGTAAATGTACATAAGGTTGGGTGCGAATAATAAACATTAAAGGTCCGCATGCCTTGTGCGTTTGCTATCTGATATCTTTCTCAGTGACATTTCCTAAAACTGTGGGGCCAGCTTGATTTTCTATCATCTCGGATCATTAAAAACATTTATCATTGATAAATAATAATAATAATAATCATTATTATCATTATCATTGTTATTGTCATTATTATTATTATTATTATTATTATTATTATTATTATTATTATTATTATTATTATTATTATTATTATTATTATTATTATTATTGAAATTAAAGTTTAGTATAAACGGGCGTACAGAAATATTCTTTTAAATTCTAATACTTAGAATTACACACACACACACACACACAAAACAACAATATTGCAATTACTTCGCAATGAGAGAGAACTTAACAAAACTTAAATGCAATGTTTCAGATATTTTGTATTTTCAACATGTTCAAATTTGCAATTTATAAGAAAAGTTTATAAGTCGTCACTTAAAGGGTTAAACATCCAATTACACACCCCGATTGTCCGTAATCGTTGAAAACAGTGTCATGTATTTCTCAATGGTTTTGCATTTGGTTTTCTTTCTTTAAAGTTTGTAAGTTGTCTTCATTGACGAAAGAATTGTACTACAGAAAGCTGCCAGCTAGACAAGAATAGTGAACATGTTTGTTGTCATATTTCTTTTGTTCTTGATGTGAGCCTTCACATAATTTTCAATAAATATAATGCCCTTTGTTGTTTTAATTGTTACGTGAAATGAGCAACGAAACCTGTATCGATAAACTGACTTTTATAAACATATCTGACCACATAATTATGGACTTCGAAATGTATGTGACAGCAGTTGTTCCCGTTTACAAGATCACCATGTTTTACTTTAAGATCTTCGATTAACAAGATTTTTGTTCCCTTAATCTGAACCTTTGAAAAGGTATATTTCTTTTGTTTAATCATGAGTTTAATTATTCACCATGCAGGACTTGCAACATGTACACATTACAACAGAACGTCCGATGATGCGTTCTACGCTCGATGCCACTGATTCAATTGCATCGGAATATTGCTGTGAACCATCAAAATTATTTAACTTTTTTGTTTAAAATTAGATTACATTTACATTACATAGTTTACATTAGATTAGACAAATAAAACAACGACTTTAACTTTATAAACACGGACAACTGTTATCATTCTTAATCTTACTATTGGGGCATGTTGTAGTTTAATTCTTAATGGTTCAGTTTCGAAGTTTGAGACAAAAGGGAAACAATGCACAGTCCATTTAAAATCTCAACTAAATTTCAATTTGGTTTCTACACACATTTAACAAACCTTTAAAGACATACAAGTTTAAGACTTAATAATGGTATAGAAAATATAATGCCATAGAACAATTATTTACGTCAATTCTTCTTTACGTTTATGATTTTTTTTCTTTATTGCCTAAGAATCCAAAGTTGATAATTCATTTGGGAAATCGATTAAATGTCAAATTAACAATATATTTGTGATTAAGATTTAGATGCTTATTTCAATGCTAGTCTAAACTCTTCAACCGTCATTGTAAAGATATTTAAAGAAGCATAGCCAATAACAGAACATTAGAAATGGCTTACTGTGGTTAGCACAGAACGCTATGATAATAATCAGCAGCTCTGTGAAACTGAAACCTATACCTATATTTCTATGTTTTCCCTTCGACATTCATTTCAATATTTGTAGCGTCTTTCGTACTCTACACCTTAATTTTTCTCTAAGACTTTACCATTGCAGTTTCTTTGAATGAAGTTTTATTTTTATCTGAAAGAGTAATTGAGGGGGTCCCGATATAAAGCGTCTATAAAATGCAAACTAGTCCTTGAAAATGGTTCAGATGAGGATATTCTGAAAGCAGAGATAATTGAATGTAACATGTTTTATTATTAAGAATCCTGGAGATTGGTGGCAAATGGAAAATCATCATGAAATCGATTAATTTCCGATTTTGGTTGCAGTCCCTTATATGCAACTGAAACCAAATTATTTGTTTTTTGTTTTTCATGTGTTGGCTAATAAAAACGATTAATCAACTGTTTTATTTTAACGTGTTCCCTCTGACACTTTGTGTAACGTAATGTCATGTGGTATGTAACACGCCCTTTAATTGACTAATTCAGTATCAAATATTTTCAACAAAATTTTAACGTTCCATTTTACTTATTTAAGTTTGATTTTGATCCGTCATTAAATTAAATTTTCCTATCAAAATAAGTTTGCAATCAGAGGGATCTGTTACAGCCAATGAGAATAGTTTTGATCTGACAATTATTCAAATTCGTCTCGTGACCAGGTTGTAAACATAAATGGAATTTTGGGAACAATTTGGTCATAAATACTTACCAAAATTCTGTAGGGTAGAAAATGTTAGATTAAACAAAGTTAGTAGAAAATTTCCATTTATTATGTCACCGGACTCGGTACTGTAGCTTTCAGCAAGTTGCCGATGTTTCTTAAAATGAAAATATACAACCAGGTAATGTTCCAACATTTGAGTTATCATCGAATATTTTCAGATGTTCTTTTGTTGAAAATTACTCATAATGATACATTTTGATTTTGAAAAATATCTTCTCATTTCTTTATTGATTGACTTGATTTAAGTATAAATTACTATAATCATGATTAGACATTGTGAACTGAAAATTTTCAAGGAATGCATTATTTATGTCTCATCATCTCCAAATTGAAACAAATTTGAATGGATAAAAAACAAATTTTTGATTAGATTATGTTGGACATAATCGTTTTTTATCGTACGATTTTTTATTTCTAATTTTTTTATTAAAGGATTTTCAAAAGGTAAGAGAAAAAATTCAGGGAAGAGAACACTTTTTCCTCAGACAGAAGAAAGTCCTTTTTCATAAAATTTTAATATATCAACATTGTGTAATATACGAGAAGTATTCTGCATTTGATTCATAATAAACAAAATATATAAGTAGAACGAGTTTGTTGTTAACAAATTGTTCAACTTGTGGCTGTTGAAACATGGATACTGTTGCATTTCGTGCGGATCTTATGATGTCCGATGTTGTCCGTGACATTCCATCTGACAGTAATGAACTATGTAATGTGTATAACACAGTATTGTCTGAACTTCTAGAGAAACATGCACCTTTAACTACAAAGAAGATCCCATACAGACCACAAAACACAAAATCCACCTTGATGGATTACAACGCATTCAGAACACAGCAGCAAGAATCGTGACTATATCTAAAAAGTTCAATCATATAACACCTATACCCAGACAGCTTCATTGGCTCCCAATCAGATTCAGGATCACATTCAACGTATTGTGTTTTGTTCACCAGTGCCTCAGTATCTCCGCACCTTCTTATCTGTGTGAGATGCTGGAGTGTTACCAACCATGCATATCTCTCCGTTCTGAGCAAGAGATGCTACTCACAGTGCCCAGAGTGAAACTGGACAGATACGGCGGGAGATCATTTGCCTATCTGCAGCAGTGGAATGGATCAAACTACCCATCGAAATACGGAAGTGCCAGTGCTACCAGACATTCAGAAAAACACTAAAGACTCATTTATTCAGAACTGCTTTTTCTTAAACAATAGACTTTCAGCGCTTTGAAAACGCTTTATTGCATGGATAGAGCGCTATATAAATTGACTATGACTATGTTGAAAGTTTTTGGTTGATAAAAAAAATTAATCAGATTTTAAAAAATAAATTGTGATATCTACCTGCAGGGAAAATGTCATTTCTCCTTTTCCTTTTGATACAATTTTTAAAGAAGCATGATATTTTAATCACCAGACTTGTTTAGAGACAGTCATGATAAACAGGAACTTTACAATGCAATTCAAATGATAGAAATATATGGTAATAAGTGTGGTAATTATTCAAGAGACCCTGTTGATGCTCCGGAAAAGAAACAAAGTGGTAAAATTTGGCAGTTTTTGGTGAACATTTCAAAAATTATTTTCACTCTGGAACAATAAACCCCTAAAAAGCACAATTAACACAAAATTGTGCTGTAAATGTTAAGTCAAAGAGGCAACCGTCTAACTTACTTATAACTGAGGTATATAGAAAGCTAACAGATCTTATTTTTATATTTTGAAACTGGAATGTAGTTAATGAGACAAAAACATGCCAAGACATAAATCTGTAGTAAACAAAAGTTACTTTTAACATAATAAATCATTATCTCAAATTGGAGCATGAATAACTAATACATATATCATAGATAATTATATATAAATACGTAAATTCATATTATGTTTGTTGTTCGAGGTTGTCGCTCATTTTGTGTGTTATACGCACTATCAGGCAAATTATTTTTAGAAATAACGACTATCACGAGGTAGATAACACATGTTCCTGGAAAAATTAAAACGCTCAAAATAATTTTCAATTTCAAGCAAGCAGTAATAAGAAATGTAGAAGTAAAATTATTTCTGTATTTAACTGTCAAGATAAACTAGCCTGACACGTGTGAAATTAATTTCTAGTACAAATGTATAACACAGTGATTTACAAAATGTCTGCATTAGTTGTTACTTGCTCGTTTTACTGCCTCTTTGTGTTATCAAGTTTAGTAAAAGTTTTACATATTCGTACATAGAAAATCTGTTTATTCTGTCAGTGACTATTTACAGGGATTACTGTAATTATTATAAGCATTAACCATCAGGATGATAAAGAACATCTTATCGTGTGTGCAACCAATTTATTTCTTACCGAAAACAACGGCTCTTTGTTGTTGAGTATAAATAGACCAGTAATCTGCCTCTTGTCATACTTGCGATGAAGATTAAAAGAAGATGAAAGGTGATTGAATGGTCAAAGAGATACAGGGCCACAATATATAAACAGAAGAGTCAGATGAGAGTGGCAATATTGGTCCATAACTTTGGAAGAATTCCCTTTATATCTCAGCGTCATTGTTCAGAGTACAAACTCTCAGAAGTACATATTGCATCACCTCTTTAAATCTGCAAAATATAATCAATCAAGCGTAAGATGCCATTTATCGCAGCACTACTCATTTTACATGCGTTTGTAACGATACAGATATGTTTAAAATCTAAACAGATAATTAACTTAATGGTGGATAACTAGCACTTACAAATGAATGAAAACAAGAAAAGACTCTCCATATACCAATTTTCTTGTTTCCGCATAGGTCAACGACTTCATTATATTTAAAGAAAAGAAAATCCCCATACAAACTTTTTTTCCAACCACGAGGGTACATAAAACGGTTCCATAAATGAAAACAAGATGAAAGTATCACTTTTGTATTCTATGTCTCAACATAGTCCCTACTGACATCAATATATTTCAACCAGCGATGTAGAACTCTGCATTCTTGGTCTCGAGAAATCTCTCCACGGCAGCAATCAGGCTTTTTCATTAGCAAAAACACGTCTAAGTAAATGCTTCTTCTCATTTTGGGAAGAAAAAGAATGGTGCACAATCTAGGGAGTAGGGTGGATGTAGAATAATTTCAAATTCACATTCGGTTGCGTCATTGACAGCAACAAGTGCACGGGAGCATTGTCCTGAAGAAGCACGACTCCTTAATTGCCTCAATTCATTAACATACTAAGCCCCGTTGATAGTTCGGCCCTCCTCTAAGTAATTATTATTATCATTAGATGATACACTGGCTATCCCATAAAACCGTGGCCATCACCATTCAAATGCAAAGATGCCTCAAAGATGTCCCAAATCCAAAATTACATGTGATGTGCAGCAGGAGACGCAGATATTTGAATATTTTTTCGGCATGAACTTATTTACGTTAAAATGATAATATGTGATAAGATAATATATAGCTGGCTGTCCATGGTAATGCGTATTCTCTCAAACCATAATTTGGGCCTGATTGAGCACTCTTACATAGTGCACTCATTTGCTATGACCTTGCTAAGCCACCGTAGAAATACGTTTGGAGCACTTTATGCAATTGAGTGGGACTGTCCTAAATTGTTTTGCTACGTTGATGACGTTGCATTGCTGAGCGTCCGTCAATGTTCCACACCCACCATGGTGATGAGGTCCGAAAAACAATTCTTCATTAAAAAAGACGAAGTTAATCTGGCAAAGATTGACAAATCACATGCTGACTTTGATGGAGCCCAAATTACATAATAAGGCTTTTGTGAATTAAACACATCACTCTGTCACTCATTTGAAAATGGGAAAGCTTTAGGGATGCATAATGATTGGATGTTATTGAGAAGAACAAGTTAATGATTGCTATCAACGCCTGTCTGTCTGCATTTCTAATGCCTTGTTTATAAAACACCTGCCGTCTTCTAAAAACCAGGTTATATTTTTACGGGTGTCGCAGCTATTTGATGTTTTGTGATACTGGTTATATATTCATTAAGCTTTTGAAGAATCCTAAGTACATGTCGGTATAAAAGTTCAAATAGATTAAAGCCTGTTTTCATAAAATATAAGGCAGGTAATTGGTCAATTTATAAATAAAGAAACCTCAGGTAATCATAGTCTCAGATCATATGTATTTTATTAAACACTCGAAATAAATTTTGATTGGTAATGTAATATATTGATAGATGATATACAAAAAGAACAACACATGTGTGTACAGTACATGCTAAGCATGCTACTTTCATTTCCCCAAGAAGTGTTTTTAATCTTCTGTCATTTGGTTCGTATTTGAGAAGCTATGCTTAATGAAGTATCGTTCTGAAAATTAATAAGTTATCATTATAGTGCGAAACTTTTAAAGTTAATTGACAAGGAGTGAACGAGTGACGTAGAAATTAAAATGTTCTCGAGTGGCAGCGCAATTATTGTAAAAATACAGTATTTGTTATATATATGAAATTTATTCATATTTTTAAAGAAATATTGATATATTTATATATAGGTTTTTCACTATTGCAACATCAGCAGTCATGACATTTTTCAACACCAAAAACGATTAATTTGACGATGACACTATTTTTTAATTCAAAATCTGTGACATATTTTAGACAGCATCATCTGAATAAAAGAATATTTCGAAGAGCTATAATTTGAACAATCGTAAGCTTTCCAACTTATTTCGGTTATTATAGATGGTTATCCTCAATGGTATTTCATTAACTCATTAAAATGACTCAAAACAGAAGAAATCTTAAAATCTAAAATTTTAAGCCAAATTGATTATTGCATGCTGATATGTTTCTCATTGATTAGCAAGTTAAGAAGATGAAACAGAACACGTGTTCAGTCACAAGGTATAATCAGAATTATTTTGATCGAACAAAATCGATATCTGTGTTATTGTTTCCTTTCGTTGGGTTTTTGAAGCGGTGTTTTATGCTGATTGAGGTAAATTACAAAAGATAATCAGAAACGTTATCATCATCATTAATATTTTCACCAAACGATGTGAAAAAAGTCAACTGATATAAAGAAAATGAACTTTTTGTCCGCTTTGCCTTCAGAACTTTTTGATTACATTAGGATTTTCCAGAGTAAAGAAGTTTTTTTATAAGGATGCTTAGACATCTTTATTTTTCGGCATCCACTATAATTACTTTTATATGTTTAAGATAGACAGCATCGTGAAGAAAATTGTGCAAAATTCTATGTTTCTTATACAATGACACTAAGGAGTTAGCATACGCGAAGAAGAATATTTTTTTATCAAACCAGCACTAATCGAAACAAGCATTGTCATTCTGGAATTAGTGGAAATATGGAGAAATGAATATACTCAAATACTCTTTTTTCTTTCAGACACCGGTCTACATACACATAGACTGATCGACACCTGGACCTGTATTGTCGAAGCTCTCTTAGGGCTAAGATAGTCATAGGTGCCATACATTAGCATTAGCTTACGACTATCTTAGCACTACGAGAGCTTCAAAATCTAGAACCTGGGCACATATATCTTAGAACAATATTTATTGATTCAGAAAGTAAATTAACTTTTGAATAAGAATCTGCAAAATGCAATTTTAATTCAAGCAGCATCTTCATCTAACCAGTTTTGAAATTAACAAGGTTTTTATAACTACAATAGTTAGTTTTGCAAGGAAATAGTTGATGAATTTGAATAACGTGAACATAAGGTCTGAAGTAATGTGCTTTCCAAGTCAACCCAATACACTGTAAAATGCCACAAGGGATCCTCAGAGCTACATTACTGCATTCAAAGTTGATCAAACGGAAATCTAAAAAGGGGAGTGTGCTCCTATTTCTTCCTATAATCAAATTCTATTATCCTTGACCTATAGACATCACACTTATGTTTTTATAGAGTTAATAGCTTCTTTCCCTCTCAGTGAGAGTCACATCATATTTCTGATAGGCATAGAGTTTGCATGGACTATAAGAGTTAGTCAGTACCTCAAGAAACTGGTTCCATGTTCTACCAGGCCAGTATATTACATAACTCCCCGGACTGTTTGACTAATGAATTCTGTCATTAATTTTAGTTTGGAACTATATCTTGATTTGATAATTACGTATTCAAATATACAGTTTATAGTATTTATCTATTTCATGGAAATCAATGTCTGATTTAGGCTCATTAAGATAACTTACAAAATAACAAATATTGAAACATTATTATTTCTGAAACTATATCTTTCAAAAGAAACTTGTTAAGCTTGTATCTATTTCTTAAAGAGTATATAACACAACTGAAATTGCGCAATCAGAGGCACTTGGTCATTTCATTTCCACCATATGTTACTTGTCTTATAAACTCTTAAATGTTGGATATCGAATATATCAATGAAACTCTACAGGATCTCCGGTGATTATTGGACCATTATCTATCAAGATGTCATACATGAAGTTTCGTGACTTATTGTTTAACGCCGCTTGGGCAATATTTCAGCCTTTTGCGGCGTGTACATGAAGTTAAAAAGAGACGAAAGGTAACAGAGTGATGTAAGAGATGCAGGGATACTTCCAGGTGTACTCTGTACAGCTTCATGTGTTTAAATTGGTCTTTGTAAGATCGTTCGTTACATATACCATGATATCGCTCAGCCATTCTAGTGTAATTCCTGGTATGCTACACGTTACTTGCAGATTAAACATTGTATAAACTATTCATATGATCGGTTTTATAAATAGAAAAGTGATAATTTCATCACATTTAGTTTATATCATTTCATAACATTTGAGTCATTCGAATAAAAAGAAAAGTGTTAAAATCTGAAACTGATCAATTGCCTCAGGACGTTTACTTTCAATACACTTTTGAAATGAAATCTCTTGACTTAATCCCAGATTAATATAAAAAGTAGTGTTTTATTTTTAAAAGTGTAATCATGAATTTGGCTTATTATCTAGTTCCTTAAAATGTTAATTGACGTAGGACAGAGAGGGTTAAATTGTCTATATTTATATGACGATAAAGATTAAAAATTTAATTTGGTTAAAGTCGGATTATTTTATCCAAGTCGTGCACTTACCATATCCGTACCCAGATACAAGTGCAAAGCAATTAAGAATGGGAAAGAATTGTTAATTTCGTCGAAGAGATTAATTAGTCCGCTAGGAATATCTAAACAATTACATTTCCTGATTAAATCCAAACTTTCCAAAACACAATTCCGCACTAATTGGCCAAAGTTCGCAAGAGCTAGCACTTACAGCAATGGCACATATAAAACACATGTGTTCGATAAATCCCTTATTTTTTAAAGTTGAAAGGCTTTAAGGGATGAACGATGTTACTGAACAGCAAAAGGCGTTATACGATTCAACATCATCCACAAAACACCTGCGTGTAATGCCTTCTAAAGAAAACACCTGGTAGTTTCTGACCCATAATCAACATCCTTCTTTGGTAGTGAAATATTTTTGTCTCCATTCTCCTCACATGTACATTAAATTATACACACTGAAGAGTGATTTTGTTAGCGTCAGGGCTACCAACTGGCTTAGTTTTATCTAAAGGTTCGAATTTGTCTTCGGCTATGTGACATTTTGAAAGTTAAAAAGCGTTAAAAACATTTTGATTTTCGTACATGTCAGTCATCATTTTCCTTACACGAGAGAAAAGTAACTTTGATGATGTTTTGCGATACTGGTAGGAATATATTTAGTTTATGGCAAACGTCTTGTTTTAAAAAAATAACCATAAATTTGTTTAATGTTCTCTTTGGTCAGTGTAGTTCTCTGCCAATGTTATACTTAAACTGTATGTATAGGATTGAGGTTTATTTTGATTTAAGTTGTTATAAACCTTAAATCTGTTTTCAAAATAAGTATATATAAATCAGTAGAATATTTAGCATTATTTTAACAAAGAAGTATGGTTTTATTGTGATAAAAGTATTTTTAAAATCGAAGAACAACAATTCAGTCTTTCAGGTAGTTAATTTTTTTAACATTTTTGAAAGTCTGATTATAAAAAACAATGATGTGAAAATCTCTTCTAAGAATGGCGCAAATTTTCTTCCTACGACAACTATTAGAAATATATGGTGATTGAAGTTTCATTTAAAAACAAATAATGGATTTTCGTTATGAAATTATGTTTAGACAAACCCCTCAGGGGTTATATCACTACATCAATAGTTGTTAGAAAATTAACCAACTATTAAGTGTTTGACTTGCACACTTGAGTTAAACCAGTTTGCCAAATAATAATGATAAATACTATAAATGTTTGAAGATATATTATTGGTTTAAAATAAAAATGACAATGACTTTTAATGTAACAAAAACAACAGGGTGAGTTAACATGTACATTGTATGTATGATAATTAAAACAATTTTAGAAACGGGTCTTATGTCATCAATAATCATTCAATACACAGCATGTTTTCGGGTGATATATAATGTTTGAGACTGCAACATGTCTCAGCATATATATCTTTTATTTGATGATCACTTTGTTGTGATATTACGTTATTTAAAATATTCGACAAGAACACATTTATAAAGATCAAACGAATGTTGCTATACTAATTAGGTTTTTGATATCTTAACACGTATTTTTTATATTCATTCAATTTCAAAACTTGATATTTTGGTTATTAAATGATCAAAAAGATCTGCCATCGGTTATTCTTAAAATGGGCCAAATTGTTAAAGAAAACTCAGTCTCGTAACGCATTGAAGATGTTCCATGGGGTAACTTCTGAAAACTAAGCAATCCTGTACAATTAACATATAAATGACAAACTTATTATCGTCATAAATGACTATACTCGTCACTTTTAGCTACAGCTAATTATTGAATGTGTGGAGCTAAAAGATAAGGGGAGATTATTCCCCTTTACCTTGTGCTCAGAGGCACCTTTCTATGTATCTATACAATGCCATTCATTTCTCTTCTACTTTTCACTTTGAGTGACTCATAGGTCATCTTGTTGATGGTGTCTATTCAATCTGTTAGACAGACCAGTCTGCTGCACATCAAGAGAAACCTGGAGATAGAGACTGAGACATGTTGATGGTGGCTTATTTCTGCAACTTGTGTCTTCGCCACTACATGCTTATAAACCGTGTTGATGCTGCGAAGCACCCGGAAACAGTAATGGCAGAAATATGTTATATGTTATGCTTTAACTACCAGTAAAGGCTTTCCTTTAGATTTGTTTGCCGTAGACTCTTTTACTCGTACACAAATCAGAGAGATGAACTGATTCCAAACTTACCTTTCTTGTTTTTATTGAATGCAAATGAAATTGGTTAAAGAGTGTATTGATTGTTGAAATATCCCAGTCACATTTTTATTGTTGTAATTTATTTTTGAATGATAGTATTGAGGTATTTTTGTATTATGACATTAGAATGGCAAACTATGTAACTGGGGTTTCAAGTTGTCACTCCACAGTAAAACCTTGTGATCTGTAAGCCATATCTTTTTGTGACAACATGATCAAGAAAGTCTCTTTAGACAAGCTTCCAAAGGAAAGAGATACGGGTTCCCGTGTGTTTAATCAAAAGAAGATATATGACAAGGAAACAAGAAAACACTGTCATAAAATAAGGAAAAAATTTCAGGTTTAAACAGAAGGTTGTAGACATCCGCCTGTACTCAATCATGCTATCAAAAAACCTTTTTGAGGCTACACTATGAAATGGCATCGCTCATCCGTTGATGAGAGCACGAATGATTCATTGATTTATTCACGGTTTAGATTTGGAAGTCCCTTCATTAAGTCTTAATCAATCATAACTTGCATGCTGAATCAATACTTTCATCTTTAAAGAAATATATTTCACATTTATCAGTAATTCAGGATGAAAATACATGTTAGTTTTGTTTGATATTATCTTACAAGTGTATTTGGAAGATAAGAATAACAGTCTTTATCTATACTGACAAACTCTGTTGATTCTTATTCGCATTATCTACTCTGGCTATGATTAAACACAGAGGTTACCAACAGAAAAGCGTTGTAAACTCAATCAATCACATTGTCTACTGCAATGTGGATAAAATAGATTCTTAAAGAACACAACACATTCCTAGCATTCTTATGTGGCGCATAGATCAAAACTAAGGAAAGTTAAGTGTTAGTTAACGATCTTCTGTCCATGGCTAATCATGAATGTTCAAAGAAAAAACATAGAAAATTATGGAAAATAATCTAAAAAGATAAAGCGGGAACAAGAAATCTTCTTACAATCAATCAGTTTCTGTACTTTATCATCTCTATTTACCTCTTTACTTTGGAAATTAGCAGGTTCTATAAGAAAAATGTTCTATTTCAGATGGCATGTTAACACCTATCGCCCAGGTAATATATAAATATTCAGAAACCTCAGAATGTTAAGTACTATTTCTCTTGGTATAGACGTAATTAAACATATGAATAATATACTCACATGTGTTTCACTTCTTATAACTTTACTCTTTTCACAACGTACATTAAACGCTATATCAAACGAGCAGTAGAATTTCGTCTTTTTTAAGATGAGATTTCTGTCAGCATTGCCCGTTCTTCACTTCGATTGACCTTAGTAGTATTGACAGGAGCGATGCTATCTATTTATCTTACATCAACGCTGACATCATATTAAATGGTTTGTAAGTTTCCCAAAAAGTACTCAGGGAGTACTTTATCATATTGTAACATAAGGTCGAGTGGAAGACTGTTTGATACATACCACATACACAGATTATAGGACGACGTATATAAATATGACTGACATATCAGCATTTGAATAATTGTAAAACATTACATAAACAGTTTTATTCTTTGAGTGTAGTTCAAGTTTTTATTGTAGAAATCACTTAAATGTTGGCGACAGTTCCACTATTATAGACTGATGATGGTTGGAAAGATCAGTACCTTCTGTCTACTGGTTGTTTACTCGTGCACTGAATGGTTCCTCATTATAAGTTCATCATCATGTTTTTAAGAACAAGATCTTAGTCCGAGGAAGTTTGAGCAAATTATCAGCAGATATCTTATGTCCTTCAGTCATGATTACACTGATGTACCCCGCGGGTCGACCTAACTTCCATGTACTTCGGCAAAGTGCTGCCAGTGTCAGTAATATATATCAAAATGTCAAATGTCTTGTTAACCTTATGCCACTTACCTCATCACTGTTTTCATCGTTTAATCGTTCTGGGAATCAACGGAGAAGCATTATCCTGTCATTGTTTTTAATTACTCACGGATTAATCACTTACGGAAAAGTGCGAAGGGATACCATAGACATACCAAAAAGACAACAATCAAAGGGATTTTTAAGTAAAAAAATATTACTCTTTGATTAGTAAATTGATCGGACAGATGCAATGATATACGAAATATATGGAAATTGTCAAATAATGTATATTTCTATCAACTCATTATCTAATAACTTAGTTATGATATATATATATATATCTACAGCAAGTGTCGTCTGAAGTATTTTATTTTCAAATATCTTTTTACTTCACGTGAGACCTTCTTCACCTTTTACCTATCTTTTATTCCGCGTGGAAAGACTGAAGATGGCACAAGCTAAGGATATCATGAAGGCGATTAACCAGCTGAAGAGGAGCAGTCAAAAAGTGAACAAGAAGATTTCTCGAGAACTGCGTTTACTGAAACAACAGCTTCAAGAGATGTGCCGCTTCATTGGATTAGCTGACGACAATCGGTCAGTTGAATCTGAGGAGGACAGAGAGATCACTCAACCTGATCTAGAAGATTACGCCCAGAAGCATTATGGTTCACATCTCCATATACAGCAAGCCAAAGAAGTGGAGATTAAAGCTTATCATCTACGAAAAGCAGTGATAAAAACATGGCGCCGAAAGCTTAATGAAAGAAAGCAGGCATATTATAATGCAGTCCGAACCAAACGGACTGCGGAAATATATAGTGACTTTATAGACATGCCGATCCCTTATATACCAAATAAATTTTTGGAAAAGGGGAATCGATTTGCCTCAGAGAAATACAGGATACAATTTTCAACATATCTTGTTGTAACAGAGACAGAAAATCTAAGTGTGTTCAAAAATATAAAGAGATTGATGAGTTCATGTTAGAACTGATGTCAGATATCTGCAGTGACAGTGGAGCAGAAAATTGCCAAGATAATCTTTCGGAAATATGGAAGAATGACACAATTAGGGAGGAAAATAAAAGTGTAAAATTGTGGATGAAAAGAGAAAACTGGCTGTTAAAACAACCATCAACTACATCTTCCAATGTGCAGAAAAATAAAAAGAAGAGATCTACAAATAAGGGAGACAATCACCTTCTTAAAAACAGGATCCAAAAGGACGGGAGGACACACGCCAGGACAACACCCCCAGTAATTGATCGAGAGCAACATTTGGAACAAATATCAAATCAAAACCTACAATCGGAGGACTCCTTTACTGTAGAGAACTTGATTCAATCTGAGGACTTATCATCATCCGAGGACTTTCAACAATCCAACTCAACTTTATCAAGTGTGAGAGAAGACTCTACTGTATCGCAATCGGAAGGGAGAAGTAATGACAATTCATCCACATCATCTCAGAATACCCTTTCAAAAAGCTTTTGGAGTAAATTTAACTTTATAAAAAGATATTCATCAAAGAACACTAAAACATATACTCCTAGAAATTACATGTATGCAAAAAAGTGTCAACTGTGCAATTGAAACAAAAGATCAATTGATGGACTGGGACCGACCAGGAAGAGGCTATTACAATAACTCAAATCTTAATCCCTCATAAATAGCGCATTGTCAGCTAATCGAGGTTACCACTTGTCACTTTCTAATCAATCAAAGTCTATTGTACATTATTACATTGTTAAGCATTTGTACCTATATATTTGCCATGTTGAGAAAACTCCACACTGTTGAAAAGACTTGTTATCGAGTCGAAATGCGACGCATCCAGTCATCATTAAAATGATATCTACAGCAAGTGTCGTCTGAAGTATTTTATTTTCATATATATATATATATATATATATATATATATATATATATAATGTAAGAAGTATCAATCGTGGAGAAGTATATATGAAAGTATTAAAAAATACAGAGAAGATGTAAATCAACTTTCACAATCATGACTTTATCTTTTTTCCAATATGCATATTTCTGCTTTTTGATTCGAAGCTTCTTCAGGGAATGTATGCTTGAAGCACAGCAGCAGTCTTAAATAGTCTTCAGTGTATCTAAGTAACAACACAATGCAACACAAACATCAAAATAATCAACAATCGTCCTGGTGAGTTATCCCCTCTTAAATCTAATAGGTTTGAATTGGCAGTGATAGGATTAGGGATTTATGACGCTGTTCAATGAAGGAGAAAATTTGTTAATGAAGTACTGTTCTTTGGTTAGCAATTGTGAGGTAATGTCACCTCCATTATTGAATATTTCGTAAAAAGGAAATATTTTAAAAGCACCATTACTACATTGAGATATATGTTTACTAACTTTTAAGTGTCTTAAATTATCATCTCTTATTTGTTGTTTGTGAACTGTTACTCTGTTTTGCAAGTTGTTCGTTAAAAGTTACTTGTCTTGAAGTCAAAGTGAAGAATAAAATCAATTTCATCTTTTGTGAGATCAGAACTGTAGTTTTTGATAAGTTTCCCTAGATTTGTCATAATTTTGCTGTCCATATTCTTATCTAAAGTTTTGTAAGTAACTTCGTCATTTAACATTTCTAATATTTTTGATTCATAGAAAGTTCTGTTCATAATAACAACTGCCCCACCTTTGTCTGCTTCTTTGATAATTATATTGTCATTATTTTTTAGTTCTTGAATTGCTGATAATTCCTTTCTACTTATGTTATTTTTTAGAGTTTTACTGTTTTCATAAATTGGTTGGTTAGTTAGGATATCAAGGAAAGTTTCCAAATGTTTGTTTGTACTTTTTGGAGGAATGTTCTTAGTTTTGTTACGAGCTAAAGATTCTTGTTTCTTAGTGTTTTCATTTGTTTCATCCTCACGAAAAAAATATTCTGTAAATCTTATTTTCTTACTAAATTCCTTAATGTCTGTTTCTAATTCCTGAGGATTAGCCTTAGGGGTTGGGGTAAATTTGAGACCTAGTTTTAAAATTTTAATCTGACTCGGGGATAACTCTAATGACGAAAGATTGATTACCTTGGGAGTTGTTTCCTGAAAGTCTGTGATCTTGTCATTCGTGGGCCCGGGCTTGTCTCTAAAAAAACAGGTTTTCCATTGTTTGTATTTTTGCCGATATATGTTGTTTCAGAGTCATAATCAACTCTCTGGCTGCTTGAAGTATCTGGTCTTCTTCGTTCCTGTTGTGAATTCTTCACTTCTTGGAGATCTCTTGAATTGCTCCTTTGCTCCATGGTATGATATTTTTTGTGTAATTCACCTTATGCACTAACTCTGAAGTAAGAAAGAGAAACAAATAAAATGATTACGCTATAACTTCTAAAAACTGTTTTTGTTGTTTCTTATTGAAATGACCACTCAATTCAGGACGATGAAGTGCAGTTCTCGGAGTGAGCACCATCGAATTAACTGAACCAATTTTAGAAGAAAAAAGAATTATTTATTTTGTGACTCTATTCACCATCTTCTATCTTTTGTATTATATCTTCACATTAAACCATTAAGATGCTCAACTTAGGATGTTCATATGATATGAGTGTTCAAATCATTTTAACAAAAAATACGACTGTGTTTTCGATTGAAACGAGATAGGGAATTATTAGGGAAAAGCATGTTAGCATAATTTAAGAACTGTATGTTTTTAAAGTGCTCAATTACTTATAGTGTAATTTTATTAATACGTAAAACTTAAAATGTGACTGTTGAAACTTGCAATTCGTAAACAATTTAACATTGTTTGTTACAAAAATATATAGTTTGCATTTACATTCAAATCGAATTTAAAAGTTATAATGTGGAAAAGAAGGTGAACGTTGAGGGTATGGCAATATGAGGCTTAACTGATAAATATAAAACGTATGTTCGTATCTTCGATGGTAATATTATTTGGATATGCTTCTAACGTATTTGTCAATGCGTTATCTGTTAATTGACCTCTGTACTGGTTGCACTAAAGAAGCCAATGGTTAACATTACCGGGAAAATGTGGAACTACCTGAAAATATTGTATAAATACATTCCTTTGACCTTTGTAGATAACTATGCCGGTCAGTGTAGCCAGGTTCGTTAAGGAGCTATAGGAAGAGAGGGGACTTGTCTAAATCCTCTTCATCTTACGCTCTCAGACACCTGTCTATGATTCCATACGGAACGATCCGCTACTAATCTTCACATTTAGTGAATCTACTTGTAGGTGGCAACGAAGTAGATCTGTTTGACTTTCTGGCGTCTTTATAAGTGTATCTTTCATTTACATCGATTAACTTGTATCATTTTATCACAATCATATTTTTACACAGAAATAAAAGAAAGTAGACAGTTTTTAAACATCACCTCAGAAACTGTAAGAAAATGTTTAAAAAATTCAATCGAAAAAGAATAGACAGACAAATATCTTTCTTTCTTTCTGTAAACCATTCTCCATTAGTTTAACTAAAATAATGTAAAACATATACATTGACAATGGAGATTGATTGTCAAGAAACAATAAAATAATTATGAATTTTAATCTGATTCACAGACATTTTTTACCTATCCAACAGAAAAAAGATTCCGTTAAGCCTTATTGAGAAACGAGTTTCATGATATCGCTGAAGACTGAAAATTCAAATGGTAAAGTTTTACAGTCATACATGTAGTTACATTTCAAAGTAAGATGAGAGAAATGGTCATGCAAGATAAGCTTTTGCAATGAAGGAGGTTTGTTGAGTTTTACCTGTCATTAAGAAAAGCTGAATTGGAATGAAAATTTATCAATCTGCTAGGAGATATCGTTTTGACAGTAAATTTTGAACAATGCCCTGCTACCGTCAAATTCCTCATAATTAATTTACATCCTCAAGTAATGACATCCCAATGCTATGCCATCAATGCACTTAGAGTCTTAGGGTAGTGGAGTGTTTAGAGTGTTTTTGCCACCAAAATGAAATGAAAAAAAAAGGTTTGGATTATAAATAGAATTTCAGCCTCGTGTCTTCTGATATCAAAATAAAAGTAGAAGTAAACATACATTTTGTAACTTTATCAATTCGTGTTGATATATTCGATATCAGAAGACAGAGCCATACAAAATTTCTATTCACCCTACATTTGCATAAAGTTATCATATATACTTATTTATACTTACTGATGACATATTTATATCATATTCATTTGTTTCGACAGACCATATCTTTATTTTTAGAATACAGTCCTCTGCTGTGTCTATCTTCACTTTCAATGGCAGTAACTACCAATTACAGGTGTTCAAACCTTATTAGCTTATTTTTTGTATCATCTTCCTATTTACCAAGTAGGTTGTCTGTTGCCATACATTTACAAAGGGGGTTATTTATCAAATTGTTGCACCGAGTTGGAGACTGTGTAGAAACAAGGAGGATGACAGATGACATGACTGACATTTTACCGCCACTGATTAAGTCTGAATATCAGCTGATCATTTTTAAGCACATGATCTCATTCACCTGAAAAAAGAGGAAGGTTTACCAAATTTTTATAAATAATTTTACCATGATAGCATGTGGTATCTGTGATATATACAAGGGTCTGACAGAAACAAAACATTCTAAAGTTTTTTGAATGATTAAGTTTGTCACTTTTTTTGTTACATTGGTGAAATGTTATATCACATGCATGAAAATTATAAATGCATGTAATGGTAAATTACAATGAGTTTCGAAAACAACATCAAACAAGAAGTAGCACTGCAGCTAAGACATTATTCCACAGAACAAAACATGTAAGTTCACAAGGGCTTTAATCAATAATCGTCAGGTCTTGATGAGTATTCTTCCGAGGATTCCAGTGGTTCATTAAACTTGCTTAAATAGGTGAAATTTTTCATTGATACATCACGTTTCCAACTTAATCAAGGAGCCTATTAAAGCTCATCATTTTAACAATGAATATGCCGTTTTCACAGCATCATTCGAATCAAAGTGTTATGTATACAAGAAAGTGACCATTTTGTATGAAATGATGCTTTGATTTTTAATGCCTCTTCGCTATATTAACATTGTAATATTTAGGGTTATACTATCTTCAGTAGTAAAAATACTCGTACTTTTAAGGTCAATTTCCTTGCCGGATTGTTTATATCATAAATAATCTTTTTCACTCTGAGCTAAATTAAACACTTTAGCAAACGGAACTCTCGGTAGCCTATTCTTCTCAACATCCAATTCTTTTATCCTTCACCTTTACACAGTAAACTTCATGTTTGAGAGCACTCATTTCCCATTCAGTGACTGTCAGATCGCCTTGCTACCAGACTTAGACTCTACACAGACTATCTCAGGTAATCATAGCAAGCCAAACACATAATCTGCCAAGCCATGTGCTCCTAGGCTGCTTCGCTGATGAATTCACTGTCAAAGCGGACAAAGAGATAAAGGACCCTAATGTACTACTGTAAATGTCGCTAGAGTGCAACTTTATTGGTCAGTAGCTTTGTATGAAATTTCTCCTACATCTTTGTAAAATCAAACGGACATTTAAGGACAAATCTTAGTAAAAATCAGAATTACAAGTAGAATCAGTTACATTCATTGATAGAATAATGGATAATTGAAACATGATATCATTTATCACATAGAAATATCATTATAACAAACATTCAATTTTACTTGAAAAAACATTAGTTTAAAATCTCTAGTAGATTATTACCTCCGGAGAAGGTTAAAGATATTTAAAGCTGAATGTCAACATAAAAAATTATGGCTTAATCTCTAGATTTCGGTGAGATGAGAAACGAGAACTTCCCTGTCTTAGTTTTACAACATTATTCTGAATAAACATAGCTTCACTTCCTCATCATTACAGGCACATCATCTTATTTCATTCAGTGATACCCGAGCCATGAAAGTATTGACACGAGGTTGCAACGAGTGATGTTCAGCATGGCGGGAGGATGTCAATAAAGGGATTCTGTGTAATTTAATTGCAAAATGTTCTAAAGAAATCATTCGATTTTAAAAAGATATCATAACTAGCCAGAACACATGTTAGATCTATAGCTCTATCAAAATGCAAAACCAACCATTCATCGGAAAATATGAGTAAAAAGTGTTTGAAAAGAATACTGATTACATTTTCTGTTGACTTCAAACATATAAAAGCACTTTGTAAAATAATTGGCATAAGTAAATTTCAAACTAATAATTACTTTTTTAACTAATACGCATTCTAGCTTTTGCTCTATTGACAGTATTGAAGCTTTAGTTAAGAAATAGAGTAGCCTCAATCATCATGTGTTTTGCAATAAAGTATTTTTTGGCCCTGAACTATTATAGTTAAAGCACGAGGCCGAAGGCCTATCCTGAAACCAGGATAGGCGGCGCCTTTGATCTTTACCGAAACAATGCTAGAATGTTGAATAATGTATTGATGTTAATGACACTGACTTGATGATTCTAAACAACAAATACGTAATCAGCCAATGAATGGATGCATGTCAGTTGTTAACGTCCTGTAAATAAGACACCTGCTGCTCTTCTATTCTCAAGAAAACTTCATTTAGTGGTGAAATATTTCTGTCGCCAGTGTAGTCACCTGAAGACAACAGATCATGTCACTGACGATGTTGTTTATGTCGTGTTTTCAAAAGTGATCCGTTCTTTGAAAATTGAAAGTTTCCATTTCCAACAATAACAATATGAACATAGATAAGCATATTCTTTATACTTTAATTATGGATTTCTAAACAATGATAGATGATTGGAATATATGAATATAAAAGTACGCTCTATGAATATCCCGATTCCTTCTCGCTACAGACATTGATAATCTACTTACATTGAGAGAAACCAAATCAAACTGTCGTCATTAGCAAGTTTTTTTATTTCTCTTTATAAAATATCTTGCATTTCAAACCAAGGACTGTCACTTTTATTTTACAAGGTCGACTCAACTATATAAATGTATCCCATGAATTGTAGCTAATTATGAGCATCGATGTGTAATTAAAGTCATTTACCAAATTGCATGGAGTAGAGATTTGTGTTTTCTCCTAGGCACATGTGGAATTAATGATATACAAATGTGTGAGTTTGACCCCTTGAAGCCGCCTGGAACCTTAAGGTCTCATATTATGTACAAATCCAGATTCATTTGCGACTCTATCTGTTGATGTCTTTAACTACTCTGTTATCTATCTTGACAAAAGATTAATGCTGGGAAGTTCAGTTCATAAATGGGAAGGCTTTTAATTATCTCCTAATTGGTCCCTGTTATATAGGAAGTTTCCTACAATTATGTTAAAGATATACTTCTCTGAATGTATGTTATCGAGTAGGGGTTAAAGTGGAAAAAAACGGCATTAAAAGTATTTGGAAATCCTTGGCTATGCAAAAACTAAAATAAAAACTTACATCTGTCATAGCTAAGTAGATTCTAGTAAAGACAATTGTTTAAAATAAATTCAGGTTAATCTCATAACAAAAGTAACCATAAATGATAATGTAATCGAACGTAGAGTGCTAAAAGAATCTGTCACAGTTTCTTAATGTTGTTGAACATCAAACACTTTGAGATATCACATTTATCGCTTGAAAAAGTGCTCAATGAATTTAATATTTGTGTCATAAACTGTGATAAATAATGTGATAAGCTATTCAAAAGAAACAATATTCCCAATGGAATACATGGAATTGATTTTTTAAAGATCTTATTTAAAAGTTTTGTTAGATTTCATTGTTACTTGTTATTTAACTAGCCTCAGAGCTTTATCTAACTTGGGAAACTTTTCTTGTGAACTTTGGAAATGTATCAATAATACACCATACTTAAGTTAGGAAATGATCACTTCCACACTAGTTTAGACAAGTTGGTAAAGAGGCAACAGTTTGCTTGTCTTCAGAAATTGGCTTGATTTTAAATAGTATCATGATTAGTTTAAAGTTAACTGCAATAATACTTGCTGACAAGATTCTCCCAGTTATAGTTCGGCCTTCACCTGGAGAGATCTTGGTTACCACATGAGCGCATATGGTGGGATTCAGTGATGCAGTAAAGAGTCATTTTTTACTTCAAGACTGTCTGCTGAAATCAAAATTACTCAATGTAGTAAATGCTGCTATACAAGACAATCTGACCTAAAGGTAAGCCATTATCTAATTATATTTCAGTTAAATTTTTGCATCTTTCAAATAGAAAAATAAGGGACATGGCGTGTAGATAATTTGTAATTTTTGCCAGTACAAAAACACTGTTGGGATGTCGAGTGTTTAAGAAATGGTAACTTTTATGACTTAGTCTGCTCTTTGGGTTTAAATCATGCTCATTCATGAAATTAGAATCAGTAGTATAAGAAGTTTATACTCCCTGAAGATTGCCCTGTGGCAATGGAATATTTCATTACGACTTCAATATTACTTATCTATAATGGTTTATAGTGTTAAACATGTTTTTGACATGTTGAAAATGCCTTTTAAATAATTTTGAATTTATTCTTTTGTCTGCCGCTGTCAATACAAAAAATCAACAAAACAACGATATAACCATTACATCAATATCAAGAATGGCAAAACTGAATTAAGTTACAGAATTATGAAGGGAAGTTTATACGAATACAAGTTCTTTATTCTTTGAAGGCGACGTTTGTAGGATGCCCATCAAAGGAGCACTCTTACATTATTTATTATACTATCAAACATGCAGGCTGCTTCTATTGTCCATTCTTAAATTTGCAAAGCTTTATCATGTTTACTCTTATTTATATTTCATCCATATTACCATCCTATATTATCATTTGATCATGTATTCTTTCTATTTCAATAAAAAAAAATGCAGTAATATCAATACAAAATGTCAACACACAAGGAAATTACCAAGATTCTGTTGACATTTGAAGATGAATGAACGGGCATTATTAAAGCATCTATTTTTGGATGTTTGCATACTTTTTATACAGCAAAATATAGTCATGTGGGAATGCTTGAAATAAGCAGTGTGTGCTGAAGATGCCTCATCGAAAATGATCAATTTTTTAAAATTTTATCAAATCAATACTGAAACACAGAACAGGCTGTAAACCATATCCATAAATATTGTGATACCTTTTTATAATACTTTAAGTTTTCATTAAATATTTGATAGACTTCAAATCACCACCTTTGTTTTCACATATACGATCATGGTAATATATAATTGTACTTTCATCAGCTAATGTAAAATGAAATGTTGATTGACTTGTCTTTTGGTGTTATGTGATATTTATTTCTTCTTTCATAGAACTTCTATATAAGAATTTTTCTCCAAACTTTCACCACAATAAATAAAAACACTTAAACAGCTTTAGATGCTGAATTAAAAAAGACTAATTAAAGTTTCTTCCAGGAAACATCCATTGATTAGTTAGAGTTCTGGGTGTTTTAACGTAAAGAAAACAGTTATCAATTTTATATTATAAACCGTTCAACTTGATATACAATATGTAAGTATGTGACTCCAAGAGTGAGGATAAGTCCATACATTGCCTTCACGTCACTGTTAAAAGAAAACAAATCTCGGGAAAATGTGATTCAAGATACGGGGTACATTTATTTAGTTCTGGCTAATTCTTTGAATAAGATGTTCGATATTCATCTTCAATCTCTAGAGTAGAGAGTATCTTCTCCGGATCTATTTAACGACCTGCCTTATAATATTGTAGACTACTTCGTCTGCTCCTCTATCCAATAACGTCTGTAATAAATTACCTTCCTTTCTTTTTCAGTTTCATCACAGTTAAACTGGGTTATAATGACATACCTGATGGCATCTATACATATTAATTATTTAAAGTGTGTACTTACTTCGGGCTTATATAGATTGCTATTGGCAAATCCAAATAGGAATGTCGTTTAATACCATGAATTTAAAAGCAGTACAAATGCAGAAGTAAATTGGCGATCTTAAATAAGAATTGAATTGAACCTAGACTGCTGCACCTTTTAGAACTTTAACATCTACTACTCTGCTATCCACTTTGAGCATTAAGGGATTCAAGGTATAAATGTTTTCTACATGGACATATAGAGAATCTCACCCAAGTGTCTTCTGATGTCAAGTATATCAACACGAGTTGATAAAGTTACAAATTCTACTTTTTATCAACGAGTGTTGATATATTTGATATGAGAAGACACGAGGGTGAGATTCTATTTATCATAGGACTGTGATGTCGTCATGTTTATGACGTCATAGCATTGTAATGCCATTACTTTATGATGTAAAACAATTGTGATGTCATGAACTTGACTGTAATAGGGCATTGCTCAAAATCTACTGTCATCCACAAGCGATATCTCCTTTGGATGATACATATTAGTACTTTAGTGCGTAACAAAATCAATTTTTGATACATATTTCCGATAGAGATTTGTTTAAAACACTAGTCAAAATCAAAATGTATAAACTCTTTCCGTAAAGGGGATAATTTTCTAGACTTTACATGAATTGATGAATGAATTATGATGAAATTTACTTTTTTTTCAATGCTTCATCAGGTTTGCATTCCTATGTAGGTTTTATTCAAATATTGCATATGCATCTTTTTTCGTAGCAAAATCATTTAACAATATTTGGACACCAAAATAAGATTTTTTTAAATCAACGACAAAGTACTTTATTCTAATTTTGAAACATACCGCCCTTTGTGGTAGCTAAAAAGGAACCCCCAAAACTGTTACGTCATCATTATTTCAGATACTGGGATTTACTTCCTTGTTTAACACGAGGTTGTATAATGAAGGCTTTGGGTACCACACGAGACCCGTTTTGTTAGTCAAACTGAACAAAAGAAAGAAACTCAAGTCTTTAGCAAATAGGCAAAGTTCAGATATATCTAGGTGACTCAATAGGTAGTTGAAAGTAATCTTTGCGATATTTGAGTTTTGTTTAGAGTCCCTTTCACTTTTTACAAAATAACTATCTTTGCGAGTTCATTCATAGCTATGAATGTCAACTGCACAGCATCTTCTCGTCAAAACAGTGTTGCAGGTTCATTGTTGATTCAATTTAAAACATGTTTCTGATTTATTTTACGTCCAAAAGTCCTGTACGAAGCCCTGCTCTTCTATTTATTGCAGTGATTTGCGGTGACTTTTCGGGGTTTTTGTTATAAAATCAATCTTTCTTTAAGTTATGAACTTATTTTACAAAACAAAGCTTTAAATTTCACTCCTTACATGAGAAAATGTTGAGATACTAGAAAATCCGAGTGTAAAAACTCAAAGACGAAACAAAATTATGGGGATGGCTCTTAAAGAAATGACGAATTGAATTTTCCTTTGTAAGAGAACGTTTTACTAAAATATTTTTTGACGAAATTTTTATGATGACATTATGCAGATTTCGTATGTCCAGTCAAGGAATATCTAATGAATATGATCTGCTCACAGTAATTAACATCATCGAAAGTCCGAAGTGTTCCTAGAAAGGCTTGGATGAATTTAGGCTCACGGCTCCAGGATGTTTTAACAATACAGTGCTTGTTCATTGATTGAATGAAACAGCGGTGCAAATAGTATAAACTCCTAAATTGATGAGATATGATTTTTTTTCTTCACTTTGGATCCTGAAATAAACTTCAATCAAAATGAACTACTAGTATGTATAATCATTTATAATGTTGAACGTTGTGAAAAGTTTTTTAAAATGTTTTATTCCAATATGATTGTTGTTCATACCAAAATATCACAAAGCCTCGGTATGTTGAAGGATATTATATGAGTGTCCATGACATACAAGTGTTAAAATATTAGTATTTTCCGAGCAAGAGTTTGAGATAAACTGATATTTAGTTCATATACATGATATTCTGTTTATCAACAAAATGGAAAAGTTTAAAGAAACCAATCAAAATCAGTATCCAACCATACACGGATTACTCGCAGACCAATCAAAATTTGATACTGACAATAACATCGATAGTCTGAGCTAATATTTAAATAATCCCAGGTTAACTGCAAAAATGGGCGATCTTAAAGAATTTAATTGATTCTATAGTAATTAAATGTATGTTCATATACTATGACTATAAAACCTTTGGGATTTAAACATGAACCTCTAAAGTGTTCATCAAACGCTTCAAAATATCAAAATTTATCATATGTATTAATCGTGAAATGCGAAATGAATTTAAACTGGTCAAATTATACTTTCTTCAGAGACGCAATTAACATGAACATCAATTTTCGTCATTCGTAAAAGTGCTAAAGCTAAAGAAATTTCTTTGTAAGACTCAATTAAAGTATAAATTGAATTTTCCTATTCTATAATTGAAATTAGGTGTCTTCAGGTGTGCAGTTGGTATATATTCAAATACAAGAATAACAACGCCGATTTCCTCCTACGTTTCTATTTTATCGTCAGACAGGTTTGCATTTCAAGGGACCTCTTCCTGGTCGGTCCCACTCTATTCATCAATGTCTGTAATAAACGTTTTTACTGCTAATCTACTGGTTGTCAGCTCAAACACTGAATAACATATCAGTTGATGATCTGTTTTTAGCACAAGATTTATATATATATATATTATCCATAGAATTGGGAAATAATTACATTAACAACAATTACTTAACCATGAATAGAATGAGCATTCTTGCTTCAAATTTAATATAAAATCATCACTGAAGTAAATATGCAGTGACACACTAATTTATAAAAATATTTTATCTCGTTTTGTGAGCCAATTAAATGTTCACGATGACAGATAGCTATAGCTTTGTTTCTTATGGTTACAATAATTCACCTCTCATGACATATCCACTTTACCTTTGAGGGATAACTGTCGGTTTCAGTTATATCAGAATGTGTAAGGATGTTTGTATGCTTTACCTCATTGCACGTGATTGGCTCTGTGAAAACCAGTAAAAAAAAACAATTCAATAAACTTTGTTATGTGACAAATGACAGTGAATTTTCTTTAACAAAGCATTTTTCATCTTTGATATTAAGAAGGGCGTCTGAATTGTATCAAATGAATATTGTTGTTTCATTGGTGAAATGTTACAAATTATACATAATTATTAAAGTAAGCACATTATGCTTTCATAAATTCCTTTTTACAACTCCCATATCTGAGCTAAAAGAGTACGTTTGAATACTGATCAATACATTACTCATTTTTAAATGTTTTTCGGCTTGATTCGCTAGATTTTGGTAATTTCCAAAGATGATCAATTTTTATAGATGTGTTTTTTGTACAAATTGCCTATCCAAGTATTTCCCTACTTGAGGCCCCCCTGTTTTTATAATAATTACAACAATGGAAATAATGTCATGTAATGATAATATGGAGAAGAAAATGCTGTATTGACATTCTAGTCAAAACTCTTTGACATTTAAGAAACCTCAGCTTAACGATATCTAATTCCGCTATATTAACAGAAAACATATCAGTCAAAAACAGCAATAACTTTAAAAACGTCAACTGTCAAACTTCTTTATTGACTTGTTGATGATTATCCTCCTGTGTGTTTCAGTTGTTCATTAAACTGGCCCAAACAGAAAAATTCTTAAAGAAAAACAAAATGTAATTAAATTTTGATCTCTTTTTATAGGAATGCTGTGACTTGTTTTCTATTTCTTTGTTCTATCTTTATAATCGATATTTTTGGTGCGGTGATTTCAGGTGGATGCTTTCAAAAGCTATCTCTATCGCTGTCATTATCATTTTCAAAAAAAGCAATGGACAGGTCAATCAACCGATTAGCATCGAAAGAAAATCTTTTTTAATTTTCCAAGTTTCAAATTTGAAACATAGTTTTCTTGATGACTTTGTATCTTGCATGGCATTACCATGTAAATGGAATGACAATTATATTTGATTGAATTTGTTGGTATTTTAAATACGTTTGCTGAACATAAAGATGTTAATAGATGTGATCTGCCAAGTAAACTCAACACACTTATTTATATTATATGAAAACTTTAATACTTTGAGTTGAACTGAGGAATTTCGAAATTTTAGCAAACGGAAATCGTGATAGCTTACTCTCGTTTTTCCCCATAATCCAATTCCATTATCCTTGACCTGTTCACGGAAAACTACATGAAGCAGAAGGTTAAGAACTCCTTATGTACTCTGTGACAGTCACATCATGTTGCCAATAGACGACAAAGACTATCTGAGGTAGTCATCATATCAAGGCGAACACATAATTTGCCAAGCCAGTAGATAACAAATAACCCGGGGCTTCTTCACTGGTTAATCATTTATATGATTATAATTGTAATAAATAGAAATATGTCACAGAATTTGTATCTTTGATCGGCATATAATGAAACATTTCTAATATTATTTCTACTTTGACCATGATGGCAAATTATAACATTTAAATTTCACAGTGATTTACAGAATGAATAACCAGGTGTAAAGCTATTTGGTCTTTACTTGCATCGTAACTTATTTCTTAGTTTCATTTACTCAAAAACAGTATCTTTTAAACCAAAACACGTATTTTTACTACCAATAACTATCATTCGGATGTTCTTGTGATTATAGGGGATTCTCAATATTTATGCATGCATACGACCTATGACCTCCTCAAATCCAAACCGAGGCTAAGGCCGCTTCCTACTTCCTGGATAGCGTAATGGCTGCATTTTGATAGTACGATTCGCTGTGTGATTTGAATTTCCTTCGGCTTTACACGAGTGTATTAGCATGAATTAAAAGAAAATCAGTCAATTTCAGACATGAAAACATGTCGAGTGAAATAAAACGTCAAATTGAAAGGAAATTCACCCAGGGATAGCCTCAAAACGTTGTTTTTGATAGTTGTATTCGTGATAAATTCGAAGACTATATTACGTGAGTTTTGCATTCGCATTTGGTACGTATAGGCACAAGTGCATTTATAATAAGCACAGTGCCAATTTCTCTTAATTGTTATGCATAAATAAATCTTCATAAAATTATTTTTCCCCGAAATTTCAGGACTTTTAAACTGTTAAACCAAAACAATGAAGAATCAAGTAGTGGGACCGGCATGTTTGCAAAAAAATGGTACATGCTACAGCAGTATCAATATAATGAAGAAACGAAAACGTATATTTACCGAACTTCTCAAAGACACCAACTGATTGGAAGAAAAGTGATATATTTATGTACATAGGTATATTTCAAGAATATTTTCCTAGCATAATTTTTCAGAAATTATTAATTTATAATTCACAAAACGAATTTAATATAGGCTAGAATTGATTTTAATTATAATCATATTGAATAGGAAAATATAATCATGAGTATAAATTTTTTTGATTAAAATTCTATTATAAATATATATTGGTGTATATAAGGTGGTGACTGGGTATTTATGACACCAATAATGTGAAGGGAGGGATTAATTTCAGTACTTTTAGGTAGAAATCCCACATTTATTACTGGCAATTAATGTAGACATAAGGTGGATGCTACAAATAACTTGAAATTAGCTGAGAGATTGTATATTGTGCCTTGAAGATAAACACACTTATATAAAGTGTCTAATATCAAAAGTACTGAAGTCATGAATTCAATAAAACCTAATTCATATGATTGACTTCAGTTTTCAAAACTTACTTTCAGCTTTTTCACTGACAATATACATGGAGTGAAATATGTATCAAGACTTCCAAATTGTCCTGGCTTTTTAGTCATAATGATAAATTTCTAGCATTTTAAAATAGAGTTTAGATAATTATAATGTAAATATTATTCCTAAAATCAATGGCTTTATTTTCTTTAATCTATCTATTTCCTATATCTTATTTAAGAAGTCCCTCATTTTTCTACGATTTTTGATACATTTATAGCTAATCAGCATTTTATAAAAACAAAAATAGGCCTACAAGTAATAGGAATTTCTTATTCAATTTGAACAATTAATTGTTTGTACATACATTCAATGAATACCCAAATATGACCCTGTAATAAGTATTTGAATCTCTTAAATTCAGAATAATATCACAGTGATTATTTTATTGAATGATTAACATTAATGTTTTAACTAATTATGTGATTTTATTTGCTGTATATGTATCATCCCAACTTAGGATCGCGTCCCATCTTAAGATGGGACGCGTCCCAACTTGGAATCTCAAGTTGGGACGTCCGATCTTGAGATGGGACGGCAGATACTTTAACATATTCATAATATTCTTATTCTAATGTTGAATTTAGTAATAACATGATAACATGTTTCATTTATATAAGCGCTTTGAGGACATCGAAAGATATTTTGATTTTATGTTGATTTTCATGACTTAATGGCTATATTTATCTCTCATCGCATGCGAGTCTCTCATCATAGACCAATACGATTTCAAAAGTAATTCTTATACAAAATTTTATAAATTATTTCATTATATTCTTAAATATTTTTAATTATAACAGCATTTTCAGCAAATTGAAAAAAAAAATTATATTCAATTATACACTCAAAACCTACTCTTAGTGAATACCAAGAATACTAATCTACTGCCTTGTAATCAGTTCAATTTTTTACACATTAACCGTTCTGTTAAGCAATATTCCAATGTACTTATTGTGTTTGATCGTCGAATCTAAGAGTTTATATTTCTTAAACATAATTAACAAACACTAACCTATAAGTGGCGTTCCGTCAATGCTTATAAGATGTCCAGTAAATAAATCCAGTTTTGCCTCCTCATATTTCCGATCGAACCTGATCTGATCAGTGTCGTGATGCAAATGGTAAACATACCTGCTTGGTAGTTCAGAGATGGGTGTGGTGTTGGGGGGGGGGGGGGGGGGGGGGGGATGTCCGAAAGAAGGGATTTTGGTAAACATCCGGTTCGGTTATGACACTTATACCCGTGTGTCACCTTCCAATTAGTGACAGGAATGGGTACCAATTGTACATGAGCATGCTTTATATCACTACTAAGGTACACGCCGAGCGTTTGTTGTTTTAGTCAATGATCATCATTCATATGAAATCAAAAGAAATTTGATTTGCAGGCAGGCTGGGAGCTTATATTAATGCCGCTCCAATAAAAATTATATTTTGAAACCATCAAACATACAACACAAAGTCAATTCATGCAAACAAATACGATGTACAGTTGCAGCACAATGCGTTAAGATATTCAATATTGCAAAGGCAATGTCTTCATGCTAATTTAGTAATGCATTATTTTCAACTCATTTCTTATCAATACTACAAAAAGAGTATAAACGGAGTTTGTTGACTTTGAGTTCATTAAAAAACTGTGTTTACCTTCACAATTTTCAACAATACCTTCTACTATTTTTCTAGCCCTGCGGTAACATATGATTTTGATCAGTACTAAAAGGGTTTTTTATATGTACAAGCGTCTATCTAGGCTTGTTAGAAGCGTTGAATTGGGAGAATTGTTGTGTGTTGTTACTGCTAATACGTTAATCAACTGATCTGTACAAAGTCAAATAAGATGAGTAGGTGAGAGGGAAGAATTAGATTTCAGTGTAATATTGTTGTTTTACAGCTGAAAGTTTACTTAACTAATCGTTTTGTTATCTTTAAATATGCTACTTATCATGTCCCCCGAAAAAAGGCATAAGGCTTGTAAATATACATGAATGAAGTTTTATTGATATTCTAACACTTATCGAGTTATTTTGTGCTGACATACATGTACTAATGTAATATCTTAAGAGGACTAAATGATTCAGATTGGTATTGCTCATACAAATTCGATATTGTACATGTAACTGTCATTGCTTATTGTAAAATATTCGATATTTCATTGTATGAAAATATGCAAAATGTGTAATCATATAATGGTTAGTAAGTATAATACTATGATTTAAACGGTATTTTATTCTAATAAAACATGTGTTACACAAAATTCAGAATATATATACAAAAAGGAAAAAGGATTAGCAAACAGGCAGGAAATTCTCCATAGGAGAAAATAGGTGTGGGGTTTTGTCAGGGTGGGCTTTAGTCCTATGGGCTTTTGTCAGGGTGGGGTTTTGTCCGTACACCAAATATACATTTGCAATTATTCTTACTAAACTCAAATTTATATTAAGCTTTGTCTACCTTACATGTTTTGTACAAATTTTAGGAAAGAGCTTTAAAAATCGATTGGTATAATTGAGTATATTATTATTTATTATGAATTTAGTTAACAATCTATGATAAAGATATGTCGCCGTTAAGATAGATTTTAGTATATTGATAGGAGTAACGAGCGAATATTCAAACCCGAAGGTTGGCACTTGTTGAGAATATCTATAATGTTGGGGAACCAGACAAGATAATAATTTGTTAAAACAACATGGGTTTATGGTGTCTCCATATGTTGTTTTAGCTTAACACTACCCACGGTGGGCAAATTGGTGCCCAATCATCCGTTCTCTGTCACGCCAAGCTGTCAAATTAACATATTCAGTCTATTCAGTGCTGCATTGTAACGATGGAGAGTATCTTAATTTTTGTTTATAGAAGGTTTTTGCATGGATTATTCATTTCTCTGTATCAGGTACGTTGTTTAAATATATATTTTTAAAAAAGCAATTTATCACTAGTATTGTTAAACTTGGATCTGTATTAGAATAACTTCCTATCTTTGATTGTTAATAGTTTATACCACCTTTTTGTAAAGAAACTAAGATACAAAGATGTCTCTGTGATGTCATCTGTTCGATCTATGCATGTCGATTGGTCGTTTGAAAAATGCTAAAAACTATTATCTGAATATAAATCTATACATTGATCTGATTTTGTTATGTAGCTTAACAAATGTGATTCAATCAGTAATCAAATGTGACTTTAAATAAATGTTTGAGTAGTGTACATGTTGAATCGTTCGTACTCGATAACATATGAAACCGAGTGAAAAAGTGAAGTAAATGAACATCAAATCAAATTTTTCTTCGTAGGTGTGAAAAGAATATAACAAAACTATTTATAAACATGTTTTACTGACACAAATCATTATAAAATATGAATATCATTAACATGTTTTAGTATCCCCCGTCCCATCTCAAGATGGGACGTCCCAACTTGGAATCCCAAGTTGGGACGCGTCCCATCTTAAGATGGGGCGGATCCGCAGTTGGGATGATACATATATATCTTATGTATTTATCATGAAAAGGAAAGCTAATCTTTTTTATTAAAAAATATTTGGCTACTGCTTTTATGTAGCTTGTTTTATAAATATTTATAAATAATTAGGCCCAAAAAGTAGAGAACTTTGGGAGTTATTAAAGCTAGAAAATTTTATTTATTTTTCAGCTAAATTAAAAGTTATTTACCTCATCAGAAACTAACAAAATTATGTATTTTTATTATATTCCAAGGAATAGTAACATTTCACATTTGGTCTTGTTTGTATCTCTATTTTAGCCCCCTGAATTGAAATTCTAGTTTGTTTACATTGAGGTCTGTACTGAATGACCCAATATAGTAATGTAAGTGGGCACGTTGAAACGGCTGAAGGTTTAACGTAGAGATCACTAAATCTGTATCACTTTCCAGCTGTAAACGAGTGTGTGTAATGAAAATACTTCGTGATTTTATTCGGAAATGTGAAAATTATTGTGAGTATTTCATATCCATATTTTGCTAAACATTGAAATATTTCAACTGACAAAATGACGGTAAACCCAGCATGGGAATACCCCCAAATATCGGTCGAAAGAATTCTATCTGCAAGTAAAATGATATTCTAATCTCTGCTACACCAAGAAATGTAGAAGCTTATCCGATTATGGTCTTTCTGCAGTTGAATTTAGCGAAATGTTTTACAAACAAAGCATAATTTCGAAAGGATACTGACTTGACAATGCTGTAGGAACGTAACTTCCGGGTTTCGAAGCGGCCTTAGCCTCGTTTTCGAGTACATACACTTGAGTTCTGATACCTCATAAATATTCATGAGGTAATATTAAGAATCCCCTATTAGAGGTTTTTCCATCACGATGATGAAGAAGCATCTTATGGTGTCAGCATCAATGGACGGTTTATCCGTAACGCAAAACAAATGTTAGAGTATAAATAGTTAATCTGCTTAAAGATTAAGGATTAAAGGAAGATGAAAGCTGACTGAGTGGACACAGAGATAGAAGAATACAGTACCGTAATGTCTCTGGGTGTGGCCATATTGTCAATAGCTCTGTATGCAATTTTCTTTAAGTAAAATCATTTAAACATTGAATTGCAATTCTGAATCGAATCATAAATAAATTTAGTTATATTTATCTGTAAAATGTAATAATTGATAAATTATGGAATACTGTAACAAACATTTACTACATTAAGATATCTCATTCAATTTATCTCATTCTACTTGAAAAGGGTCAAGTTTAAAATCTAAAGATCATTACCTAGGGAGAAGGATAAAGACATTCATAGGATGTCAACATTAAACATCATATCATATCTAGATTATTGTTAATATGAAAAACAAAAGACATGATCTTCCTTGTATTTTCAAAATCGGATGACAGTTTTATAACATTAATCTGAAATTTAAAAAAATACCTTTACTTCCCGAAAATGATAGTCGCGGATTCCTATTTCATTCCCATATTCCATGCCATGAAAAGCCTGACATGAGGTTGCAAATGTTAAAGGTGGGTATGACACGGGGATATCAATAAAGGTATTAATTGGTCACATCTTGTGTAATTTCATTGCAAAATGTTCTCATTCGATTTTAATGTGCAATCATAAATCGAAACATCTAAACTCCTTCACTTGCGATTTCAATCATTTCAAAACACTTTGTGAAAAACATATATTTATTTTTATAATGTTTTAGTAGTAATTGCAAACAGAAAATGAAATTATTGCACATCTAACACACATTCTAGCTCCACCGCTTATTTGATGTTTTCAAAGCCTTAGGTTAAAGTAATGACTTGATGATACTGAACAACAACAAAATGAGTTAAACACTTCCACGTCAGGCAATCAACGAGTGCGTGTCTGTATTTCAAATGCCTTGTAAATGGGGCACCTGCTCTCTTTTCTGTTTCCCAAGTAACTCCCATTGGTGTTGAAGTATTTCCGTCGCCACTCTAGCCACATGAGGACAATAAAACATGTCAAGAAGTTAATGTCAGTGAATTGTGTTTAAAAAATTGCTTAGTTCTTTGAAAATTGAGAGATTGTCTTTGCAACAAAAGCATTTGATCATGGACATCACATTTTAACACCCATAGTTCGACCGCCATTTTGTTAAACATATTCTTCTTACTTTTATAAACAATGATTAGAAAATATGAAAATAAAAATACGGTGTAAGAGTATGCCGATTCCCGATTACAAGATTGATTCTTTTTTATCAATTAAAAAACATCTATCAAAAAACAATTAACATTATAGATAAATTAACAACAGATAAATTACAATTGTAAATCTTCAAGAGGCAAGAAGCCTTGAGTAATCATTAAAAGACACCATTTATTTTGAAAGTGAATGGCAGGGAGCCATCAAGTCTAACAAAGTACATAACTTGATATTTTCTTTAAGAAAACGAAATAAAAGAAATAAACTTACAGCTGATACCCTAATAGCAGCATAATAATTTCCAGTAATAGTTCAAGTCAGATTTCCTTGTCGACAGCACTCATTGAGAAGTGTTTAACCATAAAACCTGGTTTTCATTTTTAATCTACAATTTCTAAAATGCCACTTTAAATCCTTCAAGTTATTTCTGAAATATAAAGATAAAAGCAATAACTAGAAAAAGAATATTATTATTGTATTACCATTTAATATTAGGTAAAATTTCAGTTAACTTAAACCTACCATTTATATCTATAATCTGATAATAAACAATAAGCGATAAAAGCTTGTGAATAATGATACGATATGATCATTTTTATTGAAACAGGTTTAACTTAATGTACATATGAGAATATAAATGCACATGTTTGACGAACACACAGAGTCATTCAACGATGTCTGAATCAGTAATGCACACCCTGGAAGGCACGTGAATCTGGAAATTTAACGTATAGGTTCTCATTGCGATCTGTATGGTACGTTATAGTTCCTACTATAGTTGGTTGTTTCTATTTGTTAAAACATTGGTACCAAATGAGGAAAAATACACAACTTATAGGCACCGTATTGCAGCAACACATTGTATAAAATCGCAAACCGTAACGCAGCGCTTTTAAAACAAATTGTTGCTGTTATAAAATCGGTAGAGGTACAAAACATGTAGAACAATCCTTTATTGCTCAACTATTCTTTTTTTATTATCAATTTGTAAGTAAAAAGAGATGAGGCCTGCATAAAAAATTAAATATTTAAGTTATTTCCAATTAACAATGTTCATGTTACTGACAATTAAACATTTGTGCTAAGCTACGATTCAACATTATCCCAGAATTTGGTTTCATCATTGTTGGTCTTTTAACTGCGAATTGTCGTTTTCTGATAACTTTGAGCTCAGGGGTTTTAATTCTGATTGTGCCTCAGGTCACTTTAATGATCTAAACCATTTATGTATTTTAATTTGTTTGTATTGGTTTAATAGAACAAATCAATCCACAGAATAAACACTTCCTTAAATACATTAAATTATTAGAGTTTTGTTCAAACACTACAAGTATCAAGATATTTGCTGTTTACTGCTGACTTGGTATATTCAAGTGAATATTGCTTTTTTATATTTACAGGTGAACGTACATGGTGATGAATGAAATATCTTTTAGTAAAGCTGTTTATGGATGTGTACTCATTTGAAAAATTCAGACAACAATATCTGACTTAGATAACAACTCCCTTCAGTTTACAATATCCTTCTGGTTACAATGCCTTTCTGGTGTCAATGTTTCTCTGGTGTCAATGTTTCTCTGGTTACAATGTCTTTCTAGTTACAATGTCTTTCTGGTTACAATGTCTTTCTAGTTACAACGTCCTTCTGGTAACAATGTCCTTCTGGTAACAATGTCCTTCTGGTATCAATGTTCTTCTGGTTACAATGTTTGACACAATATATACTTTTGGTTGTAAAAGCAATAATGGTCCTTAATTAGAAATGTGCATAAAATAAAACATTCTATCATAAAATCTGTTGATATCGTTTTAATGCTAAATCCTTTGATTTCGTGCGTCAAATGATACTTTAAGGAAGTCTAAACGGCTATTTATATTTTGTTACCATCCTACATTATCATTTGATCAGGTGTTCTTTCTATTAATGTGGAAGAGAAATTCAGTAATATCGATCCAATTTGTCAACACACAAGCAAATAACCATCATTAATCTCTGACATTTGAAGATGAATGAACACGCATCATTAAGGCAGCTATTTTGGCTGTTTGCGTCCTTTTTATACAGCAAAATATATTCACGTGGGGATGCTTAAAATTACCAGTGTTTTCTAAAAGACAACTCACTTATGATGCACGTTTCCTTCATTTTGTCAAACTCAAACTCATAAAAGGTTGTAAAACCGCCATATCCATAGTAACTATCATGGCTTTACTACTTTTTGAATTATATTTATTCAATTCAATTTATATATATATATATATATATATATATATATTTATATATATATATATATATATATATATATATATATATAATGCTTTTCATTAATTACGTATTAAATTAGTCTCAAATTATCACCTCATTCTGAATTATATTTAATTTATTTAATTATATTCATATTAAGGTTTTCATTACGTTTTTGATTAATCTCAAATTATCACCTCATTTTCTCTTTTAGGTTTACGGTCATGAGTGAGAAAGAAATGTCAACATACAAACTACATGATATTCTAAGAGTGATAATAACAGAGTTACATCATGTTTTCAGACGCCAACTATACTATGTTTAAACTTTCCAAACAATATATGTTTTCGTTTCTTTAAAATGCACCATTTACTCATCTTAAGAGTTTTAGACAAAACAATAGAATTAACGTGCACGTTACATCTTTCATAGTATTATTGATTAAAATATATATGGCTTCAAAAGTATTTCAAATGCTAAATGAAATTGAACATAAAGTGCTGAACTCTCTTTAGACTTTGGGATCATCAAATAAAAAAATACATATCTTACATATACAAATAAATCTATTTGTGAAAGAAAATGAAAATATTGTTGGAAACTCATTTCCTTTTAATTAAAATTTAACATGCTAAAGATGAAATGAAATTATGGTATTACTCCAAACATTTGATAAAATTCAATTATTACTTTTGAAACAAGAAATCTTAAAGTACACGTGCTCGAAGTCTCTCCGGTCATAAATAAAGTAATGAATGACATCAACTTTAATCTTAACCAAAACTGCGTCTTGAAAGAAGCCTGAAAATGTCATAGATGTTAAGGAACATGACAACTTTTAATGTTCAAGTAAGAAACCTTTCGAAATCTAAGAAGACACCATTGACATTTGCAAATGAATGAAAATAGTACCATTAAGAACACGCAGGAACGTAACTTGATATTTCCTTCACTATGAAAAACTATTTCTCCTTGCTTCAAATTTACATCACAGAAAAGTTTTAAAATTTAAAACAAAACAAATCCACCTTTCCATCTAACTCAAGGCTATTGTCCTTTTCCTGATACCACTTATAAAACAAGTTACGTGCAGCATGTCCTGTATGGGTAATGACATTCTAGAATATCCTTTAATCACGATTACCTTTAACGCTATACATGTAATGTGATTTTTGTTGGTGTTGTGTATTAAGTGGTACTGGCAAACCTAGGATTATATTTGCTTAACACTGATACAAATATTCTTGTCTTTATTTCGATTTCATTAGCTCTATTTGATTTTATTGCTCTTGATACATACTTTTCGGATATATTTTTTAAAACGATTAATAGAGTTATTAGTTTAAAGTTTGCCCAAATGTGTTATGGAGGTGTTAGGGTTAAGCAGGAGAAACAGGACATTTTGTGATCTTCAGACTTGTTGAATTGAGAGTACTTGCAACATAAGATTCTTATCGTCAGTTGGCGTCTAACACACTCGATGCAACTTTCCATGTCAAGGTTTTCATAATGGTTCCGTGAAGCTAATGATAAAATCAACCCTTCCAGCTTCTTTCATTTGATGTACAATTACTGAAATCTGCTTAGAACGAATGGATACCGTATGGCATGACATACGAAATACTTTAAAGTTGTCAAATGATGTTTCTCTATTTCTATCAGGCCATGTTGTGTTATCCTCCAGTTGAGATGATACATCTGAGCATGAAATTCATATACTATACTATACTATACTATACTATACTATACTATACTATACTATACTATACTATACTATACTATACTATACTATACTATATTACATTATTCATACTATACTTGATAACTTTAATACTTGGTGCTGTATGAGACAAACGGGGCTTACATTAGTAATATTAGAATATATAGATATCAGTGAAGCTTCATCTTTTTCCTCAACATCTCAAATGCCATTATAAATGTATCATAATGTACGATAACAAAACAATTTATTGGAAAAACGAAATGACCCATCCACCTTTTCCATTAGAAGGAAATACGTATTCGCTACTTACTCGAAAGAGTTTGACTTGATGGTTTATAAGATGTTGATACCTCTATTTCTATCAGGCCAAGTTGCGTTATCCTCCAGTTGAGATGATACATCTACTATACTATACTATACTATATTACATTTTTCATAATACTTTATTATCAAATGCAAAAACAACTTGGTGCTGTATGAGACAAACGTGGCTTACATTAGTAATATTAGAATATATAGATATAGAGTATATAAATATCAATGAAGCTTTATCTTTTTCCTCAACATCTCAAATGCCATTATAAATGTATCATTATGTACGATAACAAAACAAATGTCAATTTATGGGGAAAACGAAATGACCCGTCCACCTATTCCATAAGAAGGAAATATGTATTCGATACTTACTCGAAAGAGATTGACTTGATGGTTTATAAGATGTTGATACCTTAAAGGGATCAAGCCAGGATAACGAGGAACTCGAAGATAACAATCTTTACGGTGCCTGACATTCCTGCCTTTAACCTTGTGACATTTCGTTCGACTAAAGTTCCTGTGATTTAGTACAAGTGACATTTCATACTTCATCTATTTAAAATATATATATAGTCATCAGTTCTAATATATTTTGCTTTGAAAAGGCAATGAACCACATACCGAATATGCAACATTTACTCAGGCGCAATATTTACCTGTACGACGTAGCGAAAGAAATGTTTCGGTTGCAAAGGGAGATAACTCTCTGAATCTTTGTTTTCCTGTGCTGCCACTGAATGGAGAATCAGTCATCTTTTGCCGTTTAAAGATTATTCTTCTTTATACTGTAATCTTAGGCACTTACTCTGCGGTGGAAAGCAAAATAATGATTACACCATAATTGCTCAATATGTCTCAACAGAGATGATTTACCAGACACTTAACAAATATTCAATGAGCCAAAAGTAAAAGGAAATCAGGATCTAAAATTAAAATCAAGTAACAAAACGCTGTTAACGCGTGAAGATAAAGAGAAAGTAGAGAATTGTTAAATGTATTTATGGAACTGAAATCGAAATACAATCGATGCCAACAAATACATTCTTTCTTTCTGTAAAAACATTTATTCTCCGTTTTTAAATATACAAATAACATTAAACATCACTGAACTAAATATGGATAAAAGGAACAATTTATATCGATTTGTGAGCCATTGAAATATTCTCGATGACAGTTGAATAATTCTGTAAACCAATAGAATAAAAATTGTGTAATGTTCGTAATGTTAAAATGAAAGAGAAATTTATAGAACAAAGCACGTGATCTTTGATCTTTGATCCAAAGAATAACTTATCCGTTATGTGGGCCATTGAAATGTTTTGTTTCTTTATTAAATAATCTACACCATCGACAAATAACTGTCAGTTTGTCAAAGGATGTCTTTTCCGCTTGATGTGTCTATCTCATTGCATTTTGATATTTCTGTGAACCAACAAAAAAATCCTAGAATTTCGTAACGTAAAATTGAATTTTCTTCTACAAAGCAATGTGATATCTTTGAAATATAAGAGGGACGGAATGAATGTTCTGAAAATGTTATTGAATAACTATCAATATCATTACCTTTTCACTTAAACCAATGTACAATCAATCAACTAATTTAAAGATAGCCTGCTAAGATATTTTGTCTACTCTAAATGATATTTTGCTTGAAATTTATGCATGAAATTTTCTATCATTCCATTAACAGGTCGAGTCCTGTGCGAAATTCAAACACACGCCCTCACAGAAAGGTAACACTTCAAGTACTTATCGTGGCTACAGCTTACAACACGACCAAAAGGCCTAAACAAGTAGTACATTTGTTTGCATTTTTTTTGTACTGAAGACTTTAGATAGACTTGACATAAACTATCTTGTATTTGATCATCCAAATAATCTCAGGAGTCGTCTTCGTATCATTAGTAATCTTATTCATTTCAGGTAAATTGAGCACTTTGCAAAAAAACCAACAAACAGAAATCTCGGTAATTTGTTATAACATTCACTTCTTGCCCTATCAAAGTATATTTCGTAGTCAAATCAAAGCAAAAAACATAATTTACAGGCCGGTAGCGTTATTTTTTTTATTTAGTTGCATAGTGTATAAAGGGCCAAATTCTATTATATTTAGATGAGCTAAATTTTGGTCGTGAATACCTCTGATGATATTCTTGATAGAGTTTGAAAGCCGTTTACGAAAATTTATGTTTTTCGCAGTTATGGCCCTGAATGTTTTATTGAACTTGCTGCAATTGATAGATGTGATGCTCCAATGGGGACAAGTCTACCCCGAAACTATTAAATCTAGATGAGCGAACTATGAGCTTTGCGTACCTCTGATGGTACTCTTGATTGAGTTCGAAAGCAGCTTCTGCAATATTAATTTTTGCATTATTATTATTGTAATATTGTAGCGTTACGGCCCTTGAATGTTTGTTTGAACTCAGTGCAAATGAAGCCAGGTTTTCTCAGAAATTTAACGTCCAGTTGAGGAAGGTTTGGTTGTGGGTATATATGATGATGCACTTGATCGAGTTCTGATTCCAGAATATTATTTTTTATGGAGTTATGGCTCTTGAAAGGTTTGATTGAACTTGGTGAATAGACAGGTCTGGTGCTGAGACACACTTTGGTAAACACTTTTACATTTGAGGACATAACATTTCAAAAGTTCAGAAGATATTCCTTATCGATTTTAAAAACTGTCTTTGAATTTATTTCTTGGCTAATGGCTCGTGGCGGATAAGGTGTTGCGGGGATGTGTGAGCCATGCTCACTTTTTCTTGTTTTTCAAATTTCACAGTGATTGACAGAATGAATGACCAGAACTAGTTGGTCTTTTCACTTGCATCATAAGTTATTTCTTAGTTTCATATACTCATACACGGTTTTGCTTTCAACAAAACACCTGGGTTTTTTTCTACCAATAACCATCTTCACCACCAATATGAAAAGGAAACATCTTAAGGTGTAAACGTCAATGGGGGGTTTAATCGCAGGACAAAACAACTGTCGTTTGTGGTTGAGTATAAATAGCCAAGTACTCTCCCTTTTGTCAAATTTGCGATGAAGATTAAAGGAGGATGAAAGGTGACTGAGTGGACAAAAAGATAACGGAGTACCGTACTACCGTAAATGTCTCCAAATACTGATTACTTTGGTCAATAGCTTTATGCTAAATCCCCACCACGTTTAGGTAAATTCATTCCTTTATGTGCAGTGTAAAAAATAACTTATGGAACATTGAAACATGATGATATCTATCATATGAAAATGTCACATTTATGGATGATTCTTTCTACTTGAAAAGAGAGAAGATTAAAATCTTAATAGAGGATACTAAAAGATTTTCCAATTGATACTATTTTTATCAAAAGAGGAAACGATTTAGTATAAAACGAGCGAAAGCGAATTTGATACAAATTAATAACGAATCAAACTTAAAAAATAGAATTAAATGGAAGGAAGTTTTGTATTCCGTTAATTACTTAACCACAGTACAAAAAAGCATAATCGCCGAAAAAGTGCTGAAGGTGACGTTGGCCGCCATTATGACAGCTGAACTGACATTGAGACGTCACAACAACACTATATTGTGATATCATACGAGGAGCAATTTTACATATTACACTGCTGCTTGTTACGGGCGAGCATTAAAGTAGATTATTACCTCAGGAGAAAGGCTAAAGATATTTACAGCTAAATGTCAACATTATGTGCCATGTCTTAATCTCTAGATTTCAGTGAAGACGAGAAACGTGAACTTCCATGTTTCCCAATCAGATTATAACATTTATCTCAAATATAAATAGCTTCAATTCCTGATTATTTTCGTCTAATTTCATTCGCACATTCCCGTTATTGTGTGAAATCGTCAGTAAACAGTACATTGTCAGGAACAGGATTCACAAAATACATCTAATTTAACTCGCCCAACATAATCAACTAATGAAAGAACTTGTTTATGAAAATTATTTTGATTATAACAATAAAATAGAGGAAAGAGAAAATATATAGTTATCCTAGAATCTTGAACATATATTTGTATTTTTTTTCAACATGGTGATATTTCAATTTCAGTGTTATAAAGTATTCATCCAATATTGCATCTATCAAACCTTAATCTGAAAATATCAAAAAAGATTCCCAAATCTGGGAGTTTGACACCAACCTATATAAAAACTATGACACTGATATATTATATCATTGCTGCAAACTGATTTTGAAAGGTGGTTATTCTTTTGTCAAAGGATTTAGTCGACTTTTTATTTTGTTCACATTGTTGAGATTATTGTACAACCTTATCCCAAGGATCCATGTCAAGGTGTAAAAATTAAGTAAAAATCTATACTTTAGAAACAAATTTAAAAAATCAAATTTCAATTTCTGTTTGGATGTTTTTCAAGTAGTTTTTAAAGATGAAAATGCTATTTAATTTCAATATTTACTTAGTATTTTAGATGGATCAATAATTAAGTAAATGACATACTATCAGCATGGCATGCGAGCACTTTTTAGCAATTTTTATAACTTAATATTAAGCGCAATCTGAATTGTCAAAGGATTTGTTAACTTTTGAATAAAACTGCCTCAGTGGCCGAAAACTGAGATAATTCATTTCTACAAAAAAGTCTAATAAATTTTAGTGATTTGTGAGAAAGTGAGAAAGTAAAGTGAATGTGAATAAATGAACTAACTGAGGATTTTAACATCACTTTTCATTTTTTCAGTGAATTCGAATGTACAGTACATACCAATTCATGGCGCTGTTCTATAAATATGCGTGACCCTTGGTCTAATGTCTAAGTTGTAATATGGCAAGTTTCACGAAACTATTAGAAAGAGACATTTATCTCTATGTACATTATCAGGTAGAGATTAATTTTTTAAAAACCATTGAAGTACTTTGAAAACTCCGGCTGCCGTAGGTAGGTTGATGCTAGTGAATTCAACTGTTTAAAATCCTGCATTGTGCCACGCCCACGTTTGATCTCATGACAAAAGTACATCATAAATAAGAATCTAACTGAACGTAGACAGCTAATTAATCTTTAACAGTAAGGACACGTTGACCCTCAAGGTAATTCAAATATCAAACGATTTGAGGTATAATTGTTTCCACTTGAATTAGTGCGTAACGACAATGACATTTTTGAAAGGATATTTACATTTAGGGGTTGACCTGAATTTTTTAAAGTTGATTAATTGTTACATTCATGATATACAATTGATATTATTTTATTGATATGTTTTGGTCAAAAAGTAGTCATCATCATGTTCGATAGATCACGTGCTTTGAATTATTTTCAGTCATGAATAAACAAAGAAAAGTTATTGACATTACCGAGAAGAAAGACTGAATCAGAATACAAATTTCATTGACGAACAGATCCATTAAAATAGGAAATTACCAGGACGTGTTAAAGAGCCACTCCGTCAGTTGTTGGAGTCATATATGCCAAACTTAATCAATGATGTCATTTGATCGCGAAGTATCGACTGCTACCAAAAAGACACATTTTAAAGCTTATTAGATTATACAGTGTCAATATATAGATAAAACGTCACAATTATGATCGAAAATCGGACAGCGGCGCGCGTCAAACGTTATTTTGGAGACTTATCTAAAACAGCCACGAGGGCAGTTGGGAGTTGATTGGACGTTATGAAAATGAATGAAAAGGGACTTAGCCAAGTAGATAACTTTTTTATTTTCCGTCCCTTTGGGACAATGAAAGAAATAAATCAAATCATATATTCTGCCATGATAGCAGCATGATAAGTTTTAATAATAGTTCAGAGTTCCTTGTCCGAAGTTATTGTCTTTTTCCTGTTTATCAATATAGAAATAAAGGCAAAGGAATTTTTTTAAATATCGAACTTCTACCCTGTCTTTTGATATTAGATTACAGCAAGTTCTTGTAATAGCATTTATTTCTATTTTGCTGGTGTTATCAAATTAAAAGTGGTGTAGTCAAATCCAGATACATGTTTTCAAGACACTGGTATCATTGTTTTTCCTTTGATTTCCTTTTACGAAGGAAAAAGTAGTAGATAGCTAGTTGTTCCCAAATAGCGTTGTGATATTGTCACACATGACACGTAGAACAGAGCATTTTCATCCTCGCCAATTTTTACAACCCTTTTTGTGAATAAAGTATCTATTTTCGCAAACGAACTTAGCACCTAGCTAACATATTAAGAAAGTGATCAACCGAAAACAAAAATAAATGTTACCAATTACATGAGTATGATTTTCAATCCAAAGAAGCAGTTCTGAAAGAAACATACAATGTTCAGATAATCTATGGGAATCCATATACCTATCTCAATTGATTAGAGGTCTTCACACTAAAATGGTCGCCATTAGTTATTGTTTGATACTTAACACTATGGTACCATACTTACACAACTATAGCACGTTTTAAAAATATCATCTTATCATAGTTTACACATTTAATATAAGTTGATGCAACATATATCCTCTTCTAAATGTATTACATTTCATTAATCAACCTGATCCATTATCAAAGAAAACAGAATCAGATCTGAGGCAATATCTACATGCGGCCATTTTAGTGTGCGCATCTTTCAATCAGTTGAGAAACAAGAAGGTATTCGCGTGACCGAATATACTACATTCCATTTACAAACCCTCGTATTGGTGACATGCAATTTCCTTTTCATGAGTTGCAGACCAAAAGTTTGTTCACATACCTGCAAATCGTAGTGCAAATATCATATTATTTGGCATGTCTTTGACACATCGTAGCATTGTCAAAAAATGGATTATTTTGAATTTTCAATTCAAAATCCATGCACCTTTACGCAATCGTATGCCATAGCCAACAGTTAACCGTGATAATTTTTGGCAGGTCACTGAAGTGGCCAAGGCTTAAAATTTCGAAAACAGTATTTTTTTTCTCTACAAACTCCTTAATAGGTGATTAACACCTTTAAACACAAGTCATATTTGTTCGTTTGCATTAAGTCAATAGGAGTTTGCTGATTTTGTTCTCCAAGTGTCAAAATGGAACATTTTAATCGAAAGTTGGGAAATAGTAATTTCGAAAATGTGACCCCTTCTGTCCATTAACTCATGCCAAAATTCGAATTTTTGCTCGAGAGACAAGACAATCCCACAATAACTTAATAAATGGCTAGTTTAAACATTGACAATTGGAAATCCCGTGTCAGTTCTACTGAAGTTGTTTAATTGACATTAAAAACAAACCAAATTTACGTGATATTTGCACTAAGATACAGTAGTAAGTGAACAAACGTTTGGTATGCAGCTGTATTTACCTATGAGAATGTGTTATGTAGTACAGTGCCTTCAAGGTGAAGCATCGTTCCCCTTTCAGCAAAGTTATGAAGTTATTACTTAATATGTTGGTTGAGGTAAAACAAATAATATATAGTTGTTCTATTAATGCTTTAGAAGTCCTATTCTAATTGGAATTACAAATGTGATAAATCATTCTGAAGAAACAACACTCCCTATGGAATTCACTTCAATAGATTTTTACGAAACCAGATTCAAAGGTTTTGTGAAGTCAGTAAGATTTTATTGCTACTTGCAGTTTACCAGCCTTAAAGCTTTATCTTTTATGGAAAATGCGAATGAATCCTTGATTTATTTTCTTCCAAATGACAAATTAAAGGACATGGCGTGTAGATATGTTAAGATTCTTGTTGAACAGTTGTCAGCACCGTGGGAAGTTGAAGGTTTAAGAAAATACTCACTCTTTAATGAGTCATTTGCTCTTTGGGGTTTTAATCAATACAATGCTCGTTCATGAAGTTGAGGGAACAGCAGTACAAGAAATTTAAACTCCCTGAAGATCGTCCTGTCCCACTGATGTATTTCATTAGCAGAGTGCTGACGTCAACTGTTTTTTCAGGAACTGGGTTTTTAATTAACAAATTTGTCACTTTTAAAACAGATTTCTAAGAACGAAGTATACATTTCCATCATTACGTTACGAGCAGGGCGTGACAGAACTTTGACAGTGTTTTTTTCTTGAGTTGGCATTCTGAAATATGTTTATCAATGTTACTTTCTGTTACTTACTGTTTATAATGTGGCACATGAATAATCATGTTGAAACTCTGTTTTGGAAATAATGTTTGATTTATTCCTACATTGTTGGTGTCCATACCAATATTCCACAAGACCACGATAATATTAATTATCAATATTATTAATATCAGGAATGAAAAACATCGATTTAGATAAAGAATGATGAAGGGCATTTCATGGGTTTATGTAAAGTCAAATGTTGATTAACTTGCCTTTCGGTTTATTAAGTTTTTTATTTTGTAATTCATCAGTGTAGGACATCTTTAAGGGAAATATTCGCCAATCCATAAACACAGAACAAACGCTCAATCAGCTTTAGATTTTTAATTCAAACTGACTACTTAAAGTTCCTTCAAAATAGAAATATCAGCTCCTCTCTAACACTTGCTCCAGAATTGAGCTGACACTTTTTATCTTACATTAAACATCCATTGATTTAAAAACATCAATTTAGTATCTACACCGAAACGTCGCATGTCATACAATAAAGAAGTTGACTATCCATAATAACTTGTTCTTCTTCATCCATTGATTAGTTTGGATTAAGTGGATTTAAATGCAAAGAAAGCAGTTAGCAACTCTATACTATAAACCGTTCAACTTGACATACAATTTGTTTGTATCTGACTCCCAGAGTAAGAATCAACGTATAAGTTTCCTCCACCTTAATATTTAAAGAAAATAAATCTTGGGAAACATTATTCAAGACACGGGACATTTATTTGAAGAAGATGTTCGATATTCATATATAATCTCTACACTATATGGTCCGATGTTATCTCCTCTGGTTTCATTAAAAAGATCTGCCTTATAATATCGTGAACTACTTTTTCTGCTCCGTTATCTAATTAGTCTCTATCATACATATTCTTCACTTCCTCTTCACTGCTGCCTCTATTTTAAGTCCCTTACAGTTAAACTGGGTTTTGATGACATACATTATATAAATCAATTATGTAATCTGAATCGGCTTTGTAGTGAATGCAACACCTTGAAATTCATAAAGTTGAACTTACATCGTTCGTGGTAATATTGATTGCCATTGCTGAAATCAATTAGGAATATCTTTTATATCATGACTTCAAAAGTAGTTCAAATGCAAAAGGAAAAAAGAGATCTTGAACAATAATAAATCGGACCCATATTGCCGGACCTTCTAGAACATCTACTACAAGGATTTTGAATACCAAATATTAATCAATTGTTTCAATCATATTCTAGAGTCGAAATGATTTGAATTTTCTAAATATTCAAAATAAAATGTAAAAATACAGTGGTACAAGTCTGTTCGGTCATAAATATAGAAATAAATGGAAATAGCTTTCATGGTTACCAAAACTGTATCTTGAAATGGCCTGAAAATTTCATAAATGTAAAGAAACATTACAAGTTAAATATCAAAGCAAAAAAGCTTTAGTAATCTTTGGAGACACAATCACATTTGAAAAAGAATTAAAAAGTGCTATAAAGAAAAGCACGTATATTAGTGGATACTTTCTTTCACTTTGAGAGCTCGAAATACAAATCTATTTTAATTTGCTTTCAACAATCATCAAAGGAGCACGTGGATCCGGCAAATGGACATGGGTAAACTGAATCTTCCAGAATACTTCAATTTACCATTCAATCTTCTTCATTTAGTTATTGTCCTTTTCTAAATTTGGATATAAAAGAAGGTATGTGGAATATTCTGAACACGAGTATCAAATCTCGGACCAAACTTTGATAATAGATGTGTTTCCTGCTATATCAATTCGTCCCTGGTATTCGATGAAAAAATTGGTATTTGGTAAAATCCCTTATGTATCATATTTTCAAATTGTATTATAAGTAAGACAAGGATTAAGTTATCAAAACGTTGATACCAACGTTCTTTATTTCGATATCATTAGATACATTTGGGTTTTTTTGCTTTAGCTATAGCATTGTCTGATTTTGATTGTTTTCTTATCTTAACATATTGGTACTACCGGAAATCATAGTTTAACCTGCAGGTGAAGCCAAGGTAAGAGTATATTTGATGGATTCAGCAAAGAATTACAAAATAATATTGTTAGTAACTGTACATTGTTGTACAGAGCATGGTCGACCTTCAAGAGGTTTGCTGGAGTCAATATTGCGTTAAAGAGCCACTCCGTGAGTTGTTGGAGTTGTTGGAGTTGTTGGAGTTGTTGGAGTCATATATGTCATATATGCACTTAATCAATGATGTCATTTGATCGCGAAGTATCGACTGTTACCAAAAAGAAACATTTTAAAGCTATTTTGGTTTGTACAATGACAATATGAAGGCAGAACGTCGCAATTATGCTCGAAAACTGGACAGAGGCGTGCGTCAAATAGTCAAACGTAATTTTGGAGACTTTGAATTTTTATCTAAAACAGCCAGGAGGGCACACATAGTGTTTGTTAGGTTATATAACTAGTATTCATGTATATTGTACGTGACATCTACACCTCTGTGCATTTATAAGGCCCTTTTCAGATTTTCATGGAAAATCAGTATTTGTCATAATATATGTCTTTTGGACATGAAAAGTTCAGATGTTTTGATTCTATGTCACCACATATGACATTTAGGTTCGTATCAAAGGAAAATAATATTTAATGAAAATCACGGAGTGGCTCTTTAAGTTATGTACTGATTTTATAACACAAAAATATACGCAATGGATGGTTAGGTACTAGAAACTCACAATTTTAAGAACTCAAAGACGTTAAAAGATGGGTTAGTTTATAGAAATGTGAAGAATTCCCTTTTCCTTTTTAAGACAACATTTTGCCAATAGATTTGTTTGCAGAAATGTTAATGTGGACATAATTGAATTATATATCGATGCCTGTACACAGGTTTCTTATGAAAAATCAAGGAATATGGCATGAAGAAATCATTTTCGACTCATTTAACAGTTGTCAACCCATCGAATGTCCTAAATGTAAAAGAAAAAGTTTAAACTCCCTTTAGACTGTCGTGTCACCAAAACAAGAATGTGAAGGAACTGAGATGGCATTTTTTCTTTAGTTTCAAAACTGAAAAAATCTCAATTAATGTGAACTACATGTACATATAATTATTTATGATGTTGAACATGTTATGTAAAGTTGCTTGATACGTTGAAACTGTGTTTCGTAAAAAATGTTTGATTTTCCCCATATGATCGACGATTGTTGTCCATACCAATATTCCACAAAGACCCAACATAACAAATAAATAATATCAGGGATGGCAAAACCTAATCTTAAAGAAAAAAGGCACTGTAGCAAATGGAAATTGAACTGGTCAGTTCTTTCAAAATCTTAGGCATAAAATTCATAACAACATGGAATGAAACGTCAAGGAAATACTGAAATAAAACTTGAAGTGAAACCATTTCGCTTACGCATGATTTCTATACATTTCTATACGTCTAATGCTCCCAAAACTAAACCAACGTTACCCAATCATTGCCCAAACCTAGCGACGAAATGAAAAATAATATATCGATAGATAGATCGATTTATTCTTACAACAGGATTAATATATAAAATATGTCATTGAATGTTTAAACTGTTCAACTAGACATTCAATATGTATTAAGATGATCACCCACGCCAAAATGCCACAACTACCCCTGACAAAATCAAACCCTATCAGCATTTCAGCGGCTCAATACAAACGCTTCATACTCTAACTGATTATCTTCCCTCTACAGTGTTGATTTTTTATAAAAGGAGCATCTTAAAGACAAACTCGGATCTAATAACATTTCCGATTGGCTACTGTAAGAAGCCAACCACAATAACATAATCAGATAGTGCTAAAATCTACCGAGTACATACTTTAATTGCAAGACTTCAAAAATATGAAAAGTGCAAGAAATAAATCTCTAAAAAAAGAAATTGTTGACCTACAACATGTAAATAGGTGCCTACTCCTCCCGGTGCAAGCTGGATTCCAGCGTACCAATACAAGCTTCATACACTAACTGAGTTTGTACCCTCACAGAACTGATTCTTCCTGGAACAGACAAACTCGGACCTAATGACATGCCTGTTTGATAACTGAAAGAAAGCAAATTAAATAACATTGTCAGGAGGTGTACTGTTTTATTAATTGATCTGTATATAGAGAGGATGATCGAGGGTGATGTTTAACTATATTCAAGCACTTCAGCTTTGCAGTGATTGAAACACGTTGAAATTTATATAAGATTAAAGAGCCACCCCGTGATTTTCATTACATATTATTTACCTTTGATACGAACCTAAATGGCCTTTGTGGTGATATAAAATCAAAACATCTTAACATTTCTTGTCCAAAAGACATATATATGACAAATACTTGTTTTCTATGAAAATCTAAAAACAGCCTTGTAAATGTACAGAGGTGTAGATATCACGTCCAATATACATGTATACTAGTTATATAACCTAACAAACACTATCAACTCCTAACTGCCCTCCTGGGTGTTTTAGATAAGTCTCCAAAATTACGTTTGACTATTTGATGCGCGCACCTGTCCGTTTTCCGATCATAATTGCGATGTTCTACCTTCATATTGTCACTGTAAAAAATCAATAAGCTTCAAAATGTGTCTTTTTGGTAACAGTCGATACTTCGCGATCAAATGACACCATTGATTAAGTTTGGCATATATTAATCCAACAACTCACGGAGTGGCTCTTTGAGGAAATAAGGAAGATTGATTCAAATGCTTAAATCTATCACGAAAATTTCCTAATTACTTGACTTCAAAAGCATGCCAACTGTAAGAATTTGGAGACCTTAAGAAATAATTATCAATTAAAGAAATCTTTACAGGAGTATAACCTTCAATTCGTAACTAAAACAAGCACTTCAAACATTTACATCAAACGCTTCAAACTATCAACTTTTACTAATGTAATAATGCGAAAAAGCTAGAAGAAATAAAAATTGTCAAAAGATATATTCTTGAGACAGGCAATTACGATTTCATCAAACGCTTCAAAATATAAACGTTTACCATTTGTATAGGTACTGGAGTCCTAAATGAAATACATTTTGTCAAAAGATCTGTGTCCTCTAAAGAGGCAATTATGCTATGAGTTCAATTTAGGAAGTCAATTATTTAATTCGAAATGCTTAAAGTTAATAAATAAATACCTTATAGGTGCTTAAATAAAAGAACTTGATATTTTAGAATTGATATTATCAAGAATTCATAATTTCCGAAACAGTCATTTAAATCTAATAGTTTGTTCTTTTGTTTGTCCCCATAATTGATAATAGAAACTGCCTGAAATTCAGAAAGACGACGAAACATTACATCGTTGATGCAAAAAAAATTTATTCCGCTGCGAAGATAACATTAACAATTGAAAATGAACGAAAAAGAAACATTAAGAATGAGAATATACGTAACTTAAGGGTTAACTTTCACTTTCAAAATCGGAATAAAATAACGGAAATCATCTTTTTGAAATAGAGCAGTTTTTACATTGTTGTTCATACATAATAAGGAACAGTTCCTTTTATCTTTAAGAAGCTAATTATTTATAACTTAATTTCAGTCTAATTCCATCCCATTTGAATTACTTCTAGGATTATGTACACCTTAAAGGCTTTCCATTTAATTTTCAGGCATGAATGTTAACCTTTTCAGTAATTAAATCAAAACACTAAATGATAACGGAAGATAATTCAAAACAGCTCAAATAACTGCATTGCCACCAAAGTTGACTTGACTAGTCACATAAAATATTTGATATATGTGAATCAGGTCTTTGCTTGCTGCTTAATCAGTTCACTTTTGATTTCATTGTCATCTTTATTGTTTTTTCCGATACTGAATATGAAAAATGGCAGGTGCATCAGTCTAACAGTTCATCTAATTCTAGCCGGTCCCCTTCTGTTATTGCAATCCCGCTAGGTCTTGTAGTATCATTTATATCTTTTTTTGCTGGTATGGTCAGCTGAAAATATTTTCGGGAAATTAATTAGCACGAAACTTTAGACAACAGTTGGAGCCAACTTTTGACAAATATAACCTTCTCGGCACTTTAAATGCTAGTATGTATACAAAATGGTAATTTACTTTCTGGGTGAGTTGTAGCAGCAGCAGTTGATTGGAGAAAATAAACAACGACTGTCCTATTCTCATTTTACAACAGAAGCGTTGGTGTGAAGCCGATGATGTCTTTAGCGTCCATAAGGATTTAGAGATATAGTTGTGTAGTGTCCGCGTCTACTCACTCCATGATGTACCCCTGCTTCCCCTGAGACAAATGTGTATAATAATAATAATAATAATAATTCCACTTCGGTTTATACTTGAGTTTACATGAAACACATTGTGACCTTTCTCACTTTTTTAATAACTAACAACTTGACAACTGTCAAATGGAGAATTAGACAACAGATAAGGGGTCTTAATTAAAAAAAACTTTGATACTTTAATATTATTGATGCGAGTGTATCATATACGCAAGTATTATTTAAGCTCAGTTAAAGGTAAACTGACAACTGATTTCTTCATATCTGAATCTTATCAAAGCAAAAAAAACTTAGTTTCTTAGTTTATTGGTCTCCAGACCACGGAGTATTCATTTCAGCACGAGAAAATTATGACTTACTATGAAAACCCAACCTTTAGAAAGAGGCATTTTAAAATGAATATAATTTAATTTCACCTCATCGGAGAGCGCTTGTCATATAGATTCTCAATTTTAAAGTCATTTTAGACATACATTGTTATTTAAGAATTACATTTATGCAGTTACCAAATAAGGGAATATGCTATGCAGAGTTGGAAATTTTTCAAAACCAAGGGAAGTCAGGAAGAAGATGACGTTTTGATGACTGGAAGTCAATTGCTCCTGGGTTTTTAAATCTATTTAGTACTTATTCGTGGAGTTTAGGAAATAACTGCCTTTTTAAAACTCAATATGTGTCTATGTACATACATAAAACTATATTATGGGGTTGTGCCAAGTTCAATTTAATCGTTCCTTTTGTGTTGAGGAGTTTGAAATTAGCTTCTAATGAAATTGAATCAAAATGTCATCACAACCAGTAAACCTAACGCGATATTATTGTGCTGAGAAGACTTCTTAAAGCGGAAATATTTGTGCAGACCGTCATAAAAATGTTCCACAAGGGAGAATACCTTTGGACGATGTGAAGAAATGCATGGCTTAGAATTATACATGCAACTCGTCACCTTAAGATAATAATAAAGATAATTCGAAAAGTATTTCAGGTTTTATTTTCTTCAGATCATTTTATGAAACATATTTAGTAAGAGATTATGTTGATTCAAACATTGTGCATAAAGCCATTCTTTTTCTAAACTTAATCTAAACCTAAAGACAACAGACAGAAAAAGTGTCTTCTAGGGTAAATGAAATATTAATTGTTTTCTTTACTTACAATCAGAATCAGAACAAAATCATAGAAATGTTGATGCTAAAGCTAATATCTTGAGACAATTTTCTTATTTTTACTGCAACGTGTAATAATGCTCTTTAATACAATGTGTGAAATGTGTAATAAAGCTCTTCTGTTTACATTGTGTAAATTGTGTGATAATGCTCTTTTGCTTATATTGTGTAATAATAATCTTCATCTTACCATGTGTAATAATGGTGCTTCTGTAGACAATGTGTAACAATGGTGCTTCTGTAGACAATGTGTAACAATGGTGCTTCTGTAGACAATGTGTAACAATGGTGCTTCTGTAGACAATGTGTAACAATGGTGCTTCTGTAGACAATGTGTAACAATGGTGCTCCTGTAGACAATGTGTAACAATGGTGCTTCTGTAGACAATGTGTAACAATGGTGCTTCTGTAGACAATGTGTAACAATGGTGCTTCTGTAGACAATGTGTAACAATGGTGCTTCTGTAGACAGTGTTCGACAGTTCGTTGTGTAATTATGTTTTTCCAGTGAGAATTTGGATGTAGAAAGTATTAGAATGCCTGTGAACAAGGTGACATCATCCATCTATTTAGACATTAAATCCTGGCATATCGTTTTACTTCTGAATCTTTTGGCTTTGTTCTTCATATGTAATTCAAATCAAAACAGGGAAGTCTTTACAAATGGTTACGTTTCATTATCTTCCTGAAATAAAATTTGCTTCAAATGTTTTTCCATTGGGGTGAACAAAATCCTATGATTACCATCCAAATGTCAAACCAGAAGAAAAACGACATCATTAATCTCGTGTACTCTAACAAGAGAAACTGAATTTGCATCATTAAGAAAGCTATTTTTGGGTTTTTGCGTGCTCTTTTCAAAGATTTTTTTCATTTAGCAGGATCGAGAGGTTAAATACATTCATTCGAAATCCTCAGTATTGTAATTTTTCCTGAAAATTTAACTTATGTTTTTGAATTATCAATTCAAATTAGAAGAAGTGACTGTAAAACGGCTTGAATTATAGGAGTTCTAAAATTGTGATTGATTCATGCGGTGAGTCTGTCTATCTTACTTTCTCGCTTTACTTTTGAATATTACCCTGTAGATTTTTCCATAAAAATCTCCATATTTTCATAGAACATTCCTAAAATTCACAATTTCATCTATGTCTTCTTAATAGATACAATCAACGTTTTCCTAGTATACACGTGTTTCGAATTTTCACAATTGTTTGTTAAAAAATGCAGTTAACAACCTTTTCCGTCTATGAGCAAGGGTAGTAATTCTCAACATGTTAACAAAACGAAAACATCGGAAATTTAGCAACAATAATTGCGGCAAAGACTGCATGCTTTCATTTCGCGATTGTATCTCTTAAACATATCTGAACTTAGCCAACTCTCTTAAAACTTAAGTCTCTTTCTTTTTCTGAATTTGACTAACAAAACCTTTCATTGCCATACCCAAGGCCTTCATCGGACACCATGGTGTTAACCAAGGACGTAAGTATACAAATAATAGTGACGTAATGGATTGTGGGTTAATTTTTGGCTATGGCAACTTTAACAGGCTTATATACTTAAAATGAGAACTAGGTCCATTGTCGTAAATCAGAAAATCTGATTTTGATGTAAAAATATTGTTGAATAGTTTTCCTACCAAACTATAGTGTTGGTTACGTATTATTTAAAAAAGGTACTTGACAGAAGTACAAACCTGATGAAGCATTTTTAAGTTACATTTGGTATAGTCTCATAAACCTAATGAATCATCTTAAAGTTACATTTGGTATAGTCTCATAAACCTAATGAATCATCTTAAAGTTACATTTGGTATATTCCCATAAACCCGAATGAAGAAAAGTGATAAAGATTCCTCAATGTATCAAGTATATCTTTCATCTACTGACTTCAAAAGTTCAAAACTTTATAGTCCAACTATGTTAAGAGTGTAATATATCGTAGAATTCTGAGGGAAATTTGATATGACTTTATTGCGTTCATGGCTGTACATCAAACACTTATGAATACCATTTGTTCTGTTGGTGCTTGAGTACTTGAGTACTTGATGATATAGATAAGCCTTTAAAGGTATGTCCTTCACAGGGTCATCTATAGTTTTAATTGGAAAGTTCCTGACTTATTTTAATCAGAAGCTTACATTTATGTTTTGCAAATGCTAGTCAAAAAAGTGACTTCCGATTAAAATGATCGTATTATTCTTTTTTTTTGGATAAAATTAAATGTAATTTTGAAGGCAGTAGTGAAAGTGGACAACAACGTAAAAAAAAATTCCATACAGGACAACAATTTAGTTAAATGTTTTAAAAAAGGAGTTGTGAGTAATCTACTCATAAATCATTGACATTTGCAAATGATTGAAGTACAAAAAGGAATGAGAATGTGCTGGACTCGGTACTTCCTTCCCTTGAGAACTGGAAATAAATCAATCTAATTAGTTGTCACAATCTAACATCAAAGACAAGCGGAAAATGGGTAGCCAAAGATTTATAAGATCAATCTTCGGTAAGTTCAATTACGATCTCCTTCTCCTCAACTGTCGCTCTATCCTTTTTCTGATTTTGAATAAAAAGCATTTCTTAATATGAAATTTTATCAAGCATCTTTACTTTTTACCACAGAGAAAATATTATCGTAATATTGTTTATGTGTATGGTGCTGATCTTACTTAATGGTTGAAAAAGTAAATAAGTAATTGTTGGTTACGTGTATTTCCTCAATGTTACAGTTTAAGGTCAAAGTCATTTACAAAGCCATCATCAATAACGAACATATTTTGTCACTGTTTTTTTAATCTCAACTGTGATAAACCCAACAATGGTTAAGATTTATTGATTTTTTACATATATTAAGTCAATGGCTATCTAAATCAGTCTCCACAGGTCCATTACACATTGATGTTTTTGAATGAACATCATTGTGTAATGGACCTGTGGTGACTGATTTAGATAGCCATTGACTTAATATATATATATTAAATCAATGGCTATCTAAATCAGTCTCCACAGATCCATTACACATTGATGTTCATTCAAAAATGTTGTTGATAAGAATAATTTGTCTTACACTAGCCAATCATTTGAATTTGAATAACATTTAGGCAATAGGAGACTAAGCAAGGGATGTAGTGCTCTCAGAGCACCCTTGTCTTCTTTGGTATGATAGAAGGACAGTCAGTTATTCTATACATGTTTATGGGATATAGTTTGTTACCATTGTGTATGAGATTATGTGTTTTACGGTGTGATAAACTAATGATAAGTCAGTTCAACCAATCGCAAAGTGTCTTCTCTTAACGATGACAGATATGCATATTTAGAACAGGTACTCTTTTAAAGATCATATTCTGAAAAGGAAAGTTTTCAGATTTTACTGTGGCTAATGAGTTGGTTCTTTGAGAGATTCAGGCAGATTGGTAGAGTTAAATGCTAATAAATAATTAAATATGATTTCAGTGGTGCATCTGGGACGATTGGCTGACCTCAGAGTCCAGACTGGAACACTCTATCTGACGAGACTGCAGAGGTAGGGTGGTACAGACACGTTAGAAGATCAGTATGTTTTGCTTAGGATATCATGTTCTATCCTGGCTGGAAGCTAGATCCTTGTAATTTTCCAGAATCATGGATTGTAAGCACTTTCTAGATTAGCTATAGTAACAAATGCTATAAGAAGTGCTTGCTAATGTACAACGCCAATGTTGATGTGTTGCAGAATGCCATTTACATTGGAGAGCGTTAAACTTTGCGTCACTCAACTATGAAAGTACCACTCTTTTGACAAGAATGTGTTTCTTTACAATTTAAAGGTGACTTTACAGTCAAGCTCAATGTTGCACGGCTATGAGTTTCAATCGAAAATAAAACATGAATTATCAGTGCTTGTTAAATGATACCCTTGACAAGCTTGACAAATGTGACATTAGTGTTAATTAAAAGTACTAACTGTTTTAGATTCCCTCGAAGAGGTCATCAACCATGATGTTGAGAAGTGTGGGATGAGAGAGAGAGAGAAATAGGGTGGAGTTGAAGGAGCTTTGATGGGCACTTGATATAAGTTGTCGATGATTTGTGATTTGTGTTGATTTGTGGGTTGAGAATACCCGAGGGGGGTGAGTTGAGGTGGATGGTAGGCTAGGTGGGTGGATGGTAGGCTAGGTGGATGGATTGATAGATGGATGAGATTACCCGGATATTCCTCCTACGGGATTGTGTATTAAATGAGAAATGAGACCCTATTTCTTTTATAAACTTTCTCATTAAGCCAATTGGCCCAGCCGAATTGTACTAATTGTATTGCAATTCAAATTCTCCATATGACAATCTGTTCTCACCAATACCAGGATCCCTTAAACGAATATACCAAGGTCAATAATGTTACGCGATTCCATTTCTTAACTTATTTGATTACCATGATGTTCACACTAAAATGGTCGCATGCAGTTTTCAATTAATACGTGCCACCTTGATCTTCCAGTACAGATATTGTGTTGAGTAATGTGATGTTCACCCTCCGAAGAGAATGCTAATATCAAATGGGGGGAATTCGAAGAGACTGTTGTTTTTAAAAAGGTGATACAGTGCCGATAAGGACATGGTCAGGTCTTGCAAGGTGGTTTTCAGATATATATCTCTTGTCAATTGATGCATCGATATTGGAATATTGTAAATTCCAACCACAAGTAAGTAATACGAGAGATAAATCTATCACCTTATCTTCACCTTATAAAATAACGTTTTGCAATTGGATTTTCAAAAATCAAAAGGTTTTTTAGGAACAATTTAGTTTAATCTAAATTCAGTTATGCAGATGACAAATGACAAGTGAGGTACAATGGCATGCAGGTAATTTGTCTTGTCAATACCGTGGAACGTCTGAAATGTTATTAAAAAAAGTAAGTCAATTGCTCGTTCGTAAGGGAAACAAGAAGCACAAATTTAAACTCGTGGAAGATTATCCTGTCACGAAAGAAGATGTGATTGCAAGAGTATTTACATTTACTGGTTCCATGTGGATTGTGAAACTTTGCCATTTGTTTCACGTTAGCAGATTAGTCACCGTTACAGCCATTTTCCACCCAAAGAGTTTATTTTATTCATTCTTCCTACATCATGTTCAGCTGAGACAATCCACATTTAGACAGAACTGAATTATTCTATTTCCTTATTTTGGATCTTGCAAAGAGATGTCTATGAAGAGAAAACTTTTGATTAACATAAGATCGAGTTACCTTGTTTCATAGTGGGTATTATGTGAAGCATTATCGTATGACCATAAAACAAGAAATAGAATGCAAACATAAAAAGAAACCTTTGAATAAGACAAACCTGTCAGTTGAGAAGTTGGCAGCAAAGAAAGGAGAATTACGGGGAAAGAGTCTTGAAATCTCTACTCTGTGAAAATTCTAGATAGCTATTTGTAAATGTGATTAGGGAAAACGCAAAAAAATTATTTTAACTGAAGTAAAATAGAAATACCAGAACATATCAAAGAGTCAAGTGTACTTTAGAATTCAAATTGGATCGTTCGTGGCAGATTAATATTAACCACAATATGTTATATGTATTATGTTTGATTGAAAACCGATACGGTTCAAATATCTGAACAATGACAAATAAGGAATCGGCAAATAGTTATTAAGACCTGATTGTTTTTATAAATCGTACATACATGCATATCAGATTTTTATTTCATACCACTAGAAAAACTCTTCTGATAGAGTTTGTCATGCCCTGATCCTGTAATTATGATCGACAGGAATTTTATTTCTGATTGTTGACGTTACTGATGTTAAACAATGATACTATTGAATAATTTTAAATAAGACCAAATACAATTAGATAGAACCAATTGACGAAGAAATAAACTAAAATCAAGGGTAATGAATGTATCATTAAAAATATCTCTTCAGGATAAATGTCTAGAATTAAAATTGAATTTAAAGGGTATACATCGATGTCAAGATAAAGGTCTTACACTTTTATTCCTCCTGAATCAATTCAAATTTCCAGGTGAATAAAGATAGTGATAAATGAATGAAATATACAGATGATTAATAATAGTTTCGCTTCTCGTTTGGAATTTTCAGATAACGGCGTTTACCATAGGTTACAATGTACTCTAGGCAGCAATGTGTAAAACGTGTACCAATGTGCTACCTGTAACGATGTGTAACATAGTGTCACAATCTATTTCTTGTAACATTCTGTAAAAAGTTGTACCAATGTGCTACCGATAACGATGTGTAACAAATTCTCACAATCTATTTCTTGTAACACTGTGAAAAAAAGGTGTAGCAATGTGCTACCGGTAACGATGTGGAACATAGTGTCACAATCTATTTCTCGTAACACTGTGTAACAGGATGTACCAATGTGCTACCGGTAATGATGTGTAACAAATTCTGACAATCTATTTCTCGTAATACTGTGTAAAAAGGTGTACTAATGTGCTGCCGGTAACATTAAGCTTTTGGTTGACAAGAATGAGAGTCTTTTGAATAAGAAATGTGAACAAAGTGACATCTCTAGTCTTAAAACACTCGTCTTAAGGGCATATTATAAAACTGGAAGATACTTTAATTCGTTCTTCAAATTATAATTTTATTCACAAGCAACCAGGTAGTGTAGACATACAGTTATTTCATTAATTTTCTTTAAAAAAACTTTCTGTCTGATATTCTTTGTAGTGTTGTAAAGAAACGTATGAATACGTTCCGTCAAACTGCCAACCCCGAGACATCATTAATCCTGTCGTCTATAGAATCCGTTGACATTTAAAGATGAATGAACAAGCATCTTAAAGGGTCACAGAGTATGTTGTTGGACTCAAACATGTCAAACTTTATAAATGGTATTATTTAATCGAGACGTAATCCACATCCCAATCCTGTTCAGTTTTGTATAAGGTCAATAAACAAGTTTGAGTCGTGATTTGTTATCGAAAACCGGACTCTGGCGCGTGCCAATGTCAACTTAATTTGGGAAACTAGTTTACAGCAGACACAAAGACAAACGTGTTTTGGAAGTGTTTTATAGGTCATTTAACCTTTGTATCTTAAAACGTGACGTAGAATTTCGACTTTTGAACAATGATATCGCTGTTTTCCTACTATCATTGAAAACAAGAAAATATATCATTTTTGGTATTTAATAGATAACAAATTAAGAGAGGCAAACTAAACTTAAGTCAGGGCATATGGTAATTTGAATCTTATATTAGCCAAATGGGAAATCATTAAACATACCCTCAGTCACTTTAAGGCAAATGTTTTGTCCTTTTCATAAATACCAATAACAGATTAAAGATGAAAAGTATATTCAAACGGAAATTTAACAATGTTGCAATTTGGTAAAGTTGGAGCCAAAATGCTTCTGAAGAAACGGGTGAAATAATTACCTTTTCTTTTTCAATTCCCAGATACCAATATAGGTTTGCTCTATGTTAATAAACCGACTTCTCTTTGGTACTCCACTGTTAACTACAGTTGAGAACACAATTCAATAAGAGCTTTTAAAAGAAAACAACCTTGCAGGTAGTAGTATATCGTCACAGTTGTCATGGAAACCTGCTGTTAAGTGATAGACAGGCTTCAAGCATAGTCACGGTAAGAGTAAGTTGCAATGAAGAGGAAAATTGGGATTGAAACGTAAAACCGTACAACTTGATATGCAATTTTGCTATAATATGGTGAGGATCAGTGTCTACATGTCAATATTAAAAAATCGATTCTGTGGAAAATTAAAATCATATCAAGACAATTCAGAAAGGGAATATTTTTTCATGCTTTTGGTTATTGAAAAAGCGTGTTTTGAATATACCTGTTATTGGACAAAACGCCGAAGTCGACACAAAAAGATTGTTCATCTCAAGTTATGGTTTCACGGGGTCTACCTGAACGCGAATAGCCCTTTACATGATTTTTTCTTACATGTATTTGAAATAGACGGTGGAGAATACTGTTGTGATACAAAGTTCTACTAATTCTCTTGCAGGAACTCGAGCTGAAACTGCCGTCTTAATGACTCTGACAGACTCACTCCTTCGTTCAGTAGAAGTACAATCGAAATGACATTAAAGCCCAAAGAGTAATGATTACACATGTAATACCAAAGTGTGAAACTGCCTTCTAGGGTCGTGTGAATAACGTGTCTATTGCTGCGTTGGTGACAGCCGGTGACAATGAGGTACACCAATTCATAACCAGAATAACACCTGTGTTTATTGAAAACACGAAAATAAGATGGCTCTTATTATTATTGAAGATTTGCCGATTTGAATTTTTGGTCCTTAACTTTTTTGCTGTGTTGATATTGCTCGTGTTGATATTTAAAAAGATTTGCCGGAAATGTGTTTTGTATCATTTTGATACAAATCTGTGACGAAGGTAAAAGATATTCTTGGTATTTCAATTGTGCTTTGACATCAGAAATTGGTTTGATGCGGTGTTCGTATTTATATTAATGATAACTTTACTTTTAGTTTATAATTCAACCTTAAGATTTCTGCACAATTTCTGTCTCATTTCATTTGTCAGCGCTTTGAGCATGTCCCTCCTGTTGACGTGGAATCCAGCGCTATATAAATAGCCTTATTATTATTATTTATTATTATACCTGAAAAACCTGCATACAATGTTCTCTCACCAATATATTGACAGGCACTTTACTGGAGACTGGCACATCTGCTGCATATGACGCGATTCGGCAGTGATAGTTGTTAGATGTTAAGAGCATTGTCGACTTTAGCCAGGTGCTTAGCTGAGATCAATCTCTCGTTAATGAATGTATTGTTTTTACAATAATCACGAGGATATGTTGAGATACTTAAAGATTAAACATTCAGGAAGAGATTCAATACGTCATAAGTTTTCGTTTCAGAATAAATGAAGAATCTGATTTCACCTTTTGCAGATGATTTTCAGTAATAAAATGTTACTTCAAAGATTATTAAATTACGCTTCAATGCATTTATGCAGTTTTAAAATGCAATTTAAGAACACGGCATGCAGATAATTTGTTCTACTCGATATTTCCTCGTCAACACCAAAGAAGTCTTAAATGTTGAAATAAAGGCTAGCATTTTAATGAATGGAATCCAATTACCGCTGGTTTTTCAAATCAAGAAACTGTTAAGTTTGGTTTTTTTTATCAGTACAGTCCTTCAAAATTGCCCCGGAATTCGTTGCAGTATTGTTGACGTTTATTGCTCCATCGAGCATTTGAAAACATTGCTAATTCTTTTTATTACACAAATTCATTCACTGTTACATGGGTAACGTCTAGAACTAAGTATGCGACAGGTTTGAGATTTCAATTTTCGATGGATCAAGAGGTCCGTGGTTCGAATCCTGCCAGTAGAGATGTGTTCTTCACGCAGTAAGGTTTGGGTGCAATGCTGAATTCAATGCTAAAATTTCAGCGCGGTACCACCCATGCTTCGCTAGTTCCAGCCGATGCTCGCAATGCATAGCCACGATCGTGTTGCGGGCTTTCTCCCTGCCATAATACTAACAGCCGCAATATAAGTGAAATAGTCTTGAAAGCGGTGTTAAGCACCAACTCACCTCACCTCACCTCAATTTTCGAGGTTACATTCTGTAAAATGAATTATAGAAATATGGCATCTGTTCATGCTTCTCTTTTATGTGTTTAGTTTTAAATGAACTTAAAACTGTGAAACAAGAAAAGGCTAAGATAATTGGAAAACGCTACACCTAATAGTACGCTACAACAATTGTCAGTTTCAGAATAAATCCAATTGTCTAAATTTCGAAGATATATTCTACTTTTGTAATACTGTTTGTCTGTTATTACTATTGTAGCATGGACATATTAACACTTAACCATGCATAACTAATTTCAACTTTTTTTTTCAAATAATTGTTGGACGATGGTGATACTTCTCTGAATTACTTAAACTTTTTGTGTTTGCCATTTCTGGCAACGGTTTCCTATGGCTTCTCCCTGAGGACACATTCACATCCAATGTTCTTATTCGCCCCTAGAGTCAACGCATAAGATGTTAATCACTATAAAAGCGTACTGTCTCTATTTTTTTTTTTTTACTTCAAGTGCATTTAGTTGAAACATGAATGAAGTAAGGTGATCACAGATTACTTCTTCCATAAATGTTAATGACAATGTGTTGAGGCAGGAAGTGACCTTTCATCTGACCTCTCTGGTTAGGCTACTATCCTCAGTGGCTTTCTCCTGTGGTAGTGTCTGTGAACTTTTAATTGAACTGTTCTATTCCTTTGAATTTAATAACACTTCCGATAGATACTGCTTGTTGACAACACCCTGAAATGTCATAGAAGTAGAGAAGCAGAGCAGTTTTAATCTTCAAGCTCGCAGACTTCGGTAATCTCCGTAGAAACTATTGACATTTACAAATAAATGACAAATTACCGTTTTTCTCTTTGATCTGTTGTAATGGCTATAATTCTATAACGGTTCATTAGAAATAGTTTGTTTCGAGCTTGTCCCATTTTATTAATTGTGTAGTCACAGTGTTGCACGTAACAGATCCGTGTAATGAACAGGTCCTGGATAATTCATTGTAAATAATTTTTAATCTGGCTATAATAACACATGATTCCGTAAGAATTAGAAACTGACTGTCACAATACGACTCCAGTTTTGAAGTTATGCTTACTATTATTCAAAGGAAAGGAAAGCGTTAGAGTCAGACTATAGATATAGATGCTATGAGAGTCGAGTCTCCGCTTCTGGTCGCTCCACTGTGAACCTCTCACTCCTGCACGTATGCAAAGTCTCTAAAAATAGCTTCTATGGGAGCCAGGAGAGGACATAACTATGGAGATGACGTTTGGTCAAAGTTGGTTTAATACGTCATTACAGTTGGTACGTTTCAAACTGCTGATCCCGATCGACCGGGCTGGGAGATTTGGCATAAATGATAAGCGATGGCAATTGATCTAGCCATAATTGAATTTAGCTCCTTTAATTTGGACTCCAGTGTATGGAAGGACAAGCACTATTGGTAGCTTGGTCATCTGGAAATGGTTTGAAGTTGTGCTTGTATTCACTGCAAACACATGGCAACTGAAAATTTTTAAAAATCTAACATTCATACAAAGTTGTCTCTCCGATATATTGACAGAAACTCTCTTGGGAGATCATTTAACTGTGGAGAATGCACATATGATTGGATTTAGCGAAAAAATGAATAATTATTGCTTTCTAATGGAAAGAGGATGGTCGCCGTTTACCTGATGGTGTGCTGGAACTGATTTCTCATTACGAATGTATTGAATTTACATTTTTCAATGTTGAAAAACTAGAAAATTTATGCAAAGGCATTAATCCTAGAGGTATAAAAATATTTTTGAATAAACGAGGAATTTAATTTCACCTCGTCAGAGAGAGCGTTTCGCAAGTAGATTTTCAATAATATAACATGGTTTTAGACATAATTGAATTATAATTAATGCAGTTATGAATTTGTCAAATTGCAAGTAAGGAATATGGCAATGCTGATAATTTGTTATACTCGCTTTTGCCACCAAGGAAAGTTTAGGGGTTAAAGAAACGGCTATAATTCAATAAATTGAATTCAATTAATCAAAGTTATTAAAATAACAAAATTTAAATTAATAAAGTTTAGGAAATAGCTGAACACTCCTTTATGTCCAGATTTTATGGCAAGAATGTTAACGTTTATTGATTCTACGGCATTTCTAAAACTATGTTATTCAATGAATTTATTACTGTTGAGGTTTCTCACAACATATTTAGCGAACATACCGTTCAGTTTGAGTTAACATCCTGTAAAATAAATAGAGCCATTGGCTCTGTAGCTCTGTAGGCCATCTATGATTTATTCTATAAATGGTCACGGGGACACCATATGCGCTGCCACAGGATCACCAAAATTTGGATGCTTATCTTTTGAATTGTATCAAAGTTTAGAAGTTTTAGAAGTTTGTGAATTATTACTGTCAATAAAACGAGAAGAGGCATAGAGGCAAAGAAAATTATTACACCTTTAGGTACGCCACAACAGTTGTAAACTTCAGATTACCATAAAAAGGCAATTTAGTACTTTGTTCTATTTCTTCAAATTTTAACTATTTAATATCACTTTATTAAAAATATATTTTCTTCAGGGGTCATCTCTCTACCAAAGCTGATCACCCATAGTCAAAGGAAAGGTTGTCAGGTATCAAGAGAAAATTTGGTACGTTCACTTAAGAGACCTTTATATTGATTGACAAATATTGTGTTGCAACAAGCAACATTTGTTTGCAAGAGTCACCAATCCACATTGACAAGTGCTGACAAACTTCTGGCATTTGAGTTCAGAATCCACTCAAAAGGTTTAAGATAGCTACTGATAGTTGAAGATGAACATAGTTCACATGGTAATGTACAAAGTTTTAAGGTATGTGGCATAGGCTTTTGGATCAACATTTTGACAACTAGGCTTATGACAACTAGGCCGTAAGCAGCAAGATTATAGTGTGAAAGAAATATGCACATTCATAACTTTCCTCAGTCTAACTATCCAAACATGAAAACAAATGAGATTAAGAGTCAATTTTTATTTGGACGGATAGTTTGCTTCACATACACAAATGAAAAACATTAACAAAAATACATGTACAACATATAGATCAATCAAGATCTTGTATTTTGAATATCACAGTTATCATACAATAATAATGAATGACAGGCATGCTGAAATAAGAATTGTAGTTTAATTTTCTTAAAGAAATGATAATGCTTCAGACACCAGTGAAATTCTATCATTATTCTTGCAACGCATAAGAGCTTGTTTACATTTGAAGATTTACCAACAAGCACTAAAAACAGCTTTACTTATGACATATTCATATGAAATTGGTATCACTGTGTAAGTAATGCTGCCTACAGTTATATTTTTTAAGTTTTATATGTCATGGTGTTTGTTGGTTTATGACATGGTTATCTTATTGCTTATACATACCATAAAGTGCAAATGTACTACCATGTCATGTGCTCTTTTAAATCTTTCACTTATTTTAATAATCATCAAAATCTTAAGGCATAAATTCATTGCTTCGCAAATATTATTTGATCTGATGCTGTCATGTGAACAAGGAATAAAACTATCAGTTTATGGCTTGTTTTTGGACATGATAAATCATTAATTGTAGCTTATGTTTGAATACAAGATGAAACGGTGATGTTTAGCAGATTCCATATGTAGTGTGGCATAGCACATTACGTGACAACGTTGGTTTCGCTAACAGGCATGCTGATGACGCCAGTGATGATAGGAATACTTCGCCCCTGCTTTAGGACATAAACCTGAAAAACAACAAAGGTCACAATAATTCATGTACTTTACTCTTCATCCTTGAAACCCCAACTATTGTATGCAGATAAAATGCTCCAGCAGGCCAATCTATTCTGATTTACTCTCTTTGAGATGTCAAATAGAGTAATAAAATATACAGACATTATCTCATTAGACTATGTATAAATTATCTTTCAAGAGTAAGATTAACATAGAGTGAATTAAGTAAAGAAATATTTGTACATGATAAAGATTTTACCTTCACATTGTCGGATACGCCCTTGTCTGTCAGACAGTCGATGAAAGTGTCAAATGAGTAGTTGAGCCCCGGAACTAGCATTGGAACCTGCAGCAAATTGTTATATAATGTAATATTGTGCGTTTCCTAAACATTTTCTCACTTTGAACACATAAGGATATGGATTGAAGAGTCAATAAAGAGTAGTTGATCTGTTAAATATACAAGTCAAACGTCAAACGTCTTGTTTCTGAAACAAATCTCTGTTAATGATAACACTTCACTATCAGATTTTCAGCATCAATTTCCACCATTATTGCATCATGAGCTGTGAAAATTTACTTGATAACACAAAGAAAGGGGAATTTTCAACTTTATTCATAAAGAAACTGAACATGTCGTTCAAGAAAATAATTAAAATTAGCAAAAAGTTTTTTGAAAAGGTTTCATAACCTTTTGTGCACATCATCTAGGAGCAAACTCCTGCTGTTGCTAATATCATCTGCATGGATGAGCAGCTATTGATCTGATCCCCATGCACCAAGTCCCTTCCATTCATCGAAATTTTAACTATCTCATTAGGATCTCCCATTTTGTTTTTAGTGTTGACAATCAAGTAGAACCAATATTGTGCATGTCATCGTTTCTTGAAAGCCCAAAAAAGATTTTGCATGACAATTATCCTGGTCAAAAACATAGACAAGCCATTCTGGAAAACTGGGACCAGCAGTTAAAGGGATGCCCACATCACCTACTGAGAGAGTAAGCAATAATCCTTTTTAAGAATAAATAAATTGATTGCAAGGACATAGTTTTCAGCTGACAATCAATCAAAAGTCTGAACATCTGACAGCAAATAAATATTATTCTAATTCAGTGTAACTCAGGAGGTAATAATTGACCATCGTCATTCATATTCATTGACACAACAGTGAACAAATTTTCCTGAAAGAATAAAAAATCATTAACCAGCTTCATGTTGAAATTACAATCCAAAATCATTAACAGGTCATCAATAAATGTAAAAGAAATAAATGATATTTTTATTTGTAATCATTTAAGACTAAAAATCATTTAATCAAAACTCTTGATCAAATAAATAACTTTAAAAACGTTTGTTGTAACCTTTGAAAAATTACCACAAAATTATTTCTATTATGTCTACAAAGTCACAATATTTTTTATGCCTGACAAAACACAAGAAACATGGGACATCAAATTGATTTGCAGAAACCTTTAAATCAAATCAAATCATTTCAAAGCAAGACTTTTTTGTGCCTGGGAGATGTTGTGTCTCCTGGGTGCTTCATTGTTTTATTACTTGTAACTCTAATTAGAAGTCTGAAGAAGCTTTCCAACATGGTTTTCTAAAATTTGATGTTATTTTCTCCACTAGTCGATTGAATTATTTGCCTTAAGGAAAGAGTGAGAGACTTTAAGTAAAGTTTAAGCAGTTTCACTTTTGAATCAAATGTGATTTTTTAAAATTTCGGTTAATTATAATTTCGTTCATGTCAGGCTGTGTGGTTCTCGATCAGTCACTACTGCTGAAGTAGGTTTAACTTCGAGGCAACGTCTTTCTTCCAGTTGCCCAAGATTACATTCTTCATTCTTCTCTTTCCATCCGAACAATTGTTTTAGGTACATCCTTCCCTAGCCATGGGTCTATTTGTTTCCAATCGTTCTTTTCAAAGCATCCAGTCAGATACCCCTACACTTCTCTGTACCCATTCTAATACATAAGTATTTTAATCTGCAAATGTCCTTCAATACCTAAATATCGACCAAGCCAAATGCCTTGTACCGATATGTATATAACCAGCAGATGAATGATTCGCATCAGCCATTGATTTGCTGTTGAGTTGCTTTTTGTCATCGCTCAAAGGACTTTTTGTGTTTTAATAAAACCCTGAAAAACTCCTGCCATCTGTTAACAAAATAAATCCACTTAATGCGGTTGAGAATTACTCTCTATCTGTTCACTAGACTCTGAAAGCAAATTTGAATCATCAAAGTTTCATGAGAAGAGTTATCTGACCTTGATGTGAGTTTTCCTGAAGTTGTAGAGTTTGTCATCAAAGTCAAAGGAGATGAAGAGGTTTGATGAAGCCTGACTGAGAGACGTGTTCTGTAGGTTGACCGTCAGCTTGAAGGTGGGACCTATTCCCTGAACCTGCCCACAGACAAATACATGGGAACCGTACGAGAGGCATTCTAGAATTTGGTAGTAACTAAGTTAAACTGGCTGTTCAAGGATGATCGACTTCTTTATTTTTCACAACCATGAAATTTGAGTATAGATTCTTGAAAGTGCTTGAAAATGGTACAAGAAACTATTCTGAAATGTCACTTTTTATAAAAAATATAAAACAGTTTATCTTCCAACCAATATCTTTTCCATCCTAATATATTTATGTGAAATCTAATATTTGAGTGTTTGTTGCCATTACTTAATTTTGGCTACCAAGTGAAAGTTTTGATCAATGAAACTTTGGCAATGATCTTAAAAATATACATTGAAAGGATTCTATGGATCGATACATTGATTACAACAACTGAGGTCTTAGGCTACAGAGAAGAGGATGACATTGATTAATTCTATTTTACCTTCTTAGCTTCAATACACATAAATCAAAGCACTTCCTACCAGTGCAGAGAGTTCACATGATCAGAGAGAAACCGAGTCTCACAAAGACGCCATGGGTCAGTGGATTCTATATGAGTTTGTAGACTTTCACACTATACCTGAAACTAGGCCTCCTTACATGAATGTAAGTTGCTGCTGACGTACTACATGTACTCATGAAAGATTATCTTCCTCACCTGTGCAGAGAGCTTGATGGGTTCGGCGGGATCTGAGGAGATGGGGTTCATGCTGGTCTCTAGAGCCTTCAAGTACTGCCGGGAGGTGTTCAGCCGTAGTAGGTACAAGTCTCGCTGGAACGTCCTGTGCATGGCTGCAATCACACAAGATATGGATGTAAGGAATGGACCATATGAGGCAATGTGGTCATCCTTGCTGCCTGCTAGAGTTAGTTTACAAAGCAATCACCAATGTGTCCCGGTGACACTCAGTGTCCTGGTGAAACCAGTGAACATCAGCTACAATTTCCACACTGTGAGAAATAAGTAATGTATAAGAATTGAAACAGATTTTTTTTAAAATGGTATAGACATTTTAGTTTAAGTATCACCTTCCAAAGAACCATGAATTGTAGGATATGTAATGAGCTTCCCCTTTCATATCTAGTTTGTGTCCATGTGTGTCCATCCCTAGCCTTGAGCGACATTAACTTGACAAGGAGGGTAAAGAGAAAGGTAAGGACAGATCGTTGGGTGAACATGAAACATCATTACATGTCAAAGCCTCAGAGTTAATAATGTTATGTTAAATATTCACTTTTAAATTAAATCATACGTTTATTAATTACGCTTGCTATGATAAAACCAACTGCAGCAATTATGATAAATTGCAAAGTGCAGGCAAATTTAAATCTTTCTTAGATTAACGCCACATCATCTCTTCCTCAAAATATGTAAACAACCACCTTCAAAATAAGTTGAAAAGAAGAATTACAGAGTATTAGTTTTGTTTGTACCCCATAGATTACACTCAATGCTAATTAAGCCACTGCCTTATCCAAGTCACAAGCTCTGATTCTATGCTTTATGATGGTTCATTAAGCGCAGATATAAGTTAATTTTTTTATCTTTGTTGTATTTTCTTATCTTATGATAAGCTAGATCATTGCGACAGGTAATATTCTTTGAAGGATGAATAAATGAATGATGAATTTGTGAATGAAAACATGTTTTATTTGAAGAAGAACAAGCAGACAGAGTCAGCTATATCCCCCGCCAAAGGGAAAGGGTAGTTAAGGATACTAGTTGTGGAATATTGAACAGTGATGATGTTGTTTTTCTACAAACAACCTTTAAGAAATCCTATGTTACGTTTCCATGGAAACAGGTAAAAATAAAAATGCAAAGAAGTTGAAAACCCCAAAAGGCACATCTCCGCATGATGCCCGTTGCACATACCAAGTTTCGTCGAGCTAGGTCTCACCGTTTTGGAGTTGTGCTCCGGAAACATTATCGGGACGGACGGACGAACGGAAAAAATGCAAAGAAGTTGAAAACCCCAAAGGCACATCTACGCATGATGCCCGTTGCACATACCAAGTTTCGTCGAGCTAGGTCTCACCGTTTTGGAGTTGTGCTCCGGAAACATTAACAGGTAAAAATAAAAATGCAAAGAAGTTGAAAACCCCAAAAGGCACATCTCCGCATGATGCCCGTTGCACATACCAAGTTTTGTCGAGCTAGGTCTCACAGTTTTGGAGTTGTGGTCCGGAAACAAAATCCTATGTTACGTTTCCATGGAAACGGGTAAAAATAAAAATGCAAAGAAGTTGAAAACCCCAAAAGGCACATCTCTGCATGATGCCCGTTGCACATACCAAGTTTCGTCGAGCTAGGTCTCACAGTTTTGGAGTTGTGGTCCGGAAACGAAATCCTATGTTACGTTTCCATGGAAACGGGTAAAAATAAAAATGCAAAGAAGTTGAAAACCCCAAAAGGCACATCTCCGCATGATGCCCGTTGCACATACCAAGTTTCGTCGAGATAGGTCCCACCGTTTTGGAGTTGTGCTCCGGAAAAATTATCGGGACGGTCGGACGGACGAACGGACGGACGCAGACCATTTCAATATCCCCCACCAACTTCGTTGGGCGGGGGATAATAAAGTAGTCCAGGCAATGTGTAAGTTCATCCAGAGCCAATCAAATCACCTGAAGGTGTTATATTACATATATGTGTCAAAATAAATTGTTATTAAATCCCTTTACGAAGTGCCACAAGGGTTAAATGAACGTTGGAAACTTTGACATGAAATGACATTTTCCTTCATCATCACTACCACTACTTGGTGAATTCATGTTTGTGTTTATGACAACAACATTAGGGACATCAAAAGACACCATAAAGGAAACAAATATGTCACATTTTCTCAGGCATCAGCCATCAAGAAGCATCATAGGTGAGGTATCAACGGATATTTTATCTGTCACGGAAGACAAGAGCTCTTTGTGGTTGAGTAAAAATAGACAACTAATCTGCTTTGTGTCATACATGAGATGATGATTAATGGAAGATGAAAGGTGGCCGAGAGTACAGAACTACGCTTAACATTAGCACTGATACACAGGGTATGACTGACACTGGGAAGGAAAGGGCAAGATCATCACACTTTGGAGGTTGTTACGGCTTCACTGTGCCATAGGATCAAGGGGACAGCTCCAAATTCATGTAGGAAAATAATTCTGATACAAAATTGTAAGTGACAACAAAATTAAATGGAATTTTGAACAGTATTTCATTTTTCATTTCTGCATTTATTTTTAAATTATCTACAACATATGAATTAGGGTAAAATTTTCATAAAACAAAAACTTTTTAATTTTTAACAAACAGAAATGAAAGTTCAAAAGAAAATCCAATTATGGAAGTTTTTTATGTTGAATGTGAATCAAAAAGGTCATCTAACATCCTGAGAAGGAAATATTACCAGGAGCAAGGTGACATTTACAAACAAATACACCATTCATCATTGAAGCACTCTTTCTGCATACTCCAGACATATGGTGGTATTTATGTAGTGAGAGTGGTGTCAAACAAAAACAATTTTATGTAATCAAGACTGTTCATTATTGTCACCAACCAAAACTAGAAGTATATAATCTGAGGCAACATTACCGTCCAAAGACTTAAATACATAAAAGAAAGGTTAACATAACATAATTAAATCTCATTCAAAAGAATTTTTCTTAAGTAATCAAAGTTTTAACACCCTCAAAAATTCTTTGAGTATTCAGTACAGCTAAATGGAGCAAAGTCTCTCTATAGCTCTGAATTTTTAACAATTAATGATATTACAATAGTGTAACATATTGTTACATTTGGGATCTCACTATCTGACTCGAGTACCTGACTAAGGAAGATACAATTGACTAACAAATCTCAGAAAGATATGTGAAAATGTGAATATAATCTTTACAAAGTTGTAAGTAATGTTCATTTCTGTATTGATTCCCCTTTCTTCTTGTTTTGATGTATGATTCCAGTGTAATGGTATATACAAATACAAATCAGTAATTTTTACACAAGCTTGTTGCAAATCAATCACGTTGTTGCCTAACTTTCCGCCATATTTGTTTACCAAAGCAAACTTATTGTTTTACAGGGATGGCAATAACAAAGAGATATGCCAGAAAATATAATATAGTTAAAATATTTCAAGGAAAGAAACATATGATATTTTCGTATAATCGTACAACAAATGCATTATGCCATTAATCTTTCAAGTGAAACCTCAATCTTGTGATATTTGCGTAATATTAATCAACCCTAGTACTTGCATGATGCACTTGTCCAAACTTGGTTGTACAGATTATTTTGATGTGACTTACGTCAATGGTTAATTAAAATCTTTCCAGAATAGGAATGTTTTGAAAAAACATTTTTTTTTATTGATTTGGTATAACATTACGGTGGCATATCATTTTTGTGGAAATAAACTAAATATATTTATCAAGCATCACATTTCTGTTTCCCTCGCATACACCTTTGTGACAAGTGCTTCCTTTGGGGACTTTTTATTACCAAAATTGCACTAGTTAATGATTCTTTATGTCTTGATTTTGATAGAATATTCATTTATGCTTATGAAATTACTTTTGAAAGGCGTTGATCTCAATCATTTTGCAAGACTCGTTAAAGGGGTTGTTGATGCTTTTCAAACACACTATGATTGTATATTTATATGAATACATCCATATTTCAACTTAACTCAAGTTTTCTTATCTTGTGGGACCTTACTTTTTACTTGGAAAATGCTTACAATGTGAGCTTTCACTCTTACAGTTGATTTTTCAGGTACTCGAGTCCGGGTTGGGTACTAAGCCTAAGGTACTCGCGCCCTACTCAGTAACACATTAAACTGTCAATTATGTTTCCCTTGTCGAACATACAATAGTTTTTGCAGTTATTTTCAAATAATCGAGAAAAACTTAGTCATGTAAAGATCTAAACTTGCTTATGGCTTGATGTTTTGCTGCTTACCAGATTCAAGGATTGTTTGTAGACTTGACCCTAAAAAAAGTTGCTCTTGTGTTCGTGTTTGATGCGCCAACTCTAAGTTGACAAACTACGCAACAAAAGTAAAAGATCCTCATGTAAAGGGAGGTAACTCCAGATATTTTTAAGCCCTGGCTCACCACCACTTGGTAGGCGCATTTATTTGGACAAGAGTTCAAATTAATTGAAACAAGACGTGAATGATGAAATAAGTATTCAAGTTTTCAACATGATTCATTAATGCTGAACAGTACTTGGATCTCAACCAAGAGGAGACTACGCACTAGAAAACCTTCCTAGAGTGTCATCAACTGAGATATTTGTTCTGAGGAAAATAAGCATCTAGAGGGTTCTTATTCTTCCACAGAAATCAAGTGAGCATCAAGACATGTGTATGCCACTTACTGACTGCATTCTCCCTCTCTCTCATAGTTTGGTCCACAAACAGCTTGGTCTTCTTCGGGATGTTCAGTTTGACGTTCTGGGCTGCAGGAGGGCCAGCAGACAAATCTTTCTCCTCAAAAGTGGAGGATCTCTTCAGAATCTTCACATACAGACCGCCACCTGCCAGATATATTGCGTCTTTGTCAACAGAACTCAGACTACAGCAAGATTAACAAAGGAATGAATGAAAAACAGAATAGAAAGAAAAACCATTTTATGCTGCAGAGATGTGTTCTTTAACAAGAATCAATTTTCATCGGCAAACTTGATTTGCATAAAACTTTGATTTACTAACATAACTTACATCAGAAAAATATTTTTTTTATAATAAAAATTTAAGTATTACAACATTTGACAAACAAATTTGAGAATAAGGAGAAGCAAGTTCTAGGGATTCACAACTTATTTACTGCAAAGTGATGCCACGTTTCAATGTAGACAACTTGTAGATGTAGAATCTTTGCAATACAAAGGTTGTAAATCAATTGAATGTGTATTTTGCTCATCATAAAAACTTCTTAAACGTTTCTCAAAGAAGAAAATTCTGAATGTTTGAAAAGTCATATGCAAGCTAAAAGAAATATCTTAAGCATCCTATCCTATGATAAACACACCTCTTGTAGACATGACCAGTGTGCCATCCTCCCTTCCAAATCGTCCAAAGTGAAGTCCAGTAACAACATCCTCCATTTTGATAACGTCTACAAGATACTTCTCCTTGTAGATGTGCACCTCATTGTTGTTGAGACCGATCAGCACCGCTTTGAACCCCCGCGGCTTATAGTCGATAGAGTGCATCGTCGTGATACTAGCAGGCAGCTTTACAGTCCATAGTTTCTTGCCCTGGATATATGTCAACAAGAACATGTTAAGGTATCTGTAAGAATGAGTATCTGGATTAGGTGTAAATGACATCTTAACAATGTTATCAGAGACTCCTATGTATCAGTTCTGTAGTGACGCTGTGTCCTCTCACCCCAATGACTGACGTATGTGTACTCTGGAACTTGTACCATGGTGGTTTATGGCCATGAGTCCTGTTTTAACACCGGAAGTAGGTTATCCTGGTCCAATACAGACAAAGACATTAACCTTAAAGGCCGACAAGATTTTCTGGATAACAATCTCTTTATTGGGAAATTTTTGTCTTCCTTATAATATATCTCTTCTGAATGCCCTTCAAAGATAAGAATAATATTTAAATTACAAAATATGCAGAGTGCAATCAAAAGTGTGCCTATTTATGTAGTTGATAACACAAGTTACCAACCATCTCAAGTTCCATATTAATACAACAAAGATTGCCATATGAAAAATAGTATTTCAGTATCTAATCATTTGTTGGGATTTATCCTCAAGCAGACCATCACATATAGTGAACACTCTAGAACCTTTACTCAGTCTATTCCGTACTTTACCTCAGCTTGACTTGTATGGCACTAATGCATGGTACGACGTTGAGTCAAACCAATACTGCCGTCCACACAACTTACTTTAGAGGTGTAGCAGTGCATGCTCTCGTCCATGCAGCCCACGTAGATGTTCTTGTTGATTCTCTCCAGACCCACCGGCTGTGAGTTCAGTTCTATTGTGTACTTCGCTCCCTCAGTCGTGCCTCTGTGTGACAAGAGATTGTACTTTTTTTTTAAGGTTTTATACTACTTATCAAAATATAAATCATGGGAATGACTCAATGAAAAACGTATCATAATCACTAAAAATCTTTTGTACAATACCCATATTCCAAAAGAAACAAGTGTTTGCCACTAACATGGCAATGTCCCCCGCCCTTATGTGATATTTGGCATAATTAATATTATCGCGTTAACAATGTATTACAGTGGTCAAAGTGTCATGGTGACCATGAAAATGAGGTCAGGGTCACCAATGTCGACTGGCGTGTGAGTCTTCCGCCATTGAAACCTGTCACCAAATATGAACACTCTAGGTCCTAAGCTTTAAGAGATACCGCGTTAACAATGTATTACACAGTGGTCAAAGTGTCGTGGTGACCTTGAAAATGAGGTCAAGGTCATCAAAGTCGACTGCCATCTGAGTCTTCCACCATTGAAGGCTGTCAACAAATATGAACACTAGGTGCACGTTAACAATGTATTAGAAATTGGTCAAAGTGTCGTAGTGACCTTGAAAATGACGTCAAGGTCATCAAAGTCAAATGGCGACTGAGTCTTTTTCCATTGAAAGCTGTCACCAAATATGAACACTCTAGGTGCTAAGCTTCACGAGTTTATCGTTGTGACCTTGAAAATGACGTCAAGGTCACCAGAGTCGACTGGCGTCTGAGTCTTCCTTCATTTAAAGCTGTCAGCAAATATGAACACTCTAGCTGCTAAGCTTCATGAGTTATCGCGTTAACAAGAATCTGGACATACTTTGTGTCGTGGTGACCTTGAAAATGACGTCAAGGTCACCAAAGTTGACTGGCGTCTGCGTCTTCCTCCATTGAAAGCTGTCACCAAATATGTACACTCTAGGTGCTAAGCTTCATGAGTTATCGAGTTAACAAGAATCTGGAGGTACTTTGTGTCGTGGTGACCTTGAAAATGACGTCAAGGTCACAAAAGTCGACTGGCGACTGAGTCTTTCTCCATTTAAAGTTGTCACCAAATATGAACACTCTAGGCGCTAAGCTTCAAGAGTTTGTCGTTGTGACCTTGAAAATGACGTCAAGGTCACCAAAGTCGACTGGCGTCTGAGTCTTCCTTCATTGAAAGCTGTCACCAAATATGAACACTCTAGGTGCTAAGCTTCATGAGTTATCGCGTTAACAAGAATCTGGACGTACTTTGTGTCATGGTGACCTTGAAAATGACGTCAAGGTCACCAAAGTTGACTGGCATCTGAGTCTTCCTCCATTGAAAGCTGTCACCAAATATGAACACTCTAGGTGCTAAGCTTCATGAGTTATAGCGTTAACAAGAATCCGGACGTACGTACGTACGTACAGACGCCGCTGAATTCATAGTCCCCCGTTCCGCGTTGCGGCGGGGGACAAAAATCATATTGTGATGGCAAGTTGTCTGTGTAATAATAAATATTATGAAACATGAATTTTTCTTTGGATTAACCCCTAACCCTTTGGATCAGTTTCAACAAGGCAATAGAGATTATCAATGAAATATATAAGAATTTACAGTCTAATTTTAATTTTGTTGGCTGTGTTTACCTTTTGAGAGTGTAGATGCATCCATTCCTGCAGGCGACGACGATTCTGTACTCCACATCATACAGGCCGTTGACACTGAGGAACACGGGCACACTTGGCAGCTCCATCTGTCACACAACAGCCACTCATTGAATTGAGGATGTAGTCCCAAATAAAGACTCCATTATCAACATTAAACGTCTCCAATGACCTTTTAAGAACTTGATATAGGCAATTTATCATACTGAGCTTTGATAAGCTTCCAGAGAAGAAAGCATGTACACAAATTTATCACTTTACCTTTTTATTAGTTCAAACATAACTTTTCAGCCTGGTCAATACAGAAATCATGTATCATAAGAAGAACAAAATAAGTGGGTAGGCTATTGGCGAAGAGATTACCAAAATTATTTCAAATGGGTGCTGTGAACTGTCAAGGAATAATGGGGCGATAGCAACAAAAACAAGACAATTTCTACATTTAGAGATACATGCCACTTACATAGTAAACAAAGTAACATTGTTATTTTTGGGATTACGCTATCTGCAATTGCACAAGTTCTTGTACTTTAGTGGATAGAGTCAATTGCGGGATTCGAACCCACATCCTAGGGGTCAGACATTTCCATCAGGATTGACCATACCAGCAGCTAACCACTTTGCCTATCTCACCTTAACTAAAATTTTGTCCAACAAGCAGTATTTAAGCTATTGGTACATTCAATACCCCTCTGCAAGATGTAAATTGTCACAGCTCCCAAGGTTAAATGCAATTGGAGATATATTCCATTAGATAGGGAACAAATGTATCATTATATTGTTATATTTGGTATTACACTATCTGCAGCAATACAAGTCCCTGTACCATTTTGTTACATTACTATAAAGTTTCCAGAGATCAGTCTACACAATACATTGTACGTACAGTTGTAAGGACGGTGAAGGCCTCTGGATCCAGCACGTAGATTGATCTATTTTCAGTCCCCAGCACCAGACAGCTAATAGCATCTTCGTCCGCCAGCGATTTCTTCAGCGTGGCCAGAGAAGTTATCACGGTCTGAAATCCCATATCACCAGTCACTGGCTGAATGTTTAACTACGGAATCCAATTGGATCATTGGATCAGTTTCTATTAAAGTCTAGTGGTAATTTTATAAAAATCAAATTACAAAATGATTGTTGGAAGACAAGAAAGAATTAAGTGAGTTTTTTTTAAAGACTTGAAGCTACTTAAGTTGTAACAAACCCACTCTGCTTTAAGAGTCAGTATTTCAGGTTCTAAAATTAGTGGTAGTCCTAAAGTATTGGGAATAATAATATAAAACTACAGATAAAAGTTTCGTAATGACAATGCTCAAAAGAGCAATTTCATCAATGCTTAGCCATAGAGAGGAATACCAAAGATTTTCAGATTGAAGTTCTGATTTGTAAAGATGTTAAGACTCTATCAACCTGTCGCTTGAGCGGGAAGTGTTTGTGAAGGTTGGAGAACGTCTCCAGATCGTTGGCCTCCAGTTGTAAAAAGCGCAGTGAACGGACTGTCAGTGTGTTTCCTTCAGCCCTGTAGGTAAAGATAAAATGATAGGGTTAAATTGTTGGTAGTACAACAGTATTCTTGTACATGAAATCACTTTTAGTTGATATCAAAATAAAATACACAACACTGACTGTACACTGATCAACTTCCATTAAGATAAACCTATCTCCAGTAACTTGTCACTCAAACATTTAAACCATTTACTAATCAAAGGCATTGTAGGATATAATGTTGAATGTTCTATTTTGAAAAATGTCCTTGTTAATTAGTACTTTATGCAAAATTAATTTTGTTCAAAAGGTAAAACTCAATAGCTAACCAAAATATCCAAAGTCATAAAATAAGGTGTCATGCATTGAAGAATAACTTCATGCCACTTTGTTTCTCTAAGAAAATGTGATGCAATGCCTTTTATTTTCAAATGTTTGACATGATGGTTTTACCTCAGGCCTTCAAGGGCGTCCCTCAGCACATACACATTTATCCTGTCCTGGAAAGAACAATGCCCATTTCAATCACTTAAAGAAACATGGGTCACCTGTCTAGATTAGATCAAGCATTTTCCAATGAAAACAGTGCCTCTTCCAGGTTACCGTCTCATTAATAATTTCCTTTTCAATGACAGTGCTACATGTTCTGATGTTAGTCTTGTTAGTAAACTCCAATAAAATCTTTCAGTAAGAGGAGCTGAGAACAAGTAATCAACAAGCAAGTCTGTCACTGAAACATTAGAGATGTGAAAGATCAATAATTGACCATGGTCATCTCCAAATAGCCATCTGCTTACTAGCAGTAGCGTGAATGGTTAGTTTCTTACTAAACTTTTTGAGTGACATTCTCCAAGCTGTCAGTTTAAGGAAGACAAGGAATAGTTCATGGATCATCAACTTCTTTATTGTACTGATATAAATGGTATAGGACACTATGCCAAAACACTGTTATCAGTTCAATAAAGAAGTTGAAAATCCATAAAATATTCCATGTCTTCCTGTTTCTTACTAGCAATAACATGATTGGTCTGTTTCTTACTAGGGTTAACCTGGATCAAACCCACAACAGAACATGCATCTCACTGGCAGACCCTGTACAGACGACATCAACAAATAAATTCACATCCAAGGAGAGATCATTTAGCAACTTTTACTCCTCAAAGCAGGATCAATTATGCAAAATCTATTTTACACAATCTGTTACTACTAGAGACACATTAGCAGTGTTGTTCGTAAGTGATCAACTGAAGGGTCATTTTAGCCTATGATGAGCAAATTTTACCCTTTGCAATGGTAAAAGTCTCCTACTATTCAAAATGTTTGGGGATACCAAGCAGAAAGGGTGGGCAAATTTCCCCAGGACCCTATTTAGGAACAAAGTAGGTCCAGTACCCTTATTATAACCTACTGAACAACACTGCGTTTGGTACTCATTGATCATTGACATGGCTCTACTTTTTGAACAATTTCAATCAAAAATAAACAAAACAGCGAGTCATGTTGTTCAAAATGATATGAGAAGATCTGTGATGATCTTTAATGATGAGAAGCTCTTACTTCTTTCATCTGATTCCACAGGTCTTGCTCCAGGGGGTTCACATCAAGGGGCGGAAGGGTAAACTTGAAGTATGGACGTAGATTCTTGTAGATGTAGATGTACGGACCAGAAGCAACCGCAATAGCTAGAGAAAATTAAACCGTTAGACTAACCAACTACAAAAAATTTCTTATTATCAATTCAATGAATGAAATTTGATAGCTTTAGATAGCTTTTCACGTTCAAACTGAGATCAACATATAATTTGGTTCAAATAACATTTTTCTCAAAGATAAACAAATAGTTTTGAATAATATGTGAATTAAAGTATCTCATCATTTGAACTTCTAGATAGTATCTGAAAAACGTTTCAGATGTATAGCAAAGATGTTAGCAAAGAATAAGTAAATACAAAGTGGTCAAGGACCTACCAGGTGTTCTTGGTTCCAGGGTGTCCATGTAGAAGGTGACCACCCCGGTCGGGAGGTCGATGATTGTGTGTTCACTCATGATTGTTGTATCTGAGGTAAGTCAAATTTGTAGGTCATATTCAAAATTAGGAATTATCAAAATAAATTAGCAATTTGTCATAAATACATTTTACTACATAGTTCCTTGGAAACATGTATAGTAACAATATAGATTATCAAACATCTCTAAATCTTTGTATTCTTTATAGGTTTATGTCAAAAGATGTTTGATAAAGATATTTTCCAAATATTACCAATAAATATTAATCTAAGCAGAAACTAGGGGGAGAAATAACAACACCTATGTTACACATATTGACTTTAAGCTCACTTTTATAAACTTTCAGTTTCATATCATAGGTGCCCGTGCCAAGATCGGCCACGATGAGTTTCCAGTCCCCATCTGCCTGTATGTCTGATAGGGTCATGCATTGAGTAAAGGTGTACAAGGTCGACACCGGGTCGTGGTATGCATCCAACCACTTGGAACTTGCCCTGGAAATGGGTTGAAATACTGGTATGATATGGAAACTATTTTGCTATATAATATCTTATGAATTTCTTCAAAGGCATTTAGAAGTTGGTGTAGCGATACAAGACAATTTTATGGATGACAACTTATTTATTTAATTTCACGACATTTCTGGGCTACTTCCAACTGATGAAGGGGCAAGAAGTATCCCAGAAACGGCGTGAAAATAATATCTTATGTAAATTTTACTTTTTAGATTTACTTTTCAGCTCATATCCTATGTGCAAAGGTGATGAAAGCACTTTAACTAAAAACCAATGGTGAAAAAACTGTTGCTGTACTATTAGTAACTGCGATTTGTAATATAAATCAGAAATGGCAAGTTCTGATTTTACTATACTTAAAGGGAGACAATCATTGTGCTGGTTAGTTTTCTGTGTGAATGGGAAAGCGTTCTTCTCAACAGCATGACGATTGACATGAATATGTGCTTTGGACGGCACTGACATCTCGTAAATATGCTGGAGACAAACTTTATCAAAATCGATTGGAAAATATTGAAAATAAGCATCAATACATTGTTGCTACAAATAATAATTCTGTTGGTATTCGATTTTATCTATATCTAAAGTATATCCAATCAAAAGGACCTGAAATTAGGGCCTAGAATTTCAAAGCTCTAATAACTTCTAAGATAGTCAAGGGCCAGTGTTTATGTACGGTATTTGACACACTAACAAAGAGAGCTTGGAAAATCAAAATTCAGAAATTAGAATCTACTGTTGACAAGATAACAGGTACAGGATCCAACATCTCGTCCTTAACATGGAACTTATTCTGTTCTGACATTCCAAGTGTCAATTTAAACAAGTCTACACAGAAAGAGACTATTCAAAAGTACAGCTATTGTACCCTTGACTGTCTGTTCCACCACGATTGAGGAGTCTCCACAGCATATTGGCTGGATGGGGCTGTCCGGGGGCCTTCCCTGACTTCACACTTTCTGATCTGATGTTCGGCAAATATTGTTTACAGGTATACGAATGTTTAGAAATGACACCCTAAAAAGGTCTAAGATATATAACTTTAGAAACAAATGTTGGTAAAATGTGTACCACAGTCATACTACAATTAACCTTTAAGAGTCAACTGTATTGCAAATGATTACTTTCACTGTTCAAATCTAACAAACATCCTGATATATATACATGCATTGTCCACATTAATAGTAAAACTATATAGAATTTCAATAAACCATGCAAATTAGGTGACAGAAAATTAGTTTCTAAAAAAGGCTTAGTTGGACTAGATCAAAAGGTATCTAAGAAATAAGACTATCTTTAAACAAAGACTATAGTGCACTGAAAAGGAGGGGGAGGGAATAGAACAGGGCTAAATCTTGTCATTGATACCAAAAGGAGCTACTGTCCCATCATCAAGCATAAGTTCTGCTGATCTATGTTCAGTCTCTCAAATATTATAGTGAATTAGTGATTGTATCCTTTTGATACAAGTGACAATGTGAATTTTACACTCTCTTATATTTGCTCAATCTTCTAAAATGTCAATAACAATCCTAAATTTTTATTTCTTATTTTATATCTTTATTGGTCAATTGTTATCTGTCCAATCCTAGTACCACCTTTTACAGTGTGATATGGCATGGTTTTTTACATCGAACCATGCTTTTTTATCCGCATAAATGGTTTCCACAGAGAATCACTAGAATGTTGGAGTGCAGCCACACTCAAATATTTATTTCCTCTATTCAGAACCGAAGTCACTGTGTAGCTACAATGTTATTCTGAAAATTTGCTCTTCCTGTGCCAAATTGTATCATATAAAAACTTGTTTAAGGTGTTTGAGAATATGGGGAGGAATAAAACTTTTTATTCTCTAGTTGCAAGGAAATTCTCTGAAAACTTTCATTTAAAGGGATCCAAGGGTATGAGAGAAGAAGTCAAAAGTATATATGATGTGCCGATTACAGATAGCACTCATAATAGTCATATCAGTGGCCAATGACGCCACAAGGCAACCAATGCCATAAGCCCATTGGCCTTATCAACCTTAAAAGCTCACAAGAATTGTAGGTGACATGCAATGAACTAGAGATGGGATGGACAGACCGGATAGACAGAAAGATGCACAATATGAATACTATATATATATGTATACATTCACTTATTTGTTAGCATGCAATATTAAATTCAGAGATATTTTAACTAAAGGTACATCTGTATAAATGTATCTATAAGATATATTCCACAAGTGAAAGGTAGATGTAGTGTACACATGAGAAGGAGTTGACTGAAGGAAGGATAGGCTGAACACTATTCAGTCCCTCCTGGATTCTGCAATTCCACGGTTGCAGAGAAAATCGCGGAAATAGGCTTCCAATGCAGAAAATGGTACGGTCCGCGGAAAAGTTATTTTATTGCAGAATGTCTGCAGAATTCATCTTTTTCTGCCGCAGAATTGACTCATTTTGTAAGTTGAAAATCTTTTTTGATAAAACAAATACATGGAAAAGATTGCTTTAGGACAAAATTATGTATGGTTACACAAATACGAACTAAAATACTGGTTACCAAGTATATTTTTAGCAACTCAAGATGTTACATTCACAAGTTTATCCTTTGAAAGCAATTCAGTATCACCTAGCTCTAAAAGACATATAAAAATGAGTATAAAATGAAGTATTTTATCATTTAAGACTTCTTTTTTAGTGTTTGAAGTTGCGGAATCTTATGCAGAATTTGGTAAAATTGGGTGGAGAATTGAGTTAAATCTGCTGCAGAATTCTTTATATTCCTCCGCGGAATCCAGGAGTGAGTGACTATTATCAAACATCAACTACTTTGTTAGTTGTTGCACAATTATTAAAACAAACATATAAACACAAAATTACCTAAGGGTGTATAAATAGTGAAATGCAAAGTCAAAGAAATCTAGCCTATTTGTTTAATATATTCGAAACGTTTTTATGACACTCACAGTGACTATCTTTCATTATCATATAAAACATCTTAATTGAAGGCTTACAATTTTTTCATTTAACATATTTTGTAACTCTAGAGTAAAGATCAGGATATTGCATAAAATGTGTTGAAATATTTTATTGACAAGAAGTTGTATACTTTTCTTAACTGATAAAAGCAATATAAATGAATAATCAATAGCTAAAAACAAAAAACAATGTTTTGAGATTACTGTTATTGTTTAAAGTTTTATTAAAATTTTCTTCTTGGAACTCCTTTAGAATTATAACAGTCAAACAGAAGTGATTTAGCTCAAAAGAGCTTCCGCTCACTACCCAGGAGGCCATGTTTCGATTCCCAGCCAGGTTATACCAATTATCAAAAGACGTTATTAATATTAGATCAGAAATATTGCTATCTTGCTTGCTGCTCAGCATTAAAAGGTAAATAATCACTTGAACTGGCACTGCATTGTGGCTGCCAAATGCCAAGAGCATAAAACAAATTACACTGTAAATCAGACAATGAAAAGTTACCAGGGATTTGGAAAGGCAGGGGCCATATGGGCCATTTTGCACATTGGATGAAAAAATGGCCCATTCAAATTTGAAATTTTACCATTGCTACTAAGGGGAATGACCCATTCAAAATTCTGAAAATGACTAAAATCTCTAAAAATGGCCCATTGTCAAAGGTGTCTTTCCCAATCCCTGAGTTACTATTATTTTCATGCATACTATGATTGAATTTGCACCACATATTTGACGCAATTAATGTGCCAACCTACCAACCTATGAAACTGACTAAATTAGAATGTGCAACTATACAAGATGATGATTGGGAGGAAATTCCTATGAGCATGTCAATAAGTAAAATTCCTATCAATTCCTGGATCAAGTATGAATGTGATAAGAAAATTCATGACAATATGACAAAAAGCAGGTAGGAACGTACCGCAAGAAAAAGGTAACACAAATTATACATAAATTGAAAATAATCCCTAACCGTTTGAGGGAAGTGTTTTGAACATGTTACATGGTATCAACATAAGATTCAGTGACAGTGATGATGTTGAAAAGAACAAAATCCTACCCCGACATTTCGCTAGACGCTGCCCTCATGCCAACAGCTGTGTTTGACATGGTGGCCGGTCCCAAGATTGACAATTACGAGAAATTGACGCAAGAAATGTATCACAATACAATCAGTGTAACAACAATGAAAGAATGAAGTGCAATCAAGCAGTGGTTGTCTACGAAAACATCCGACATGACACAGCTGCGCAGAAGAGCATTCCAGCGAAAGGCGTTGGTAGAAACGATAATGTATTTTGCCATAAACGTCAGAATTCATAATTACTTTTCAATTTCGATTTTTATATTATGTCAAGCTTTACTTATCATACAAAATTTTTTAAAAACATATATAGTTCTCCAGAATTTGCTCCGGCGCTATACTTCCGCTTCTTTGGCGGAAGATTTGATTTGACAGACCACGAAAACTGCAATTTGTGTTTAGCTTCAAGTTATGGTGAATATACTGTGAAATGTAATTATTTTTCGCTGTAGTTCCTTGTCACGATGTTGTTGAGAATTAATTTTGTGTCTCAAAATATATTCTCTCCTTTTACTAGTAAAATGTAAAATGATAAGTCCCTCCTCTTTCATTCATGTTTTAATGTGTAATAAATCATGAAATGTCTAAACCATCACAGTTTTTGTTGTCACCTTTCGAAAATAACTTCAAGACATCATCATTTATGGTAAATGTATATATTTTTGTAATCAATAACAATTGCTGTTTGAATTTAGCAAGCTTCGTCAATGGAAAACCTAATAGGAAAACGAAAGAAGAAGAGGCCGAAATGTGCCAACCCTTTGTTTGAAAGGTGGCTGCAGGAGTGGACTGATGAAGCTGCAGAGAAAGGATGGAAGTCGCACTACACGTACGGAAAGGTTAGCATCATAAGAAGACTCTGAAGCATTCTCGCTCCATCTTTCTAGTGGTTGATGATTGATAATAATACGTAAAATATTTAACTGATCCTTATCAAGCCTATTTGGTTTGATAATTTTTAGTTTCTGGTACATTTGTGCTCATGCAACTAAGGTTCTCTTGCTGATCGTTCTGTTGGTAAAGTAAACAGCAGTAAGCATCTCTTTATGTTAAATTTTAAAAAACATGAATATTGTGGCTGCAAAATATATTTCTCAAGACTGGTCTTTGATTCTTTGAGTGAAGAGTTTGCTCCTTAAAATCAATGAATATATATGCCAGGGTCAGGTATTATCAAATTGTAGAATTTACAAATGTTGAAATTCTTCTTGTTTGGTTATGAATATTTTGTTAAATTGCAGGCTCTAAAGGCACTCAGACAGTTTCCACTTCACCTGGCATCAGGGAAAGATTGCAAGATTCTGCAACACTTTGGTATGTTTCCTATTTCTTGAACATCAGCATTTACACTTAGAACAAAATGAATTTTTCTCAATGAATGTTTAATGATGTTGAAATTAAGTTCCTGAGAGTCTGTCCGTCTTGCATAAGTGGTCAAAAGTGCTTTGCCCTCCAGCTAAGAAAAAACAACAATGTGTACATCTATGATCGTGCATAAATTTTTTTTTTTGTTCTCTTTTACTGTGAAATAATTCAGGTATCCTGTTTCAGGTGACAAAATCTGTAAGATGCTTGATGACAAACTTGCTCAACATGTGGCTTCCAATGGTGAGAAAAGATCAAGCTGATTTCAGTTATTTTGCGTTTTGTTGGATGTTGTTTTGAAACTTCAATAAATTTTAGAATTACAAAATTCTTTGTAAAAATTAATGTTAAAATATTGCATTATATCTATAAATCATTTATGTTTTAAATGTATGATGTATCATTTTGCCCATTATTTCTTCATGTAGGAAATGACTTCAATGTCCCTGGAGAGACTTCTGCTGACAATGATGATGATTTGAACATACAGGTTTTTGATACAACCAATAAGAAGCAAGCAAAGAAACCATCCCACCAATCAACAACAGTGGCTCATGATCCTATGGATACATTCGGTAGCATGTTGGTTGAATCTGATGATGAAAATAATGGCGCCCCAACTAGAGTTAGTAATTTAGTCTGCTGGTTTGAAACAGATGTTTTCTTCCATAACTTCATGACAGATAAGATTTCCTGATTCAAGTGGAAGTTTACTAATCTAAAATATTTAAGAGGCATTTGAACGCTTGTTTGTATAAGGAAAAATCAAACATTAATGATTTCAACTTCCTTCTTTATTTAAGGTCACAACAATTCAAGACTACTCCCTGCTCTAAGCAAGGTAAATGAATGACTTAAAATCTTCCAACAATAGCGGTACTCATTTGAGAGAAAATGCAAGCGACTAAATGCCACAAAGAGATGAGTTACCAGTCGTAGGAGGCAGGATAAGGGGTATGAGAAGCCTAGGAAAGTTGTGACCTTAAATAAAGAAGAGGTTGCCATCCATTAATTCATTTACTGAAAACTGTTTGATTGATTGTCATCAAGAATTAATTAATGTTTCTGTTTTGTTGTGTTATAGAAACGTAGGAAGTCATCAGGGAGCAAGAGACCAAGGGAGTACGTTCCCGCCCTGAGATCCGGGCCCTACGCTATACTGCTGGCTCTGTACAGGAACATGCAGGTAGTTTAAGTCTCAGATCTGAATTAACTGTAAACATATTTGTACACTTCTCTGAGTGCTGCTTTCAAGTGAATCTGCAGTAAATGATGTTACATACAGGTATTGATTCATCAATGCTATATATGAGACAAATTATCTCAAACTTTTGTAAACCTCTATGCAGATAACAGTTAGTATTTTTAGTATCAAATGAAATTTTGTTTTAGTCAAGTAGTCCTTCATTCTCTCCCAACAGAGGTAGCTCCTCATAAATTCCTATACAACCTCTGTCCTTTTATTACAACAATTTTCAAAATTGCAAGCCTTGATATTAATTGTGGCTATTAATAGAAAAGGGACTATTGCCATATCCATTTCTATTGCTATAGCGTTTTGGCTACTGCGACCTACTATTGTGATAGTTTACAATTAATTTATGAAATAACCCAAATTCATGAATAATTAGTGTCCAGATCCTTCCTTAGGTTTAATTTTTCCCCATTCAATATTCGCCAAATTTCCCCACCATATTTAACAAGGATCTCTCCCAGCATTATGTTTTATCTTAAAGCTGCAGTTGTAAGCAAATTTCACTTACATGTTCAAGTAAACAATTAAATTGACTTAAATATCGAAACTATTGTTAGTTAGCCCTGCCATCAAAACTATCGATTGTTTTTCAAAATAACCATGGATAACGTACTATTGGCACAGCAACTATTACCACAAACTATCAGTTCAGTCTACCATTACATCCCTACTTGTTTTGTGGTTGGTGCATACTTAATTAATTCATCTTCAAGCCAAGAGAGAAATCCACATCACACAAATATGACGGGAAATAAGTATTGTAATATAAAAGAAAATTCAGTAATGTGATGAATATTGATATCTTGTTGACATGAAACATGATGTCCCTACAGTTTTTAATAAAGTTTTGAACAATATCCATAAAAGTAGAAGTACTTCGAATTGTCTGTTACAGGATCCTGACACTAGAGGATTTATGACAAAAGCGGAGATTATTCGGGATGCGCAACCCTTGGCAGACAAGTCTTTTGCAGTGGTATTGCTTTTTTTTCCCCTGATAATTAATACAGAAAATCAGATTATTTTTCCATCAGTTCACAAAAAATATTTGAATTCTCTTATAATGATATACATCTAACAGAGGGTTAGAATATGCAGTGTCTCCATTTTATTCAGGAAAGGGGAATAGCATAGCAGTTAGTGTTCATGCCCTTGTCAATAAAACTATTAAACTATTTCCCAGACCAATAATTCACACAGTTTTTTATCAATCTTTCTGAAACTACAATTGCTTTGGATTAAAATTAATTACTTTTAATTCATTTTCTCTTTTAAAGCTGAGGGTGAACTTAATTTAGGTTCTTTCGAAAGAAAATATTGATGGAGAAACACCATTATTAAAATCAGGTACAGGGTCAACTTTGAACCTCAGGTGCACCATTTTGTGACTGTTGCTTACACATGAAAAAACTTTTCATTGGAAGAATACTTCCAAAACCATGATTTTATTGTGACTACCAGCAACCTTACTTGAACAGCCAAGTTTGAAGCCAAACTGAATATCATGTCTTATATTTTCTACTTTTTGTAACCTCTATTTTTTTGTTTCAAAAGTTGTATAATCAAGAAAGACTAAACTCATTATCTATTTCAATAAAATAAAATAATTAGTTTAAATGGTCAGTGATGACTCTTTAATACTTCATATGTGTATCTCTTATCATACTGACCTTGGCTTTAGTTACATTTTCTTTGATTGTTTAGTGGTTGACCTCTGACACATTAAATATGTGTCCATTTATGCCAGACCATTCAGATAAAGCTATAATTTTCAAGCCAATAAAATACAATCTCATATGATTCCAGGTTAATAGATAAAGTGTATATTCAAATATTCTTTTCACTGCTTATTTAGGGGATACATTGTGCATCAGGGCAATCTGCAGAGATTGTTGTTCTCGGAGAGCACTCTTAATCTACCTTTGTGTAGAATATTAACGACTTGAGAATAATACTATTCAGAGTATTTTTTACCTGACTCCACCTTGAACTCTGATGTTTGTAGCCGGATCCTGGGTGTCGGTACACTGCCTGGTCTGCCATGGGGACACTGATAAAGAAGGGGCTGATCATTAAGGAGAGCAGCCCAGCCAAGTAGGTGCACATATAATACAGAGAGAAAGAATGTTTTTTAAAAGAGACTAGTTCAAGAAAAATAGATTAACATTATGAAACGCATCTAGAAAGAAGACCAGAGAGAATATTTCATTTAGGCTCATGTTTGTCATTTTCAAGATAATGATCAATCAAGAGCCGCCAGTTGATCATCTGACACATTCCATCTTCAACTACTGATCTCCACCCACAGATACAGCCTCTCTGATGCAGGATGTGAACTGGCTCACAAAATGGAAGCTGTTGACAATGGAACTGCCGCTGGGATCAACAATGCCCCACCTCGTGTGCCCCCTCTCCCCGACATGAACCCACGCCCCTCTCTCCACACAATGTCGGACAGTGATGAGGAGGATCCAACTGCAGCATCTAGAGGGAGAAATATTCAATCTACAGCAGCCCATGCTCTGTCTGACAGTGAAGGGGAGGCAACTCCAGCTATTCCAGATTTTACTGGACCTGTGTTGCTACATTCTGCTAGGAATGATACCAGAGTAAGCTCATCTCCTGAGAGGTAGGATATTTATGCAGTTGGGAGTAAAAGCAATCCTTGTGTAAACCTTAGTAGAAAATGGATTCAGTTTTATCATAAAGAAATGGTTACGGTCATATGGTACATACCTATGTAAGAATATTAAGTCAGGGCTAGTATCTTTGATTTGCACAAGCCCAAACTAAGAAACATTAGCTCCTAACATGTTCTCTGTCCTAATAAATCTAAAATGGTGTTTCTGATCTACATACAAAACTCTTGTTCCTTCTTGATACCTTGTTTCTGACGTAGAAAAGAAGCTCTTCTCTTGGCAGTATTTCAATGATTAAGAATCTTTTTACAGACCAAAAGGGATAACAGTATCATACTATAACTAGCCAATGGTTATTTTGACTACCATTAGCCCTATGGGGAAGGGTATTTTCTCGCCCTGTTAGCAATTGATTAGAAATGTATGTATACATATCATATTTTAACAAAATATTTATAGAAAATAAATAATGGATTATAAAGCTATCTTTAAGTAATTCTACTGCATTTCTAAACAGCTTTAAGTTCTGGTATGTGACTGAAGACTCTCGCCTTGTGGTGAGGAAGGATGAAGCCGCTGTTCTCATCGATGGTCAGTTCAACTCACTTCATTGAAATATTTAGATAACCACTCTAGCTGTTGAATAAAATAGTGCCTAATACTATACAATTATAGACTGGTGATGAGGTCAATACCTGTTTTCATAGACCCGAGGAAAGCAATATTGACAGAGGACAAGGTCTGAGGTCAATATTGCTTTCTTCGGGTCTATAAAAACAGCTATTGACCAAATTCACCAGTCCATAATTGTTTTATTATGTTTCGAATTAGATACGAAAAGAAAAGAAAAAACTACAGTCGTGAACAGCAATTTGGATCAATTGTTTCACATGACGGTCAAATGACGTCACGATAACAATAGCATGACGTCATGTAACAACGGTTTGACGTCATTGTGTCTATTTCAAGTCAATATCACTTTTGGTCGGACCCGGACTGAAGTCAATATGCTTTTCTGTCGACTGACACGTAAACGCTTCTCGACCAATAGGATTGCCGGAAAAATAAGCTTGCATAATAAATTGCGATATAGAGAGGTGTATTGCAATACGTATTGCAATATATTGGTACTTTTCATATATCAAATTTTTAATGCACTCTTGACAAAATAACAGCAATAAGAACAGTGATCAATGCTCAACTGGCTCGTTTTGTTAAGAGAGATAATTAAGTGACTGGTTTCGGACTTTATTATGTCTGTGTTGTTTTCACGTTGCGAGTTCACACTTCAACTTTCACTAAATCCATGTTTTTTGGTTATATTTTTCTGCAATTCTACAAGGAAATTGTTAATATTATATCATACAATATATTGGATAATTTCAGAAGAATGTACCAGTACGTATTGAGTTGTTTCTGTATTGCAATATACCGATTTATCGTTAATACCGCACAACCTTAGTGCCTCACCATTTGGAGTGGCTAATCTACAGGAATGAACTTAACTGGAAGTGAAATCAAGAATTTGTAACTGGCTAGAGAAAACTTATCCAGAATATTCCATATTCCCAGTTGAAGTTTGTTATCCCTATCCACATCAGTTTTTATAATATAGTTTCTCTTGGTTCTGTCTCCCAAACAGTATCTGTCATTGACTTGGCTTGGCTGTACCAGCATTTGCAGCAGAATACAATTTAACCATGTGTGTACCATTAACATTATGTTGTGCACATTATGAAATATGATACTACCTAACTATTTAAATTTTGTTTCAGATGTTATATCCATAGGTTTCCTGATCAAATGCGACTATCAAAGTCTGATATCATCAGGAAAACGTTATAAACTTGACACAACAAAGTAAGTATGAAAAAAAATAATTTTACCTTTATCCAATAATAACAATAATAAAAAGATGTTCAAGTTGGGCTACATGTAGCGAAACATTTAGTTTCATAAGAGCACTTCAACTAATGTACCTTGAGTTGCTGATTGAACTGTTTAAATAATGGCAAGAGCTTGATATGAAGAAAGGGGAGTTCCTTATCTGTGGGACCTGGTGAGAGAAATATCTACAGCCTTTTGATTTTAACTCATATCTTTGGACTGTGAGGAGATGCATCTTCACCTATTATATACAGAGAGGATATGTTGCTTCATTGAATGTATTAATTTCTCCCTAAAATATGTTGAGAATGGCCATTTTCTTTATAAACATCATGTTAATATATTGACATGTTAATATTGGCTCAATTATTTGACTGGGAAATTTTACATGGTCTTCCCCATTTTCAGACGAATATTGGACAACTATGTATTTGCCTACCTATGTGATAGCCATGCTACAGAAAGAGCCTGCCCACCAGCAGAGACGGACACTCAACACAAAAAGCAAAAGGCTAAATCCAGTAGGGTTCTTCTGTTTCATCACTTACTGTCATTATACATTAATGGTTTATTAACACGATACATGACTCTTGTACCATTGAACTCAAATGAACACAATAAAGACTGTGATTGAAATAAATAAGAAAGTATTTACAAGTTAAAGGTATTTACAACATTCAGAAAACAAGCAAACAGTCTCACTAAATTGCTTGGTATGATATAGTAAAAGAAATATTGACCAGATATATGCCACCCTTATATTATATATTATATATTATATAGTACTCACCCTTGAACTCAGTTATGTAAGATAATAAACTAGCATTTGAACATGAAGTCTACAAATCAAATGAACATAGAATTAAGTTTCCTTTCTTCTTTTGAGGAATTGAAAGTTAACCTTTGTTCCAGCGTCAAGCAAGACAAGCAAACAGTCCAACAAGAAAGCCAAGGATCAAACAAACTCTATTCCTTCTGGATCATCAGAGAGCATAGCACCTCACAGCTCGGTCTCTAGCAAACCCAAAACCATACAGCCGCCCACCGATACGCTTTCTCTGATGGATAGACTCTGTGGCACATCAGCCGAGTCCCAATTGATATCAAGACAGGATGACGAGGGATCCCTCCCCGATGTCCAAGCGGTCACCTCTCTGGCCAGCTCCCAGTCCTCATCTGTGTCCAGTACAGTGTCAACAAGGAGTCTTCCTCCGCCTGACTTCACCCTTCAACCCGGTACATTTGACGTGGTTCTGTGTGTCGACAACAGGGAGTTTTATGGAGGGTAGGTTCACAAGTGATGACATTATAAACACATATAACACATCTTGCCACTTTTATTTTCGCCCTTCAATATTGCTAACTGTTGTAAAATAACTGAAAAATTATGTAAAACATCATTTAAAAAATCCCCTTCATGTCACATCAACATGAAAATGTGTTAAATAGCTAATATTGGTGATAGCAAGTTAAACCCTATGCTTTCACTCACTCAGTTATTCACTTACTCCTGTGTATAGTTGGAATCGTCTAATCTTGTTGACTTTTTTCTCAGAAGTCAAAGCTCCAAATGTTTTACAATAAAATCGTTTCCCTGGCAATGATTTGAGAAATAGAAATACAAATATTCTAACATAGTTATATTAATGATAATGATATTGACATTTCATCTAAACAGCTAAATGGAATGACTCTCTTTGTTTTACTAATAATTTGCATTATCCAGAGCATGTAAAGTGCAAGATATAGTATTGAATCATTTGGTGGTTGTGTTCAGGAGCAAGTGTCAGAGCAAGACGCTGCTGCCGGACCTAATAAAGAACGGAGTGGAGTGTGACCTGCGAGAGCTGCAGATAGGAGACATGTTGTGGATCGCTCGCGAAAGGGTTCAGGCTCTGCCAGGTTGGTTCTCGCTTGGACTTATTGGATTCGTCCTCAAAATGGCGGTTCCATCAGACCATTCTGATAAAATTTGAGGAGAAGTGGTACTGTACATTTATAAAGGTTGACTATTTCGAATTCGCCAGCACCTAACACCTTACCCAACAGTGGTATTTTTTATTATCTGTCTTGCTTTCAATGAGCGGCACATTCGTGTTTCTGATGACGTGTGTATGAGTACTACTGACCAGGTTTTGTCTGTCAACAGGTCAACTTGAGAAGCCCAAAGGAAGAGAACTGGTCATAGACTTCATTGTGGAGCGGAAGAGAATGGATGATCTTGTCAGCAGCATGATCGATGGCCGCTTCAGAGAACAGAAGGTTGGTGACTCCTTGTTTCTCTCCCAAATGCATGTTACGTGTAGCGTCTGTAGATGATGAAGATTTTCTGCTTAACAGTGCTTTTATACTTTTGCGGATTACATGTGTAATGGCATCTGCACTTGTCAAATAAACCTACTAAAAAAGTGATTTTTTTTTTACAATTTCCTTCGAGTGATAAGTTTATGATTTGTCCTTATAATTGTAATGTGCTGTATTAGAAGCTGGAAAACAGCATTTGAAAATATTCTAAATGTCACTGTTTTGTATCATAAAAACTAAATTTCTATAAAGATTTGCCATATTAATTTACTTGAATGTATAATAACTGCATTCAGTAACACAAAATGTCTTCGGATGAACACACAACTTTAAAGGCATGATTCCCACCACAAGCAATGTGTTACTAAATGCATGGCAGGTTTTATATGTCAAATTCCTTTATCTATTAGCTAATAAGTAACTTGTGCTGTGTTTCAGTTTCGACTAAAGCGGAGCGGGATAGCCAATGCAATCTACCTGATAGAGGACCACGGCTCGCTACAGCACTTCAGTATAGCAGAGGACAGGATCAAACAAGCGATGGTCAACACCCAGGTGACTCATTCCTTCCTCCCTGACAACTTGCCACACAGGCACACAACCCTTGCCAGTCTCAATCACTGCCTAGTTCAAGCTTTGCTCCTGTTTCTCGTCTTCATTTACTCCAGTTCAGGTGCGCTGGGTAACCTCCTGCTTCCATTCAAACAGGAAGCAGGTTACAAAATATGACTGGTTAGGGTGCTGAAGTAACCATGGATAGTGACAAATGGCATCGTGGCTTGAATCAGCAATGAGGGATTGAGAAGGGGGTGAGCTGTGCCTTCTGGGGGGAGTTGTCAGGACACAGTCTTCAATATGCACCTAGTGCCAAATACCACCTCCCTCAGTGCAATCATCAATGAAAAGTTGACAAATCAACTTGTTTATTAGTCAGAATTATTCTCTCAAGTGCACAGACTTTAATGTTTTTGTGAGAAGATAGATGATAAATGCAGTAGGCAGTCCAATGTTTGTGTTAAAGTTGTCAGTAACATCCATTTTTATTGTTAATTTGTTAAAACTAGCTGTATTGATCCTTCATTACATCTAGGGAATTACTGTTCGAGGCCATGTTCAGCTGACCTTCCCATAAAATGAGGGCAGGGAGACAGTTTTGAACCAATCAAATGCGAGATTCTTTTGCATCTCCACTACTGTTGAACGTTGTTGTTACCCCTACGTTTGTCTATATTTATCCTTAAATACTTTTTTGTAATTCTCTGACTTAATTTGTTAATGTCCTTTTGCACAAATAAGTAATACACAACATATATATATTCAGTCAACAATATCTGCACAGAGTTGATAATGTTATCATGACTCAAAATAATTCACCGCAAACAAAAGTAACAATTGGATTTTAAAATCGAGGTGCTAATGAATGGCGAAACAATCGCATGCAAATTTGCAAATCGAAGTGCTCCACCAGCTCTCTTGTGATTGGCTGTTTTTTGCGCATGCACTACTCAGAATAGATATGTCATTTTCTAGATGTAAAAACGGACATCTGGATGATAACATTACAGCTAGTTTTAACTAGATTGAGAATTGTGTCCGGGAAACATTGTTTTTGGTTTAAATGGTGTTGGCATTCCCATATGGTTTTCAGAGCATTAACTATTTGACCAATCATTACCAAATTTGGTATGCTGCTCCTCCATAACATGGAGATGTTCATTTCGGGTGTTCACGACAATTTGGACTTTGTCTTTTTCAAGGGTAGTGTTTGTTTCCGGAGCATAACTCTAAAACTATTTGAATTATCGTCCCCAAATTTAGTATACTGCCTCCTAACATATACATGTGTCTAGGGGGTTTGACCTTTTTTGTTCTTTACATAGCAACAACGTGGACTTTCTTTTGAATAAAGGATTTGTATTGGGAGCATCATTCTAAAACAACTTTGATAATATGTGGTAAGCCACCTGTACTAACATTCTCTAATTTGAATAAGGAAATCATGGTCAGTTGTCATATGACCATGTTCTTAGTCCTAATTGTGGCTAGTTGATCGTTTAATGAAGTAATGTTATCAAATTGTAGCTGTAATAGTGGTGTAACGACTCATCGATAGTATCGGTGTTTGTATCGTCTTCTACTCGATACAAGTGCATCGATACAAAATTTGTTTAGACAATATATCATGATGTTTATATCGTGAGGGTCAACGATACATCGATGTATCGCCATAAGAGACAATATATCCTGATACTATTTAACATATTTCTTTCAAACAAATAGCTACAAAAATTAAAAAGGTTTTTATTCTATTTCAGAGATAACAATGTTTAGACAAACAGAAATTGATACATTGAAAACATGATATTTCTGATATTTTATATGCAATTTCACAGTCTCTCTAATTTTTTTGTTTCCCTTCATGTAATATCTTTGACAGGTTGGAATCTAAGAAATAACATTACTGTTCTATGTCCTATCTATAGTGCTTTCATAAACTATAGAGAATACGTATTGTATCGCAACCATTGTATCGTGATGATAATCACCCAATAAAACTGGAATCGGGATATATCATCTCGCAAGTAAGGCCATGATACACAGGTCTAAGCTGTAAGTTGACAATGTAGCAGCAGCTTCTGTGAGTGTAATACCTTGAGACATGCATGTCAATGCCTTGCAGGTTATTGATGGCTTCAAGATAAAGCGGACAAGCGGCGTGAAGGAAACAGTTGCCTACCTCACTGTCATGACGAGATATCTGCAGAGCTTCTACAGGGTATGCTTTAGTCCTGGTTGTTTAACCATGGTAGCCAAGGGCTTAATGACTCTTCATTGCCTAACAATTACAGTGTTCAATTATACCGAGGCAGAGGTCTAAAGTGACATATCATTTGTTCTATCATTGAATTTGAACCAGTGATAGTCTGTATCTGCCAAATTCCATTTGTACTCCGTCACTCATTAACAACTACCATTGCATTCTCTACTCAAAGAGGGCTGTCAAAATCGCCAACTGATGAAAATTTTCTACAAGGATTCCATATAAATTTCTGACCAATCAAATATTGAGTCCTTCTGTCTTAACAATTCAAATTCAGTTTGAGAGAACATCACCAGTATATACCAATATATTTTATAATTTTGCTCAACTTGTAAGAGAGGTTAATGGGGAAGACATGACTTAAAATAACCTCTCTGTGTTAAGAATAAAATAACCTCTCTGTGTTAAGAATAAAATAGCCTCTCTGTGTTAAGAATAAAATAACCCCTCTGTGTTAAGAATAAAATAACCTCTCTGTGTTAAGAATAAAATAACCTCTCTGTGTTAAGAATAAAATAACCTCTCTGTGTTAAGAATAAAATAACCTCTCTGTGTTAAGAATAAAATAACCTCTCTGTGTTAAGAATAAAATAACCTCTCTGTGTTAAGAATAAAATAACCTCTCTGTGTTAAGAATAAAATAACCTCTCTGTGTTAAGAATAAAATAACCTCTCTGTGTTAAGAATAAAATAACCTCTCTGTGTTAAGAATAAAATAACCTCTCTGTGTTAAGAATAAAATAACCTCTCTGTGTTCAGAATAAAATAGCCTCTCTGTGTTAAGAATAAAATAACCTCTCTGTGTTAAGAATAAAATAACCTCTCTGTGTTAAGAATAAAATAACCTCTCTGTGTTAAGAATAAAATAACCTCTCTGTGTTAAGAATAAAATAACCTCTCTGTGTTCAGAATAAAATAACCTCTCTGTGTTCAGAATAAAATAACCAGTTGTTATCTAAGTCCTCTTTTTCTCCTTAAGAACAAGAGTCTACAGGCGTGCACCCCCGAGATGTTACGAGAGCTGGACAACAGCTTCCACATCGAGGAGTCAGAGAAGCTATTGACCACCTTCAAGCACTTCAACCTGGCCTCCGTTAAGAGCAAGGTCAGACCTTAATGTAGATCAATTGTTCAACATTCTGCTATTGTTCTATATGTTACCTTAATGCCTAATGTCACTTTAAAAAATGCATCATGAACACATTGTATAACATTATATTAAGGATAAAACAGGAGAGAGTATTCATGTTGGAGTTTGTACACAGAAATGAAAGTTGAGCAGGAAGCAAGACTGAAAGCGAAGCTCTAGTTCTAGATAGTATACATGTTTGAGTTTGTACACAGAAATGAAAGTTGAGCATGAAGCATGACTGAAAGCGAAGCTCTAGTTCTAGATAGTATACATGTTGGAGTTTGTACACAGAAATGAAAGTTGAGCATGAAGCATGACTGAAAGCGAAGCTCTAGTTCTTCCATCCTCCAATTTTTTTCAAGGCTTTTACAATCGCAAAAATTACTGAGGTGGGGTTATAAACTGTAAGAAAGATAATGAAATAAATAATTTAAATAATAAAGAATTAACTAAAGTAAATGACAGTTTCTCAAATGAGAGACAACTGGTCATGTTCCTAGTTACACCGGAGGAATGATACTTGCAATCACTGTTGAGGTTTTATAAGTGTATGGCAATTGTCACATGGCTCATAAACAACATCTGAGAAACAGCATGTGCACATCAGTCAGTAGTTATATGCATTTCAAAATGTATTATATTGGATGTAAGCATTCATTTGCTGTAGCCCCGCAAAAACTAATTGAAATCTAAAAGTAACTGATATCATAGTTCAGCCTTCTGTCTGGTCCATTAGAATGTTTGCTAAGGAGTTACATAGATAGTACTCTACCTTTGCAATAAAAACCTTCTATGGAGCAAAATGATCCCTACCAAGCATAGATAAAATCCCTGATCCATTAACAGGAACACAATGGGTTACATATTTTATGATAAATTCTGCACATTGTGTTTCATTATCTTTATTTCAGCATGCTCATTTATTGCAACGCAATTGCGTATAAATTCAGACTTTGAAATGTAAGCAATATGTTCCCTTCTCTTTAAGCTATACAAGGTCATTTGCTTGCTCTGTACCCGCCATGAGATTGTAATTCATAAGGCAGATAACTCTGATCTCGTATCCTTGCATAGATTTTATCTCTCTGTACGCTTCATTCATTATGTTTGCACGCTGCTAGTCCTCAATATCATTAATTTCATTTTTAATGAGAATTTTTCTTGATGCATAATGTTACTTGTTCAGGGGCAAAGACAAAATTTGTATTACACCTGTCCAATTCCTTATATGGTTTAAAAATGATAAGAATTGAATGTCAGTTTGTGTGTTTGCAATTGAATTGCACATAGAATAATATTTCAAACTATCCTGTTGTATTGTACAGGACCTGACAGTGCGAGAGATGTTTGGGAAGCAGCTAGTCCAGCTACACGGCATGTCTGCTGACAAGGCAAAGGCCATCACTGACCGGTACCCCACTCCCACCAGGTGATGGATGTTCTAGTAATTATTCAATCTAGAGTCTTTTGTTTCTATTTCTATGTCAACTCTAGTATATATTTCTTTCATCACAAAGTGTTAAAAATTGTAATGATTGCTTCCATCATGCTTGTTGTCAAAGTACAAGTTCTTATGTGTATGCTTTCAGCTTGTTTGAGGCCTACAACCAGTGTATGTCAGAGAGGGAAAAGGAGGCACTGCTGGCAAGCATCAAATGTGGGAAAGGAATGAGGTACCTATATTTTCTTAAAGTTGTTACAGCAACTGGCAGATTTTTATATTGCTTGTAGTTGTATCCATGCTTAATACATATGTTGACAACATCAAGAATACACTGCTCAATGACTGTCATGACCGGGAGGGTAGTTAGATGTTGGGTTTTTATTATTCTTTGTTAATTCATAACCCTTGGAAGATATACTGTATTAAGTTTTTATTTGTAATAAGATCACAATAGTGACCTATTGGGGTCAACCATGATTAAGATAAGAATGTACTCAAGGTTGTGGAATACTTGAAAAATAATTGAGCCACGTGCATTCTCTACTACTGAATTTTGGAAGATAAAATGATGGTGAATGATAATATTTGTCAGTAATAGCTGGGCTAGAAATACAAAAGTTGTACACAGAAATATGAATGAAATGTTTCATTCCTTATTTCTAGCTCTTCATACAGGTCTGTATAATAAATCAAGGAAGTTAACAATTTCTTAATTGGCCAAATTTTCAAAACCTAAAGCCTCTTGGATATAGCACTTGTTCATTTTGTAAAGATTCAATGAGTGCAGGGATGGTTGTATATACTTGTATATTCATAGATTGGTAATGCAATGTGTATCACTCTCGGATAGCAAAGTATATGGTTATATTTCAGGAACCTGGGCAGTGCACAGAGCAAACAAATCTACCAGCTATACTGCACCAACACTGTGCTCACTTAGTCAAGAGCCACTGCCAGTTTGTCCAATTTCCTGATTGTAATAAATCTATTATTGTATTTCAATAAAACTTCAACAAATCATATAAGTTTGCCCTTGTGTGTGTAACTGTACTCATAACCATCCATTTGAGATTTGAGCAATGCCTTAGCTATTTCTAATTTTCCAATGTATGAAGACAAGAGCAAGGACTCGAGATATTTTATTGGGCTGTCAACAATGACAATACAAGCATATATACATATATATCACAATCTGCCACATTGTAGTACATATCCTATTGCATTCTCCAGAAACCAGTCTTCAAACATCGCACTACTTTGGATCATTCAACAACATCAATGATGGATTTCTAATATGCACATCAGCAGTATGTTTGCCGGGTTATTTCTCAACTAGTGACATCAAAGCCTCATCACAACAATGGTGATATTTTCACAGACATCTAAAACTGTATGTTTGATGGAGCCCAGGTTTGAAAAAAAATGGCCTTATTTGGCAAGACAAAATCTGGTTAAACATTCTCAAATCTAAAATCCTTCTATCACATAGTCAATGTATCTGTTTGTACCAAACAAGAAGTACAAAATGATGTATGGTTTTATGACATGAGAACAGATACATCAAAATTGGTTTACTGGCACATTTAAAAATCGTTTTATATAAAAACACAGGACACAAAGAAAAGTTTATCAATACTGATAAATGCTTGGTTGTTCTGATACGTTTCCTTGAAGCACAATATGACCATGACAAGTAACTGATGTGTCAAATCATTAAGATAGTTCTTGGAAACAACATTTAATTTCTTTAGCATAGCATCAGACAGGTAATCGTGAAAAATGCACTTTCATTTTTCATACATGAGACTGTAGCAATTCTAATCTTTAAGTTTACCACATCTCACGAGGAGGACAGAGTAATTGCACATGTAATTTCTGACCCATCAAGGCGTCGTTTCATCTTCCTAATTAGATACTTAGACAACAGAGATGTTTGTCGCTTTATTATATTTAGGCTGTTATTTCAAAATAAATGTAGGCCCATCAGTGCAGTTCAAAGGTTTTCTTGGCAGGCCTGAACACGTCTTTTTGAATACAAAATATCTAAGGTGGATTTTGTGGGTTTTTTGATACTACAGAAGTTGAACTATACAAAACACTTGAATAACTTTTTTAAAAATTTCTCCAATTATGTCACAGTGGTGAAAACAATTGTAAAATGTACATGTTGAAAATAAACTAACAATTGTTCAAATAATTCTCTGGTTAATGAAGCCTTTCCAAACTAGGGGTAGATCAACTGGGGTACACACAAAATACAACAATAAATCTCAGTTAAATAAGATGATAACTTTGTGAAAATGTTTCATCACAGAATATCATATATAAATCTCTGATCAATAAATTAACGCAATTGGAATCTGATGGTTTGTTCGTTCCTGTCAGGTTATTCCTTCACAAAATATTCTGATAACCTAGGTCTGAAATTACCCAAGTACCCGCACTTGATCATCAGAGGGTTTTGTGAAAGGAGGCCTTGGACGAGATGAAAACATTAAATACCCTTGTAAATGTTAATGAGAGACAAAACATTTTGGTGCCATGATCCTGTTTGTATCAACGTCAATGGGAAGGTAAGGTAAGCAACACACAGATATGTTCATCTGAATCAGTTTGTCATGAATATGATGATTTCAAATGACATATTCATGATGACAAATCATCATTATGACCACATTATGCAACTGTCCCCTACAATAACATAAAATGACTTCAACATGAAGACCAAAGATCACAATTTTGGCAAAGTAAAAAACCTGACTAATTTACTAAAAGCAATTGCAATGCCAACCAATCTTGTAACAGACTGACGTATTCTTTGATCTATACTATGTCTCTATACTTGAAACTCTTGCAGCCTTGAAACTCACAAACATGACTTCTATTCATGAAAGACACACAGCCTGATTTGATACACTGAAGAACTCACGAGCTATGTTATTTCTTTGCCGAAATATGACCAATGTATTACAAAGTATTACTCAACTAGGATAGACTGCCTGCAGAATTCTATTAAGTAATTGATTTGGGATAAATTTAACATACCAGATAAAATACTTTTTAATGAAGGTAATTTGGGTTAAATGTAATTTTTAGGGGAGAACCAAACTTATTTTTAGAACAAGAATTGGAGCAGAGATAAAACTATGCATGGAGGCGACACTGGCAACTAACTAGTTTTCAGCATCTGAATATTTCATGAATAGAGAGTCCACACAAAGGGAAACATCCAAACAGTACACATTAACACATAGTCTAGTCTTCCTTCTTCTCCGCATCTGTTTTGGGCGGGGCAGGTGTGTTTTCGGTAGCCGAGGTTGTATCCCCTTCTGTGATAGCGGCCTGATCTTCCGACTTCACGTCACCATTTTGCTCAAACATGTCCTGGCTTGTGCCATACTCATTCACCCTCTTAGGGTCAATCTTATATATATACCGCTGATATACGTAAATGAAGAAAATTACATCTGGAAAAGAGAAAAGATCTCTTGTTAGATATCCAAATATACTCCTTCTTAAAAGAAATTATTTTTTTCTCCAACAATGCCTCACCTTTACAAATCATGTAAGAAAATATAAAACAAAAAGATAAGCGGAATTATTGAAATTTTACTTGTCATTCAAAAGAGTTGTCTAAATAAAACATCATCATGACACTAGGTATTGTAACAAACTTGTGGTATCTTCTCAATATAAAAAAGCTTGTCAACTACTTTTTATTTACATACAAACCCTTGATTGATTAAACCAATTAACTCACCATCTCTTAAGCAGCCCAATCTGTAAAGAGTTGGCATTTTTATGACAAATGCGAAGATATCGTCAATGAAAGTGTTGAGAGCTTTGTAAGTGAGCATTCTCCAGGGGAGGTGGGCCACGGACTTGAGCTTGTAGTTGATGAACAGCTGGGGCGTCATCATGATGAACCCTGCACGGAGAAACGAAACCAGAGGATCATATACCAGTATCTATATGACATCTAAAGATTGCCTGAATGTATGTACCTGTTTTTGTAATTACCTGAGCGAGAGCAAGGTTATGAAATCAATGCAAATATAACAATCTACTTTCATAAATAACAGGGCCGTGCAATATTATCAGAGTTCCAATCGCGGTACAAATTATGTACATTTACTGCAATATTATTTTTCACATCGCACCAACTAACTTCAAGTCAAATTTATTCAGAAAGCTTTTTCTAATTTGCTTAATGTTTAAGAAAAATTCTTTTGGGGTGCATGAATATTATGTATTACATATTACAGTAGACAGTTTTTAAATATACACGCCATCAAAATTAACCTACAACCTTTATCAATTTTAGTAATAGTCTATTTTTTGAAAGATCTGAAGGCATTTCATAAGATATTACCCGTAAGTTAGTTTCAGTATAACTAATGTCAAGGCGCTCCAGAATGTATGTTACTATGTATGTCAATGTACTATTGGCCTCATGGCCATTCATACTAATAAAATATGTCTGTCTGTCATTTTATCAAATGTATAATGTTAAAACTGCATCAAGAAGTATAAAAAGTTCAGTGTAGAGTTCATTCAATAAATTGCTATATAACTGCAATACATGAGCTGGATATCGCAACTAAATTTGGTGCAATACTCCACCCGAATATATAGGCTGCTGGCTATGCTATACACTACATCATTCACTTAGGGCAGCTGTGAACAATATAAAACCAATACGACTGCTTTCAGAGGTAATGAATTATACATTTTATCTGTTTAAGCTGAAACCTTCTGGCTTTTAGGAGGTTTTCTATTAAATTTACCAAATAACCATAGCTCATTTCATAGTCTTATTAATCATTGGGGATAGATCAATAGTTATGTGTTGATTTCACTTTTGTGTTTGTCTAATTTGTGTTCCAATTTACAGTGATGTCAACTTACAACATACAAATTACAGTGATGTCAACATATAAGCCCATGACGGAAATAGGGCATAAGAAACTTTGAGAAGTGTGCAGAAAATACTGGGCTGACACATACAAAAACATCAGTCTTATAACATAGTTACATAGTAAGTAACGATTTCTTTACATCAACATAATCTGCAAACCACTGAGTTAACCACTGGGTCAAATTGTATAACCTGAGCGGTCTGAGGATTTGACACAACAGGATGAAAATCTATCTCATTATAAAGGAAACATACCGTTTATCAGATCATAACAAGATAAGCGTTCAAGTAAAAACATTTACCGAAAGTGAGGAGGAAGCCATACATCATGCCGAGGACAAAGGAGTACCAGCCCTTGTGCTCATTGTAGAGGAGCGAGTAGACTGCGTATGCACCCAGCAGGGGGAACAGCAGCCAGGATAGGTACTTGAAGGCAAGCTACAATTAGAAGGTAAGTCAACCAATCAAATCAAATCAAACAACCAGTGAGCAAATTACAGGGTTCATACAGAAGAGCCAATTAAGACACACAACATGTTGTTCATGCCCTCGTGATCATCACTACAACTGACAGCATACCTGCTTCTAGCAATTTGCATTTACACAATTTTATAGCATCTTGTCGCCACTATTAGTCAGTAATCAGCAATTAGTCCTCAGCAAAGTTTGGCAGAGCTTGTAATATAGAAGAAAATAAAGCAAACCTAATATATAATGTTGTTATGAAATTTCAACTTTTTGGATGTTCACAAGTACTTTTTCAATCAAGATTTACAACTTGTAAAGATTGTGCAAACCCTGAAATATTTTGAGTCATTACTAATAAGCAGGGATTGTGGCTTAAATGATCAGTCTTTCTCAAATTTTGTTAGGATGTGCAATGCACTGACACTTAGAGAAACGATTACACGAGCAAGACAGGCTTTCGGGCCTTATCTACTGAAATTAGCCAGGTATTTGTTGATAGGGTGGCAGCAACCTGGAAAACTGCATTCCACCAGTAGTTACCACACAGCTCGCTAATAAAGCTAAATGGCAAAGTTTGCAATTAAGTATTATTCGACAAGTACCATACAGTATTTCAGTCAGTTATACTTCTATATAATACTGATTACTCACCGTGTCATACTTCTTGGTTTGAGATTCTGTGTAGCTAGATTTGTCTTCTAATTTCAGTTTGGGAAAGATACCCAGGAAACGGTTCTCTCTATCAAGCTGAAAGTCCATATAAAACATTGATAATGAAATTGTTTTACCCCTTGATCTATCTATAAGTATTTGAGGTATTACAGAAATTATAAAACTGCAAAAACAGGCAAATAATATCATCTTTCTGAGAAAATCAAAGCTGACTATTCATTTTTTAAATGCATTTATAACAAAAAAGACTTGACATTGCTATAAGCAATATAGCTTACATTAACATTGACAACTTTCTGTATCTTCCAGATCTCAATACACAGCCCGACGAAGACGCTTATCCTGACGACGGTGTTGGTCTCGTTGTCCATGACATAGAGCAGGACAATGAGCGACTGGAAGACGTTGAAGAACACAGAGCGCACAGACAAACCTTCCAGGGATTTACGACTCTTCCAGAACTGGATGTCTGTAGCAAGATAAATTACAGATACAATCAAAGAAATATACCAGATGTCTTGTGTACAACCTAAAATATGACAAGACAAACTTAAATTTGAACAGATGATTTAGTTTGATCTTAAATGCAAACAAAGAAAGCAACTTAAATCAATGCCTTCATAAGATATCTACTATTTTATAGTACAAGAAGTATTCACAAAAGGTTAGGAAAGGAAAAGGAAATTTCTGGGCTGAACGTTGATCTAAGGGAGATAGATAAGAAATATCATTGATGACAGAAAATTATTAGGTACAGCATTTATAGAGGTACTTGAACCGTAATGAATCTCACCATTCTTAAATGCCAGGAACTCAAAGACACTGTGCAGAATAGACACTATAATGGTGAGAGCCAGAAGGTAGGGGTTGGTTTCAAGGAAGGCCGTCTGAAATCACAGGAAAATTTGCAAAATACACAGATTTGATGCAATAGTCCCCCAAGGAGGATCCCTATTGATAAAGAATTTAACTTTAATATAGCTTTATAACAAATATGCCATCAAAAGACCCATGAGTTTGCTAAATTGAGATTTCTGTCAGATCAACAAGCTAAATACAACCACTCTCTTGTATAATATAAACTCACGCTGTCGACCTAACTATTGATTTTTAGATCTACATGACAATGATTCAACACTGTCTTTTCAATATAAATCTTAAATTTGGAAAGACAAAGCTTAATTTGGAGCTATTTGAAAAAGTTGCAGAACCTTGAGTGAGTCCTGATCATCGTCGTTTTCTTCGATGAGATCATTGCCCATGAAGTTGTACCACTTGTTTCTCATACCCTGAGCGGCGTAGATCTGCCAGCGGAACAGAGAGATGGGGCTGTATGTCAGCGACAGGTTCAGCTCTCTGTAAGTATACACACCATGAGAAACAAAAGATCTTGACAATTCCTATCAAAGTTTCGATGATGGACAATCTCAACACTGGGCAACAGAATCATGTTATTGTCGGAATATAGAATATGTAACTTTCCTTTTAAAAGCTAGTTTCAATTGTCATCCAATACTAACAAAAATGTCATGACAAGTGTATGCTAGGTGCATTTTGAATATGCAATTATTATTTTCATTACAACTCTCTGTAACTGGTAACCTTAGTTAGCTACTTCATGGTAGTATGTAAGATCTATTCACAAGCATTTTACACTAATTAACAAATTTCTAAGTGTATATGATTAAACCTTTTTTGCATATGTGAACTTTAATAGTGTAAATATATTTGATGCACTGAATTTGCATATAAACGTCCACGTTGTGAAGAATTTAGTAATTATAAAATTGCCTTTGGCTTTTGATACAGTGACTCTTGGTCTCATTGCCATGTAATAACATCAAGTCTGCTCCGTGTGTCAAGTTTCAGAAGTCTCATACTCACTTGACACTCTCATTGATAGGCATGTAGTGACTGTTCAGGTTCCAGTAGTCGTTGAGGTACAGCACAGGGTAGTAGTTGTTGGTCCCAGGCACAAAGTCGATGACTGATAATCAAAAACACAACATACTTATATTGCACTGGAAAACCACTCATTATTCCCAAAGATGATGCTAAAATATTGATTATATGTTACAATGGATTGCAGAAATCTTTTTCCAGACTTCTATAAGGTTCTAGAAGGTTCCATAAGTGGTAGTAACACTTAAAGAAACCAGCTTAGATACTATTTATCATTGAAGAATAGACCTTCACCCGCCTAGAGGAACAGGGTTTATGTCGGTTTATATAGAGGTGAAGATGGCTTGATATTAATATCAGAGCATATCATTTTCTGTAGAGTGATGGGATTAGACCTACACTCATCGAGGGGGGCAGGGACATGTCCGTTGATCCAGGGCGAGTGGTCGTCCAGCAGATTGATGGTCAGATTTGGGTGCCAGTGAGACAGAATTTCAAACGTGGACGAGTTCTCTTTCTGCAAAATAGAATTGAAGACAAATTAAAAAACATGCTCACAGAAATAAAAGTACTAGGAAAATTGTTTGGGATTTGGTTCAGATTTTGAAAATGTTTTAATTAGATGATTACAATGATTATTATGCAAACATTTTTCAAGGGCAAGTGGAAAAACTGACTATGAGTGAATTATGGATTGTGACAATTAGTTATGGATATAACGACAGATCAAACTATAGATATCATCGACATAATACAGTATGTGCTATGCTTAATCAATAGTAATTTTTGTTTTAAAATAGATAGTACGACTTCCTATCGATAGTTTCCATATTAAAGTCAATTGAGTTGTTTACTTGAATCTACAAGTGAAATTCGGTAACAGCTGCAGCTCTAAGATTAAAAACATTGCTGGGAGAGTTCCCTGACAAAAACCTAATAACCTGATAAGACCTCAATGCTTAGAGAAGTTGGAGCTAACTTTGAAATAGTTTAAAAGAAAGCGACAAAATCTGCAATATGGAATGTCTTTTAACACTGCTCTTTTGTTATTTGAGTTTCTTCATTTAATCTTTATCTAAACTATCACGATAGTAGGTCAATATAGATTTTTGCTATCGCAATAGTTAGGCACAATATAGTCCCTTGTGGGTCAATATTCAGCCCTACAATTTGTTGATAACACTGTTCTACCCACCTTGATGAGATCAGGATGCACATCGGTTTGTCCAGTGAGTAGGTTGACAGTGGTGTGAAAGTGTCGCTTCTTGAACTTGTTTAACCCTGAAAGAATATCATCATCATCATCAATGTTGCTTTGAAAGTTGTTTACAAGAAATGGATTCAAAAGCAGACCTTTTTTATGCTTTAAACTTAAATTAGCATAAGGAAAATTTGAAAAAGGTCTGATTATGACATTTTTAAACAAAGGTTAACATAACGTATTCCTAAATGAACCTCCTTAAAGCAAAAAAATTATCCAGTATTCAATTCATTTAGCTTTAAGTAGCTAGCAAGTAGTAAAGCAGTGTATGAGAAAAGCTTGAAAGCCTGGTAACTATTGCTGATATTTTAAAAAATTGTTCTCTAAATTCACTGTTTTAAATTGCCAAAAATACATTTAAAACTTTTTAGTTGTCAAGCTGATTTGATCCACTGAAATTAGCATTTCATTTTCTACATTGCCATGTTGCAGTCTGTTTGATTTTGAAGTAACGTTCATTGTGCTTACTCTTCGATCTGTAGACGGTAGTTTTCCTTGAATATCGACCTCTTTCACTCGGGTCAGGGACCTTGCCGGCCTTCACAAAGTAAACATGAAGGAACAGAGATCCGTTGTTCTGTACAGTCTGAAGGTATACAGGGGCAGTTAGACATGACGCTGGTTAAACATATCATAAAGTTACAGGTAGTTGAGAAAGCTAAATGAAGATCAAAAGACCTAGATACAAAGGGACTCAGTTTTTCAGGAGAAAAGGGGAGACAGTGTATCAACATTTATCAGTTGTTCTGTGGCAAAAGATATGGAACCAAAGGCAAATTTCTTAACTTGTATCAAGCCTCAATCACCTCTTCATATCAGCCTAGGCCAAATATATGCCCATCATTGTTCATAGATTTGTTTAAATCATCTAACTACAACGGGAATACCAATCCTGTGACAGAGTCAAGCACAAATGCGCAAAGATTCCCTGCGCTTGACCTACCTTTATTTCCACTAACTTTTCAGCTTTGTAAATTTTGCCATGAATCCTAGACAGCATCTATCGGTAAGTAAAATCTTTCCAGAATCTAGAGAAAGCTTAAAGTAGCATGTGACTGAGACTGACACAAATGCCTTTTGAGGGAAGTTGTTAAAAGGTCCTTTTTTGCCAATCTTCAAAGAAAGTTACCTTTAACCAACAAAACATGTTATAACAAGTTCTCTCAATGTTAACAGTTAACAATGACCTCCCCATTCTCCTTCATCCCAAGCAGTTATCGTGGGAATCATTGTTATAACCAATCAGAGTACTGTGTGCAACGTACAGGGGTGGTTTTGATAACATCTGTGTGTACATATGATCCATCTCCGTTTGGTCCACTGGTCCAGTCTCCATAGACGAGAGCTCGCTTGGTCCAGAAGAGAGCGTCAGGATTCTTGAAGTCTGAGAATTCCTCCTGCTCTGATAGGTACACATACATATCCTGAAATACAAACACATAATTACAGTCTTCTTTCATTTCCAGCACATTCTAAAACACTGACCATGTGTTCAAAGTTTTACAATTAAGATAACATCACTTAATACATAGGGGCTTTCTACTAAAAAAAATACTTTTTTAAAAATGTAGGGTTTCTTTCTAACCTCCTAAGACATAGGTCTGAAGAAACTATTTTAATGAAAATTCAAACAGATAAAGTCATACACATTACTGATGTATATAATACCTCTTCTTAAAAGTATACATGTACACATAATCATCTTGTCATTTTTATTTTCTAAAGACTATATATGTATGATACTGTCACCAACCATTCTCATATCTTTGCTGTAAACATTTGATGAAGGTTTCTGCATGATGGAAGAGCCCTCTTCACTTGTGGTCTGGTTTGTTTGAGGTGATCGTCTAAAGAGACTTGCAATGAAGTAGATGAAGAGCATTCGGACCACAAGCGTCTTGATAATTGACCACATATTGGGCTGAGCAGCAGCTGGCTGGGCAGGCTGGAATAGACAAAGAGCTAGAGTCAGAAGTGCATTGTTTAAAGACTGTTATTAAGAATCAAAATCATTTAAAAAGCAAAATGAGAATGATTTAGCTGCAATGTCTTAAACTGCCTCATAGCAAAAAACACACCTCTCTTGCAAAAAACACTAGCCAGCATATGAATACCTACTGACCTTATCTGTCTACAATTGTGTCTTCACAAGAAGATTGAAGTTGAAATTATTGCGCATTAACAGGTATGGATATTCAAGAAAAGAAAAGGAAATTAAGTTTAAGAGTTAAGCAGGAAGATCTGCCTGCAGCCTTACTTAAAACTAGATGTTTTGGACATTCTAGATCAATTGTTTGGGAGCAACTATAGAATTGGTTCGTACCTAGAGTACATGTCCTAAACCAAATGCTAACCCTAACCCCTATAAGTGAAAGGGAAATAATATTGAAGACGTTATATCGAAAAATACATAGACATAAAGGTATGAATATTAATTATGAAAATGGATGGCGAACCATAATCAAGAGTAAAATCTGTTTAATTAGATTAAGAAACATCATTCAGAATTTGCAAACAAAAGAGTTAGAATTATTTCTCATTCTGTTATTTTATTCATACATGTTAATTTAGAAATGCTATTAATTCTAATTTCACACGTTACACACGAAAATATTCTTTCTCTAAGATTTTGCCATCTGAAATGCTCAAAATAAGTTTTACTTTATTTGAGTTCTCAAAATATTTGTTCAACATTTGTTTGATTTAAACAAAAGGGAAAAGGTAAGATTTTTGAGAACTGGTCATATAAAGTTAGAAAACATGAGTAATCTAAATGCTGGTCATGCCGATGATGATGGCATCCGAAATGAAGCCTCAAGATGAACCATCGATTTCTCATCGTGAGTCACAGACAGAGTCGGAATCAGATTGCGTAGAATATTCCTTAACCTGGGCAGCTTGACTTGATGCATTTTGGTTTGAGTCGCCATCACCAGAAGTTGTAGAAAGTGAATTTGATGCTTCGGCTTCGTTCCCCGTGCTCGTGTTTTCGGCCATCTTGGTGGAAATACTCTCTGAAAATTGTAAAATCATTAAAATCGATTCAAACGATGTGAAGTCGATCGATTCAATCTTTTATGAAAAATGAAAGTTGACAAAACGATAGAGTTCTTGTTCAGTTATTTTATATCAATTCTATTTGTCTGTAGCGAGTGTAAATGACTATCAATTTGGTTCTTTACTAAAAGTGCATTTTTCGGAGATTTCCGTTTTAACTCGGAAAGCGGAAGCAAATCCTACGGAAATCACCGACTTCTATGCCGATAAAAGCCGATCATCGGCTTCAAGATGGCGGGCTTTCGTGATCGGGAAAAACAACATTTCCCGCTACAAAGTGTTCAATCTGTTGTTGACTTGTTTAAAGATCAGTTGGAAAATTATGACGAGCCCAACTTGGCTTTATTATCAATAGTGCTCGGTTGTATTGAAAACACGCTGACAGTCAACAGAGCGCTGCCTTCAAGGGGCGATACGACGAAAGGTTTGGAACCCATTTTTCCTGTCATCCAACTTTCCACAGTTGAAGCGCTTCACGCTAAATTTGTGACACTTGTCAAAAGTTCTGTTGATCTGTCCCAATACAGCGAAGAAAATACTTCGAGGGAGTTGGTGAAGCGAGTGTCAGATGTAATTTGGAGCTCGCTAACGCGCAGTTACTACAAGGATAAAGCACACCTCCAATCTCTCTACAGCTTTCTTACCGGTGAGTGGCTCACATTTTATTGCGCTTGGTTTGAATCAAACAATGATCAAGCAAATTTAAGAGCAAAATTAGAAAATTTAATGATTCTGCTCTGACATTGTATAGAGAACATGAGTTGCCACGGCACCAATTCTTTGTAATCATTATTTTGTTTGAACATAGCACCTGTCACTTTGCGCGCAGTGATATCCACTGTGAGCCGGTGCACAACCATTTGCATATGACGATTCACACACGCACTACTATCGATTAGGTAAAGAGGAGCTCATTATCATATTGGCATTTTAATATTATAATATGTTGCGCACACACAACATGTCGTATTGATTGCAGCCGGTCATGAGCGGTTTTAACCTGATGGGCATAAGGAAAATACTCTAGCCTAAATAAACAGGATATAAATAAAAATATTAGGAAAGGATAAATCAACTAATTACATTGTTGTCATATAATGGTATTCTATTTGAAGATAGACTTTTTTATATTCATAGGATACAGTTCAGAAATTATTCATTACATATATGATGTTGTGTTACAAAAATAATGCTTACTTAATACATGAATATTATTTCCAAAATGAATTAAATTGAAAACAATGGAAAAAAAGTTTTATTTCTTACTTATGTATTTATTGTTACTTTGGTATGGTTTTTTTGTTAACTTTTAAAACTGAAAACTGTTGGAATAAATGACTTTCTAGTTTTTGAAAGATGGTAGATTGCTTTCTTTGCATTATGTAATTACCGAGAAATAATAGATTTCTTCGTCCATTATTTTATACAATTTAGTTCCTTATGTTACAAGTTCAAGGATGAGAATCTAATACAGCATCTTCCACATCATTTCCTTTGCATTTTTAAAAATGCTTTTATCAAATGTTACTATTTTCAAATGAGATGATTACAATATGATATAGAATCATGTGAAGTAAATAGAATATTCTTTATAAAAAAATTTGTATTAGAATTATGGAAAAACTGAATGGAAACATTGATGAGAGAATCTATTGTACTTTCACTCAATGAAAATTTCCATGGCATAAATTAAATTTCGCAAGAGTTATTTCCCTTTGATTGAACATGTCATTGAATTCTGATAATTTTGGGGGATATTTTGGGTGTTTTTGGAGTTTTCCCAATTTTTTAATTTTAAAGGATAGATTTCACGTGGGAGTTTTTTTTAATCTCTTAGCATGACATTGATTTTTTTAATTAATAATTTCATAAGAGTGTGACATTTACCCTTTAAGAAAACCAAACAACAATCCTGTCTTTAACTACACAATTGAGTATACCATGAAGGAAGAATAGAATCAAAGTTTTATCTATATTGACAACATAAAGTAAAGTTAAGCAAGAATGGGTGTAGTTGATAGATGATCGACATTTCAGTAGTAAAAAGCGTTTTTTTTCTACCTTGCAAGAAGACATGAGTTGAAAGGCTTGGTGAAAGTAGACATCTCACAAGAGATTTTATTAAACTTTTAAATGCCTTCGAAAACAACTTCCTTTAGACAAGGGAAATGTATGCATTCAGTTATGGTAGGGATACCCCTATTCTAATTATGTTACTCATCCTTTTCATTGTTTAACCGCAAGCTATTCATTATTTAAACAAAACATATTGTTTCATTTGCAGCTTTGTTGATCTCTGTTTCAGGAAACAAGTTAGATTGTTTCGGGGTTGCCTTTGCAGTAGTAGCTGCATGTCAGGTCCTAAACCTACGGGACGTCCATCTGGCTCTGTCGGAAGATCACGCGTGGGTGGTATTCGGCAAGGATGGAGAGGGGTCAGCAGAGGTCACATGGCATGGTAGATACACTTCATGAACGCAAATCTTAAAATGTTTTTTCTATTAAAGAAAGTATTCATGTATTTATGTAGTACTGATTTGGTGTGAGTTCCATGGTCAGTTATTGTAGTACCATCATTGGGAAGTCCATGGTTCAACTTCAGATGTGGTTTTGTACTTATTGAAACATAGATAAGGAATATTCTGTATAAAACCCTCATAACCACTCAACTTGTATAACGGATCAACATGTATAATGAGTATATATGTATTTCAGTCACTCCAATTACTTGAGCCATCAGCAGGTATATGTTTAAGGAAGACAGTTACGTTACTCATTGGCTTGAAAGTATTTGAACTAAATTTCCATTGATTAAGAGGAAGTATTTATGAGGAAGTCAGTCGGTCAACGTCCTTGCATGTTCACTCGTGTTATATGCTACTGTACTTCCTCTTGATATAACACTTCGCTTGCAACCCATCAGTTCTCAACCGTTCCTTGTGAACAGAAATAAATTGCTAATTAAGTAATGACAGCAAGATTTCATAATTAACAGGAATCTCTTGATCAGCAACATTAATTTTTCTTACTCTGAAGGAAAGGTCTCAATGAAATATTTCAACCCACCTATTGTATCACTCTATAGCCATACTACTCTACAACACTGACAAACTTCAATGTCAACATTACTATTCAACTGTTCTTCAGGGAAGGGAAACGAGGACAAGAGAGGACAGCCAATCAATGTGGGCGTTACAGAGAAAAATTGGCTGTACTTGAATGGCCAACCAGTTGTTTGCACTCGTGCCATGGAGGCAACAGCAATCGTGTCAGGAATTAACCCATCCATCAATGCCACCACTGATAGTGTAGAAATGGGTTCCATGCAACAGGTGCTTGTTTGTATATAACTTATATTATAAGTTTATGCTTAATAATGTACATGTGCATATGATTGAGGGCCATATTATCAGAGTCAAAAGATGAAATGATGTGTGATTTAAACATCTCAGATAATCATCTCTATGGACGCTTAAAAATAGTTAAAATACCATTGAAGTAAACTTCATTAACATCAATTATATTGTAATAATCATTGTTCCTAGATTGCAAGTTCTGTTACAGCAGGTTGGCTTATGGACTAATGTATAAGACATCGTGTGTGTTTGTTTTTTCAGGAACTTCTTTGGTTGCTATATGACAAAGGCCATTTAGCCAAGTAAGAATCATTTCAGTATTGAAAAATTGTTGCAATGAGTATTCAAATTATGAAAGATATTAGTAAATCAGTAAATAACTAAACAATAAACATCTATTTTCTTGTAGTGTCATTACCCACATGACTTTCATTGATATGATATTTGAAAAATTGTCAACAGATTATCTAAATCTCAAAAAGAACACATAGTTATATAATGTGTCATACTGTTTTCATCACAAGGTAGCAAACTTGAACAAAATCCATAAATTACGTTTTAAAAAGGTTTTGATGGAATGGTATTGTGTTCTCCAATACAGGTATCCCATGGCGCTTGGTAACCTGGGTGACCTTGAAGAGATCTGTGCAACCCAAGGTCGGCCAACCCCAATGGAATTATTTGAGGAAGCAATCAAATCTAGTCAGCAGAACTACAACAACCAACATGTCTACCCTTACACATATCTGGGGGGATATCTGTACAGGAAGAAGCGATTTAAGGAGGCTATCCACGCTTGGGCCGATGCAAGCTCTGTTGTTAAAGGGTTTGTATTATCCAAAAAAGAATAGTAATATCAAAGGTTTTATTAAATGCTAAGACATGACAGATTGAGTTTTCTCAGTTTGAGAAAAGGGTTCTCATCACTGTAGTTTGATATCGATTCCTCATCGCAGTGAAAATATCACAGATGGGATGACATGTACAATGACGTCTCATCTTCAATCAATGCGACATCATCACTGTTGCTAAGTGACGATGTAACAATGGTATGATGTTGCAAGAAATCTAAAGTGAAGTAGTTTTGGACATAAATCACCATATGCTCAGCCACAGAAGCATGTAATAAACAGAATATTTTTTTATTCTGTGTGATTTTTTACAAGTTTAAGTCACTCGTGAAAAGATTGGCTTTATCCTTCTAGAGAGAGATATGAGATATCATACTGAAAAATGTTATTCTCTAATTATCACTACTTTTGAAGGTATCTTTAGCACAGCAGGTCCAAAAGGCCGAACGTGCTTTGTGAATTTTCTCTTCTAAAACTACTGTGGCCATGAAGCTGAACATTTTTGGAGTGGTTTCCTGCTATTAAGTTAACAAAGTTTGGTCCCCTCAGATATGCAACTGGTGTGCATTTTTCCTCCTATTTTAAAAACATCTCCTTTCCCAAACTGTTAGATATGGGTTGCTCAGCATTTCAGAATAACACCTTATTTACATTGAGAGTGAGTACATTTGGTCTTGTCTCCACCAATGCAGTGCTGTTTTACTTTTTATTCTACGGGTTTAACAATGTATGGAACTATCAATGCATCACAATGATAATCTTTGCAATAATTCTCTATCGATAGAGAACATGAAAACACTGTCCATACATCAATAGTAAGGTAAACTAACGATTCTATCAAAAGTGTTATTTTTCCTTAATGTAGCACAATCAGCAGGCACACTTCGTAAGATTCAACAAGAAGACGAGATGCATGTGGATTTTCATGGGTTTATTTCTTCCAAGTACTCTATACCACTCTGGCTGTCGATCTTTCTTGCCCGCTTCTCCTGGGCATCCTCATGACGCCCAGCTCGTCTTTTCTCACATGGCTGGTTGTGGCTGTCAGCAGCCCATGGCCGAGTCCTGACTGAGACTCAACCCTCAGTCCCGTGGCTGACACTCAACCCTCTCTCCAGGACAATCGCTGAGAAGTGAACTTCCTTCTTATGACAAACCTGGGTCTTAAATACTAAACAGACTCAGTTGTCAACACAATGTCACTTGACAACAGCTTATGGATTATTTCTTAGGGATTACTTGGTGATGGGATTTGCAGTTTATAACATACGTTTCATAACAACTATGTTACATTGATTAGTTAAATTTATGGTGACTTTTACAAATATTTCAAGCAGGTTTATTTTAATTCATTTAAATTCTTAATGTTCAAGATGAGAAATTTTATTTTAGAGTTATGAACCCTGTTTGCAACTGTGTAAAATTGCTGAAATCTGTTTCGTCATTCAGATGATCCTTATTAAATCCTTGGAAATCACAGCTGAAATATGTTTTTGTTTGGATCCAAAACTATCCCAATAGCAATTACAATAGTGGGTCACAATAGTCTGTTGCTATCACAATAGTCAAACTAGGCAAATAATCACCCCTTATTAATTCCAAATGTGTAGACATTATGGCATTTATGTTTAACATCTAATTATTCACCCTTGGAATTTTTTTCAAAAACCTGAAAGTTGAAACTTGTATAGCAGTTCCTAGTCCAAATGTATAAAACTGGATTGTCATGACTCATCAGACCTCTGATTTGGGTCACCTGGATCTCTTCGTTCTTACTTTTCCCAACATGAAACTCTTTCTAGAACATCCATCATGAACATGTATATGCATTTGTCAAACATATTTAAGTAGAGGTAGGACCAAGATATCAAAATCATTTATGGTAACATTTTGCGATAATGTTTTGTTGTTTAAAATAAGTCTCAAAATAAATGTATTTCATTTGTGAGAGTAAAGAATTAACCGTACACTGACACAAATTGTTTAAATTTATTGTGATGTCTTTCTAACCGTCATTGTATGACATGCCATACGAGGAGAACATCATTTATATTTGTGGTCAATATCTTCTTTAGTCTGCTGTCTATATTACATACAAATCTGAAATAAATGACAAATAAAATTCCTTTTATGATAAACTTATATCTGTTCTTCTATTCTGCACTCTTTGGTTGATAGTATTGTTATCGTTAAGTACATCGTAGGCTTTCAAAGTTTTACTGTAAAAAAAACTGAAAAAACTGCCGTGACATCTGGTTTTTACGTATCTTATACTATTTAAGTATTTTAGAAAGTAACCTTTAAGTGTTGAAAAACATTCGGTAACGCGCTATTATCATTCCTGAAATTGTTTTTTTTAGTTAAATTTTTTTTTTTTAGTCATTTGTGCACATCAACATATTACATTTATGGAAATATGTAAAATGTTTGAGTCAGTGAAAAATGCTGATAACTCTTTAAATCGTTCGGTGACTCATGCTTTTTAAAAAAATATAACAAGTTCTAAAATATTTTATTTGTTCGTCACATCTCTCCTTAATATGATTTGTCCTCACAGATTCAACTACAACCGAGAAGATGAAGAAATCTACAAAGAGTTTCTAGAGATAGCCAATGAGCTTATCCCGAACATTGTGCGAAGTGTTGCCAACGATGCACTAAAGGTTGGTGATGTGTTATCTCTGCTCCATGACCCAGAAGTATACAAAGACATTCTGCGGTTCTACGATGGCATCTGTGAGTGGGAGGAGGGCAGCTCCACCCCCGTCCTGCACGTCGGCTGGGCGCAACACCTCGTTTTCTCGTTGTCAAAGTTCGACCCGAAGGTGCGGTGCTTCCTCAACGTTGGGGTGTCGGATGAGGAGAATGAGGAGGAGGAGGAGAACCAGGAACCAAAGGCGAAGCGTGAGTCTACGAGGAGAGCCTCTCAGAGTGAGGGGTCAACCCCCACTGGGAGGGGTCGGCGGGGGAAGAAGAAATTGGGGGTCGAGGAACATAAAAATGGGAGGGAGAATGGGATAGAGGCTGGTGTGAATGGGAAAAATGATGATGAACAGATTAAATCCACAATTGAGGAACTTGTGTCAAAAGTTGGTGATGATGGACAAAATGAAACTCCCAATCCAAATATTGCTGCATTGGCACAGGCTTGTAGTGTGTCCATTTTGAACAAAGATTATTTATTGGGAGGTGGTGAGCCGTTCACAACAACAGCAACCGCAATCGCAGCATCAACGGCTGCTGAACCCCAGGTTGACTATAACGACTTTCTGAGCTCGAAGTCAAATGGGACAGCATTTATGGGTTTGACTGTTGACTCAATGCTCAAGGCAGAGAGTCCTGCAGATATGGTTTTGTGTAGAAAGGACACGGACCCTGCATCAACTGTAGCAGACATGGACTACCTGCAAGGGGTTGATCCAATTTCCCTTGCACTAAGAAGTGAGAAAATGAAAGGACTCAAGAAATTGCTGACATCATTAAAACTGAATACGAGTGCGATAAAGCTACAGTTAACAGCACAGTCACAAGTCCACCTGAAACACAGCAAGCGAGGTGGGGAGATTGAGCAAGGTTCGTTACGTAAGAGAACACGGCGAGAATGAAATGCACCTGTGAACCTCACAACAATCTAATTGTATGAAGATCTTGAGCTTTTGATTCTAGACCTAACAACTTGCTCCTTATTAGTGAGCATGTAATCCAACCAATGCTTTATAAAATTTATACTTGTTCCTTCTTCAGGAGAGATATTGCCAATTTTCAAAAACCTGACACAGACACAACAGAGGCAAGGGGGATATTTTATGAGATCGAACAAATAAATCTTTTCTAAAAATATATAGATCTTCATTTGGTTAGAATGTTTTGGAGCCATTTCCCCGGTGTCAACATCACACCGGTGTCTGTATAGGCGTATCTGTCTAACACTGTCCGTTACGTTTACCAAATATTTTGTCTTTCATAATGTGTAGTGCTTAGGAATGGAGGTTTTATGAACATACCAGTGGTTTATCATTCACTTCAAGCTGAAGAAGTATTCAGAAATTATGTTTTTATCATCATTTTGACATATTTTCATTGTGAAAGCTTTAAAAATTGATCAAATTTTTTATATTTTTAAGCAACTTTTTATGTTAATGAATATCATGCAAAAGGAAGTTAGTTGGTTCAGTCTTAGAATCAGTGAATCATAGATACATTGTATGTTGCAAGAATGTGATATTTCGTGTGAATGTTTTATCTTACAAATTGTGTGCCATTATTGAAATACTGACTGGTAAGTCTATGCTTGCCATTTGTAATATTGAAAGTGATAATCCTCACTTTCATCTTCTGGCTCTAGTGCTATCAGTATTGCGATACGTTACCTACTTTTAAAGCATAAAGTTTGATATCAGACCAGTGATTATAGAAATTGACTGTATTTTCCAATCAAGTTTTAAAATTTTAACAATGGCCCGTAGCGAAAAAGCACCCAAGGCACACCATATGGAGGATATATGTCAGGCAATTTTGGACATGAAATTGAGAAAAGTTTGCAAAAATCGGTTTTCAAGGCATACTGACTTCCCGTTGTATTAAAACATCATAGATAGAAGTTTATGTTATAACTTTGCAAATGACATCACGTCACTATGGCAAACTGATAGTCCATAGGGCTTCGTACGGACATAAACAAACTCAGATGAGACTGAGATGTAGGTGATAGATTGTGTTTTGGGGTTTGCTGGTGGGATGAGTATCTAGTCTGATTAAAATCGACTGTGTTCCGAGGAATAATAGTTTTTAGATATTGACTCTAGCGAGATTCATACATACTCTGTCATGGCTGTCCTCTCCACAATGGTCTGAAAGAACCCTCCTTGCTTGCACGTAATGAACATGTGAGCAAGGAGGGTGCTTTCAGACCGTTGTGGAGAGGATAGCCCCTGATAGAGTAGCTTCAATACCTGTTCAAGTAATTATTTGAAAACTTTTATTTCTCAGAACACGGTCGATTTTAATCAGACTGGATGAGTATCTCAGTTGATAGAGTATCTCAATTGATGTTCCCTTGGGGATCAATGTTAGGTTTGATTGGAAGACGTCTGAGACAGATAACTGGATGAAAATTACTTCAGTAAAAGATTGAGTTAAATCAAAATTGATGATTTTACCAAAACAATTGTTCTAGACTAAACCAAACTGATTAAAAAGAATAAAAGCAGTAGAAAAGAAAGGTTATATATGAATGCAAAGGTGAATGTTTTGTCAAAACTGATTATGTATTTTCTCACTCAAAATGAAATTGATAGATATACAAATGTTTAGCTGTCCACCTTTATTCCTGAATGTAAATATGTTGACGTGAACTGTGTTGACCTGTTCTTTTGATATTATTGCCATTCACGTGGACCTCCCTCCGTCCCTTGATTGGTCACGTGGCAAAGTTTCGACGAGGGCTAGTCAAAGGCTGGAAAGCCATTGTTCTTACTTGGTTTTGTTCTAAATTTCTTCTTGTTAGTTATTTACAAACCTTTCAAAGTGTCCTTACGTACAGTAGTGCTGGGTTATCATTGGCGTCCTTGGAAATCTTTTATTTCTGGTTTGTTCATTCTTGATATTTTCCAGATATCTGTAAATGCTAAGAATTGGTGTTATTGTTGAGATGGTTTTGAACCCTATTATGATGATATGAACATTGTATAACAAATTTTTCTTTGTTCATGAACATTTGAAATGTGCTTATGATGAATATTTTAGAGAATTTGAATCTTTGCATTTTGTTATTTGCCCAATAAGAATCTCAATCTGATGCCAGTTAATTACATGTACAGGAAGTAATTGATGGTTTGATGTGTGTTCACTCCCTCGGAACTCACGAGGAAGAAGATCATGTGTTTAACAGTAACATTTCACTATTTACATATCAGTTGTCAGCTCACCCCTCAATGATAGGAATACAAGCAGCATCAAATCTGTTATTATGAGAACTGTCGTTTTGTCTTGCTATCCTATTACCTATACGGTTCTTCATATATGTAGTAAATAATGTGTTTACTTTTTTTTTGTAACTCATTAGTTAATATTAGTTAAGTGTAATGAAAATAACATGTGGTAGGACATATTCTTTCTTTTAATGAACATTGTTTAAAAAGCTAAACTTGATCCACCTGTAAGGTTGTTTGTGACAGTTGTATGTTGGTATGAGAGCATATGTTATGATATTCACAAATCACGTCAGTGCTCATTTGAATGATTCTTCAAACTATTTACTTGTTTTCATGACATTGTTATGATTATAATTGTTTTAACCTTTAAAGGTGATGCAGTCTTTTAGTGCTTTGAAAATTGAATTATTTTTAGATAATTTTAAAAATTCCCTTTCCCTCCCCTTTTGTAATATATTTCACATGATGGTGCTTGTAGGGGAGATTACTCTGTTTGTTGGATAGGGACAACTGTACATTCATTTTATCTTGTCCGTCTTATACAGGGTCATGGCATTACATGCTGACAGTTTTAACACAGGGAGCTGGCTGAAACTCTTCCTCAAACATAGAAGGAGTTAAGATGGTTAGTTAGATTTAAGATTTAAATCATTTCAAAATGAAATTGTTGCAAATATGAATTAACTTTTTTATATTTCACAGTTTATAACAGCATGATTAACTTGATAAAATTAGTGTTTGATGATTTGATTGAATTAGCTACATGTTTATCTCTGAGGAAATCAAGACAGCCAGTCTCTCAACTACTGCTGTAAGGAAATCATAAACTTTTTAATGATTTTACATGAATGATTTGAAGTGTTAACTTTCCACGATTTGGAATGTTTCTGCATTTAAAATTTCAAGGCTGTATTTGTTCAGATTACACTCATCCGTTAAAAGTTCAAGTTAATTAAGCTTCACTTGAGTTTTATATATTTCAACAATTATATATCTGACATTGTAAATAACATTTGCATGTACAAATTTCTGTTTTATATATTTTATCAATTTGATGTGTAAATATGTTTGTTTTAATTGACCCCACCTGTGATGCAACAATATATGTCATTCTTTACTTTCAGCTTTCTTTTACCATACAAATATTTCCTCACCTTGGCAAATCTTCAACATGTCAACTTGTCAAGACTACATAGATTTTTATCATGGACTGTCTTCTTTATGTTGTTGATTTGGAGAGAATGTTATTTAGATCTAAAAGACACATGGAGTATGTAGTTTGGCTCAAGATCTGTCTTAAGTTGTCTATCGTGTCATTCAACATTGCAAAAATAAACATTTTAATGCTAATAGGTTGAAGATAATGACAATAAGTTTAATTTTTTATCAAAAACAGGACATGCTCCTGCATTTGGCATGCCCAAAAGAGTCTAACGTGAAGTGTTCTGCATAAGAAAAAAAAACGTTTAAAGTTTCATATGGGTCATATAACTAGTATACATGTATATTGGACATAAAATTTGGGGTTATAAATGTTTATAAGGGCATTGCTTGGTTTCCATTCATACAAAGAATGTCAAATGATTTTACAGATAGTTGGTGTGTATGAATTCTGTACACTCTGAATATGGCAGTGTCCATATCCAAGTTGATGTAGAGTTATTCCCCTTGAATCAAATGGTCTATTCATCGGCAAGTTGACTAGATCTGTTCCTTGCTATGACATGTTAATGAAAGAGATATTCAAAGTCATAGGTAGTTTTAAGGCTAGTCTGTCAGGGTTTTCTTTTTAAGATTATTTCATCACTCGCACTTCATGGTCTGAAGCTTGAAAAATAATCTTTGTTACATTTAAAAAAAGTATTTTGATTAAAAACTTTTAGTAAAATAACTCAACAATAGTTCATTGAAAAGATGCTGAGAAATACATCACTGCACTTGGGGAGAGAAATATATCAGAAATAATTTTGTGTGTTTCACCCGGTGTAAAGTAGTTTTGACGAAGTTATATTTGTAGATTTGATATTGGAAGTGTATTTTGAGACAATAGCTTGTCCCGGTAAAAGAATTACAACTTTTAAAAGAAGATTTTAAATGTCATCAAAATATTTTGTATTAATTGATGTGGTTTGTGTTTCATTTAGTTTAGCCAGACTTTATTTTGCTTTTACATCTTTTACAATAGAATTTGCCTGGAAACATTTTTAAAAGCTGATTTATGAGGGTAACTTTATTCAACCAAGCACAGATAAGTGCTGCTAATTGGAAATAAACAAAATGCTGATATGGTTTTTGCAAGATGCCTTCTTTAATGCTTGATTGGTTCGCTTGACTTACGGTTAGTTTCTTCTTTTAACACACTTTTGGCAATTGCTGTTATCAGTTTCAATTAACAAATGCTTTAGTTGTAAAACATTTATTAAGTCTGAGTATTGTTATTTGAAAATCAATTACTAGTATTTCCCTGAGGGTAGATTTAATTTATAGACTGTGAATCCCAGAAGTTTCCAGCAAAGTTAAAGAGATTTATCAATAATGGAATCCCTCATTTAGCAAACAAAACGCTTCTAAATCAAAGCTAATCTAAACATAGCAGTCATTTAGTAATCAAATAATTCATCAAATGGTTTTATATTTTGTGGAACCAAAGAATGCAGCAAGTATTAAAAGGGCAGAAGCACTTCTTTTAATGATTAATTTCTTCAAATTTTCCCCAATAAACATCAGTTATGACAAGTGTATTATCTTGAGACGGTCAAAATTCTCATCACTTTACCTGATCATCCTTAGTCACAGAAGGAATAATTGTAATTGGAAACATTTATCTTCGTAGTCCTGACATTATTTTATCTATCTGTAGAAAAGGTGGCTACTGCCCTTCAAAGGCTTTAGATTTCACCATTTCATTTCTTAATTTTTAAACTCTGGTGACCATAATTTGCTAGATTTCAATTTGATATGTTTATATCAAAATGCTAGTCATGTTGATAAAATAAGTCGAATTCACATAAGCCTGTAAGACCAGTTGCTTTCACAATGGATCTGATTCAGTATCAAGCTTGCATTCATCATGTCTTCAGGTATGACAACATGGCTACTCAAACCTGGTCCTCATTCTATTTTTATCATTAGATCAGAAAATATGACAGGTGTGAATATTTTTTTTAGCCTTATAATTGATGAATGTTTCACATTTTTATATGAACCCAATATCAGTATCATATTGAAGTAATGCTTCATAATTTTAATTTTGATAAGTAAAAATGCTCATACTGAATCTGAATAACGTTCGAAAGATTAATCAAGATTTGTAAAGTAAAATGCAAAATAAAGCTCAAGTTAAGTATATCCAAAATGATGATGAAGATTTGAGTAGCGATGTTGTCAGATCTAAGAATTAGATAATGTTAAGTCTGTATTTTAGTTTGGTGGGTCCTCCACTGTGTGAGACTCGGGTGCAAGGGAGGTAATCCACCAAGTGTCACTGTCTCATTACTTGAACACAGTCAGGCAGTCCTCATCTCATTGTACAGTCAGTCTGGCTTCAGTAAATCATGTAAATGTCTCTATGTCTTTGTCATTTTAACTTAAACATGCCTGTGGAAGCACAGATGAACGTCTGAAATTTCATGTCTCTTCACTTTCACATAACCTGAAGCTGAAATTTTGAGGGGGAAGAACAGTACAGTAACACTCTGAGAACAAGTTTCTGGCAATCCGATTGGTCATTGACGAAGGCCTTTCAAACTAATGAGAAGAATATGACAAGCTGTGCCAACTGAAGACCCTGTCAGGTAGCCAGGTGAAAATAAAAATCTTATACAGATGAATGAGATGATGCTGAAGGTGCTCGAGTAAATTTATCATCAGAAACATTAGATATCTCCAATATGAATATGTTTTGTGCTCATCTATAAATTAAAGAGGACCAGGTACATTTTTTCAAAGAACGGTTTGCAAGGATCTCTTTCAAAATCCACTCTGACAAACATTGAAGGCACAAGTTAATAGAGATAGCATATTTTATCCTTAACACCTTTATTAGAAAATCTAATCTTTCAGAGAGAATATTTTTTATCATGTATTTTAAATGTTTTGAATTCTATCCTATTCTTTTAGCTAATTATTGAGTTGTAAGAAAAATTACAACTTTGTTTTGAATGATCTAATTAGAAATAGTATACCGAATTGTCAACTTAAAATTGTCGGAGGAACACAAGGATTTTTAATATAATTATTTTTCCATTCAAATATATGTCATTGCATGTCATGGAGAAGTGTTCCCAATAGAAAAGCAGGACCAAATTTATTTTAGTGACCTTGGTATTATTTTCAAGGTCACAGCGTCACAAAATCATTAGAACATTTTACGCATCTTATGAAAGGTAGATTACACTCTTCAGAGAATGTTCGCTGTCAAAATACCTGTATGAACAACCGAGGCACAAACATGTAAATGTACCTGAAGATAGCAAAAGGTCAAAAGTGACGATTATTGAGTCAATAATGTCTATGTGAGCCTCAAACATGTACTACAGCTTGACATCGTCTTCTTACGCTGCCAATGAGGCACTGAATCTGTTTGAGAAGATTCTATTCCTCCAAGAGTGCTCTTCCGAGTTCCTGTGTGGTGCTTAAATGAAGCACAAAGCTTTTTGGGAAATGTTCCATACATATTCTATTGGATAAAGATCCAGTGAACGAGCAAGCAACTTCATCTTCTTTATTGTTTCAATTTGAAGTTACCGTTGCCCTTGCTAGGTGTGGACGGCAATGTCGTCCATAAGGATGTAGTTATCCCTGATAGTTCAAGTCTAAGGTTTGACGTAGACTTACAAGATTTCATCCCTGTAACAAATACCAGTCATGGTGCCATTCTCAAAAACATGCAGATAAGTATTTCCATCCACGCTGATCCATTCCATACCATGACTGAACCTCCTCCATATCTGTCATGTTGAGCAATGTTACCATCTGCCAAACATTGCCCCTGTCTTCTCCAAACTCTCACCTGTCTATCAGTAAAGTCGAGACAGAATTTAGACTCATCCGTGAACAACCCTGGTCTCCAGTCGTTAGCAGTTCAATCGTCATGCAAATCAGCCCGCTATCATGCACCACGATTGAGCAGGTGTTGAAAAGATTTTAACACCTGGTTGTCTTGAGTGCAAATTGTTCTCATGCAGTCTTCTACGCACAGTTTGTGTGGAAACGTTGACCCAGGCGTTGTACGGAGATCAGATGTAAGGTGGGTGGCATTCCTTGTGTGTTGTCGTAGAGGTTGCAGTATAACATAACGGTCATCACGTGAAATTGTTGATCTTTCACGACCTCCATCATGGCAGCATAACATAAGTTTGGAAACGATTTCAAGCCCTGTGGATGACACAGTGGCTTACACAGAGTTCTTCACCAACTTCAGTTGTGTCGCTCCTTTTCAACATTTCAATTCCTCCAGACAATTCTTCAGTGGTCAAGTGTCGTCGTTGACCGCTATCAGTGAAGTTCAGCAACATCTGGCGTGGCTCGCCGGATGGGTGGGTTACCCGATCGTTGCTGTATTAACTGAGAGCCCCACACTGAGACACGAGCTGAGAAACTTGTGTCTCCTTAAGCAAGGGACTTTATTTAAAATGTGCTTCTGTTCACTCAGCAGTACTAATTGGGTACCTGGTGTAGATTGTGTTGGAGGTGACCTTTAAGCGCTTAATCGGCAGCTTGGGTTAGACCAGGGTAATAATGCAGGGAGCGCCTTGAGCATGCAATCTGTGTGGATATGTGCGCTATATAAATACCCCTATTATTATTATTATTATTATTTCCGCTAAATGAAAGTTCAGGTGTGTTGCAAACTTCTACGGACACGTAGGAAAAGGCGTTACCATTCAGATTTCAATGGGAAACCTTGTTAAATGTCCTGATGCACATGCTTTCCATGGTGTGCATACTGATTCAGACACTATTGAATACATATTTTCATAAGTACATTAAAATTACCCTGTTTCAAGGAAAAGGACATACGGTCCTTAGCAAACATTGATCAGTATACATACAATTGATACTTGACGACGGCTGATCATGCCATCTTACTTTGAGTGACAATAATTTGTTTTGAAGGACATGACAAGGGATTTGGGGATAATAGAAACTATTTTCCACTTCGGCGCGTAGACATTTTGTTGGCATCTATATCAACCATTACTAGTTTCGTTGAGCCTTGGGTTTAAGGTAGGTCATAGTAAACTATTGCGCAACATGTAGGGGAACATGTCGATGTTTATTGGATAAATTTACGTCTTGACTTCAAACATCAACGTCTGATGAGTTGCAAAGCGCATGGTTCATCACATCTGATATGATATGACATTGCACTCAACATCCCTACTCTATAACCAGTGAAGTATTTTCACGATAAGCAGATCGATGACTCATTCAATGGGCTGCTCATTGTCTAACCTGTTCATCAGATGCAGACTACTGGCATCAAGTGATAGAATCGCTGCTATGTAGAGACTGAGAAGAAACCATTAGACAGGGACACCTACTTATCCTGATCATCAGATGCAGACTACTGGCATCAAGTGATAGAATCGCTGCTATGTAGAGACTGAGAAGAAACCATTAGACAGGGACACCTACTTATCCTGATCATCAGATGCAGACTACTGGCATCAAGTGATAGAATCGCTGCTATGTAGAGACTGAGAAGAAACCATTAGACAGGGACACCTACTTATCCTGATCATCAGATGCAGACTACTGGCATCAAGTGATAGAATCGCTGCTATGTAGAGACTGAGAAGAAACCATTAGACAGGGACACCTACTTATCCTGATCATCAGATGCAGACTACTGGCATCAAGTGATAGAATCGCTGCTATGTAGAGACTGGGAAGAAACCATTAGACAGGGACACCTACTTATCCTGATCATCAGATGCAGACTACTGGCATCAAGTGATAGAATCGCTGCTATGTAGAGACTGAGAAGAAACCATTAGACAGGGACACCTACTTATCCTGATCATCAGATGCAGACTACTGGCATCAAGTGATAGAATCGCTGCTATGTAGAGACTGAGAAGAAACCATTAGACAGGGACACCTACTTATCCTGATCATCAGATGCAGACTACTGGCATCAAGTGATAGAATCGCTGCTATGTAGAGACTGAGAAGAAACCATTAGACAGGGACACCTACTTATCCTGATCATCAGATGCAGACTACTGGCATCAAGTGATAGAATCGCTGCTATGTAGAGACTGAGAAGAAACCATTAGACAGGGACACCTACTTATCCTGATCATCAGATGCAGACTACTGGCATCAAGTGATAGAATCGCTGCTATGTAGAGACTGAGAAGAAACCATTAGACAGGGACACCTACTTATCCTGATCATCAGATGCAGACTACTGGCATCAAGTGATAGAATCGCTGCTATGTAGAGACTGGGAAGAAACCATTAGACAGGGACACCTACTTATCCTGATCATCAGATGCAGACTACTGGCATCAAGTGATAGAATCGCTGCTATGTAGAGACTGAGAAGAAACCATTAGACAGGGACACCTACTTATCCTGATCATCAGATGCAGACTACTGGCATCAAGTGATAGAATCGCTGCTATGTAGAGACTGAGAAGAAACCATTAGACAGGGACACCTACTTATCCTGATCATCAGATGCAGACTACTGGCATCAAGTGATAGAATCGCTGCTATGTAGAGACTGAGAAGAAACCATTAGACAGGGACACCTACTTATCCTGATCATCAGATGCAGACTACTGGCATCAAGTGATAGAATCGCTGCTATGTAGAGACTGAGAAGAAACCATTAGACAGGGACACCTACTTATCCTGATCATCAGATGCAGACTACTGGCATCAAGTGATAGAATCGCTGCTATGTAGAGACTGAGAAGAAACCATTAGACAGGGACACCTACTTATCCTGATCATCAGATGCAGACTACTGGCATCAAGTGATAGAATCGCTGCTATGTAGAGACTGAGAAGAAACCATTAGACAGGGACACCTACTTATCCTGATCATCAGATGCAGACTACTGGCATCAAGTGATAGAATCGCTGCTATGTAGAGACTGAGAAGAAACCATTAGACAGGGACACCTACTTATCCTGATCATCAGATGCAGACTACTGGCATCAAGTGATAGAATCGCTGCTATGTAGAGACTGAGAAGAAACCATTAGACAGGGACACCTACTTATCCTGATCATCAGATGCAGACTACTGGCATCAAGTGATAGAATCGCTGCTATGTAGAGACTGAGAAGAAACCATTAGACAGGGACACCTACTTATCCTGATCATCAGATGCAGACTACTGGCATCAAGTGATAGAATCGCTGCTATGTAGAGACTGAGAAGAAACCATTAGACAGGGACACCTACTTATCCTGATCATCAGATGCAGACTACTGGCATCAAGTGATAGAATCGCTGCTATGTAGAGACTGAGAAGAAACCATTAGACAGGGACACCTACTTATCCTGATCATCAGATGCAGACTACTGGCATCAAGTGATAGAATCGCTGCTATGTAGAGACTGAGAAGAAACCATTAGACAGGGACACCTACTTATCCTGATCATCAGATGCAGACTACTGGCATCAAGTGATAGAATCGCTGCTATGTAGAGACTGAGAAGAAACCATTAGACAGGGACACCTACTTATCCTGATCATCAGATGCAGACTACTGGCATCAAGTGAAAGAATCGCTGCTATGTAGAGACTGAGAAGAAACCATTAGACAGGGACACCTACTTATCCTGATCATCAGATGCAGACTACTGGCATCAAGTGAAAGAATCGCTGCTATGTAGAGACTGGGAAGAAACCATTAGACAGGGACACCTACTTATCCTGATCATCAGATGCAGACTACTGGCATCAAGTGAAAGAATCGCTGCTATGTAGAGACTGAGAAGAAACCATTAGACAGGGACACCTACTTTTCCGGGTCCTAAATCAGAAATGGGTCTCAAACTTTCATCCTACTTAAAGAGCCACCCCGTGAGTTGTTGGAGTCATATACGTCAAATTTGATCAATTGTGTCATTTGATCCCGAAGTATTGACTGTTCCCCAAAAGACACATTTTAAAGCTTATTGGGTTTTTTACAGTGACGATATGAAGGTAGAACGTCGAAATTATGATCGAAAACCGGACAGTGGCGCGCGTCAAATAGTCAAACGTAATTTTGGAGAACAGCCAGGAGGGAAGTTAGGAGTTGATTTGTCAGGTTATATTGCTAGTATCCGTGTATATTGGACGTGATATCTACACCTCTGTGCATTTATAAGGCTGTTTTCAGATTTTCATGGGAAAACAAGTATTTGTCATATATATGTCTTTTGGATATGAATAATTAAGATGTTTTGATTTTATATCACCACATATGACATTTAGGTTCGTATCAAAGGTAAATAATATGTTATGAAAATCACTAAGTGGCTCTTTAAGGACTTTTTCAAATCGAAATTTCCTAATGCGGATTTTAGGGCAGAATTACTGTCGCCAATATAGAAAATAATTTGTCAACGTTGTTTCTTTCCAAGCGTAGATCCCATAAAAATGCCCTTGAAGTTGAGCTAAGCAAATAATTTTTAAATCGTGCAAAGCCTGATAAGCAACAGAGATATTTTTTCTTTGTTTTCTAATGTTTTAGTTTATATTTTATCTTTATAAACTTCCCTTGGGTGGACAAATGCCATATGATCAAATATGTTGATAAAGAATTATGCGAATGTTACATGTTAACCAAAGTGTCTATTTCAAATGACACAGTGTTCCCTCAGGTAAATATAAGGAAAAGTAATTACATGTTAAGAAATACAAATCGAATTTATAACAATGTATTTCTAATTATCTGAACCGACTGGACGTTTTCGTTTTCTGTTATTATTCAGAGGTTAATATCCGCTGAGTCAACGTTTATTAATCAGCCTCATTTCCTTTTGTGAATTAGGCATCATTTAATCTAATCATCTAGAAAATAAAATTCTTATCAAAATGAGGACATCCATCAATCAACTTTCTCATCAACCTAAATTTCATCAACATTCAAAAAAACTAGGTAAATAATTTTGATCAACTCGATAGATTTATTTTTATTGTCGCATCACCAAGGTAACACTGATTCCATGTGGCTCTACACACAGTGTTGCTATAGTGACGGATACACGTTGGAAGGTGTTATACCTGGCAGATATAGCTGATAGCAGATCAATACTCCAGATAACGCCTCTCTGGCAACTTCACTGTAGGTAGGTAGGTAAGAGGGTGTTTACTCTCAGCCAGTGGGGTCGAAAAACAAATCGCCCATTCCTTGGAAATGCTAGAATATTCCTGCCATTTTGATTTTACAGAATGACATTTTTGTGAAGAATTAAACATATTTTTCTAATTTAACCTGCTATAATCAGGCGCTGTTCAGGCCACCGAACATCCAATCTAAATAAATTTAGATTAATAGTTTCATAATATCATGTCATACTAATGTTATGTCATTGTAACATAATATAGAATAGTCGATCTGAATTTACTTAGATTGCCGTTCAGCTTGTAGCATGGGTAAGGTATTTCTACTGAAAGAGGAGAACACGAGAAGTTAAAGTTCAGGAGACAGAGCTTGTTGCTGAAGTCACACATATGGCTAACTGTTTTAAAAGGGCCATTTTATCGAGAAGTACTGAAAGTTATCGTTTTATTGCTGATCGGTTCTGCAAAATGACAACGTGAAGGTTAAAGTCTTTATTCATTGTCTAAATTGGCGCACGAAGTTATCAAAAGTAATTATGGAAACTTTTTTATTGCTGGCAGTACCAAAGAGTATGGTTGATCAAGTTTTACATAAACTAACATAAGTACATTCATTCATGTACATGGCATTGTGAATCCGGCAAAGACAAATATGTAGAGCCGTTTTCGATTGTCTTTGGAAACCATAATTGTTATATACATCAAATAAGGTGATTACTTTATGAGTCCATTGGGTTGGGGGGAAATAGAAACATGCCCTTTGCCAGGTTAAGAAGGGGAGATAATTCGTATATTGCAGCATGAACCCCCATGGCTCGCCTCCGACTCCTGCATCTTGGTAGTCTAACCGGCACGTGGCGTTGAGCGTGCCTGTTGTCAACAACAACTTATTCAACAACATCCTGACACCATCCCTCACACTTGCACAACGCCCAATCTGAGTGTGCACTGTAACTTTCATTGCTCAAAAACATCAGTTATGATGGAACATCGTGTTGCGAAATAAATAAAGGCCTAAGAATACAATATCACCATGTATTAACAATCAATACTTTTCGCAATCATTACGCAATGTCTGAAAGTTTAAAAATAACAGAATTTTGATAATTTTGAATAATTTTTTCAACTCGTATTCTTTTTATTGCTTTACGAAAATAGAGCACTATAGAAGTTATACCCTACATATATATAAGTAATGTGTTTGAAGTGTTAGTCTAGTTGTTTTCTTATTTCGCTAAATTTAACCAGGAAAATTTAAGACCGGCGCCTTTTTTTATTTCAATGAGGCAAGGCCTAGTTATTATTTAAGGAAGGCGAGTATACAAGAGAGACGTTTATATAAGATTTACGGTATCTTCATATATGGAGCTTTACCATACTTATGTCTTCCCATCAAGAATCTGTTATTAGAAATCTGGCTTGTTACATTTACCACGCGTCTAATTTACGCCTTAAAACAATTGTGAAATAGCTATTAAACTGCTTGTGCAAGCATATATTATCATTACTACGTATGGACCATGTTGTACTTAGAGCCGATGGCCCACACCTTTGTACTGAAATAAAGAAATGAAGGAGCCTCGACTCTGGCACAGTAGGCAAGTCGTGGCCCATAAGCTAAATACGTGCCTCTGATAATAGAAAGTCATGACAAAGATAAACCAAACTTCTAGGAAGCAGATGTCTTGCAATGCAATGGTGATGAATTAAAACCTAAAGTAATTATCAACATTACATAAAGTTTACAAAAATGGTTAACATGATTTATTTTTTTTGGATATCGTGATGCTCTGGAAGTTGTCCCCTTTCAATAATTATTGCCCGAGGCCCATCTCTACCGTAATCAGTATGTCACACTCCTTATAAACTAATTGGCAAAAGAAACGATACACCATATCATTGGCCCAGAAATGACAAAAACTAAACGATACTTTTTTATTTCATTTTTTTTTCTGAAAACAAATAAACAGTTTATCAAAAAATCGGACATTGATATATTTTCGATCAACGTTTTAACAAATAGAAGTCCTTAAAGTGCACTCATAAATTGTCCTGAATTCGATCTGCAGCTTAGAAAACAACAGTCTCATGGAAAAAAAGTTGTATCTTGAATGGCGGCCACGCGCCTCGATGCATGATTTCTCGAAGTCGTGCTCAGAGTATCAAACGTAAGATGGCACGGTCTGGCATTATCTGTCATTCCTCTCTAAGGACTTGAACTTGCCCAAGTCCTTGGAGGTGTCCCGGAATCACAGTTCTTGACCGGACTTGACGACCGGGAACCGACTCTCAAAAGATGACATCTCGCCCGTTCTATACGCCATTGCCGAAATTTACGAGCACACTGGAGACGTAGACGTCGATGTTGACGCGTCAGGTATCGTCTGCACGGATACCATTCTTTCTGAGATGTCTGGCCACTTTTCTTCGAATGATAGTCTCTCTCTCTCTCTCTCTCTCTCTCTCTCTCTCTCTCTCTCTCTCTCTCTCTCTCTCTCTCTCTCTCTCTCTCTCTCTCTCTCTCTCTCTCTCAATTTAAAAAACAACTATATTTTCCAACTTTTCTAATGTTGGTTCAAATGTACTTACTAGATCTGAACTTCACTAGCAAAATGTTTGTATGAGACAATTTGTCGACATTCATTGTGAGAACAAAATCAAGGCAAGTTCGTGTTTGGCATTTCTTTTATCTTCTATCTCTATATCTCTATATGAGAGGAGGTCATACCAATCCGAGAATACAGTATAAATGTAAATTACTGCAAAATTAACCATGACACATATAATATACGCGAAGCTCGAGCGCTCCAGCTGAGAGAGGAGTCCAGGTTAGCTGCAACAAGCAAGGGCTATTTTTATCCAGCTGAGAGCTGAGCAAGCCGTGCTCACAAGGGATGGGCGTTATGTATATGTCTATGTGTGTATCTACATGAACGACTCATCCTGTATGAAGGTATTCAGGTCGCTCGTGGTTATCGTGGACGGACCTGCATGTAGCCATGGTTTCCATTTAAGCAAATTACCATGAAAAGTAACCCTATACAAACAAATCTCTATTCAAAGAATATGAAGAAGCTTTATTACCCATATGGTTGTTCATAAGTGATGACATATTTTCAATATGAGCACATGTGCACATATCACTTTTGACTAGCAACGATTGTTTCAGCGCGAGTTACCGTATTATGTCGTCTGTGACGTCATCAAACCATTGTTCGTGACGTCACTGAAGCTGGCCGCCGCAAAGAAAGCAGGCCGCTTTCCGTGTGTTTTAATATGAAATAGAATCGGTAATAAAGAAATTATAACCCTCGGAATTGTGTCATATGACTTTTACGAAACTCGTGCGAACTTGTGTATAACCCTCGCTCTCGCTCGGGTAATACAAAAATTCGCACTCATTTCGTAAAAGTCATATGACACACTTCCTCGGGTAATAATCTCTATTTATTAATCCATTTACACGACTTTCAATTATCGGTGAAATTAGGTTGAAATACTGGAGACCGAGAACGGTACCAAAAACCCAAACTGGATATGAATGTGCAAGATTTTTTACTTGTACTTAGGACTACTTGAACTCAAATTCTGAGGTAACTGTTATTAGTATCAAAGTACTGCTTAGATTGATACTATCAGTACTTTGTGAAGGAGACCCGTTTGTCTCATCGATGCGTGAAAAATAGAGTAACGAAATGCGAATCTCTGTAGTTTTTAAGAGAGGATTCTATCGTTGTTTTTTTTGTGAAATCAAAATCTTAGCGGACATGTCATGTCATTGATACATTATTATTATTATTACACAGTCCATTTGACAAATATTACGTTGGTATTAAAAAAAATATTACGTGGGTATCATTTTGGTTGCATAAGATTTGTCAATATGACAAAGAAAAGCGTTCGTTCATTCCAAAAAATACTTCATCGGATCTACCGGTATGGAAGCCTTGATACGGCATGGCATAGCCTTAGTGATATAAGTCTGATTTTCAATAATTCGTATAAGTGTAGATATTCTATCAAAACATGAAACATGAAAATACAACATATATAAAATGAACAACAAGATCACACACTGTGAAATAACATGTTAAGAAACTAACTCAACACAATGCTCTGTATAAAAAAGAAGTGGATCCGGCGGTTTCCCAGCTGATTATCCATAAAACATTTGGGACGCATTTGATGAAGTTAAACTTCACTAAGTTCTTAGTGAGATGCAGAAAATACATATACACTAACTAATGCGTTTTTTTAAAATCTAGAGATCTTTCCAATCTAGTAAAAACTATCTGTGATGTTGTACGCCCTGAGATCCATTGCTACGTGCTTTCATACAGCTAGTTTTAACTAGATTAAGGTCGTTTTAAAAAGACTGAGAATAAATAGAGATTACTGATTTTGTACATTGTTGAAGTTCAATCCAACATTTGTAATATTATTCTGTATTCTATTTTTAGCGATGTCTGTTCAGGGTTTTCTGTTCTCTTTTTCATATCATAATAATTGAAAAAAGTCAAGCATCCCAATTTTATTTCGCCAGCAAAAGTGATCTTATAAGAAAACAGACATAGGTTAGTGAAAGTAATACCAAAGGTATTCCAAAAGGTATGGTTAAAGCCTTTTTGTCAATAATTGTCAATAATTGTTATGACGAAAGGTATGACATTTGAGCAACAAGTTGCTTCTTTATTTCCGAGATAACAGATATGTTTATATGTGAAAGTCAACTTTGTTGTCTTTGACATCTGAAACCAAAAGCTCACCCCACGATTTCGGCACAAGGACCAAAGTTTCTTTGTTTTTGTTTTGTTTTGTTTTTTATTTTGCTATTATTCAGGTATACACACAATGACCCAAGTTCATTTTCATGAAAAGTCAGTGTCATTACAACTTAAGCCCTTAGTTTTTAAAATGTCAACATGAATAATTTCTCTTCGAAGAAATTAGTCGCGAAATCTACTTTTTAATGTCGGGAGAGATTAATTTGTTCAAATTATCGTAACGTTCGAACAAGATTATAACATTTTAGTTTTAAATGTAGGGGGGCTTAATTGTTTTCATATGTATATTCTGAAATATTTTCAACAACACATTCCATTTCATTTTGTTCCCTTTTACCGTATTTCCTCGCACACGAGTGCATCACTATTCCCCGCCACTAGTCTATCCTACAATTCAACTCTATTCCTCCTAACCTCTGTTTACGAATGTGTCCTTTCTTGTTACTGCATTTTCTTCTAGCATGCTTTGGTCTTTTATGATATCGGTATTTTCATAGACTTTTCATCTTTTTCTCATGTACCATTTTCAAATATGTGACAACTCTGTGATAAGTAGTACTCGCCTTGTGCTTACCCACCATACAATTTTCTTTTGAATAAATATTGTGAAAATCGTAAAACCATTGCTTTCGAAAATAAATCTTCGACCAATGAAAAGGAGAATATACAACAAAGGTCTTCTAGACTTCTACAGCTTCCAGCTTGCTACAATAGATTTACAGGTGGTTATGGAGTATACAAATCTGTAAAGCTCTAAAATAATATACACTGTCAAACTTGTGTTGCTGTCATATGTTTATATTTTCACCAAGAAAATTTTCTAAGAAAGAAATCAATGTGTCAGAAAATGTAACCGTATGATATTATCTATTAATTTATTGTATAACAGTTTAAACAGAAAATATCATTCAGATAACTTATTTGCGTTTATCAAATCCTGGCAATTTGGTGTAGATTTGATTTGTTAGTTACCCTGAGAAAGATTTGTTGTTGAAATGTGAGTAATGCATTGAAAATTAACTTACTTGAAGTACCTATATTTATTGAAACAAAAGTAACTTCGAAGCTTCAAAATAACAATGTTTTCAAAGAAAAGTTAAATTCCCTTATGATGATATACGGTCAAAGTAAACGTTTTCTTTGCGAAAAATCATCAACTACTAACCATGAACGATGTATATGTTTGTATGTCAAAGAGTAAAATCTTAGTTATGCCTACCAGAACTGTGAGAAAATGGAACAATATGCGGTTGCAAACTCTCATAATGGTAAACTCTATAAGGATTATAATGTAAGAAATATTTTATGGCCACTCAGTTTTTCAGCTTTCATTGTCTACGAACGGTCGACGAACTTCTAGTAAATAAAAATTAATATATTTTTTTACAAATTTCAAACTATTTTCATAAGTAATGTACTGCGGGACGAAAAAACTGTTAGTATAGGTGTCTAAAGGAACTTATTTGTCAACAATGTAGAAAAACACAACCTTCTTCTCCATTCTCTCCCAACATAGGCTACTATAATTACTTCTTCCTATTTAAATTCTGTTACGTGTGGACTGCTTATACTAATAGTGAAGATAACGTGCTTATTTCATCCAGTCAAATACCGTGTTACATCTCGGATTCACGTGTGTCTTGTAAGAAGGCTGTGCACGTCCATCAGGTGATGGGATTCAAGTCTATTACGGGAACGGTTAAATGTTCAGTTTCAAGGAGAAGACGCGCGTCTTTTTAAAGAATTAGTTCTTCAAATTTTCCCAAATAAACATTAATGTTTGCCAAATGTATTATCTTCAGAGGGTCAAAACATCTCATTACTCTACCTGACCATCTTTAGTCGTAGAGGGAATAATCAATTATCATAAAAAGCCATTGGTGGCCATTTTTGTGTGAACACCTTTTAACCATTTGAAGCAGAGAAAAGAAATCGCATAGTTAACCTATCATGGTACGTTTATTTAAAAACTGTTCCTTTTGATAAAAAAAAATCAACAACGTTATCATGCAAAAGGAAACATTTGCTTTCGATTTCGAGAGATTAATATATTTATCTATAGAAACGTGCTACTGTCCCTTTAAGACGACGCGACTGCTTGTGGAACTAACTTTGATTGCAGCCACTCATTTACCACTTCAAGTGATCTTCTCTTAAGTGGGGTCACTAGGGACGAAAACAGTCAGGTAACATTTAGGGAAGAAATTGAAATTATTATATCATACTATTCAAATGTTCTTCATTAGCAGACAGGTTTTACTGTAGCTACAGTTGCTTCGCCAAAATAGGCTTTTTGATACCCTGACGTCGCCTTTTTGATAAACTCGATGATACTGGGGGAAGAGGTTATATAGCTACAGTTCTGCAGCTAGTTTTACTGATGATACTTATGAAAACCTGGTTATTAGTTGACTTCCACCTACTTTTAGTAAATAAAATAATATAAGATTTTCAAAACTTGAAAGATGACTAAATAGAAATATAAACGCTAACTAGATATGATCCAATACAAATCATGTGATACGACAGGTTGTAATACGTCTTAATCAAACAATCAATCGAGAAACGTTATTATATGTCCATCAATGTCTATTTCATAGAAATTTGAAATCGTCAGGCAACGCTCCTTTACTTCACTGTCCAAATCAAAATATAAGAAAACATCTTTGAAGGGCGTAGAAAACAGAATACATATTCAACATTTAAGCATGGAAAAGGGCATTAGCAAAATGCATTGACATTGATGTAATTATGTATCAAAATAAGGCCTATAATCAACCGGCTGAAGAAATAATCATGTTCACCGAAACATCGTTAATCTTTACATGAAGAAGTTAATTGTTAGTAAACTCGGAGATTTTTCGATATTGGGTCTTTTATATAACCTACAGAATGACGTAACACTCTGTGTTTAAACCGTTAATGGCACATTTTTCAATACGAAATGTCAGATACATAATGTGTAGAAAATTATTGTGTTATATATATATATATATATATAATATTGTAAACATTTTACTTGAATATCATATCTAATTGCAAAATTCTTTATTTTATAAAAGCAGCTGTTCTGCTTGAAGCTATCGACCAAAACAACCTCTCCATGTCTTGATACACAGCCTAATCATGTTATAACCGTGGAGAAATAGCCGTTAAATTAGATTATTTCAAAACGTGTTCCTTTATTGTTTGAAGCAGTCAAAACTATGGTAAAAATAGGATATTTACTTGCGATTTCTTTAAAATTAGACGTTTGCGTTATCGGTTCAACATGACGGGTGGTGTGTACGTGGTTACCTACGCGACTCGGCCCTCTATCTGCGACGTGAAGAAGATGAGGAGCTGAGACAACAATACATACTTCGCAGTAAAATACGCGGCGTACTGGTTGGCCTCACGCTCCCTCTCCGAGCACTCAGTGACCTCTTACGTTTCTCTACCCGTTTGGACGGGGACAAGTCGTACCGTAAATGCTTTCAGTCGTAAGTCTATTATAACGTAACACATACATTTGTAAGTCTTGGACCGGGTTGTATCGGTTTCTTGCTTTGTTGGATGGTGTTTATACGCTACCTTGAGGTTAAGAAGAGCCGCTTTTAAAAAGCTGTAGCGTCGAGTGCCATTAACATAAGTCGTATTTGTATACCGACATGCACACTGTTTGAGGACAATTGTGGATAATAAATAAACATTTATGGATTACTCTTAGTCCATTGTTGGTAAAGATATGTGGACAGTATGCACTTTTATGCTCAAGTGTGTCGATCATCGGATGTGTCTACGAAAAGCATTTATATAACGTTGTAGCGTTTTTGAACCCCCTCCTACTTGTCTGAAGAGTATATTATAATCATTAACAGTGAGGTATACATCAGTAAATAACGAACGTGCGTGGCAGTGCAAGGGTCTTCCAGATGACTATGGATCGAGGACCTTAGGATTTTGTCACTCATCGTATTCAAATCTGATGGAACTCAATGTCATCCTGCACGTGCTTTTAAGGGGGGGGGGGGTGTTTGATTTCCAGATCATAGCAGTAGAAAATGACATTCCCCTGTGAAGTAAAAGCATTGCTAGGTTAGGGACTTTGATTTCAACACTATTTTTTTATTATCTGGATGAAGTTGTGTGAGAACAGGCCTGGCAGGAGTCGTTGTCGAAATCCATACTGCTGTCAAGGATTTTTGCGAGATTCACTGAAGTCTGTATACTGCGTCAGAGAAGAACCAAGCGATTCCACCCGTAGTGTCTTGGCGTCCTTACCCGGGTAGAGACCACTGCTGCTTGCAAATGTCGCCATTAATGTTGTCACCGCTACAATAAGGGATCCTGCTACATCAGCGTATATGTGTTCACATACCTCCACCAATACCCTAACAATAGTTTTGGACAAATGCTCCTTGTCCCCGATATTTGTGTTTAAAATGTAACCTTATTTTAGTTGGAAGCATGTATCTGGAGCTGAACGGTCTTGCCATCCGGGCTTTGCAGCTATTGCGAGATGCAATTGTTTTCATTGAGTGATTATATAAATAAAGCGATACAAGGCATTTTGCCTGATAGATATATATCATCACATTGTAGGCTGATTTAGCAGGTTGTTATCGAGGTCACGTCGCCTGACGTGCATGATTGTTGTTTGTCAAAGAAGCGAGAACTTTCAGATGGGTGTTATATTTTAAACCAATGAATTGCCGTGCAGATTGTGAAATACAATTTATGCTATTTAATGTTAATATCGAAAAATGTAGCAACATCTAATTTCAAGTCAAATTTGTTCCGAAAAGCTTATTCTTTTTTCCTGAAGGTGAAATCCATCTCAAAGAACATGGCTATGTTTTGGGTCACTATCATTGTATACATAGAGAACAAAGTTAAGCACCCCCTATTTTCAAAACTGCAAAATGCATCTGTGGAGAAAAATACGACAATATGACTACATGGATCCCCTTGACATAGAAACTAAAGTTTTCGTGACTTAGTATCTTTAAAATCATCCTACATGATGACATTTTGAGAACTTAAGATCAAAAACGTAATGGTACTGATTTTTCACCCAAAATACCTATCGTCCGTTTGTCAAAAGTATGCGATGGATTCTGATGTTAGTTGTCATGAACAACAATTTTGTTAACTGGTAAAATTTTACACTTTAAAAAATCATGTATCCTTCACAATAAGGACATAATTGGGTTTTGAAATTTGATAACAATTTTCCATAATTTTTAGAAAATGGCCATAACTTTAACTTTGATTCAGTAACCCTATACTTCTTTATGCTTTATAGTCGACATTTATATGTGATTCTGACGCCATTGGCTCGAATGCTCATTATTCTGGCGGACTGAACTCGAATGTTTAGATTCTAACGGCATGGGCCCGTATGCGCGAGATTCTGACGGCATTGGCCCGAATGTAATAAAATAACTTTGGCCGCAAAATATACATAAGGAAAAAGGTTAAGCAGTTAAAACTGCCCCATTTAGTCACTTTTTATGAATGGGTAATTTTCAAAAAAATGAGATTTTGGAGGTCTATACTGCTTTAACTAGTGACTTTTGCTTAAAGAGCCACTCCGTGATTTTCATAACATATTATTTACCTTTTATACGAATCTAAATGTCATATGTGGGGATATAAAATAAAAAAAATCTTTGTCCAAAAGACATATATGTGACAAATACTGGTTTTCCATGAAAATCTAAAAACAGCCTTATTAATACACAGAGGTGTAGATATCACATCCACTATACATGTACATGGATATTAGTTATATAACCTCACAAAAACAATCAACCCCTAACTGCCCTCCTGGCTGTTTAGATAAGTCTCCAAAATTACGTTTGACTATTTGACGCGCGCCACTGTCCGGTTTTCGATCATAATTGCAACGGTCTACCTTCATATTGTCACTGTGAAAAAAATGTGTCTTTTTGGAAACAGTCGATACTTCGCGATCAAATGACACCATTAAGTTTGGCATATATGATTCCAACAACTCACAGAGTGGCTCTTTAAGAGATCCATAATAAAGTGTGATCAGTGGAATAGGAATAATGGAATAATACACATTAAAACAAAAAATATTGACTTTCTGAACATATTCTCCTTGTGATCTCAAAGTTACCAATTTGTATAAATGCAATTATTCAAAATATCCGAAATGATATCTTAATGAAATTATGTTCTTAAATTGCAAAATTACGATTCTATCATATCATACAATTATTTTTACTGCAATGTGGTCCTCTTTATTCTCAGAGAAAACTTACTGAAGAAAAACTTGGGGGTGCTTAACCTTTTTCCTTATGTATATTTTGCGGCCAAGTTATTTTATTACATTCGGGCCAATGCCGTTAGAATCTAGCGCGTACGGGCCCATGCCGTTACAATCTAAACATTCGAGTTCAGTCCGCCATATTAATGAGCATTCGAGCCAATGGCATCAGAATCACATATAAGTCAGCACCAACGACTTTACAGAACACTTGTCAACTCCCTTCATCATGCACTCCTCACTAGATAAAGAGCGTCATCCACCATTTTCCCCACAAGCAGACAAGGCTGGGCGCAATGATTTTATTACCTCCCTTTGATGGCATCTTCATTCAGTCATGGACGTTTGTAGTCAAAAACTTTGATTCACTTCCAAAGTTCGAACCGTTTAAAGTCGCTACCCGTTGTCATGTTCGTTTTACTTAAGTGTCGAATCACATCAAATCAATTAAGAAATCTTTTTATTTTGCTCTCAAGTAATACGTTGCTGTGTTTTTACCACAAAACATTGTCAACCCTTGAATAAACTATCGGAGGTTGGACATTAAATTAAAAAGAGTATCTTCACTTCATTACGTTTATTGTTTACAGTGGCTACAAGATGTAACTTATGTTTGAACAACTTTTTTTTAAACTCAGGATAATGAACAGTTCAACTGCTTAGCATTCTGGAAATAAATGCATTGAGAACAAAGATGAGAAGTTGTATTGATATTTTCATTTATTTGAAAATGTGTTGATTCTACAAAGAAAAGTATGTTCAAGAGTAGAAATGATGAGAAAGACTTCAGAACTAATGATAAAATTTATAAATATTTACATAAGATTTCAGTTTATAAAATATAACGTTTGTTTTCGGGTAATACTAGGTCCTAGGAAATGAAGGAGAGAAAACAATGGCTCTGGTTTCTCGTAATAAACTGTTGAACATATGAACATGTAATAAATAACAGAATAGTGAACGTTTCCTCACGTTTCTGTACAAACGCGTTGATCAATATCCCAGAAACAGTACAGAACGGAAGCAATATATACACAAGAAATCTCAACAGAAAACCAACTTTTAATGGACAAAACTCGCCCTTTTGGGTCATGACAATTTGGTTCTGGAAGAAAACAGTAAGAACAAAACATTAAGTTTGACATCGACGAACAGACGGCATAATACTGTCTTATCACAATTCAATGCGATTCATATCCGCATAATATTTGGAGAATCACATTTCTTAGTCTCTCGCGATGTGTATCAATATAAAGTGAGTTCTTTCCGCTGCCTGGCTAGCCCAGCAAACGGCGTTTTGAAGCAGCCAATAACTGGCGCCGACAAGACCTGGCCGACACAGAGCAAACATCGACCCACTTCCCAGCCATCCCGGCCGGTTTATGTACTGGTAGCCATGACTACCAAGTCACGAAGAGCCAGCGTGATGACGCGGCGTGACTCCGCCCTCTGTTACAAAAAGAAACCGAGTCGAGCCGGACAGGGCCGAGTTGTACCGAACCCAAGAGAGCTAAGCCGCCAGCAGTAACCGGGTCAGCCTAGCAGGCTAAGAGAGAGCTAAGAGCTAACTCGATATGAGCTCGCAACTAGGTTGTTCACTCCGTGTCGGCCAGCGGTGTCGACGAATTACCATTAACAAATTACAACTAATGAAACCTGAATTCAAAATCTTGCTGCCTTTTACAAACACTTTCTGACTTATGTTCTATGTTTTGTTATAGCTGAAACTTAAGTTAGGAGGTGACAATGAAACGCAGATCAAATAGAAATACTGGTCATTTTCTTTGTGCCCCAAACTGATTTTAGTCGTATATCCATAAATAAGTTATGTGACAATAAATAACTTGATATTTCTCCAACTTTTCTCATCAAAATAAATATGATACACATGTATACATACATAGATGAAATGGTGGCTTCTTTCTGGCAGGATAAAATTATTGTTAACTAAAACTGAAACTCTAAGGTTAACTAGAACTTTCTGCACAAGCTATGAGTAGTTACACACATAAAGGGGTCATATCACAGTCGTGTCAAGAAAGTCATTTTAAAATATATTAATTTCACTCACTTTATGCAAATGATAAATTACACCATCTGTATACTTTCTCCCGTACATTATTACATTGCTCTGCACTGTCCGAGATCCTGAAGGTTCATCATGCTGCCCGAGATGAAGCCTGCTTATATTATGAATACTTCATAAGCCAGGAGTCTACCAGTAGTCCTCCTTCAAATGACTGGAGGAATAACATCAACTATAACAACGTCAACAATTCAGTTGCTCCTTCAACAGTAAGCCATTTAATTCTGGAGTGTAATCTCAAGTAACAAATGTCAGTACCGGGATCAAACAGTCTTCATTATTGCTGCAAATGACTAAACTGATTCTCACCCTTCCCTACAGTTTTAAGTATATTTTGCAATAAACTGTGTTAGTGCAGAAAAACAAGTGGTATTTCATCAGGGACATGGAAGTATTTTCATTGATAACAATAACTTTGCATACTTTAAGTCTAATTTCATAAATTTTGATAACTTTAGAAGTTTACAATCAAGTATTCAACATACCATTTTGAATAATTATGTTAAAATAAAATTTGATATTTATATAATCAATTTCTATCTTTAAACAGAATAAATAGTCATTAGTAAAGGACTTTTGGTCAGAAACAGTAGAAAATAGTATATAGCAACTTAACATTTAGCAATACATTGGCGACTGCCATCCTATGTGTCAAGTAACAAATACTCCCCATTATAATATCAAATATCATGACACATATGAACTTTGAAGACAGTTAGATCCTTGGTAATATTGATAATTAACAAAAACTGCTACTTTTTATGTCGATCGTACTATCTCATAACTAAGACTCGACCTATTCTCATGATCATCGGCAAGTTTCTAGTTTCAGATCTCAGCATTGACGCCTCTAATTCAAATAAATATCATTTTAACTAAATTTGTAAACTATTAAAGACTTTCATTTTGATTTTGCCTCAATAGCATACATACTTTTTCAAAAAATCCAATCTTGAAACATTAAGATACCTATTTTAAAAACCTAGTTTGAAACTTAACTTTTACAATGATATTTGAAACACTCTTGACTAGAGTAGCCAATAAATAACATTTTGGCATCAACAATGCTGAATCTCAATTGTCGAGAATCTTCCTTATATAACTTACACAGAAAGACATACAAAAGAATGGCATCAAAAATATGAAGCAGCAAGGGAATCAAGTCCCAATGGATTATAATGGCTATGACAGGCACATCACTTGCGTGGAACTTGGAACATTCAATTCATGAATGTCAAAAATAATGAACTGATTCACCCTGTTGCCCTAATAGGACTATATTACAGTGTGATTTGGTCAATGCAATGAGAACGGTATGCAGCAAAAGCTGACAAATTCATTGAAGCTAATGATAATGATTATGCCGGCCTGGTAAGACTAATCTGTTGTTACAGTTTGACCATGGTAGCACTAATCATTATGAGGTTGGTGGGAGACAATGGAACTTATCAAAACATTTTACATGTAAATCATATAAAAGATATTTACCAGTCTCCTGTTTGAATAGCAAAAGCTGACAATCAGGGTGGAATCCAGTAAAGTGCCAGTAAAATTTCATCCATCCATTAAATGTTCATGATCTTAACTTCATCAAGTACCAAGAATATGAATTTCTGTCAGACATTCACACAAGGGTATACAAACCTTGTTCCCTTCAGTTACAAATTCAACAATATATGGAAACCTTTGATTCAGGATATAAAATTCATGCATTGCATAATTTGGATTAAATATTCTTCATGCTCAAAAATATATGGCCACTGTTGATAAAAGTCAATATCAAAACATTTTGACACATGAACTAGGGCAACTGCAACTGGCTCAAAAAGGAGTCCATTGCATGCAACCAACCATTGCTAACTGGCGCCTTTTTTGAATTGGTGTAAATATTTGGGTCCATGATACAAAGAGTGCATGGTCCTATACTATATCATTGACAAGTCAGGTGGCTATGATAAGTGTTGCATTAAAGCATGATGGTTCTTGAATAAATAACCAAAATGTTCAGTCATCTCATGACAGTGGACATAAAAGCACAATAAATTAACCTGACTCCCGTCAGCATAGTCTCTGATAAAACTCTGTAAAAATAGTCATATATAGTCTCTGTAAGTCTCTTATGCTGACACAAGTGTGAAGGGTAAGGTGCAAGCGTTACCGTCACATCCCAACTAGAATCTGCATGATATTGTCTAATTCATCCATCACATACTCGTTTCTAAAGGAAGTACCACACTGTGAGTTGATGATGGAGGAATAAGAGTCACTGGCATGTCCTGAAGTGTTTGGAAAGGAATGAAGCACCTCCTCGGCACTGAGGGGCGTGAGTTTCATAACAGATGATATTGAGTATATGTCTACATCACACACGTTGATGTCTATATCACTAAAGAAGTCTTCATTCCATGAGGCAGCAGAGTTGCTAAAACTAGCAAATGATGGTAGAACATTGTTATTTGCATCTTCCACATGAGTTTTAGAAGACAGTTTAGTAATGGATGGGCATGGTGACATTTCTGATAACGCTAATTTACAAGGCACCAAATCTAAGACGGTCTTGCCTGGTACATATTTAGCACTAGTGTCCATATTTTCCACATTTTGAACTGGTTTTGGCATAGGTGATAAAGGCCCTTCTGTAACAACAGGGGGCATAAAGTTTGCATTAGGTGGCTGCATGAGAGCTGGGTTGGGAGTGCACTCGGGCAAGGGGTCGAGATCCATTTGACTGAGTACTGGATCTGTGATGACAAACGGTGCATCAGTGGGGCTCTGGAAACAAACCCCTTCCATCTCAAGTTCAGTCTCGATGTGCCGCAATGTGTTTAGGATGAGGACGTTTCGACGAAGACACGGCTCTACTCGCCTCCTCGGGACCATTCTCAACTTGCACATGGATATGTTGAGAATCGACTGTCTCTGGAAGCCATAGTTTCCCTCATCTTCAATAAAATCGTCAAACTTGCGCTTCATAGCCGTGACAATATTGGGTGGCATTTTCACTAAAAAAAGAAAAAACACTTAATTATAAAAATGGTAAGATTTTGAAAACATTTTAGCCAGATTATGGGATATTTGCACATCAGAGATAAGAAGGAAAATTACATGCTTTATAGAATTTTAACTATTATTCTGTAACAGAGCAAAACCTGTGATCCAAGTTCTTTTATTTACAGATACAAAAATAGGTTACTATCATCAAAGGAATCCAATACAAATAGATCCCAATTTTGAAGTTAATAAACATATTTTAGACGTTTGACTATGAAATGCTTTTAGTTGGTTAGTTACTTGTTTGTAGTTTATACAACGTTTGAAAGAATAATTCTATCGTAATATTTATGGATTGCTGACATGGGATGTTAAACTTTGTTTGTGTTGAAAAACCCGGAATTTTTCATGTTTTGGACAATCTACTACAACTGCATTTCTAGTCAAGAATTACCAAGATATGAGTGATGTCGAGTTCGCATTAGTCCCTAGCCAGGAACCGTCCAGACTTTCACTGGCACATGAACTCGACAAGTGTCCGGAGGAGACACGCAGATTCTTCTCATGGCTTCGGACAGCGACTGAAAACACAGGGCATTTTCTAGAAAATGTCCATTTATCCGTCCATAAACGCATACTACACTAAACGAACAAGGAAGTCACACAATGTAAGTTTAAATATAGATTACGAATAACGAAAAGCATAGAGCAGTTATGACTTCCTATCACAAAGTTCCCGGCGCACTGATTCACTCATGCAGCTAGTCACTAGGCCTAACTGGCGCGGCGTATGAATCACAAAAAGCCGTTGTTTTGGAAAGTCGACCAACTGACTTGACAAACGCAAGCAAAACGTTCCAGCATTCAGAAAATATGATCAAAACATTACACACTTACTAAAATAAATTCAATAGAAAGTGACAGTCACCAAACGAACAGGAAACATGGTTTGTTTATCACTGGGAACACTCACTGACCCGGGTCAATAATGGGCAAGCACGGCCATTGATAAGAAAATGGCGAGAAGCCACATTCGAACGGTTTCGTAAACATAGACTGATTGTTCATAATGATGAACGTACATGCATGAAAGTGAATGGGAATAGCACTACCATGAATACATTTGACGTTTTCTAACGCAATAACAAGAAAGAAGTCGCGCGATTGCAAATGAAACACGAAACATTTCTGACATGGTTGACCTACATAAAATGGGTGCGTTATTCAGCTGATGGGTCAACTCACCTCGCCGACCGATGATTGAAGAAAGTTTGATGTCCAAACTTTCTTGATGACTTGAGTTGATTTTGGATGATGTTTCCGAACCAAACGGACGTATCACCTCTCGACGAGCATCTTCTTCGAACTTTCGCGAAGCGAGACACAAAGTGAAGTCTCTTCAGTCGACAGGTTTTCCCCGAACATGGGCAAGCTCTAAGTGCAGCTGACGTCAACCCGCCTTCAGATTTGGCACAAACCAGTCGGGGCGCACGCTGATTGGTCAATATCAAACACAAATTAAATCAACAAATATCCTCAGCATAAATATATATCCAATTGATACTTTATATGTAACTAAAAATATTTAATTGAAAATCAAATTAAATCATATCAATTATATCTATCTATTGAAATACGTGAATCAATTTTCTGCGGAGACCGGAAGCTGTTTCCTGGAGCCGGGTCACAAACATCTCTGACAAACAACACGTCCTTGCTGGGTCGACTGGCAAATGTGTTTGTTATTTTCCATTGGCGGGAGAGACATCAGCCACAGAAAATACTTTAGAAAAATGTAATCAAAATATAACTTTGCTTAGATGCAAATAATGTTTCATAATGTCATGGTAGGGTGGTATCACTCTTATGTAACAGTGTGCAAAGTAGAATTATTAATGTAAACATTTTTTTTTCACAAATCAGATGAGAATAACATGTCTCAGTTGCCATTGTCAAGTGAAAAATCAAAACAGAAAGACAAATAAAACATTTGCTATTTTAAGATATGAAATTTAAGATATGAAAGTGACCCGAAAGCGATGTATTCACATCACTTAATAATTTGATAAAGAATTTTTATCCATTTCTCCAACTTTTCTAAGAAAAGTTTATGAATATTCCTCTAAATATCTACTGGATTGAACGTTCATCAGATAGAATTTAAGTATTTTGTAACGTTCATGAAATGTATTTTATTAGTGTAGGAGTACTTGCTTGATTAACATGGAAGCCTTAACAGTGAACGCTCATGTTTATTTTGCTTTTGCACAATTTAAAGGATTATTTCATTCGGATCACAACAGTTTCAACTAGCCTAACACTGTTTGGCTGCAAAGTTATTTCAATTATAGTGTAGAGGCAGCGAGACCACGCCAGAGCTAGACTTCCAAGCCTGACTGCAACCTCTTGTTGACGAGAAGATCGATCCAGCCTCGTCCCGCCAGCGAGATTCTGGGGAAAGCTGCCTACAACAGCACAGTCCAACCAACGCGAGAAGTTGCAGCGTCTCGATGAATCACGTTCCACGCCAGGCGGAGGAATACCGTTAGCTACAGTTCGACCGTCCATTATCTAAGTAATGTGGAATCCTTTCTCAATTCATCCCTTTATATTCCTCCAAAACATTTTGACATTTGAGAGAAGATATGATTGCTAAATATTTTATGATTTATGATGAAATATGTTTGGAAGGGGCCTTTTAAAGCTGTTTTTCGATAATTTGAAACAGGGTTGTTGCAACGTATAGTTTAACATAAATAGCTTGCAGGGCTGGCGGTCAACTTGTTTGTTGTTAGCCAGTTCATAGGACGAAACACCAGTTTTTTAATTGTTTATTTCGGATTTGTTGACAAACAGTTGAATAACAAATAGTGTAGCCTATTCACTATCATCAACAAGTATTGCCTACCATGAAAATTGTCATGCACGAATATTGTCACGTTATCATAATGTATATGAATATTTTTGGCACTTTTAACCTTCAACTTAATCTGACTCGGAGCATTGTTACACAGAGTGTTTATGAACATTGTAAGATTGAAAATGACGGCAAATATGGATGCATTCATGAAAGTATTTAGACTCAAAGTTAAGAAACAAGTTGTACATGGATGCATACATGCATGCAGTTATGAACGGGATGTTCTTAATGAAAGGGTGGAGTTGTCTGGTTGTCAGCATGTAATGCTCCGTGGCGTGAAAGAAATGCTGAATTAAGAGCCCCGGTAAGTCTTTAACGGACAGACTTTTATGTATATATTACAAAACGAAGCGATTGGAGATTCGAGGTATGTCAGCATGTCATACATAACTGAAGATTAAAACTCAGACTCTAAAAGGAAGATCATTTTATTAATTACAAGAGAGGAGATCTTTGATGGGCATTTTAGAAAGATTACATTTAGAAGAGGAGCCTCAGAAAAACAGAATTTCCAGACTTGCTTTTCAAGAGATTCTATTTTCGACTAGGGCGAATTTAGGTTGAAGTATTGTGACCTTCATAGTGTGTGAGTTAGAATATAAACAAGATACCGATGAAGCCGATGATTTACCTGAATAGTGATGGGAAGTGAACGAGTCGGGGAGCTGCAATACATGGGAGAGGCAGAATAATAAGAGCCGACCCAAGTCTAGAAACGTTTGACGGATATGTACATTTTCCCGTCCGACATCAAAGGTTTTCAGAAAGCCTTTTCATTTCCTTGATACACATATCTACGTATTCCTCTCTCAGCCAGGTTTCAGTAGTCATTCCTAGTTCAAGTCGTAACCTTGGTACCTTTCTGTTCATTATATTCCATGTTATTTCTCATTACCACATGCATAGCTTTTATGAAACTCTTAAGTTGAGATTGTTTTAACCGAAAGTTTGATATGCCAAAAATGTTAAATGCAATGTCAAACATACAGATCGACAGAACGTGACTTTTATTTTTAATAAATACCAACAGACTGTATCATCGGAAGTTGTACTTAATCACAAAAACAGCTCTACATTATTGGATTCTTAAAGAAAACGAGTTACAACAAACACAAACAACATCTGAAGCATGAACTTTCATTATAGTTACTCCATGTATATGTTCTATACATAAGGAAAAAAGTTAAGCACCCCCAAGTTTTTCACCAGTAAGTTTTGTCTGAGAATAAAGAGGACCACATTGCAGTAAAAGTAATTGTATGATATGATAGAATCATAATTTTGCAATTTAAGAACGTAATTTCATTAAAATATCATTTCGGATATTTTGAATAATTGCAGTTATACAAATTGGTAATTTTGAGATCAAAAGGTGAATATGTTCAGAAAGTCAATATGTTTTGTTTTAATGTGTATTATTCCATTATTCCTATCCCACTGATCAAACTTTATTATGGATCTCTTAAGCAAAAGTCACTAGTTACAGCAGTATGGACCTCCAAAATCTCATTTTTTGGAAAATGACCCATTCATAAAAAGGGACTAAATGGGGCAGTTTTAACCGTAACAACGACTATAAAGCAAAAAGAAGTATAGGGTTACTGAGTCAAAGTGAAAGAAGACCACCTTTATTCCAAAATCGTCTGGTTATGGCCATTTTCTAAAAATTATCGAAAATTCTTATCAAATTTCAAAACCCAATTATGTCCTTATTATGAAGGATACGTGTTTTTTTAAAGTGTAAATTTGTACCCTATAACAAAATTGTTGTTCATGACAACTAACATCAGAATCCATCGCATACTTTTGACAAACGGACGATAGTTATTTTGGGTGAAAAATCAGTACCATTACGTTTTTTATCTTAAGTTCTCAAAATGTCATCATGTATGAGGATTTTAAAGATACAAAGTCACGAAAAACTTTAGTTTCTATGTCAAGAGGATCCAATTAGTCATATTGTCGTGTTTTTCGCCACAGATGCATTTTGCAATTTTGAAAATAGGGGGGTGCTTAACTTTGTTCTCTATGTATATTATAAAATACTTAAATATTACTATTAACTTTAATCACCTTTTATTGCTCATGTTAAGTCATCACATTGATATGAAAAACACCAACCTTTTAACTTAATTGTATGCATTTGTCGTATTTTTAAAAATTGCATATAGATTGTGTAGCCCCAAATTGGGCAAAGCGGCCAATATACCTGAATGAAGTTACTGAACTGCCACTGGAAACTTTAAAAGCTGACGTCATTGAAGCCTTTTTTCGTTAAAGTGATACAGAGTATGTTTCATAAAGTTTGTATGTTGCTCGAATAGAGTCAATATACCATTTGTCCTGAGGTAAGTTCAGTTCGCCTCTCTAAAATTTCATAACTCTAAACTGTCAAATTACGATATTTTCCTGTTTTCAATGATGATAATTAATAAAACTGCCATATAGAAGTTAAAAAATTGAAATTCTGCTTCAATTTAAATGTTTATATGCTATATGACTTACTTCACCATATCAGCCCCTTTTTGTCTTCATATCTGTCGTAATTAAGATTCCAAAATTACGTTTCAGTCATTGGCGCGCGTTTATCATGTTTATTGTCCTGTTTATTGTCACTATGGTGAACTGATAAGCACTAAGATTCGTATTTTCAGAAACAACCACTATTTCTATTGAATTACACCATTTATGAAGTTTGAAATATTTGACTTCAAAAACATACTCTATGGCCCTTTAAAGGATCCCGAAAACCCATACATACATATACCCTAGAAGCCAATGATTTAAGGTAATAACATTAGTTTTTTGGACCTAACCCTTTTGAGACTTTGTGATGCGTCACCCGGGTGATATTCGGCTCAGATCAATTCTCACAGAGGTTCTACACAGTAGGATGGAACTATGTTATGATGTAGACGAGTGATAGAGTGCAATTTTCAAAGGACAATAATTAACAGCCGTGCATTTTCAAAATCTACTGATGCATGAATCCCGACGTCACAGAATGTGCACAGTGAGATTGTTCTTGTCTCTGTTTTGCGCATAATGCACTCCTTTGAAGTTTCATTTGTGTGTCCTCTAAGCAGGTATCTCGCTTGGAGACTAATTATGACCATTTATATACTTTATAAGAACAAAATACGAAAGTGATCAGAAACATAAATAGTGTAAAAAAATGTGTTTGTTTTCATGTGGATTAATCGAATAACATTATTGTTGATTAACACCAGGGTGAAATATCTTTCGTTAGTTATAAAAAGACCCACTCACATAAGTTTCACACACCTGTATACGAAAGAATGTAAGTGATGAGACAATATAAAAGCAATATTGTGAGAAGTGACGAACTGACAGAGTTATGTACATCAAGTTAACTATGTTTCTCATTAAAAGTGGATGGTACATAAGCAGCCCTGTATAGAGATTATGACTTGCTGAAATACATATAACGCTCTATATGAAGCGGTTTGCTAAAATATCTTTTCAAACTTAACTGACAATTCTCCAGTTTAATTGTAAATCTAAAATTAGGGCAATAAAGTATTTTTGATACAGGTTGATTTCCACAGCAACACGAAGAGAAAGAAAACATGTTTTTTTCATTTTTTTTCATTTGGAATAGTACGAAAGGAACGGTAAGAGACATACATTTAGAACATTATTGGACAATGACAATTAGATATGTGAAATATTTTCAACATAAATTTAAAAAAACGCATCCCACCATATAACAGAAATACAATATTGCCTTGGTTACATATTCGCATACCATTGAGTCAATACTAACTTCAACAAACTCTTAACGTTGTATTTGGTGAACCGCGTTTATTATCGTAGTGTCACTTTAACCTACACGGAAGTCAAAACTTTATTTACACGTTGCTAATTTTATCTTAGCCACACAGTGAACATTTATAAACATGCACTATTATACTAGTATTTATATACATTTCAGTTTCGTAAACATAGCCCCATTGTTTAGGCAACTACATTTAAATATAATTCAAAAAGAAAATGCTTCTTTAGAAATTCATCTTGATACATTGTTTTCATATGAAAATTCGATTTATATCATCAAAATAGAATTCTGTGAATGCGATTAATTTGTATATTTCCTTTTAAAAAATATAGAACCGTTGTTTTTTACTGATGTTCTGCTTACAAGGTCACCTTTCTATATACATGCTAGCAGCTGTGAGTCGAGGACATGTCACAGCTATGTATATTGAAATGACCTAGGTCAGTCTTATTGCGTCCGTCACGTAAGCACTATGATCACTTATATAACTGAAAAAGTGACCAACTTTCTTATATAGCACGAACTTAGGCCATGTATAATTGATGTTAACGCTGACAGGATGTAAGCTTCATAAAACTGGTCGCGAAGTAGAATAACGTTTCGGGTCTTTACACCAGGTAGGGGCTGCAGGTAAAATTAATTAGCCATGGTGACCAAATGTCAATATAATTCTGTTGTTAAAACAAAGTAACCGTAAACATGAACTTAAACTTAAGAATATATTGGTCAATAGGTTGGCTGTGCAAAAACACTCTTCCCGGGTTAATGACTGGTGCAATGTAAAACGTAAGTGAGTTACAGAAGAAAAACTGTCTCTTTCGTCACCTGGTGTTCCTAAATCATCCATAGGCACAGGTTCCTCAGCCTGGTATCAACTCGTACTGCTGAGTGTATGGAGGCACATCACGAACAAAAACTCTTAGTAGTTAAATATCAACATAAATGTCTCAACCTTGTCGTGGTGTGGGCGACCCTTCAACCCTCAGTTTGTCCAGCCATGAAACAGGTCACCCATCCGACGAGCCTCGCCAAATGTTGCTGAACTTAACCATCAGCATGCAACAGCGTTCAACTGAGATAGACACACTAGTATAATAGTATTACAATATATTGCATAAAATCAACTGTGCAACCTGTTTGCTAACCTTTGTATGCTGCTTCTCTCTTGAGAATTGTGATATGTATCCGAGCATTTAGCATTCTAGGACATATATCAGTTTACTAGATAGTGTTGCGAGTGCAGAAACGTTACAATTGCCCTTGTCTGGTGCACAACGGTTGCCGTTGATGCCAATGATGCACAACAGAAATCTAACCACCACGCAAATATAAAATATAATTCTTAAATAAAAACCTCAAATTTTAAACTTGACGTGTTCCTTATATTTCTTTTGAGTATACTAACATGTGTTGGCCATGGTCACGCTAAACACAAAGGAGGAGGTCTATGAGTAGGCAAGATTCAGATTTTGTAGAAAGATGTAAACATGTTTAGTGATTTGTAAGCCCATGGCTGTTGTTCATTGATTTATCACAGGTTCCTTATGACGATAAAGCTATTTCAACAATTTGCCAAACCATTGCCACATCTTATGAAATGGTATATGGATGATTCAACCGACACATTGTACCTCAATGTTTTCTAGAAAAAGTAAAATTTTAAAATTTAGCTGCATTTCATTTGTTTAGTTTGAATTAGGGGATTTTAAAACATAATTTATCATTAATATCATTCCCGTCATCATTATTCGCGTCCATTTAGATTTTCGTTTGCAGATTTGTCATAGTTTGTCTGCTATTTTGTTGTTATCCTGATGAGGGAATGTTGTGAAAATGATATAACGTCTCTGCATTTCTGATCCTTCAAGGTTTTATATCGTTAACCACCATTTTGTTTTCATATTATGACCGTTATCATTTAGACGTAGAAAAGAATACCGTTTAGATATCATAGTAATTAAATGTCACGATAAAAAAAGTGAGTGAACAGAAAGGGAGAAAGAGGAAGTTGAGAGACATTCACAGAGACGTGGGGACTGAAAGAGACTGAAACACACACAGACGGTGATATGTTCAGGGAAGTGAAAAATGGAGAGACAAATCGAAAGCGAAAGGCACGCAGAGGGGTACAAAGACGGAAAGGGATAGAGACGTGAACAAGAAAATACTGCCCCTTCAAATGCTCCAAGATATATCATTGTGATACGTTGATCAAGTTTCATTGAAATCTAGTTATTTTCATGCATATTTTATGTTTACTTTTGATAACTAGGTGATATGTTTCAATGAATATCATCATAATTTATGTTTAGACAAGTGTTTAAGCCAAAAAACTACAGAAGATCTCTTTAATTTGTGTTAATGGTGTACGAGATATTCACCCGTCATCTTACATGCGTCTCATGTAAACGAGTCAATACATAACTTATATAAAAAATATAAAAATATATTAATTCGATTTAATGTGATAAATGTACAACATTTTATTATCTATATTAGTTTTTAAAAAGTAGATAAAATCATGACTTGAGGATGTGCAGAAAGAAACTTCAGACCTCATCTAATATTGACAGTGACTATATCTACATCCGTGCGAGTTTGTGAAACACTTGTTGATACAATCGCACGAGAGCATTCTTTGTTGATATCTCCCGAACTGTCCACAGCGCCTGTTGCAGTACACGATCCATGCCCTTCCGGGTAGATCTTTTGACCAATCAGAATCAAGCTGACGACGCTACACGGTACTTCCTGGTTGAAGTCACTGTATGTATCCGGTCCTTAATATTTTACACACACCTACTGGTATATAACACTAACTGTGTTCAGGTATCTGACTAACTTACTATCGGAATGAAACAGATTCAGAGGAGAGTGAACATCAAACTACACTCTTCGTTAGAGATAGGCCATCTTGGTAATTCTACCAGTACCACTTTGATATATGAGTACCGAGGAGAGGCATGTAGGCTTGATACGCCTTGTTTAGGTTTTTTTTAGAATAAAAATACTTCTATATGAGACATGGACAATAGTTTATAACGAAATTTACATATTATGATAATGGCCTATTAATGTTGAAGAATTACACGCCATTAGATTCTTTCTCAGTGAAAGTGGAGAATCAATATGACTAAATTTACACAGCCTAGATGTCAAATTCACATCCCCGTTCGCCGTACTTGTATCATTCAGGGGACAATGACACGTGTAACAATCAACTTCACTTATTAGGTCAATATCTCGTAGCAGTAAAATACACTGATTGATTAGAAACACGTCTCATGAGACAGTGAACAAATGTGGCATTGTGATGTTGGGATCACACTATCAGCAACTGGGCGAATTCTTTCACTTTTTTATTACGAGTTTTCTACGGCATTCAACTCCCCACCAATCGCCAGCACTAATCACCAACAACTTACCCACACAACCACCGAGACTTCGACAACAACAGTTCATGGAGGTTCAACAACCTGTTATATGTTATTTCATCACCCGTACCCATCTGATTGATGAAATTGACGTGAATACGGATTCAGACAAGATGTATATGATTATCATCAGATTAGGAACAGAAAAGCTAGATAACCGGTAGTAGATTTGAGCAGAAACGAACTTACTCATAAATTGGACTCAAGCACTAACTGGATGTGAACGCAGTACTCGCTTCTCCGATCTAATTATTATAAAATTATAAATTAAAACTGATTAGGGGTCCGTTACCACGTTCCATAGAAACCGAACTTTCAGATTATTAGTGGAGGCTGCAAGTCCTAGAGACTGAAAGACAGGCTTATATAAACACGTATCAATGTTGAATAATTTGCTCACATCCAGTCCTTCTTCATATCTTGTATCGCAATCTTATGTCCTTTATAAAGTTGCTTAGATAATAAAGATACGTGGAGTATACAAGATGGAGAAGATAAGAAAAGGCTAGATGAAAACCCCATCATTATCTAAACTTCATATCACCGGCCATTAACACCTATTGAGGAGACTGCACGACAGGCTAGCTAAAGACAGCGAGGTGGCAAGCGACTGAAGCGAGCGGAGATTTTGCATTGCGGCGAGCAGGGCGAGCCGGCTAATTCATGAAAATGAGGGGCTGGAAGAGAGGAAAGAAAATTTCAGAGACGGACGGAAGGAAGGACATAATTAATCATTGGAAGGAAAGGGGTTGAATAGTGGATGCTAAGTGTTACACGTATATCGCGAGATCCTTATGTGTAGGTCTCACATGTTCAAATAGTTCAACAATGAACACCACTGAATTTGTGCTTGTACCTTTGTTCACCAACACTTACATAACAATCACCCATTGTTTATTGAATTTGTGTATGTCATTGAATAAAATAAACTGATAGTATAATGTGTGTATTTCTTAACGAATTGCTTAAACACTTCTTTCAATTAGCAAAATCATTACACACCACTGTTAGTGTGAAATTATCAAAATGATAATTATTAAGTTATCGTCGAATGATAAAACACGAATAAAGTACAGCGTATAGCAATGAAAGCCCTTCCTCTTAAACATCATCAGCACAACCGCCTCCCGTTAATTGTTGTGCTCTATCGATCTTATTTGTTCGTCCTACGTTTGTCATCTTCGTATTCTCTCATTCCTATGCATTCATTCTCTACAATGATATACACTTGTTCATCCGTATTTACTAGATTTTTTTATTATTTATCGATAACAACTGATATATTGCACAAATGCATTCATCTTTCTTACTCTCATCTATATACCCATCTCTTCTGCACCCCCACTTCCCCAAACATCCCGCGGCCCCTGCCCTTTCACCCTGACTCGTGCCCTCCAACGCCCTTTCCTTTATGCTCAATCTCAAGGTATGTATCTTTTTACTTCGTGCTTCTTCAATAAATGTAAAATTAACCCAATCCATATACAATTTTTTGATAGTGGAAGTTGCATTGACATAAAGCCAGCGGAAAGTATAGATATAAACATAAACACGAAATAATTCACTGGAATCTCCCACTGCTATATAAATTGGCGAAGTGGGCGAGAAGTTTTCTGTCTGTGAAGATGCTGACTAGAAAATAATTTCCAACCGAACATCAGTGAGCATGCGCATATACACTACACACTGTAGGTAAAAATTTGCTGACGATGCGTCTGAATCTAACGCAGCCAGTCAGACGCCGTCTCTGTGCGCATGCGTACAGCTACCCCTCGACCATCTCCCGATTGCATGCTTATATCGTGCAAAACCACACTGACCTTCGATAAAATTATCAAATGTATAGAAACATATTTTATAGACTAGAAAATAAAACGATAAAGATGAAATATTTAACAAACTGCTAACAATTCCAGTTTCGTTCATGTTCAATACCATTGTTATCATGTTCAAGTATCCCTTAATTCTTTTTTTTTTCAAGTGAAAGTTATATAAAAATTATGCAGAAGTTGCTGTAAAACCGAGAGGTGACCTGGAGACTAAATTGCGTAGCACCGACAGACAACAGGCTAACAGCGGCGAGGTGTATCGATTTTTTTACACAGATCATAAAGCACTTAGATTCAGGAGCGATACCGTCCCCACTTTAGTTAACACGTGGAGTCCGTCACTAGCTGGCATTATGTAATCAATTCCAGAATATCTCCATCTACCGTGCAGAGTAATAGATTAATAGCATTAAAAGAACATACGTATACAGCTATCTAGCTAAACACTGAACTATCTAGCTGAACACTGAACTATCTAGCTGAACACTTAACTATCTAGCTGAACACTGAAGCATCTATCTTAACACTACACTAACTAGCTTGATATGAACCGAAACAAAGAGTTCACTTTCTAGTAATCAGAGTATCAAAATATAATTTCAGAATATCTCCATATACAGTTCAACAAATAAACTTTTTTTAAAGAGACACTCCCTGATTTTCATGGAATTTAATTTTGGCTTTCATAAGTGTCAAAACAGCATATATGGTGACATTCATTCAAAACATCTCACATAATCATCCAAAAAACGCCAAATACATTACCGTTTTTAGTTTTCAATGAATATAGAACAAATCCTATTTATGAATGCCGAAGCAGATATCACACTTGCAGTTTACAAAGATACTAGTTATTTAACCTTTCCAAGAAATAGATGTATAAGATTTTCAATCACTAAAACGGAATAAGTCATATTTTCAATCTACGTGCTTTCTAAAAGTTTATACATGTATGTCTGTGCATGCATGGTTATGACGTCCTTTGAAGAATGACGTGTTCAGGTTTAGTTGTGGTTGAAGACTGGCATTCAATAGTTCTGATAAAGACTTAGTTTCTATCGTTTTATTCTTTATTCAAAATAAAAAATACTATTTGTATAAATATTTGGAAGGAACCTATCTTTTTTTATCAAAACTAGAATTGATTTCAGCAGATATGATGTGTTGGTGTATGCTTACTTGAATTAAGATATTTTAGTGTGAAGAGTGTTCGGGTAGTTGTGTATCGAGTCTACATTGCACTGAAAGTGTCTAGCTAGAACAAAGACGTATATAGAAAAAGAGCATAGGAGGATTTTGCAGTATATAATTATATTCTGCATAAACAGTCACACTGGCCTTTGATTCGTCACGCCCCCCTGACGTCGCTATTGACCTCAACAATTGTGCAAGTCTAGTTCCCTGGGCCCATTTGCACAATTTGCAGAGCGCCCTTAAACTAAACCCAACTTGAATGGTAAGGACAAGATGTTAATGATAACTTGAATGTTAAGGACAAGGTGCAAATGACCAAGAACAAGGAGAAGATGTTAAAGACATGTGGTAAGGACAAGATGTTAATGACATGTGTTAAGGACAAGATGTTAATGACATGTGGTAAGGACACGATGTTAAAGACATGTGTTAAGGACAGGATGTTAATGACATGTGGTAAGGACACGATGTTAAAGACATGTGTTAAGGACAAGATGTTAATGACATGTGGTAAGGACAAGGTGTTAATGATAACTTGAATGTTAAGGACAAGGTGCAAATGACCAAGAACAAGGAGAAGATGTTAAAGACATGTGTTAAGGACAAGATGTTAATGACATATGGTAAGGACAAGATGTTAATGATAACTTGAATGTTAAGGACACGATGTTAATGACATGTGGTAAGGACAAGGTGTTAATGACATGTGGTAAGGACAAGATGTTAATGACATGTGGTAAGGACAAGATGTTAATGATAACTTGAATGTTAAGGACAAGATGTTAATGACCAAGTGCTAAGGACACGATGTTAATGACATGTGGTAAGGACAAGATGTTAATGATAACTTGAATGTTAAGGACAAGATGTTAATGACATGTGGTAAGGACAAGATGTTAATGATAACTTGAATGTTAAGGACAAGGTGCAAATGACCAAGAACAAGGAGAAGATATTACAGACATTCCCTGGGCCCATTTGCACTATTTGCAGAGCGCCCTTAACTAAGGTTATCGTAAATCATTTTCATACTATTCTCAGCACTAAGGGAGTTTGTGAAATTAGGGCCTGTTGTTGTGAAGCTCAGAATAAAAACTCCGCTTTTAAATACTTTTTATGACAACCAGTATTTCTGTAAGAATTGGATAATGAAAACAAAGAGAATTGGTGTCCTGCGAGTTGTAAGATATTGATACACAAACCACCTGTTTCCGACTATGTTAACAGAGAATACATGGTCTCAAGTGCAATGAATTGTCTCAATGAACTGTAATTATATGACTATTAAGAAAAGTTCTTCCTCGTGTTAGTCAAGAGTATTTCCCCAGGAAATCTACTATTAGCCGAGATGAGCGGTGTATAAAACTAGACTGTCCCTGGGCCCCTGACTGGTTTCCTTCATCCAAGCCATACCTTACTCTCCGAGCTCCATGCGTCGCTGTATATCCTTCTTACTCCATCTAGTCGGACACTAGTCTCCCACAAGTCTTTTTTTACAGTAAAACTTTATTTGTCTTAAAGCTCATTCAAAGATGAAATTGCACAGAAAAATATGTTAATTCTAAGGACAGAATGTTAATGACCAAGTGCTAAGGACAAGATGTTAATGACATGTGTTAATGCAGGATGTTAAAGACCAAGTGCTAAGGACAAGATGTTAAAGACATGCACTAAGGACAAGATGTGAAAGACATGTGTTAAGGACAAGATGTTAATGACCAAATTCTAAGGACAGGATGTTAATGACATGTGTTAAGGACAAGATGTTAACGACCAAGTGCTACGGACAAAATGTTAATGACCAAGTGATAAGGACAAAATGTTATGACATGTGGTAAGGACAGGATGTTAATGACCGAATGCTAAGGACAGGATGTTAATGACCAAGTGCTAAGGACAAGATGTTAATGACATGTGTTAAGGACAGGATGTTAATGACCAAGTGCTAAGGACAAGATGTTAATGACATGTGTTAAGGACAAGATGTTAACGACCAAGTGCTACGGACAAAATGTTAATGACCAAGTGACAAGGACAAAATGTTATGACATGTGGTAAGGACAGGATGTTAATGACCAAATGCTAAGGACAAGATGTTAATGACATGTGGTAAGGACAGGATGTTAATGACCAAATGCTAAGGACAAGATGTTAATGACCAAGTGCTAAGGACAAGATGTTAATGACAAGTGGTAAGGACAAGATGTAAATGATAACTTGAATGTTAAGGACAAGATGTTAATGATAACTTGAATGTTAAGGACAAGGTGCAAATGACCAAGAATAAGGATAAGATGTTAAAGACAAAATAATAAGGATAAGAGATAAGAATAAGAGATTCAAAACGAGATATGAAAGCAAGGAATGAACCGAATTTATGTGCTGATAAAAAGGCAACACAAGTCAAAGCGCGACTCAATGACAGTCTAGCGATGCGTTGACTCAAGCGGTCGTGACTGCGTGGGCGCACCGACAGGATACTTCGCTTTGTCGTGTGTGTGTGTGTGTGTGTATTTATGTATGAAGGTTGAATTTGATCTACATGGATTTGTCATTCAAGTGTATTAAAAATGTTATGAATTAAATATTATATCAATCTAAAAAAATTTTAAAAAATTACACGGTGATTTGTTGAAGATCCTGTAAATTGATGGTGAAGAGGAAATAACGAGTTGGCGTTTTGTTTAGTTTTCAATAAGATGCTTAAATTAATATATGACTGATTCATTGAATGGTCCGCTGAAAATACCATCAACGTTAAGAATTTTTTCATGAGAATTACCTATTTCACCATTTTTACTACTAAAGTTACTACTATCACTCCATTCGCTTGACACCGAACAAGTATCGGATATTAAAGTTCAATCAACCAGACGATACTTGGGTGACATTGTCTATTCGTTAACACTGGAAGTCAGTGGTTTGATATAACTTTTAGCATAAAGGCACGGTCAGATTGATGTGCTACTTTTATGAATGCGTTAAATTAAAGACAAAAGGTGTCAAACATTATTTGTTGAACATTGTAGCTATATATGTACATGTATACGGCATTTATACATATAGTCACCAAATATGCACGTCTGCAGTCTTTACGGATTACACATGAGAAAATTTTATATCTTTATAGTATTCTTTTAACTTTTTAAAACCCATCCTCTCGACGTATATGTACAATTATGTCATCAGGCCGGCCCTACATTGAGGGACATTTATAAATCTCTCTCAAAGGCGTCACACTGTCAAAAACTGTCCATTAAACAGTCAACACTGGCGGCTGGCATGGAAACTTACCTTTTACTCATAAAAGCTTAAATATGCTTATTTTTAACGTTCATGGAATTTAATATTCCACATCTTTCTTGTGTGACACAAACATGATGTAAAATATAGCAAATGAACTATTATGCTATGATCTAGTCGATTTATATAGCACATATGATGTATGTCATGTACATATCTCCTTCAAACCCTTTGCTCTCACAGCGTACGCTGGAATTATTGAGTCGAAAGAAGGCCCTTATGCAAGGTTATATATGACGATACCACAAGGCTTTATATGGGAATTCTCGTAAATGTACTTAATTTTCCGCGAATGACGTCATACCTTACGTGTATCGTGTTCTGTTTGCGTTTAGTGTAGTCAGCATTGCTAGCAAAAAGATACTGGAACTTCAAGAAAATACAAACCAAAAACCTCTATATGAGAAAATCTCAACTGATATTTTAGACACATATAATTCAATCAAATTATCAAATAATTGTAGACAGCCATGACTAATTTATTCTTCTGAATCAAACAAATATCTCAAGAAATGGTTGTCAAAAACGCATTTTAGATATAATCGTGTCATAAATTTTAATAGATAAGTAAACCCTTTATTCAGAAACAAACGTTTGATAGTTCAGCGGGTATTTATAACATGGGAGAGTTTCGTGATCAACTGAAATAAACTCAACAAGTCTATGTTTCAATGTGTATTCCCAGAGAAAATATATTAGCCTATAACACACGCTTACAGAAACACACACATATATATAGAGATTATCAAACTCAACACCCGAGATCTGCCATGCGCGACGACCCACATATAAGTTCTTCTATATATAATACCACATATACGCCAACACATAGGGTTGCATTCAAGCGCACCGCACATCGCTAGCGGAAACGTTTCGTGGTTATTTTACACTTATGCACTTAAATATTACAGTTATATCAAGAAAAGTGCTTGCATTTCTGTTATGATGTCTGATACATCATATAAGGGTCAAAAGAAGACAGACAAGTCAGCTGTGATTAAGCTGTTGTTTACTTCATGCCATGTGGGGTAGATACAAAAGTTAGGAGTGGAACTATTCTGGAATTGGACATTATGTGAAGTGGGAATGAAGCGGAAAAGGATTATTAAGATAAACTTTATATTACAACATCCCTCTTCTTTTAGATGAAGAACATAGTACTGATAGAGATTTAAAGTTCATAATGTTGATGCAGCTTAAGCACTTTTTGGAAGTATATTAATGTCAGTCACTGTATCGACTCGGCACTCTGATGGGACGGCCTGCACGGGATGTTCTCAACCCTGCAGGCTGTGGTGGGGTTGTCGGAGTAGGAGACTGTAAGATTGTTAGTGAAGCTGGCGGTGACGTCACTGTGGGCTTCTCCTTAGTGGACATGTCTGATAAGTTGGGTGCCATTTCTCTTAGGTCACTTCTGTTGCGCCTGAGAGTGTTCCCACCAACTGTTTGGATGAAGTATGAGCGAGGTGTAGCTGTGTCTTTCTCAACTACCATCCCGGGTGTCCATGTTTTGGTCACATGGTTGTAAACTCTGACACGTTGACCTGGTGATAGAGTAGGGAGATCAGACTCAAGCGCAGTTTTGTCATGCTGGTTCTTCATCAGGTCTTGACTGCGCTGAAGGTGTTGTCTCTGCATCTGAGCTGTAGCGCTTGGTGCATGTCTTGACGGCAGAGTAGTGGAGATAGGGCGTCCTAGCAACATCTCCCCTGGTGATGGAAGGTTTGTTGATACTGGGGTTGCCCTGAGGTGAAGAAGTGCCTTATCAATGTCCTGGTTATCCTCAAGACATTTCTTTATGAGTGGTTTCACAGTTCCAACCATCCTCTCAGCGAGACCATTTGATCTAGGATAATGTGGAGAAGAGGTGACGTGCTTGATACCCCATTCTTCACACAACTGTTGGAAGGGCTGTCCGCTATATTGGGTGCCATTGTCACTTATGATAGTTTCAGGCTTCCCAAATGTGGCACATAAGGCTTTGACTTCAATTGTAACATTTCTACTGGTGACAGAGATTGGTAGCTGCCTCACAAATGGAAACTTTGAGAAATAGTCAGTCACGAGTAGGAAGTGTTTGTCTTTGATTTGGAATATGTCTGTTCCAATCCTATGCCACGGACCAGTCGGTGTTTCATGTGGTAACAGAGGTTCGTGTTTATTTTGTGTTCTTATCTCTTGGCAGGTTGAACAGCCTTTCACAAGCTTGTCTATGTCCTCATTGATACGTGGCCAAAACACTGACTCTCTCGCTAATTTACGAGTTTTTTCGATCCCTTGATGTGATGTGTGTAGTTGGGCTAGGATATCTTTACGCAAACTCTCAGGTATCAGTACCTGTTTGCCTTTAAAGATCACTCCGTCTTCAACAGCAAGCTCTTCTCGAAATGACCAGAAGGGTCTAACATCTGTGGTCAGAGATTTGATGTCCTCAGGCCATCCAACAAGAATTACCTCTTTCAGGGTGTTCAGTACTGGGTCAGAACAAGTTTCAGCTTTCAACTGGTCTTTCTTTGTGGTACCAAAGTTGATAAGATCCATGCTAATGTCGTCTTCTTCATCAGCAAATACACCATCTACTCTCTTATCAAGTGGAATTTCATCTGAGTTTTGAGGATTTGGCAGTCTCGACAGTGTGTCAGATAGAGTCATATCCTTACCAGGTCGATAGATCAGCTCAAAGTCATAGTCTGTCAGCTTGAGAAACATGCGTTGGAGTCTAGGCGGTGCCTTGTTGATAGGCTTTTGATGAAGCATGACCAGTGGTTTGTGGTCAGTAATGGCAGTAAATTTACGGCCATACAGGTAGGTGTGGAAACGCTGAATACCATGTACCAGTCCAAGGGCTTCACGCTCTATGTTTGAGTAGGCAGACTGTGTTGGGGTGAGAGCTTTTGAGGCACATGCAATAGGCTTGTCCTGGATCAGCACTGCTCCTAGTCCTTTCATGGAAGCGTCTACTTCCAGTGTCACTGGCTTCATCATGTCATAGTAGCCAAGGCACGACTCTGAGTTTACTAGTGTCTTTAGCCGTTCAAAACAAATCTGATGATTGGTCTCCCACAGAAAGAGAGAGTCTTTCTTCAGAAGGTCCCGTAGTAACTTGGACTCAGCACTGTAGTTTGGGATGTAAGGGCTGAGGTAGGTCATCATTCCTAGAAACCTCTGCAGATCATCTTCGGATTCTGGTTTCGGCATCATCTTGATGTCTCTGATTTTGGCTGGGTCTGGAAGAATTCCCTTGTCTGAGTATAGGTTTCCGAAGAAAGGAATGCATGACTGTTTGATAATGCATTTCTCAGAGTTGAAAACAAGACCTCTGTCCTTGGCTCGATGCATCAGGTTGGCGAGGTTTCTGTCATGCTCTTCTTCTGTGTTACCGCAAACACACACATCGTCTGTGATACCAACAGTCCCAGTCAGTCCTTCAAGTATCTCAGACATGTGTTGATGGAATATATCTTGGCTCACAGACAATCCAAAAGGAAGTCTCTTCCAGCAATATCGTCCAAAAGGAGTTCGAAAAGTTGTCAGTTTTTGACTGTTTTCGTCTAGAGCAACAGACCAGTAACCTGCTTTCGCATCCAACTTTGAGAAGTACTTTGCCCCTGCAAATGTAGGATTTAGCTCTTCTAAAGTTGGTACCTTGGTTGGACATCTTTTAAGGGCTTTGTTTAGGTGAAATGGGTCCAGGCAAACCCTCAGATCACCGTTCTTCTTCGTCACGTATGTCAGTGAAGAACACCAGTCTGTGTGCTCTGTCACACGTCTGGTTACGCCAATGTCTTCCATCCGATTCAGCTCGTCAATGATTTTTTCGCGCAAGTGTATGCTACACTTTCGAGGGGCATCACAATGAGGAGTTGCATCGTCTTTCAGCAACAGCTTTGCTGCGCATTTGAAATCACCAATAGTGTCAAACTGATCTGGAAAATCTCTCTTAAGGTCATCAACTGAGCTGTACGAGACTTCAGGTTTAACTTCATCACAGTGAATCGTCAGGAGTTTGAGGCTGTCACATGTTGGCAGACCTACCACTGCTGGGCCAGGAACATCCACAACATAGAACTGAGTGTCTTGGAATTCTGTCTTACCAAATCTGCACTGTAGTTTCAGTGAGCCTACACACTTTATTGGCAAATCATTATATGCTGTGAGCTTGACATGGTTAACTGGAGACAGGATGTCAGAAAACACAGTATCCCCATACATTTGATGAAATGTGCGGATCGGCAGAGTGTTTCCTGAAGCACCAGTGTCTATCTTTAGCTTGAGACTTTGTATTCCTTTGATTCTTGGAGCTTTGATGTCTAGGAGAGTGTATGCTGAGTTGCGAGCTTGATTTTCTATTGAGTCCATGCAGTGGTTTGAGACTGTCACAGCATGATACTGAAGCAAGAAATCTTGAGCGTTATTAGGTTTTACATCTTCTTCATCATCATCCTCGATCTCAACGAGGTGAAAACGTCTACCTTGAGAACGACGTCGGCCCTGATCTCTGGTGTTTGACTGTTTTGACTCTGTCCCATTGCGTCCATTATTGGTTGGATGTTTCCGACACATTTTTGCCCAGTGGCCCTTGATACCACACTTGTCACATTCATCCTTGAATGCAGGGCATGATCGAGGTTTATGGTGCAATCCACAATAACCACATGATCTTTGATTGTGTTTGACAGAGTGTATGTCTGTGATTTCACTGTTCAAACCCTTTACCTGTCGATGACCAGCACTGATTGCTTCATAGCGACGACCTTCTTCTAGTGCTAGTGTCAGCTGGTAACCCTTTGGTTGACGGAGGAGATCATGCTGGAAAGCTTCAAATGGTGTACTGGCGATGAGAAGTTCTAAAATTCTTTCTTGCAATTCATCATTATTAAATTCACACTTAAGTGCCAGTGTTTTACACCTGGTAACAAAGTCATCTATACCCTCATCTTGCTTTTGTCTATATTGCATTAGCTCTAGGCGGTATACACGAAAGTTTACTTGCAGCTTCAATTGTTTTTCAAAATATTCCCATATTGCCTTTGGTTTTTTCAAGTCAACTGCTGACAGTCCTGAGGCATTTAATCTGCGTAATCCCTCATTGCCAAGGCCTCTTTTGATCTTTAAAGCAATCTTTTCATTTTCCTCAATCTCCTCATCTTCACAAAACAGTTCCATTTGTTGTCTAAAAAGACTGAAAGCCTCACCTACATCTGTCTGGCTCCAAATCATCTCTGGTATTTTAGGCATATTGTCCAAGATTGAAGTGGTCCAAAATAGATTTATATGATGAGAAAGTTAGTCCTTCAGGGTTAGAAATGATAATGAATACCTTTTGACCGCTGCCACCATGTTATGATGTCTGATACATCATATAAGGGTCAAAAGAAGACAGACAAGTCAGCTGTGATTAAGCTGTTGTTTACTTCATGCCATGTGGGGTAGATACAAAAGTTAGGAGTGGAACTATTCTGGAATTGGACATTATGTGAAGTGGGAATGAAGCGGAAAAGGATTATTAAGATAAACTTTATATTACAACAATTTCTGCAACTGATTTTGATGATGAAACACGCAGCTTCCTAAATAAAATAATTTCGTCGTTGTTTTTATCTATTTGCGATGTTAGCTTCTCCTGAGAAGTATATATTTGTCCTGTGAGCATGTATGACCATAGCATTTATAGTACACATCGTTGATAGTTGGAGATTAGACTTTGGACAAATGTGGAATTCACCCCAAACGACATATATCTTACATAATGTGATTAAAAATTACCGAGACCTGGAATATAAACATTTATTTCTGGAAATTCATATCGCCAAAACGCAACAGGGGCAAGCTGTATTGGGACGGCTCGGAACTTTCCGCAGGAGATAGCTGGAATTCCCCGTATTTCTACCTGGCGAGTGCGAATTGGTCCACTCACCTACAAGTTTCAACAAGTGAGCTGCGCTGACCTACATTTTCACACTAGTCGAGTTTCTGGGCCGCTACAGTAAACATCAGACACGAAAAGGGGACACGCCTTCAAATAGTTCCACACTTACAAACACCCAGCTACACGGAGCCATGTTGACTTGGAGAATGTAGTTGATAAATATATAGGATAATATTTGTATCTATTTTTCAAAATCATTGACGTAATCCATATTGATTTTAAAGGAGTATGTACATACAGGGTATGTTGTTGGAGTCAAATATGTCAAACTTAATAAATGGTGTTATTTTATCTAGAAATATTGGTTGTTTCAGAAAATCAAAATCATAGTGCTTATCAGTTCAGTATAGTGACAATAAACGGGTTAAAGTCGTTATTTGTGATCGAAAACAGGACAGTGGCGCGCGCCAACGACTCAAACGTAATTTTGGAACCATATTTACAACAGACTCAAAGACAAAAATAAGTTGATAGTGCCAAGTAGGTCATTTAACTTATATTCATTTTAATATGACACCGAATTTGGACTTTTTAACATTTACAGGGCACTTTTCCGATTATCATTGAAAACATGAAAATATAATCATTTTTGCAATTTAGAGAAAAAGGTGCAAGATTTGGCAGGCCTGTTATGACGTAAATTGTAATAAAAACGTAAATTGTAATACTTGCAGCAAATTGTAATAACTCTTGACGTAAATTGTAATAAAAACGCAAATTGTAATAAAACTTGACGTAAATTGTAATAATATCTTCTGCGGTAAAATGTAATGAATTTTTACGTAAATTGTAATAACCGAATTATCAAGGGGACCTTAATTAAACTACCTAAAAATCCCCTTCACTCGAACTTAGATTTCATATTAACACATCAAAAAATATTCTTCAAGAAGTTTCCGCTTGATTCATTTTACGCAAAAACATACATATTTATACATACGCTTCTCGTTGTACATAGAAGGAAACGGTTTGTACCGTACATGGTATGCTTCTAAATGTCCTAGGCAAGCTTTGATCGGATATATTTTACAGCAAATGCAGACGCCAAATAAGGGCTTGAACCTGCTAATATTATATAGAAATTCATAGATAGGAGGAAAAAATGAGTTGTACAAATTCTAGCGAATATTTAAGATAATATATGTTTTGGAGACAGTAGATGATTATGACAGAAAAGTCGGCGCTTCTACGTATTAGTTAGTTATTAGTTATAAACGATCTGTATGCCACCCAAACCAAATAAAATGAAAATTTTTTGTTAACATTTATCTATTCTATTAATTTCATGATGGCAGTAACTAATATCTAAATTAGGGTATTTATATAGCGCCAAAGTCCCAAATTCTTAAACTTAGTCAATGCAAAAAGAACATACTTTTCAACAATGAATGTTTTCTAGTAATGCTGCATTAGATAAACAGTGACATGGCTGCATGTACATGTAACCCTTATTTGACTACCGTCATGTCCGTCAAAGTACATTTTGTACGTTCAATCTTATTCTCCAATTTCATTAGACAGGCGATAATTTATTGGATTTATTCATATTTTTATTCTATCATTAACACGCAACATTAAATATCAAGATCGCTACGAGAAACAGGTTAGGGCCCTGTGACTATTTTGCGTATAACAAGTTCGTATGGTTGTCGTAACCCCTACGCTTACTTGGGCAATAGCACGGTTTTTAAAAGATGTATTTATTCAAATTTTCCCAATTAATCATTTGTTTATGCGAGATGTATTGTCTTCAGAGGTTCCAAACATCTCATTATTCAACCCGATTATCCGTAGTCGTAGAGGAAACAATAAGAAATAAACCAAAAAAACTACTGGCGGCCATTTTGTGTGAACATCTTTTAATCAATTGAGGTATAGAAATTGGTTCGCATAGTTTAAACGATCATGTTACGTTCGTTTTAAAACTGCTTCTTTCATTAAAACACATTGTCTTGCAATTGAAAACATTCAAATAATTGAGCCTCTTTTTGAGCGATGACATACGTTATCAAGTATCACAATTACATACGAAAAAATCCCAACTTCGCCAGCACTCGCCTTTTGTGTATTTATATGAGTTGTAAGCCAAAGGCTCAAATATTACAAATAAAGGCTCAAATATTACAAATCTTCACTTGATATTAGATATAAATGATACGGACACATATACTTGATTAATGATATCTGTTTAATAAGATTGATGTATGTAGCTTGGACTTTTCGCTTTTAAAACCTGTAGAAGTATAATGCTATCTGAAAGAGAAAGATATACTATAAAACAGATATCTGTGCTTCTGTGGCTGCATGTTCAAAGATTACCTATAATATTCATACAAAACCTCCCTTAACCTGCCATGATGGGTATGATTGTAATGATATATACACAAAAAGAACAATGCATTTTCTTGTTGTTGACATGTGTTTGAAGTTCGTTCAGCATGCGTATTATATGTGGTTCAAGTGCGTTTGTGTAGGTCTGTCAGAAGAAGACCATTTATGGACACGCATATTAATTGCGTATAAGCGTCCTCAGCATAATTTGAGCATATCCAAGACCGTCACGACGTACAAGAACCAACCTCAGAACAATTAGCATGTCTATGAGGGTGGTATATTGCATGTGCATTATATATTTTATATTTCGTATACCTAGACTTGCTTCGTAAGGTAATGTCGAGGTCAAATTTTCATTAACTACAGTCTCACTACAAGATTGATAATGTGTGAACGTTATAATACATTGAAAACCAAATATAATTAACAAAGTTGTACCCAAGGAAAATTGACGAGGAAAACGTGCTTTAGTCGGAAAGACCTTTAAATGGCTAACAGAGACTCGTTGGCTCCGTATAGCTTAGGTTGTATTTCAAACCTATTGTTCAAACAATAAAAAAATATAGCAGTGTTCATGTAGTTGCCATTTTAGACAATCAACAAATTTACAATCGGACAATTACAAATTCATACTTGTTATTATGGCCATCACTCTACAGATATATTCTCTGTTATATCAACTGGTACGAGTATGGTTGTAAACTGGAATCGTGCAATGTTTATACCCAACGCATAAATACATGTACTCAGAAAAGGGTACTAGTATGAAATACATTACATCCTTTTTTGTTTAAACCCCACCAAGATCATACTATAAAGTGTTGCATTATTTCGTTTAATTTCATGATAATGTACTGTAGGCCTTGGGTATTGAGTAGGGACTGAATCGGATTAATAGGGTAACTACAAACAATTTCAATACGTTCAACTTTTACATTTTAAGAGAGAAGTAAACAAACAGCTTTTAAAGATGAAACCTCTTTTTTCTGTCACTGTCTTAAAATTCTTGTTTTATTCAACTCGAGTAACACCCTCTCACTAAAGGACTAAAGCTCAAAATAGCATTGATAGCGGTTTGTAACAAGATATAGCAAACACAACCCCCTTGCTCTAACCCAGTCTTCTATCCAAATCGTAACCCAACTTTGGTGTTAACCAATATACATGTAACATGAGGTGAGCCTCAAGCATGAAAAGCAATTCAAGCCGCAGTATTATGATGATTATGAAGAAATGCCTGTAACTTTTTAGTTTTGTGCGACAAACATGAAATTGGAATCAGCATTATATCATAGCGCCAAACAGAGTTTACAGGGTCACCACCCTAAAAATATAACCCTTCTATGTCCTTAGTTGTGGAGGTAGTACAGGGATATTTACATGTATTACTCCTTATCCTGAAAATGTAACATTTTCATAACTTAAATTTGTCCTGGAATATATAGTCAAAGCAGGTTTGCGGGTTGACATCCTGCGACTACCTATTTGAACGTGAACGTAATACTAGTAGTATATATGATCTCCTTTTATTCATATTAGTTATGGAGTGATAGATATTACAATTCATGCAAAACGATTTTAAAACAAGAGTGGAATCGATAATTTCCACTTGGTCGGGAAAATTCAAATGAAATAAAAACAAATTTATATGAAAACAATAATTTTTTTGTGTAATATTGGATGGAACAATCGTAGGAACCTATAACAATCCATCCAATCTTTCACAAGATCTTGTTTCATGTAAAACGCTAAAAAATTTAAACCTAGTCCTGTCCAATGATCATGATTCATAAAGCCCTCATTCAGTAAGTCCATATTTTATTGGTAAACAACAAGACAAAAAAATAAACATAAGAAAAGCATTTCATTATTGTTCGTCTTTCTCATTGCATGTCTCTCTGTCTGTGTTTCTGTCGCTCTGTCTATTTGCAAGTGAATCAGTTTGTCTATCTTTTTTGTCACAACTTTTTCTACTTGACTTGTTGCAGTAAAACGGTAATAAACATTCCCACGGTTTAATTCTGTCTTTCTTAATTATTAACCAAAAACCCCTGTTAAATTCGTAATTTTGAGAAATGCAATCGGTTATTACAAAGTACGTAAAAAGTAATTACATTTTACCGGAAGTAGAGATTATTACAATTTACGTAAATTTTTGTTACAATTTGCGTATTACAATTTACGTCAGATTTTATTACAATTTACGTTTTTATTACAATTTACCGAAGAGTTATTACAATTTACACCAAGAGTTATTACAATTTGCTGCAAGTGTTACAATTCCCGTTTTATTACAATTTACGTCGTAACAAGGCCATTTGAACTTAACTTGATCATATGTTATTTTGACTTTTTCTAAAGCCACATGAAAAATCATGAAAAATACTCTGTGTCACTTTAATGAATTCGAGGCAGAATGTTTTTGTGTAGTTTAGTGACAGCTAGATTTCCAGTGTAGGTTAAATAATATTTGAAATATCATATTATTTCCTGGCTTACGTTCAATCGCCTCTAACTTTGCATGTTACCGCAATCCTGATATTTTCTTGTTTTCAGTGATAGTTGGAAACCAGCTATATTAATGTTAAAAAGTCGAAATTCTACGTCTCGATTACATATACACAGGTTATATGACCCAATAAACACTTCTAACCCATGCTTTGTCTTTGTGTCTGCTGTAAACTAGTTTCCAAAATTACGTTGAGCAATGGTGCGCACCACTGTCCGGTTTTCGATCACAAATGACGACTTTAACATGTTTATTATCTTTGTACTGAACTGCTAAGGATTAAAATACGGATTTTCAGAAACAAGCACTACTTCTCGATAAAATAACACCATTTATAAAGTTTGACATTGTTCACACCAACGACATACTCAGTGTCCCTCTAATGGTATATGTCATGTTTGGGTGCAATGTTACACTGAATTTCAGCGCAATACCACCCATGATTCGCTAGTTCTAGCCGAAGCTGCAAGTTTCACCGCCATGCATAGCCATAATGGTGTTGCGGGCTTTCTCCCTCCAATAATACTAGCAGCCGCGATATAAGTGAAATAATCTTGAAAGCGGCTTGACCCCAACTCACCTCACCTCACCGTCAATATCGAATTATTTACTCTATTACTGAAATTGGGTTTTGGTAGATACCGCGAGAATAATCATAGCATATCATAATTCAGCAAAAACAAAACATTTTTCTCTCTTCATTATTCCAGTACTCATGGTTGCAGGTCGTGTTTCCTCTTTGGAAACCATTTTATTCTAGTTCATTATGTCCAATTACAGTTTAAACAAGTTCGGATTCGAACCGATACCGTGAATGGAAAGCCCTGAGTTGGTCGTTCGGTGATGTCACATTAAATACGGCGCCGAATGCGCTCGTAGACAAGCAAAATCTCTAGATTGAGAGGAAATCGGTGAACAGACACAAACAAAACAACATACAAGCTGACGTAATAAACTCAATCCTCTTCTTCGAGGAAAAGTGAATATGAGGATAACGCCTTTTTTAATAAAAAAGAAATACGATGGCGCTCACATGTTGAAAGCGTTAACTTTTCTAGTAAGTTAGAAATACATCATACACTTGGTGAGTTGCCATGCTTCAGGTTTCATTGGGTTTGACTGACTCGTTTCCGGAAACGATATCTAATGGTATGTTGCGTTTCCATGGTAATGGTCAAAACTTGAAATCCACTGGAGTTGACAACCTCAGATAATAACCTTGCATAATGTGTTGTACAAATACAAAGCATAATTTTGAAAAGTCTAACGGTGTTGAACGTTTGTTTTGGACACGAAATTGTACATTACGACTCATAAAGATGTTCGTTTCAAGACGACTGTCTGGTCGCAGATTGGAATCCTCCCGTCCGAATCATTTTCATTCTAAAGCAGTGACTTTTGATATTTTCAGATTTCTGAAAATTCCTTTCGTTTCCATCGAATAAAGGTATACAAGTTATATAAACCAAGTATAGTTAAGATGAGTACTAAATAGTTTGTGTTTTCATCGAAGTGTTTGAACTCTGTGCAAGGTTGGGTAAAGTTCAGTATACATCTACAAGACTGGCCACTCTCGCGTTATACCGTTTTCGTTAATTTACTGTAATAAAACGTGTTGTGTTAGGGTGCCTTGATATCGTTCAGAATTTCAGAATTAGTATTATCAACTTTCCACATTGCCTCAGTTCGACAGAGCCACCAGTAGGAGCTGGAATATGTGCAGCGGCTGTATACTTGTAAATGCATCGAAACAGGCAAACATACAACACCCATACGTTTATGTACTTCATTGTTTTGACTGAATTCTGAATTTGTTCACTGTGTTAGTTCTCAAACAATGATATATGTGGAATTTTTTCTGAAATAGTTAACATATCTGACTGAATAATACCGATCTTTTGTAACACGTGCATGTGCATGCGTGCTGGTGTTTTTTATATATTGACGAGTATCGTCTGTCTCTCATCAACTATTTCGTTCAAAATCTCATAAATGGAGTTGTTTAATGTAGAGTTCAGAACTGCAACCGTGGCCAGATATCTGGTCATTTAGTTTTCAATATTTAAAGAGTGTATGGTGAATTAATATGAAATTATATTAGAAATTTGTATGAAACTTGTATTTTGAGATGGCCACCTCTTTGTAAGATTGTTGACAGTAGAGAAGGGTATTTTTGAAGAGTCAGAATTCGATATTTTCTTAATGATTAAATTCATTGACAGTTTCTTCCGCTTCTTTATAAAGTATACAATTTAGTTAAACATCTTATATGTTCTTTTTGGGTTTTTTTCTAATTCTTTTTTTTAACTCATTTCCATAAAACTGACTCAAAATGTTACCGGCAGACCTTTTCTCACAAATTTACTTCCTGTAAAAACCTCTTTCTGTATATCCTAAAGTCATAGTTAGATATGTTGTGACATATTCAGTGTACATTTTCTCATAATATTGTCCGGTTAGTAACATACAAGATAAACCCAAAATGGGCATTTTTCTAGCATTTCCAACAGTACAAAGTGAAATCTGCTACAAGGAAATATTTCCCAAGAGTTTCGCAATATCCACAGTGTCTTTACTCAAGATAATGACTTCGACAACAAGGATATAATTCCGAAGGTCGACTGGACATCCTTATTCTGTATATACACATATATATTTCCACATCTTGTTAACCTGCTCTCCCTTATATGGAACATGTTTTCTGACAAGTTTATACTTTAAATATCTTGGAATCTATCTTCGGACTTCCTGTTGTTGTATTTGCTATTATTGTGAAATATTTTCAATCATTTCGAAATAACAAAATTACAATTAAAGATAAATGGGTAGGGAAATATATCAGGATATTTACCAAACCAAGATAAATGTTCATATTTTGGTAAGCTGACAAACAAGTGTTTTAAATGTCAAATATATTATCGATTAATTGTGAAATCCGTGACACTTTTCGTTCCCTGACATTCCCTGACAAATTGTTTATTGCAAAAGAAAAGTATTATTACCTAAAATTTACAATGATTTTGAACTTTGTATGTATCTAAGATAACCCTTATGATGTATCAATTTTTTTTACGACCAGTTAATGAACTAAACTTTGAAAAAATAATATCCATTGTTACAAAAGAAATTCACAAAAATCAGTACGATAGCGGATTCAATGTAGGTTGCAGGATACTTACAAAACAAGGATCAAGCTTTGAACCCACGAGACATGTAGAGCTATTTCTGATCGTTCCTCCACATGGCCCGACACCCATCGCCTAGCAACAAGACGCAGTGCATGACTACCACTGCTGAACACGTCATCAGCGACATCAATGACGTGGACACTGACGCTACCCAGAACACCTCTAGGAGTATATTCGAGCGTCAAGGGAGACGACATGGGAAATCGTACTACGATACATCTGCAACTTGTCTTTGGAGATATTACGTAAATCATAATACATGAAAGGCGAAAGTGTGTTGAGAGGTGTAAGCTTGTTTGGTTATCGAAGGTCACATCTACAGTAAAATGGTGGTGTTTCGTAAGGATGAAACCATAAGCAACGTTGTTGACAAAAATGATGGAATTTTCGACGCAAACAAGTTTGATCTGAGAAGGTCAGTGAGCTAGACCCTGCATGCACGGCCGCTCCTTCTGTCTCCAGCCCTTATCGATCGCCGTGTCATCGCCGAGCTCAGCTCTGTAGGCTTGATGTCGGTCTCTTCAATATAATATATGGTACCATAACACTGTAACAACCACCGGAACGCTTCACGGAGAGACAAACATCTCCGATTTGCAACTTGAACATTAGAATATTTCTTCCAAAAGAACTAAGAGTTAGAATTATTTCACTATGTTGAAAATGCTGATTGAAGACATATGTAAAGCCTAGGTGTTTTCAAACCGGCGGGCCCGTAGCCCTGTGAATCGGCAGTGGAGTTGGCCACTAATCGCAGTGTAATCGAACGCTCTACTAAATTACACGGCACCAGAGGTCATCCCTGGTCGGTCCTCTCTAGACTCCATACCCTGCAGGATCAATATGCTCCGCACCTTCTCGGTTTGGTGGGAAAAATTAATCCTCCCCCCCCCCCCCCCCCCCCCCCCCCCAATCATATGACTATATGTGTAGATGTCTTAGCGAGTGAGGGAGAGAGTGAAGGCAATAACCAGCATCATGAATCTGACTTCTTGAATACATGCACATGTTCGTTCACTCTGATCGGTACTCGGAGCAAGGGAGAGAGAAGCGAGTGAAGAAGAGATATAGGAGACACACGATGCAGAGAGAGAGAGAGAGAGAGAGAGAGAGAGAGAGAGAGAGAGAGAGAGAGAGAGAGAGAGAGAGAGAGAGAGAGAGAGAGAGAGAGAGAGAGAGAGAGAGAGAGACGTACACACAGTATGACAGACATACAGTGACACAGCGAGGGGGAATGTAGATAGAGTGGTAGAATGAAGGGAGAAATATAGAGGGATGTGAGAAAGAGAAAGAGGAAACGATGTACGTAAGAAAGAAGTAAACTTAGAGAATGATAGAAGAAGGCAAGGCTAGAGTAAGGGAATAACAGCAGGAATGATAAAGATGATGGTGAAGTGGCAGCTAGAGGAATGAAAGAGAGGAGAGCTAGAGGAATGAAAGAGAGGAGAGCTAGAGGAATGAAAGAGAGGAGAGCTAGAGGAATGAAAGTGAGGAGAGCTAGAGGAATGAAAGAGAGGAGAGCTAGAGGAATGAAAGTGAGGAGAGCTAGAGGAATGAAAGAGAGGAGAGCTAGAGGAATGAAAGAGAGGAGAGCTAGAGGAATGAAAGAGAGGAGAGCTAGAGGAATGAAAGTGAGGAGAGCTAGAGGAATGAAAGAGGGGAGAGCTAGAGGAATGAAAGAGAGGAGAGCTAGAGGAATGAAAGAGGAGAGCTAGAGGAATGAAAGTGAGGACAGCTAGAGTGTGAAAGAGAGGAGAGCTAGAGTGTGAAAGAGAGGAGAGCTAGAGGAATGAAAGTGAGGACAGCTAGAGTGTGAAAGAGAGGAGAGCTAGAGTGTGAAAGAGAGGAGAGCTAGAGTGTGAAAGAGAGGAGAGCTAGAGTGTGAAAGAGGAATGAAAGAGAGGGGTCGAGGGAGTGATGAAGGAACGAATGTTATACACGAGATACGAATGTACCACCAAGAAAACAAAGACCTAGGGATTTTCGGGAAATGATATCAAACAAGAAAATCTTTGACACAGCCATGTTATGAGATAAAGATAAAGAGTGAATGAAAATGCTAAAGCTAGGTACTTGGTAGACACGAATCATAAGGAGGAAACCAACAGGAAGGGGGAGGGAATGCAACAGCATGTGGGTGAACCATCACGAGAGAAATCTAACACCAAATGAAAGAAGAACATTTCTAGTGTAGGCGATAAGGACTCGGGGATGCATATTGATTTAAATATTTTAGAACATTACATTTGATAATGTTATTACCCTCATCATCTTTTGTAAAGATTGCGGCGCCCAGATAGAGTGAGAGCGTTTCGCCCACAATCCATAAACAGGTAGGTGAAGCGGAGCTAGATCGTGTGGGGATGTAGGAGGGGAGAAGATGGAGTAGTTAGGAGAGAGAGAGAGAGAGAGAGAGAGAGAGAGAGAGAGAGAGAGAGAGAGAGAGAGAGAGAGAGAGAGAGAGAGAGAGAGAGAGAGAGACACACACACACACACACACACACACACACACCCACACACACACACACACACACACACACACAGAGACACAGAGAGAGACAGAGACAGAGACGGAGAGAATGTCAAAGAATAAATGATTTGAAAGAAAGTATTTTAAAGATCAAATTTTCTAATCTTATTCAATGACTGTGTATTTAATGGGTACCTTTAACACGGTCTAGGTCTTCATTAAGCAAGGTTAGATTTGACTGAATGAATATAATTTAAATAAGACCAAGAAGTTAACATTACATAAAAACGATCATATATGTAAGGAAGTGTAAATGAGAGAAGGAGTGAATGGTAAAATATTTTCTGTGTACTGCTGAGATTAGAAATAGTAAGACAACCAAAGAGGATAGAGAGATGGTACTACCATTTTGTATGACTGTTGCTAAGCAACTTGATTTGATTTTCCTACCGTTTTCGTATTGGCTGGATCCGGCGTCATTGAATTTGTTGAACGATAGTCTCTGAGATTGCTTTGGAACTGCTAACGAATGAATCTACATTGACAAATGGAATACCATAAAGTGTCATTTTTGTTAACCTTTGAAACAAACAATCTCGATTATTCAATATTTTTATTTCCTTTAAAGTTTATGTTTAGAACAAGGAACGCGACTCTACAAGAAAAGCAAAATTTGTCATCGGTCCAGCTTACCCAGAGGCTTAATTTCATGATGTTTTAACCTTACATTCAACCCATATTCGGTTAAAGAGCGAGACTAGATTTTGGAAGTACAATTCTCAGGGGCTCCTTTCATTTGATTAAATACTCGTTTTAAGTTTAATCTTTAGGAGACTGAGTATAGTCTACCATCGATCGTCCTGGGTAAAAAAGATATATATATATATATATTCTTTTAACATTTCTATAACAACATATGAGAACATAAGTTGAACACAGCTAAAACTTGTTCCCTTGCTTGTGCTTGAATTTCACGCTTCTCTCAGAACTGACCGATTAAGATGGCTCCGATTACTTTTTAGATATTTGGAGGATATTTATCTTATCTTGTCTAGTGAGGAAGAAATGATGTTTATAATAACTTCCTGTTATTTCCACTTGTGACACATAACATGGTTTATTTGCATTGATAGATCCCGATCATATAATAAATCCCAGTATTTCATTCCCAGATTTTCATGATATGTTATTTAGCCTTGATACTTTTTTGCATTAATCTTACACTCAGGCGGTAGTAAATGCTATTATGACCTCAACATAATCTCTTGGAAACCAAGATCTGAAGTCAACCACAGAACATATCTCTGTAGGTATCTGAGGTTCCTTCTTATATGTAAGAAAATTATAGTTTTCGAGAATTATTTTTAGACTGATTATTGTTCTACGTTTTGTACGTGTGACTACAATAACTCACCTCTTTAAATGAGCTGGCTTATACAAAAAAGAGAAATTTTATTAATCGTATAGGCCTACGCATATAATTCTTCTTTGATTTTAGATTTTATACCCAATCAGTTTCATGTAATTATGAAATGATAACACTCAAAAGGGTGCATACGTAAAATAGAAACCCAGATAGCTGATGATTAAACATGTTTATCCCACTTGACGTCGCCCCCACTAGATTCAGCCGTCCTCCACACACAGCGTGGGTAAAACTCTTGAAAACACCTCAGTGAAATATAATGTTTCATTATAGTCCGGAAAATCGACGTTTTTTGAGTGTCATGCAATTTATTTTGTGGAATTGTATATGTCGTCCAAGATCCAATTCACGAGTTATGTCAGTTTAAGTCAGGTCTAAGCGAGGATCATGGACGTTTGCTGGGCCAAATGCTAGATACAAGTTAATTCGACTCTGGGTATGTCTTCGATAGAAATGGAATGTGTGGTTCCTGGATGTTTGATAGGCGTTGGCTAGATGTTTGATAGATGTTGGCTTGATGTCGGATAGACGTTGCCTAGACGTCGGCTAGATGTTTTATAGATGTTGGATTGATGTTTGATAGACGTTGGATAGACGTTTGCTAGACCTTGGATGGATGTTGGCTAGACGTTTGATAGACCTTGGCTAGATGTTGGCTAGATATTGTATAGACGTTGGATGGATGTTGGCTAGAATTTGGCTAGATGTTTGATAGACCTTGGCTAGATGTTGTGTAGACGTTGGCTTGATGTAGGACATATGTTGGCTAGATCTTGGATATACGTTGGATAGATGCTCTGTAGACGTTGGATAGACGTTGGCTAGATGTTGGATAGATGTTGGCTAGATGTTGGCTAGATATTGGGTTGATGTTGGCTAGATATTCTAACGATGTTGGTTAGATATTCTATAGATAATGGTTACTTTTGGCTTGATGTTGGTTAATGTTGGCTAGATATTTGATAGATGTTGGCTAGATGTCGTATAAATGTTGGCTAGTTGTTGGATAGACGTTGGCTAGATGTTAGATAGATGTTGGATCGTTTTTGGATATATGTTTGATATATGTTGATAGATGTTGGATATATGTTTGATAGATGTTTAGTAGATATTGGAAATATGTTGTATGGACGTTTCGTAAGTGGTGGGTCGAAGTCTGATAGATTTTGTTCGACGTTGAATAGTTTAATTATGCTTTCTAATCTCCTTTCGATAGATTTCTTTTTATCAATCTTGGATCTACGTTGATCAGATGCTGGCTAGGCGCTGGAGACATGTTTGCTAGATGTTGACGAGACGTTGGATATTCTTTTGCTAGATTTTGAACCAATATTTGATTTCTGATGAATATATGTCAGGTCCATATTTCAATATAGTTTGAATGATTTTGGATCAATATTGGATAGATGTTTGAGCGAGGTTTACTAGAAGTGTGATAGAAGTTGGATCAACGACTGATATGTTAGCTAAGTGCTGGCTAGATGTTGGCTAAACGTTGGCTGGGGATGGAGAGAGTCAAGAATCAAGGAATTTGGAGGGGGTTAGGGGTATGGATATCACACTTGGGAATTACCTCAAATTACTCAAAAGTTCAAACTTTCACTTACAAATAAATCCATATAGGATGTGATATCGAGGCTTGTGAATATCCCTGAAAGCTTTCTGTTTGCAGTATCAGAAAGATTTATCAAAATACTTACATTTCTTTATAATAGCATTAACGTTTTTTATCAATACCAAGCATTTTTGGGGAAATAAGTATATTGCTTGAAAGATAAATGAGAATGATATTTGGTAAAGAGACTGTGATGTTAAGAAAAAGACTTTAAAAATTAGTTTGTCTTTAAAAAATGAATTTGACTGTTCTTCAATATAAATACTTTGTAAGATCTTCATTCACATTTGAATATTTTTGTAAGCACGTGGAACATCAATCTTTGTTCATGAACGAAACTGAATGTCTCATCTAATCTGATCCGCTGTTGCTTGTGTACAAGAATAATTAGTTTTCTTGTAATATTTAACCTTTCGTAAATTATATTTTGAGGCGAAAACTATGATTTCATATTTATCTATCAACAAATTATCCTCTCTCAAAGAGTGGAGAGTTGTTACTTGACTTACATAATCTTTAAACGGCATTCAGTTGTGGAGTGCAAAAGAAAGGTGGATTTCAGATTACTTTCTTCTTGAAGAATAACTCTCTTATAAATCAGCGGCCGATGTTCAAGATTACTATGCAATACTTGAATTGTATAATCTATTTCACATTTTAATGAATATGTATTCATACTGCAACATGAATAGTTAAACGTTAAACTGGGGAAGAAAAAAACAACCATGTCGCCCTATCTTCCTCGACTGAAAAGCGATTAAATTTGTCAGAATTGGCGACAGAATCACTGAAGCGTGAAGTCACTCGCTCTGCGCGTTGCGAGCTGTCGCTCATCTCGACGGCGAGTGGTTGAAGTTTATGCATCACCATGGCAACACGGCATGTGTTGGACAAGCAACATCGATCTGAGCGTGTCTTGTCCTTGCCGCTCCGGTCCTGACATGCGCAGTAGTTCGCTCAAGCAAATCAGGTGGTTTGGGCCTTTCTGCGTTTAAAGAAAGGTTTTGTCCTTTCTTTGAAATACCACTCCACATTTCGATAGTTTGATAAATTTAATGCTTTACATACTGTTTGAACTGTACATCGTTCCTGTTGGATTTAATCCAAATGTCCTGCATGATTATATTTTGATGAAAATTGGGACTGAATGATAAAAAATTCATTCAAACCATTGTAATATGAAACCGTTGAAACAGGTGCAAGAATTGAACTCTCTTTGTTATAATGAAGATAGAGTTTGAATGTTTGCTGTTAACAGAAAAATATTAGAACTGAGTTCGATTAAGAATTATAAGTGCAATTTTGTGAAGATACCCTATCGCTCGAGGAGAGGGATTCACTAAGTTGAATTACTTGTAGCCAATCCTTTCTTCTGAATAAATATGTTCAAACAAATCGGTCTCAGGCCCCCCTGAGTAATTGAAGGAAATGCATCAAATTTGAAGGAAAACAGTGCATAATAGAAGGGAAAGCTTCCCAAATGTTAGGAAACGCAGCTTAATCGCGAAACAAACACGTCAATATCGGTGAAACGCGGTCTGCTTGTGGAAAGAACTTGTCGTAGTCGTTTTAATAAAACCACTAAGGCAACTTTAAGTTACTAATATTCATAATAACTTTCATGGGATTTTACTAAATGCCTTTATGTGGGATATTTTAATAATCAAATATATATTCGGATTTATGACTTTTTAAGTTTCATGTTAACAAAGTTAGCCTAATCTTTATTTCTGAACATGAAAATCTGACTCAACAGGATCACAAGATCACATTCTGCTGGAGTGACGTCATTCGTTAAAATCCAGCGGTCTAAAAAATATCTAAAAGAAGCATCCGTTGTATTACTTAGTGTTTAATACATTTTATATTAGAATTGTCTATTTTCGTATTTGAACAAATTAATGACTACATTTTATATTTTGGAGGACAAACTCTCTTCAGATGACACTTCAAATACTTGAGGCTTATAGTTTATTTACAGCCACATTGTTCGCCTTTCCAGTTTTTCTCGTGTAGAATCTTTCTGAATTTATCAAGAATCCATATTCGATGTTCCTATTCTTATACCTTGCTAGCTTTATTCTTTGAACTAACCTATTTCGCTGTAAAAGGTTAACCTCGCGTTGAGTATTCTGACAACCAGCCACTGGCTTTGTTGGTTGCGGCCGTTAATAGGCGACTCCCAAGAAATGAATGTGGGCGAGAAGACCGGATTTGCAATAGTACTGTAAGAGTTGTGTCCCCTTATTAATTGTAAATAAATTTTCAAACATTTTGATGGGAATAAATCAAAGGAAAAGTATTTCTAGAGAATTGATCTACTGATGAACGAACCGATTTTGAGGGGGTTTCTCTTAAAAATATTCAAGGAAGATCCTTGAGATAAGACTTCTTTCTGAAAAGTTAAACTTTTTTTACGCTGTTTATTGATATATGTAAATATATAAACGTAGTTATTTAGACATACACATTTTCTTTTTTTATACGCATGTTTTCGAATCTCCGATAAGAAAAATTCCTTTCTTTCGTCAGTAATCATTATCAAATATAAACACAGCTAAAATTGCACTAATTTTCAAAATCGTTAATCTCCTATAGTTTTGGGGCCATTTAATGTTTGTGTTATGAACAAAACTGTTATTCTGGTTATGAACAAGTATGATATCCCTCACCAAATTACTGTCACTGACGCAACGGAAGCAACTTGAATCTTGCCATCATGTTCGGTTTGAACTTTTGGTATGAAATATGTAATTATTTGTCTTCTGGACTTCATCGATTAGACTTCTTCAGAGAAAAAAACTTTAAGGAGGTTGTCGTAATCATGTTCGGCCTCATGCAGCCTTTTGGCTCTAGTACCGTGCTGAAATAGGTCTGGCTCCAAACCCGTCGTCGGATTAACCAGACTGCTCAAACACCTCAAAGCTGCTGCATTTGGGGCCAAAAAATTCATCAATCGTTCATACTTGACACAGCAACACGAACATAACCGTTCAGTTAAGGATCAGTTATGTCTGGAGAGAGTTTCCCCTACGCGCGTGACACTACCAAGGGTATTTACATGCTCTTGCTTGTCCAGGAGCTGCTGGGCCTAGTCGTTATGGTTCATTTGAGTATCCACTAGGCCAATTACATAGTTGATAATGTTCGACTTCATCATCACCGAACTGTGGTCCAACATATGGAGAACCATGGCATTGTAGAGACGCATGACCAGCATTGAGTATGTTTGGGACCAAATTGACGGAGAAACCCTTATTCACAAAACCTTATGGAATTAGAGGCAGTCTTATAGGGGAGTGGCAACAAATAACAAATCCGGAGGCTTGTGAGGAGTTTGCCAAGAAGAGTGGCTGCTGTCATTGAGGCACGAGTTGGCAGTGCCCGTTATTGACAATTTCTTGCTCCAAAGACTCTGACGTAGTCTATTCAATTTGATTTTCTCTGATACCACCTTCACTAAACATGTTCTTACAATACACAAAAGGGCATGTGATTTTGATCAAAGTGATACGTGCCATGTCTTGCTTTGTATGGTGATACTAAGATCTAACTCATCTCTACAAATTCTTACAATTGTGTTCTACTATTAATGTTAAAGAAATGAGAACCGTAGCAGCACATGCATATGAAGCTTTTCAACGAAGACATTGTTCATTTGTAAAACATCCTCGCTATCTAACAATCATATGAAAATGTTATGTACATGGCCATAGCCATTTATTATGGCTTGAGTCAATAAACGTTTCTGTCTGTCTGTCTGTCTGTCTAACCTTAGATAAACATCTTCTGAAAAAATGCCTTTTCTATTTAATTGTAGACGTTCGTTGTTTAAGTTGAGGGTGTCTTCAGCAAAATCGTCTTCGAAAAAAAATTATTTGTTACCTAAATAAACAACACCTCACATAATTATACAAGACATAAACACGGCTACAAGGTGGCACAAGACTGTTTCAGGTTGTTGTGTGTAAAGAATTGAAATACTGCAGGGTGTAAACGATTTTCCAAAATAGTAAATAAAGAATGAAGAATATTTGTATGTATATATAACTTACTTATTCAGAATAGGCAAGTTCGACATACGTCCTTATGTCGTGTTCCAGTAAGTGACGAAATCTAGAAATAAACGTACGCTTTTCAAAATATAAAAAGAAACTGCAAATAAAGTCTCTTTTCAAAGAAGTTTATAACGCCTCGAGAGCCTATATATATCATATAATTTCAGGGGCAATAAGATGAAAAATCACATGTCTAAGGGACAAAGGGTTAGCCAACCCGTCTGCATGTTCCGTTGCTATGTGTTTCTTTAATCTGGGTACAAGGTGGCGTCAAGGTCAGTATTTTATATGGCTACAATTTAAAGTAATATTTCTTTGCATGCTTTCGGCAAGAATCTGTCATGTCGATGAAATTGTTAGAATTTCTTCCCAACTCTTCAAGCAATGTGACGGCCATTCGCAATCTCATTGAAATCAGCTCGAATCTTGTCCGTCGTAAGTCGCTGCGTTTCTTGATCTGACCACGACTCCATAAGAGTCGCGTCAGACGACCTTGGCTGTGACCTTTCATTTTCAAATGATTTAACCAATCGCAGGACGGCGTTCATTTCGCTTTAGTCCGATCATCAAAGATTGCGGAAATTTCATTCAGAGAAATTCCACTTCGAAATTGAAAAATATAAATTCTCTAAAGATTTGACGACAAAATTTTTACCGACCTACCTTTGAGATAAACGCTTTGTAGGCCTATTCAATAATGTGTCGCAGGTTTGTTTTGGTAAATTTCTTTACTATTACTCCCCAAATTTCCCAAAACTGTTTATAAACAGAGAAAAAGTCCAAATCAAGCTCAAATATTGTCACGATAGTAACTCTTCCTCACAATCTTCCTCGCGGTCGCAGACATGGCCTAATTTCCGACCAAACATTCGTCATGATAGAAAACAAACACACGGTCATTTTTCTTTAATATAAGCTCGGTTTTTTTTCAGTGTTCAAATCAAGAAACGCAGCGAGGAACGAGGGACAAGTTTTGAGTTGATTTTAATGAGATTGCGGCCATTCGTTGATGTGCCTAAGCTATGATTTGACGTTGACGTGTACGTCGAACGAAAACTTCCCTTAGTGTTTTGGTTTATTCTAGTGTTTATTAAGGTCAATGAAAGATTTAAACGTTAGAATGGAATGGTAGTGGACTGTGATGCGCGCTGCATGTGTATCATGGTGGCAGAACTAACTCTGTTGGTCCACAATCGGAATCAATTGACGTCTAAGGACGTACTGATGTTTCATTTTTTGTCAAAGTCCATTGAAACAGTAATAAAACAAAATCATTGAGCAAATGGTATTGCACTTCAAATATCAGTTCTGTTAATCATAACGGGAGTGAAGGCATCACGAGCTGGTCAACAAAGGTGTGTTCGCGGTCGGTCTCCGAGCAACACTTAATTTTGCGTACTTGACCGACGCGACATTTGGTACAACCTTTGTTGTGCTTATGTCCGCTAACGTTTTCGACATCTTCCTGAAACGGCATCCAACCCTACAAACATAATGGCAGCAGTAGCGGGTGGTGACAGACCATTCGTTGTTTTGAAAGCCTTTTGACATGACCTGAAGGTGAACATCAAGCTCATCTAAGGCACGATGGATGCAGAGACGTGCGGCCGTGACGTCATTGAGAACACACATCCGCCATACTCGCACGTCAATCCTCAGGTTGATTACATAAACAATGATGACAACGCCAGCCCCTATCGTGCTAGGATGGCCACAGACCACAAGAGCCAGCACGACATCGAATCCCTCGACTTGCCCAGAGTAAGTCCAGATCTTGACTGTACCGAACATGTCTGGGATCCGATTGATCGGCGGATTACCAAGAAAAATCAGCCTAAAATCAACTCAGACGAATGCAACAATCTGCACCTTCCGTGAAAAGAAGAAAATGGCAATATGTTGACTTTCTTTAACAAATGTGCATACTTTTCTGTTTTGTTGTTGATTATTGGCACACTTATCTTCTGATGGAATAAATAGTATTTTTGTCACCAACAAACTGGGGCTATGTGGCTCATCAGCATTTGTATCAAATGTTCAAGACAATGAAGCACAGCATCTCCAGGACACAAAAAAAGGAAGTTTTGAGGGGGCGGGGCCATGTCCTCAAATTTGGGACTCCACTTAACAGAGATGCCTGTTGATTTCTAAGCGAAATAGTTTTGGTTTTGGTTACCACCCTAAATGTTCACCCCTGCCACACCCATATTATTGGGGTAGGACAATGAAGTGAACACACCTTACTCTCCTTCCCCAATCCAGAAAAGGTCAGCCTCCTATGCAAGTCGGTTTTTGAGAAGAAGATGTGTTACGATTCCAGGGGAGTTCATGGTCACGCCCATATTTCAGTCTCAAAGCAACAAATTCGGGTTCTCTCGATCCAAGTTACATCCCCCACCCCCCAAAAAATGTAGAAGTCGAAAATGTGACGACGTGAAAAGCACAGTTGACCTTAATGGTCTGATGAACTAAAAACCACGGTAATTGACAATTTATTTATTGTATATATTGATAATTTACAGGGTCATTTTCATGACTCTTGTTAACGGCTGTTACTAATACTCGTCCCAAATGTTAGAATATGGCGTAATGGAATTTCTGAACGTTTAACTGCAATTCTCTCTAACAAACAGGGAGTGCGGGTTAGGAGTCCCAGAGAGTATGACCGAGAGACAGAGAGAAGTAGAGACAGACAGACAGACAGACAGATAGAGAGAGGCAGGCAGAGACCTCAAGGATGGGTCGAATTAGAAGATAAGATAAGATGACACTTAATTACCAATAAGGGAATTCTTCTTACTTCAAGCAGAGCAAGACATGAGACATGTTACTCTCTATATAAACGTTTTTAAGTATGGACAAATGATGATTCGATACAAACGTAAAGAACACCTCACATAATTATACATTTTACCGGTTTTTGAGTTTATAAAACTGAAATACTACAGGGTACAAACGAATTTCTAGTCCTGGCATTTTTAAGATGGCAATAGTGAATATGCTGAGTGCAAGACATGTGACGGATCTGAAATGATCACCCCAGCGTGTGTTAAAGACACAGATTATGTTGTTGGCGTCAAATATGTCAAACTTAATAAATGGTGTTATTTTATCGAGGAGTAGTGGTTTAAAACCGGACAGTGGCGCGCGCCAATGACTCAAACGTAATTTCGAAAACTTATTTACAACAGGCGCTAACACAAACATGGATTGGTAGTGTTAAGTAGATCATTTAAATAAGATACATGCAAGTGGGACGCAGAAATTCCACAACCTAACATTACTACGACCGGTTTCCGATTATCACTGAAAACAAGAAAATTTTATAATTTGGGAATTTTAGAGATAAAGATGTAATTTTGAGGAGGTGATTTGAGCGTAACCTATTTAGGCTCGTATTTAAGTCACATGGAAAAATCATAAACATACTCTTTGTCACTTCTAACTTTTATCATCATATATTGACACATGATGGTCAAGAATGGTTCAGCAGTTTTTGAAGCTGTTGTCACAATCTTGATTATTTCGTTCTTATTAGTTAAAGACTGAGCGAACCGAACGAACATTGTATTCCAAAGGACAAGACGCTTTGCACAAAGCATGTGTAGAACATTTTTCAACAACTTCACGTCAACATCAAGAGATCTTAGGTTCCTCATATAAAATAGTTTCTGTTAACGCTTCTCATACAAAGATGTTGTATTACTATTCCGATTCAATTAACATCAATGATGGTACCTAGGTACTGATATTCCGACAAGATTTCAACGAAATTATAAATCAAATCAACAGGTTCCAACTGGTTTCTTCAAATTTTACTATCATCTTTTGGTGAAGTATTGAGAAGGCAATGAAACCTGACCGGGACAACCAAAGGAACGTTTTGTATTTACAAGTGAAAGCTTAGCGAGTATATATGTTGAACAGAACGAGTGAAGCGGACGTAAAATAACTAAGATCCCTCAATGTTTTGAGACCTATTCGAATTAAAGTCTTTGGTCTAACGCTTAAAATATTTTCCCGCGATAATTGGTTATATTCTTATATAGAAGATTTTTTATCATTTAATGCATGTGTCGTGAGATAAAATCAACATTCAAATTAGGCTCAAACTTAGCTTAGATACACTTTGTTTCGGGTCAAACCGTTTCCTGCATGTGCATCAAAACCACGAAAAACAGACACAAAAGGAAAAGTTGATAAAGGTTTCATGAACCAAAATAATATGTAGAGAGAATTACAAACGACTGCAAAAATACAAAAAAATTACCACATTAAATGTCAACGGGAATGTCTTTACCAACGGGGCATATTTATTCAGATGAATCACGTTGTAGAAACTCTCTTGATATAAGTTTTACTGTATACATATCCTTGTTTGCTGTACATTTCACACGTAATAAAATGTTTTACAACTACAGTCATGCCCATAGTTTCTGTTTCTGGATCGTGCAGTGTGATTTTGATTACCTATCATTCTGACCATCTGGAGTATTACACTTACAATGCTTAATCATGGCGCAGGACAACTCAACACCGATTCATAAATGGTTATAATGATAATGCATGTACAGAAATTCTAAAGTCGACATTTCTTTCAAGAGATATGACAGTGGCATCATCAGCGTATGTACCTTCATATATAAGTTACATTGTCGCAAAACATTTGACAAATTTTCTTCACATGAGTCACCCTCTGCTCAGGTACGTTGATCGTTCACACATATGCCTCGGCGTTTTTCACGGATGGATGCACTGCAGGGGAAGTCATGTTTACTGAATGAGTAAATACATTTCGAATTGAGTGAAAACAAGAAGTAACGAAAATATCCTTATTTGTTTGTCCGTGATGTTACTAAATACAGATGTAAAAGTTTCTTAGATTGTCTTCATGTTTTTCTTTGATAAGGTGATTGATTTTATAACTTTTGATTTTAGACTACTATTATTCAAACATACTGTAGATGTAGACGTTACATCAAGTCCTTATAGTTTGCATATATACTACACGAAGAAATCACCCCGTTTGAATGTTACTTCTTTAAAGCTCATAATTAAGAATTTCCATTTCCTCAACAAACTCCAGTTTATGCTAACTTAACATTTTCAGGTTTTGTGTGCAAAGTAAATATTTGAAGGTATTATCTTAAAATTTTTATACAAAACAACCTCCGTTTGTCTTACGATGAGCCACTTCGCATTGCGCCTTCGATTTCCTCCAGTTGTTGTGGAAGTGAAGGAAATCCCGAAACACAATATAGATAAATTAATTATTCATTATTCGGAACCCCCACAGTGTTAGTAATCAATATCGCATTTTCACAGTGCAGTCCATCTTCACTTTGCGGCGTCCCATCCACAGCCTCGGCTGCTAATTTGACTCTCTCTCTCTCGTTTGCTGTAAATTTGTATTTTGATAAAGTTCAATAATTTGTTTAAACAATAGTGAACAGTCCTTGGTCAGTCAAACGATAATCCGTTGTTATCGGGCGAGATAGGTCTGATTCGCCGTAAGCTACAATGCAAGCACTTGTTCAGTGACGTTCCACTGTATCTGAGGTCAAGGGTCAACTGTGTTGAAGGTGAAGGTCATCGTAGCAGACAGAATGAGGGTTCCGAAAATGGCGGAGTTACAATTCGAAGCTCCACTCGCATCGATTGAAACTGAGGATTGGAATGAATTTAACGAGTTTCAGACTGCCAAATCAAGCGAGGACGAAAACTGCAACAAGGACAAACGCCCAGTGAACTTAGTGAAAGAGGCGAACGACAACAGTGTGGCTGAAAATTTCGGTGAAACATTTTCAGGATCTCTTGAGGATTTAGTGAACTCATTTGACGAAAAAATATCCAAGTGCTTTTGCAATTTCGAAGAACAGGTGGACAAATTTGCTCCTGTACAAATCAGGACGCAAGAGGAAATAGTTAGTGACTGCCAGTGAGTATTATTTTCATTGCTGGTCGTCGAACCGGCGACCTGGCTTGTGTCAGCTCAGTCATGATGTCAACATTTCTTGGATACTAGTTTCCTGCAGCTGTGGAATGGTTTGTCAACATGGAACCGGTAGTCTGGTGACCATGATCTCCACTCTTGTGTTTTACCTCTCCCTGATTATGTTTTCAGTTGAAATGTTGATTACAAACATCTCCATTAGTCAGCAGGTGTCAAGTTAATCAAACACTCAACAGGTGAAGTGGCAGAATTCGTATATCTGTTTGTTTATACTTGGCAGGGATGTTAATACTTGAAATGCTGTTATAGTTTATCTACACATTCTTCTCTTGACTCATTATATCACAAAAGCTTTACATTTTTACATTTACAGTAACATTGTTTGACATGCCAATACTGCTACAGGTTGATATCAATTTATTACACTATCATAACACATATTTTAGTATTGTTTTATTTTATTACACCCTCTCAGACAAAATTAATTATTCAGTACATGATAACAACTGTGTACTTTGTAATACACAAAAGAATAAACATACTTTGTGACACTTGCATAGTCACACACTCTGTGATACAATTTTAGCTAAATTAGGTATATACATTGTAATACATTGTGAGACTTTGTAAAACTATAACATAAAAGTAGATTACAGTATTACTATTACCTAGTTGAATGATGCATGCATGATATAATAACTACCTGATAATGCAAGACTATGATAATTTAATTTTGGCTGATTCTAAATGTTTTAACAATGATAACTTATTTGCTTAGGAGATTCTGTTCTGATGGTTTTCTTTTATGCATCTATACCCTTTTGGTGAATCAATCAATTCATATTAATTCTGTCAGCATCTTCATGTTAGTTTGACAGTGTTAATTTACAGATTACTCTAAAGTATAACATAGATTTTTCAATTCTTGGTAGGAAGGATATATACAACAATCTTTTCACAAACATTGATTTTCTTTCCTCTTACATTAGAATGTGAATCTCCAACACAGAAGTCATTTCAAGGATTTAGTAAATAGTTTGGTCCTGACTGACATCTGACAATTGTTGGTTAATATTCAGATTCTAATTATAACAAGTTTTATTTTAACGATCTGACTTTTCAGAAGATTTTAATCAGATCCCTTTTTTCCGATGATATCATTGACATTATTTGGAAAACATTGTCATAATTCCCATGTCTGTGCAAAGTTCAATCAATTAGCAATTTATAACATTACACTGTGCATCAATTAAGAATTTATGATTTCATCAGTTAAGTCAAAGTATAGGTCACAATAACAAGAAGAAGAGCTTTATTGTTCTAAATGACTTGTTTGTGCTGTCTGTAGGACAGTGTTTCTCCATGCTGTCCGTGTTAACAACATATCATTTACAGTGTACATGTGGCACAAGGCTGATGGTGTCCCAGTTATAGTGTAAGGTCCCTCTCACAGCTTTCAACTATGATTTACTGTTACTGTTATTCAATGATTCTATCTTCAACCTTTGTTTGCACATACTGTGTGATTAGTCATTTTCCTACTATGGGACATCTGCATTTAGTTTTTATTTTGATCTAGCCTGTATCTTAAGTAGTAATTTTTACCTTGGTTCAAACATGACTGTTCTGGAGTGGAATGGTTTATTGTCTCCATTTATATTGTCAGAATGTGGTTAATATTAACACATTAGGGAGACTCTCCAGAGACCCAAATAATCTACTCTTCATCTTGCTTCACACAATTGTTCCGGCCTGTCCCTCTTACCATCATTACAGAAGTTCCACGCCATTCACCTGCCGAGGTGTTTTTTAGTTTCGTATTCTTTAAATTTGGATCGAGGAAAATTTATTGAAATAAACCTATTGGGGGAAACTGTTGTAGGGAGATTATCATGTACCTGTCACCTTGACGTTTTGGGATATCTAAGTATTTGACTCTTTGAAGACAACTTTGGTTTCATGTAGTATGAACTATAGTTTTCTTGAAATATCATACTGTAACACTCATCAATTGTTGTGTGAGTATCATCGTCATTACTCACAATCAATATGAAAACAAGTTGTCCAGAACATCTCATCCTCACAGTGATTCATGTTGTGTCATGTTCGGACTTCATCATCATTAGAGAGGTAGACATTTTAATCATGACTGTGTGTCTTTAAAAGAGCCAAAACTCTGTCTTTTATCTCATCGCCTCTCTATTAACTGACCACTAGTCCATGTTGACCCTGTTAAGTGTGTTATTCTCCGACTACGGATGGAGAGAGAGAGAGAGAGTTAGAAGGCGTTGTGTGATGAGTCACTGTATTGATCTCCAATAGCACCAGCGATCAGCCTCCCTCCCTCCCCATACTGGTCTCACAGGGCACTCCTTGCACTTGTGGCTCTGGGACTACATATTGAATTCTATACTTTATTAATCATGGTTACCTTACTCTCATTGTTTTGTCATCCTGTTTTCGTATATTTGGTTCTGTGATATCAATATCAAGCTCCTTCCTGATCTCCGGAGAGAAATTTGAAAGCTTCCTTATACTTGTGGGTTGGAGGACTTCATATCGAATTCTATACACAGTTTATCTTGTGTATTCTTTTCATAGAAATTTTGTTCATATATTAGATTCCTTGGCATCAGGATCAGTTACAAGCTTGCCTTCCCTTGGGATCTTTTAGATTTTATTTTGTCGTCCTTTCAGACCTTTTGTCCCATGCTTAAAAAAGGTTATGTTCTTTACACCACCAATTAACTTCGCTTTGCCTTTATTTGGACTGGCAGGGATGATTAGCTGCCTGTTGTGTGTCATGGGTTAGACCCAAGATTTTTGTTTTCAATACTGTGCCATCAGTAGATTGACTTTATTCTGGATGTTTCAGCAGTCCTCCATTCGTGTGTTTGCTCTATACCATATTCTTTAGATTTAATGTAGTTTCTTGTAATTGAAGAATTTATGTACTGAAAACCGCTTGTTCATCAGTTGATTATATCTATCATAATGAGTTCCTTGACCTCTCTGGCCACCACTTGTGTGAGGAAATTCATTACTGCAGTTGAGTGGGATTAGGGTTACCAGTTACTTTGCTTTGTTCAGAATATTGATTAGAAATCCATGGTTGAAAGGAGCAGCGACATGAATCAAATGTTTATCTTCAGTTACAGTACACGCTCACCTTCATAGCTTGTGTCATGGTACAGCCTAAAAAAGCATTTTTAACAGGTGATGTACTGTATCAAGTCATGTACTTTATGTCATGATGTTTTGTAAGCATTGAACCAATCTATTTTTTGTCCATTCACTTGTTTTACATCCAAAATTATCTCCAAGAAATCTTTCAATCAAATCTGCAGAAAAACTTATATTTTATCTGAACACGCATTAGTACGATTCTCCAGGATCTTTCAGAAAATTGGTCTAGAAGACCATACTAATTTTCAAATTTATGTGTGAATTTAAGCATGATTTTTAAGTAAAATCAGATACATGTGAAACCACATTTTCTAACATTTATAAATTATATGTCACCAGACACACAGAATGTATTTTTTTCAGTTTTATTTTGTGAATCTGTTCGTTTGATCTCCCTATTTTCACATCAATGGGACCGTTTACCTACAATCCTGCTTCATAAATGATGCATTTAAATCCTCTGGTAACAGATGTGCATCAATAACACAGAGAATAACTGCATCACTGCTACATAAAGTTATTGACCTGTTATGTAAACATACTGAAGCATCTGGCTTGAACAACATTCAAGCGTTAGCTCGTATTGTTCGCACTCAGCTTGCAGGTAGGTACTTATTCTACCTGGCGCCTCGTTAGGTCATTTCACTCAGGTGCAAGAAGCCGATGGATCAATAGTTACCTGATTCTAGACTTGGTAACAGTCTTACTAAAATAAAGTTGCAAAATCTTTAGATATATTCATTGAAATTTTAAGTTTGTTTTGTAGATTTTATTGTCCTCTATGTTCAGGACTCCAGGTAGTATTGTATTGGTCGGGGTCTCTGCACACCGGGATCCTACTGACTAAGTCGTGTTCGCTGAAGCAAGACATTCAGTCAATACATGAATGAATGCCACAATGTGCCGAACAATCAGCTTGATTGGATTGTTTTAATTTAGAAGTCTTGTGTCACAGACGACTTGAATCATCAATGGCTGCACCGTGTCACCTAAGACGTTAACGAGGTTTCAAGTGTGCAGGAAAAATGTCAGGGTGTTCTGCCTTTATTCAGAAAGATTGAAATATCACATTTATTGTTAGAAGTTATTATTTACCTGTCAACAAGTTTCTTTTTGCGATATTTCCTTGAAGGTGTCTCAGATTTATTGTAAATCAATTTGTAACATAGACTTAAGATAATATCTCAATCCTATGAAACTTTTTAATGCAAAGGAATTAAATGATAAGAACTTTTAATAAATAGTATAGATATGATAGATTAATTCTTTGACTTGAGCATTTTCAGTTCAAATAGAGACATAACTGATTTCTTTTGAAAATATATAGTCTTCAGAAATCATTAAAAGTGTCTCTAAAACAGAACAATTCATTGCCTAGGTTGAAAGGATGTGAGTGATGAAGAGAACATGAATACTTTTAAGAGAAATAATCTCAAGCTGGGTGATACTTTAAAAGATTTATTCAACAATCAGAAAAACATAAATTTAGGTTGATTGCTACACTTTTGTCTTAAGATTGATAAATTCAAAACCAACCTCGAAAAACAAAAATGCAAAATTTGCATGTTTTCATTGAACTTTTAGATTTCTGAAGGAAACAAAATGGTCAGTTAAAATGCTGATTTAAGGAAATAAAATTAAATCTTTTTACCTCTTTTTACTTTCGAGTTTAAACTGAGGTTGGAATGATAACCTTATGGCAAGGACAAACCATCTAGTTTGCAGTGTGTCAATAGCCTGAGAGGTAGCCAGCCCCAATTTTATTTTTTAAATTTCAACGTTAAAATTGAAGAAAAAATCAAATTTTGCCAGTCAGGTCCATAAGTAACCAGGTTGCTGGCTGTCAGACTGGCCTGATTTCATATACTGATGTTGGCATAAAAAAATCCATGACCATGACAAATGAACAAAATGAGCCATTATGCAATACCCTTTACATGCTGGTCCTGACATACTTCAGGAAAGCCAGTTTTTTACAGTTGACCACTTCAGGATTATTCCATTTTGATTAGGGTATTTTAAATTCCTGTTGGTTGGACACTCTGGATTAGCATGTGTTGACCATGCATCCTTTTGTCAAGTAATTACCATCAAAACTTCTAACTTTCATATAGATATGACAAATATTTAAATACATTTATAAGTTCAGCCCACTGAATGTTTGACAAATCCATTAGAACTTATTCCTGAATGTCTGCTAATTATCAAGAGCTGGAACCTTACTTCCAGTAAAAGGATTCAGTATTTATCTGTAGATGGAATTAGCTTTTAGATAAGATGAATTATGTTTGTGATAAATGTCTGTATTGATTTCCCCTGAAGAAAGAGTGTGGGCCCATGACTGGAATATCTCTCTCAGTCCGACAAGGAACTAGGCCGAAGTCTTGGTGAAATTAGTTTCTGAATGAACTTTCAATTAAGTGGACATACATACATACATACATACATACATACATACATACATACATACATACATACATACATACATACATACATACATACACACACACACACACACACATATATATATATATATATATATATATATATATATATATATATATATATATATATATATATATATATATATATATATATATATATATATGCAAAATCCTAAAATTTTACCTAGATTTAAGTTAGAATTGATCTAATCTAATCTAGATTTTAATTATTAGCTGAGATTCCTTGAATATTGGGGATAGTTGGTCTCTAGTTACAGGTATATCCAGGGTATTTGTTAATGAAATGTTGTTCCTGTATGATTGCGATTTGTTTAGCTTAAAGGTAATCCAGAAATGTTATGTTTGTCTGATTTTAATGATAATGAGGTTTTAAACCTCACAGAGGAGGAGACTAGGTTATGCAGTGTGTCGCAGAATTGACTTCAGCTGGGTGCAATATCTGCAACGACTATGCAGTCACCTAAATACCAATACAGTTCCCTATGAAGACATTAAGTGGTCAGTTTGGTAATTCTGTTATGAAAATAAGACTATTGACATCAGTATGGTAAGGTTGGGCCATTGATGAGCACATATTACAACATTGTTACTTGACACACAGTGGTTCCAAATTCAAACTGAATGTCTGTAAGAATTGTAGCTGGATTATCATGGAAATTGTCTGGCCTTTTACACCTCTAATTGTGTTAAACTCTGGTCAATCTAAACTTGAAAATGCACTTGACAAATGACTTTTTTTCTAGATATTAAGCAATTTAGCAGTTCCTCAAGACAAAAAAAGCCACCCATCAAAACAGTATTTTGTTAATAGAGAATTTGAGATATTTCTAAATTGCCCTTCACATTGTGCTTTTAGGTCCTTAATTAGGAAATGTTTTAATGGAATAGTCTGGATTCTGAAATTGACAGCGTGTGATTGTTCCTCTTCCAAGAATATAAGATAGTAAATAAATGCTCATGCAGCATTATGCTTATTCAGCCCATAAGTTATGGAAGCTGTTCTGGAATTTTAATGCATATGTAATGTTGTTTACAAACTGTTGGCAGTTTATCAGGCTAATAGCTGGAAGGAATATTCGGAACCACCGTAAGATAAATCAATAATAGCGTGGTTATTGCAAGTTTTCAGGCCTACGTGTATTTCCCAGCGCAGATTGTGAAATATGCCTGTTGTAGAGACTTCAGCTGTGATGGAGGGTTCGGGCAGTTTCCATGATATGCCAGTTCCTTTAGTCTTGACAGCGTCACCACAATTACTTTCCAGGACATGAAATGACAGTTTTGTCATTAATTGTATTACTGATGAGGTTTCTCTTAAAGATTTGCAACTAAAAAATACCACACTTCTTTCATAAAGGCTTGATGACAGCTGTTTTTGGATCTAAAACGTTGTCATCTTGATGTGTCAATTCATAGAATTTGACAAAGGAATTCATAGATGATTTGATAAGGAAGAGGAATTTCTTTGTGTCAGCAAGATTTGTTAAAGGCTTTAAGCCATAAATAGGTAATGTTTCTCTAACTTATGTCCTGGCTAAACATGATTTCTTGATGACACAGAAGGAGGGATTTATTTTTTTCCCCAACATGTGCTCTGTTTCAATTGCTAACTTCTTCTGTATCATAGAATATTCTCGATTGGATTTCCTATCATAATTGGTTGAAAATTGCAATCCTTTCTCAATCCTATTTTCCCCTGTTCCTGCAATACCTTGCATCAAGGAATATTCTAGGTTGGGAATCCTCTTGTCACTGGTAAAATATCAGACCTTTCTCTGGTCTATAGTCCAGCTGTCTTTTATCAAGGAATATTCTTTGTCAGGTTTCTTATCATAACTGGTTAAAAACTTAAATCCTTTCTCTGTCCCATAGTCCCCTATTCCTGCAATTACTTGCATCAAGAAATATTCTAACTCTAACTTCTTAACTCTAAATAAAACTTCAAATTAAAGAAAAACAATATTCTAGGTTTGGATTCTTATAATCAGAGGTAACACATCAACCCTTGCTCTAGTCCACTCTTCTTGAATCAAGGTATATTTTAGGAGAATTATCTATCATCAGTGGTGTAAAGCATGAACAAATTATCTCTATTCTTTAGCCCAAAGAATGTTCTTACTTAAACAACAGTCTCCAGTTCATATACAACTTATAATCATCAAGAAAAAGTATGTCAAAAAATGATAATGTTTCAAAACTTTTTAATTTCAAGATCACGCTAAACTCACTGTTTCCTCTCGAGCACCCCACAAGGCATGCGGACCATTTGTGTTATTTGTGTACAGGAGATGCCTAGCATTCTTACAGGAGGCTATCTAGGGAATGTGTGTTATCAGGTCATTGTGTCTACCTGCAGATGCTTTCATATAAATAGAGATTATTGTTTTATCTCAAGAGATAGTTTCTAGGTTCAGATTTACCAAATGTTATTTATGTTTTGCTCTTTATTGCATCACTTTTTCCTTGTTCATGTGGATCTGAAATGAATGAATCTCTTCATTATGCAATCTGATTTACCAAAATAATGAAGAACTGTTGTCAACTGAATTATTTCCATTCTTTCATGCTATCAATTTTTATCAAATCTCTGTTCTGGTGTCTATTGAACTTTAATTCCATTTTCTCTCTTGAAGGGGCCCTAATGCTCAACCATTTTGTATGTTAGGAAATATTCCCTCCATCGTGTAATAATAATTTTTTCCTGTCAAAGAGTACTTCATCCTTATTTTCAATGCTAGGAATAGTTTATAGCTGTAAATCTCCCTGCTATATGTGTGTGCCTCATTGGAACTATTATTTCTCTGACACCTAAAGTCATGTCATCGAGCTATGCAAGGGTTCAAGATATCCATGGAGTACATAATTCTGAATTTTCAAGACTAAGAAGTACCTTGTATCGGACAACCACTGTCGCTGTCTTGCTTTGTGTGAACTTTGTTGGAACTTTTTTTCAATGGTGAGTTACAATCATGTGATTATCTTAGGTCAATTTGGAAATAAATAATTGGTATTATTAACCAATTATTCACCTGTTTTGTTAAGACCTCAGTTCATTGGTCCGCATCTCATGACAAGAATAATGGTGAATCAGATACGCTAACTCTCGTCATATAAACCAATCATGGACAAACATGAAACCAGAAACTTGCTTTATTCTACCAATATTTCATCCATGTTCCCTGTGTTTGCTAACATTCTATGTTCCCCGTGTTTGCTAACATTCTAGATTGCGCTATTAATATTCATTACACATCCCAAATGCTTCATATGAGATTTTTCATAACTCCATCTTCATAAACCGACTTTGGTTGACGGAGAACTTATTTAAATACATTGAATGTTATCAAGATTGCTTTAGTCTTAAAAGTTGTCATATAAAAAGTAAGATTAATCTCTTTTTGATCTTGTTTCATTAATATGTATTCTGAAACCCATCTATCATTCTTGTCTCTCCCTTTATATCTTAAGTAAACTAACAAAACAAAATGCCTCTAACCAGTGTTTCCGCTGCCATTTTTACAGCCAATCCTCATGCACTACAGCTTTACAAAGTATCAGACATGCAAATTTTTCCTCCGGTACATTAAATCTGATCAATGAATAAAATTTTCATTTCCTACAATCACTTAGCCCTTAGGGTACTGCTTTTTCCCTCCGAAGTCAACTGCTTCTTCATTTCGTTGAAAGTTGAAACGATTTTGAAATCAGAAAATGAATCGGAAATAAGTGTGAATTTCTGTAGACAGTTAATGGAACCAGTCACCAAGAACAGTAAATTCAGCTAAAGTTATCTAAATAAGTATGTGTTTGATTCGAATTTGGACTGAAAAAAGCGTAAATTTCCATAGACAGATACGATAACAATTGGCTCAGAGAACAATAAATTCAGCTTAGATTATCCCAATGATTATATCTTGCACACTTGATCATTACATTCTATTTTAAGCAAACAGGTGTTTCCAAACCTGTCAGATTAACACTGTATTGTTTTATTTCTTTGATCGCTCATTGGAAGACTGATTTTGGGAAAATATTTAAGTTGAAACTTAATTTTTTAACCAGTCATCATGTCCAACAGTCTTTTAAAAAAATGCAAAGTCATAATTTTCATCCGACTATGACCAGAATTTATTGGATAACTGAAACACTATTCAAGAACATTTATTTTTATAGTTAATCTAATGTAAATCTAATATTGTGCTGAGGACATTTCAATTCAATTACTTGACCTTTGCTTTGTGATTGGCATCGTTGCAATATTTCATTGAAACAGTTGACTGCTCCAAAAGCTATTCTCATCCATCTAAAGAGTTGTCCTTATTGCCATTTGCAAAATCAAAACGTACTCCGTATGCAATATCAATGTGCCTTATGCAGTATCAATATGTATGCCTTATGGAATATCAAATCTATATTTTTAAAGTCAGCAACATTTCAGTGGCTCCAAAAACCATTTCCATCTATCTGTTAACAATTAGAAAGACACGCCATAAGCAAATTAAATTTAATATACATGTCTTTGTTATTAACTAACCGATCCCATACATATTGATAGTTTGTTTACAAATTTATGACTAATTCTTATGCGATGCTGATACATTTGATTGATAAATTCATGAATCGGCTTATGTCAGGTTCCACTCAATAGCTTATACAATGCTAATAGTTCCTATTGGCAGCAATAGAAGACTCCTGTCAATAATAGTGATGTTTGATTGAGTTCTCTGGGGGATTGTAATGGTAAATGTCTCCTGGCGGACTGTTTGGGAGTTATTGGACAAACTGGACTGCATAACTAATGCTTTGGAGAAATTAGTGTAATAGGTTGAGTCTGGTAATGGTAATTGCTTGCCATCTGACTGCTCCTTTGATTGGCTTTCAAGGAGTTAAAATGATGAAAAATAAAAAAAACTACTTTTACTGATATAAAACTTCAGTATATGTTCAGTGAGAGAGAGAGTTTATTCTGTAATGAGCTCACCGTCCCATTAGAAGCTTCATAGTAGATGTCATACATTGTCATGGTTGAAGGTGTTGAAGTTGGTTCATTAGGGGTAGTTTTTAGGTTGAATATATTGGTTGAAGAGTTCAAAGTGTGGTATTTCATGAAGAATAAGTTATATTATTAAATACATGGTGAAGATAAAAAGCCTTCTGACGTTATTTTTTGGGTGAATGAGCAGGGTTGAATTATCACAGCTAGTTGCCGATTTTGCTTAAAGAATTCACACTCTCAAAGATTTATACAGTAGAATAAGTTATATTGTTAAATCCATGAGTTAAGATATCTACCTCACATGGTGAAGATAAAAAGCCTTCGGATGATTTGTTTTGGGTGAATGAGCAGTGAATTATCACAGCTAGTTGCCGATTTGCTGAAACATATTCACACTCTCAGAGATTTATACAATATCTTTATTCACTGCTCAGAAATCAGGGAACATAGAGGCTACATAAATTCCTATCCCTTTTAAAGCACCAAGAGCAAATCAAATAAGAAATACCAGAATTCTTGCATAATTGTTTGTTTTCACCCCAAAATTTTGAGCCAATTTTTCAGGGAAGCTTGAGTACGTCTCAATTTACCAGTGCTTGTTATTGCTGGTTTTGAAGCTCTCTTCTCAAATAATGCTACAGGTTGATAATTAATTATAGTTATATACATAGATGAAATAAAGGTAAAGTAGAGTACTTAATCAAATATGCATATAGAGAGTACCAAATACCACAAAACCTACTACTAGTATTATCCTTGTAAATGTATAATGTCATCATCAAGACTAGTTTCATTACATTAACTCTACAGCTCGGTTGAATGGAATTGAAATTCTTACTTCCAATAATTAGAAAAACTCTAAATTAGGTATGTGAAATACTGAAAAGGAACATTTGCAGTACCATTGATCTGATGACTACACATCACGAGTACTGTGTGTAGTATCAGAAACAAGCCTGACTGCATGGTCTGACCTTCAGCTTCCAGGGCCAGAGTTTGCTGGTATAGGTGAATATTCTGGGAGTGACATTCAGCTGATGGCAGATAACTCCCTCCTGCTCATGATGTATATTTAAAGGTGCTTGCTGATTTTCAGGAACATTTTTCTCTTCAGGGGAATAATCTTCATGCATTGGATTCTGTCTTGTATGCCTTGTCTAGTTGGATGGATGAATGTTCTTTGTAATCTGTTGCATTTAATCATTTTCAAAAATTGTGTATAAATCAATGGTAACTTAATTCTCTTCTGAGTATAGTTGTATTGACTTCAATAATGACAAGAGGATTTTGTTACCTGAAACTTGATTGAAAAATGCTCTTTCAAATCAAGAATCTGTTCCTAATCTATGAAAAAAAAATATGTCAAAGTCATTCTATCTGTCGACAGTTTAATGGCAGCAAGCAAATGACATCATTTCAAAACCATTGTTGATTGAATAATTCTTTCAAATACTGTATTTGTTTTGTCCAAGCATTATTTTATAGTATGACTACAGAATTTGTTTTTATTGACCATAGTAATATCTTTCAACATTAATGCCAATTACTGATATTCAAGATGGCTGCAAGAGCAACCTCTCTCGTATGGGCAAGTAGGTCAATACCATTGCAGTAGTCTTTAATGCTTGTATGTTCGCCAGCATCAAATTTTTATTGCATTATTTCCTATGGGAACCAAATTGGCACTCTCCCACAAAACCAGGCCAATTTGCACAAAAGGTTCGATAAGAGCTGCTAAGAAGAGACATTTTCAAGCCATTTGTTATATGCGGCAGACTAGTCGTCCTGTTTTCCTCTATTCAAGGGTGTCCCCTGGCTCGGTTAGTTGCCATGAATACTTGTATACGTTTAGGGCATGTTCAAGTACAGCCATGTTCAGATGTACGTAATCAATGGTATAAGGGCTCCTATTGGCTAGTGTCTGTATATCGTCTACTGGAGTTGCGTGCTACGGATCAATAACACACAATACATGGAATATACACATATCTACCCTACGGTTATCTAGTCCCACATAGGGTTGACTCAGGCTGGGAGCTAAAAACAACTCTAATGCTTCTGTCTGACTTCCCTCATCCTGAGTCATAATCTCATCCATTATAATGCCTTGTTGGAATCAGTGATTTGTATGTATGGAATAGGAAAATTTGTTGCATCTTTGTATTGGACATAACTGTTTTATAAGCCTTTGCTGCAGGGATATATTTTTTAGCCATCAAGGCTTCAAGAAAGTAAAGGGCAAAAGTTTTATTTTATGAATCTTCCTCTCAGTCAATGGCAATAAATAATTTTGCTGTCTAAATGGATATCGTGTCTCTTGAAGAAATCTTGTTGATCAAATGTGACTTTTGTGAAGTGTTTGCTCTACAATGTCCGTATTGATTACGCTACCACCAGTCTTTTAATGTAAGGGTGTTGAGGCATTTTATCATTCCCTTGTAATTCTGAGTACAAAACCTCTCTCCAATGTCTACTGCATTTGTTCGATTAGTTGTAAATGAAACCTTCTCAACATTTAGTCAGGGATTCATTAGTTTCAGATCTTTTAACTATCAAAATATCCACTTTTTCTGAACAATCAGGATATATACCAAGCTACTGAGTCAAGTTTGACCTTGTTCTATTGAAGTCTTATGTCACTTGTTTTTATCTTAAGTCACCAATTTTACTGTAGTACAAGCATATCAGTAGTTGGGTGTTGTAACTGTTTGAATAACTTTGTAATTGTATAGTAATGTAAGACAGTCTTATTTATGACCTATCAGGATATAAGCAAATTATATATATATTGTTTATAAAGTGCATGCTGTCAAGAACTGAGTTGATTCAATAGCAACAGTTTTCACAATGAGTTCATCATTTTGGTGAGGACTATTTTCATTTGTGTCACGCAGGGATGTCACTATCTGAAGAATCATACAGGTATCAGTCTCTCCTTGAATATTCATCTGTCCACTGACAAAGATTACCAGTTTCTTAAAGACATTCCTGTAAGACAAGTATTATTATGTATGGTTGTGGATGAATGTGACTGTATACTGTGTCTGCATTCTATGAAGGATGAAAAATGAGATGACAAATTTTTATAGAAATTGGAAAGACAAATAGATTTTTTTTGGTGCTTAGTCTTTAGTTCATGTGCTGAAAAGAGTAGTTAAGGAGTCTCTTCTTTTGCATATATTGATTTGGTATAACTCAGCAGTGTGTATGTATTGAAGTCAGGGTTCGGTTTTGTTTTTGATGTTACTGGTGAAGTGAAGCGGAGATCATTAATAGAATGAATATGTCATCAGGGAAATGAGATAAATATGAACACAATATCAAATCATAAATGATTTGTCTTCAGTATTTCTCTTATTGTACACACAATCATTCAAAATCAAATAGAATTTGTATCCTGCAACAAGGAAATGTGTATTATTGATATAGTTTGTTCAATAAATGCTGCAGTATTAAACTCCAATGATTCCCCTACAAAAACATAAAATCATCTGTTACTATAACTGAAAGCTTTTGCCTGGATTTCTGATGACTAAATGAAACCACCGCAGTGCTTGTTTACCCTGTACCATGGAAAAGGCTTCATACTAATCAATGGATGCAGAGGATATTAGCTCAATCAATAGTAGATCTAGTTTCAGTTTGAATTGAAATCCTCCACCTGCTGAATGAAGAAAATTGATTTTTGAAAACTCTACATGAGAAACTGGGAGAGTTAAAACCTATTGTATTGTATTGATTGGCTCAAACTTGTATGATTCATGGTATTCCAATCCATTATCGATTGAAGTGGTCTTTTCAAATTTAAAGAAACATTTGGCATCATAAATTTAGGATATTTCTTTGACAAATCACTGATATTGTCTAACATTTATTCAGCAAGCAACACCATTTTGATGAATGAGTTTGCAGTATTCATATTATCATATCATTGAATAAAGACAAGAGAACAATGCTATATGTTATATATATGTATAGCTCTTGTGTGCCTGGTCCAGACCTACACAGAGAACAGTGCTATAAGTTGTATATATGTATAGCTCTTGAGTGCCTGGTCCAGAGCTACACAGATACCAGTGCTATAAGTTGTATATATGTATAGCTCTTGAGTGCCTGGTCCAGAGCTACACAGATACCAGTGCTATTAGTTGTATATATGTATAGCTCTTGAGTGCCTGGTCCAGAGCTACACAGAGAACAGTGCTATAAGTTGTATATATATATATGTATAGCTCTTGAGTGCCTGGTCCAGACCTACACAGAGCACAGTGCTATACGTGGTATATATGTATAGCTCTTGTGTGCGTGGTCCAGACCTACACAGAGAACAGTGCTATACGTGGTATATATATAGCTCTTGAGTGCCTGGTCCAGACCTACACAGAGAACAGTGCTATACGTGGTATATATGTATAGCTCTTGGCTTCCTGGTCCAGACCTACACAGAGAACTGTGCTATACGTGGTATATATGTATAGCTCTTGTGTACCTGGTCCAGACCTACACAGAGCACAGTGCTATATGTGGTATATATGTATAGCTCTTGAGTGCCTGGTCCAGACCTACACAGAGCAGAGTGCTATACATGGTATATATGTATAGCTCTTGAGTGCCTGGTCCAGACCTACACAGAGCACAGTGCTATACGTGGTATATATGTATAGCTCTTGACTGCCTGGTCCAGACCTACACAGAGCACAGTGCTATACGTGGTATATATATAGCTCTTGAGTGCCTGGTCCAGACCTACACAGAGCACAGTGCTATACGTGGTATATATGTATAGCTCTTGACTACCTGGTCCAGACCTACACAGAGCACAGTGCTATAGGTGGTATATATGTATAGCTCTTGAGTGCCTGGTCCAGACCTACACAGAGCACAGTGCTATACGTGGTATATATGTATAGCTCTTGAGTGCCTGGTCCAGACCTACACAGAGCACAGTGCTATACGTGGTATATATGTATAGCTCTTGACTACCTGGTCCAGACCTACACAGAGCACAGTGCTATACGTGGTATATATATATAGCTCTTGAGTGCCTGGTCCAGACCTACACAGAGCACAGTGCTATATGTGGTATATATGTATAGCTCTTGAGTGCCTGGTCCAGACCTACACAGAGCACAGTGCTATACGTGGTATATATGTATAGCTCTTGAGTGCCTGGTCCAGACCTACACAGAGAACAGTGCTATACGTGGTTTATATGTATAGCTCTTGACTGCCTGGTCCAGACCTACACTGAGAACAGTGATTAGCATTGTTAATCAATGGTTTCCTCCCCTCAGTACAAGTTGAGATGATTGCAGTGTTGTCATGATCGATCAGCTTGTGGAAGCATCGATACAGGTCATTAGTTTCTGTCTGTCACGCTTCATTGGAAGTGATGACTAGTTATGCATATCTGTTTGATGATACCTTATTAGGGCATGTTGACAACCAAACAATTTGACCTAGCACTGTTGCATATTGGTTCTGTGTTGTTGGAAACAATGCTGTCTATAAGTTTAGATAAAATTTTCAATTATTTATAACGTTTTATTGTGTCTTTTGATTTATTAAAACATACCTCGCTGGAGTTTAAGGTTTGCTCTCGAAGTTGATAGCAATGTTATATTAATGTTGCCATTGGTTACTTGAAGGCCATGATTCAATCAGCAATGATCTGTTTTGTCACCGAGCGATGGATTGAGCGTAATTTCTTTGTTCTTTCTGATTGTTCTTGAGTTGATGTTTTGGTAAAGTTAAATCTTGCTTCTGTATTTCATAATTTGGTTATTATGTCACCATGTATGATTATCACCTTATGATTATAAACAGCCAAATATGTCTTATTGAGAGGCATTCAAGAAATCTTTTCTCCTTCTGCGAAATGTTTCCAGCACTGTTTTAACAGGGTAGTGACTGATCTGTTTGACTTCTATGACTCTTTGTGTTTCCAGTGATGGCCTTATGAACAAAATAACCTTTTGTGAAATATTTTATATCACCTGTGTAGTGGGATAATTACTGATATACTTGACTTCAGATGATTTTTTGTGTTTCCAATGATGACCTTATTTAGACATGTTGATTTTAGAAAGAAGACTTAGCTAAATTATACTTGGATAATCTTTGCCTTTTGTCAATGAGGTCATACCTTTTTTTGAACCCTCAAAGTGTCTGTCTTCTGTTTAAAATTATTTGTCACGCTTATAATCCTTTCTAACAGTGAACAATGTATATTCATTGTGTAACAGATGTTTTATCAATGGCCTCGATCTCACACCTTAACTAGTACTACATCTTTCAACCAATACTAGAATTGTGATATAATTATTCCAATAAAATAGAACTAATTCAGGTTCATTGTCCATGATTTATATTGTATGGCATTAAACAAAGTAACTATAATTGTTTATTTTATTGATAATGCTTTAAAGATGGTATCAAACAACTTTTTAATGGTTAAAGTTTAATTTACCAGATATCTGCTTCACAAGCTGTAACCTGTTACCGTATATTACCGTGTATAAGTCGACCCTGTGTATAAGTCGACCCTGTGTATAAGTCGACCCCTTTTCTCAGGCCCCCAAATTGCTGTCAAAATCATATACCTCATCTATAAGTCGACCCCCGTCTATGAGGCAGGTCGACATGAGTTGTGAGTGTAAAAGTGAGTTGTAATACGTCAGTGTTTTGTAATACAGTAAGCATTTGTTTAACAAGAAATTGTTGTAATAAATATATTATATATGATATAAATATTAATAATAAAAAATACATACGTGTGTGCTGGAGTTTGTCCTTTTTTAAAAAGAATCTTATGTCATTTACGTCTCGGTACATGCACAGTGCGTATTTGTGTAATTCGTAAATAACAAATCTTACAATAAATATATATCTATTAATAATAACTACTGGGCCCCACCATACGCAATAAACATACACATTACACATTTATATGCATATCGTGCGTAGCATTCGGATTCTAATTCAATTTAAATGTTACTGTTTTCAAAACGAAAATTGGAAATTCCCGTAACTATTTATAGCTCATTTCCAAGAATTCAGAATGCCCGTATGTGATTTGAAAGTATGGATACATTTCATTGGATAATTCTGTCAAAAACTCGCGCTCTGCTTTTCTTGGAAATTGATAGTCTGAGTGTGGTATGTGACCGGTGAATTGTTAAATTGATACCTAGTAAATAAAGACAAACGAAGAAATTTGCTTCAAAATACCGATATATTAATTTTTTGTTAACAGCATATTATACATTATTCTCGATCGTTCGTCAATATATGTACTGATTGTTATTTAAAATTGTAAAGATAACACAAGTTTACCAAGATTTAAAAAGAATTGAATATTACGCTTTTGTTTTTGCAAAACGTTAAAACCTAATATATCAGGAGGCTCATTCTCATGTTTCACCGGTTCCTGTGCGCGGGAATGATCGTAGAATATCATTTGTCCACGTCATATGACTTGTTATGAAACACTCGCCATATGGATCGATAAGCATGTCGTAGTAGGAATCGTTACGGTATGTCCATAAAATTGTCGATTAGAAATGTATTATATTATAATATTTTCTAACTATTAATAGTACTAACAAACAGTAAAGTATGTAATGATTGTAAAAGTAATTTTATTTCATTATTTTGACAACGTTTTGACATCGTTGCTTCCGGTTTGAATCGTTACGCTATGTCTATAAAATTGTCGATTAAAAATGTATTTCAGTAGATTATGATATTTTTTAACTATTAATAGCAATATGTAACAAAAAGTAAAGTATGTAATGATTGTTAAAGTAATTTTATTTCATTATTTTGACAACGTTTTGACATCGTTGCTTCCGGTTTGAATCGTTACGCTATGTCTATAAAATTGTCGATTAAAAATGTATTTCAGTAGATTATGATATTTTTTAACTATTAATAGCAATATGTAACAAAAAGTAAAGTATGTAATGATTGTTAAAGTAATTTTATTTCATTATTTTGACAACGTTTTGACATCGTTGCTTCCGGTTTGAATCGTTACGCTATGTCTATAAAATTGTCGATTAAAAATGTATTTCAGTAGATTATGATATTTTTTAACTATTAATAGCAATATGTAACAAACAGTAAAGTATGTAATGATTGTTAAAGTAATTTTGTTTCATTATTTTGACAACGTTTTGACATCGTTGCTTCCGGTTTGAATCGTTACGCTATGTCTATAAAATTGTCGATTAAAAATGTATTTCAATAGATTATGATATTTTTTTACTATTAATAGCAATATATAACAAACAGTAAAGTATGTAATGATTGTTAAAGTAATTTTATTTCATTATTTTGACAACGTGTTGCTTCCGGTTTGCATCTCGTCTGTTCATCTCCTTCGGCCGACATATTGTCACTCGACCTCCGAATTTTAAGGTCTGAAACATGTACCTCATATATAAGTCGACCCCCCTCCTTGACCCCTCAATTTCTGGTATAAAAAACTCGTCTTATACACGGTAATATACGGTACATTGTTTGCTCTAGTCAAACCATAGTCAGTTCAGTCATGTTTTGCATTGTAAACATATTATGTTCACTGATAGGTGTTGCTCCAGTAATTTAATTATTTTGTATAATCATTTTAGGTATAAGATTTGACGCACTTTAAGAATGAAGTCAAGTATGATTGTTGCTAACATAAGATTAACCTTTACCCTGCCTGTCTTAAATATTCAAGGAAATTTAACCAATGGTCCTGATTTTCTCCTCGTTTACAGAGTATTTTTGTGCCTAACAGTCTTGCATCCTAAAGGCACCTAATGCCCGTCAATATTTCATTGATGTGAATTATGCACAGATAAAGCTTAGAAATAGCAGAAAAATTCAGTGCAATGTTGAAATAGATTCCCGTAAACTATAATATCGACAATATCGGCAAATTTGCATACAATCTGTTTCAACCAAATGGCAGCTGCTATGTTAATTCAACTGCATTTCTTTTTCTGTTAATAAACTAAGACTAAGTTTAAAGTATTATTCAGTAAAAGGTTTCTCATGTTTTATTTTCAGTAAAGAGATTAAGATAATTGTTATTTTCAAATGTTCCAAATATTCCTTTTTCAGACTTTTTCAAAAAAACAATATACTCATTTTTGTGCACAACTGACTTAAGATTTCTGATAAGATTTTGTGAATCGACTGTGACTTCTTAACTTCTGTAGAGAAATGATAAGAATTTTATTGAATAATTGAGGGCTGAATGCATAAAATAACCATTTTGAGTTCAAAAGTATGTGCCAAAATGCCTTTAAGTGTTAGAGAAATCCGGTTAATGTTCACTGCAAAAATAAAAGGTTTTGTCTACTTGTCTTGCAGAGAGCATTTGTATAGTTGAATCTTGATGTAAATTAGATTAAGTCGGTGTGAGTGTCATGGACAGTTGTTGATGAGATCAGACATACAGGTGCAGCCAAATCAGGTGTTAGAGGATTGTCTTGGTCTGGGTAGCCTGTCTTGCAGTCTCCAACATCATTAGTTTTGTCATATGCTTGGAGATGTCTAAAGTTCAGATACATTTTGGATTGTTTGGGTCTGGGTATCATGTCTTGCAGTCTTCTGCACATTTATTTTTGTCATATGCTTGGAGATGTCAAGAGTTCAGATATTTTGGACACAAGAGAATGCCACAGTTGTTTGAGATAATATTCCTGAGGTGGATTATTTGGTTCTTGGTAGACTCATGGACTTCTTAATGGTTATTTTTCCTTATTTGCTACAAAATTTCTAGACTTGAGAGAAATTTTGGATTCAGAAGGCAACTACACTACGTAGATGCAGAATTTTCCTTGTTTATTTATTCTAAACTTCCATGTATTGTTTACAATGAATTCTTAAATTACTTAAACAATGTTTCTTCTACTGGGAACATTTGATTGGCTTTTGAAAAGCAAGTCACACTTTGCACCAGATTGAATGCCATTTGGATATGTCATTCTTTACATGTAACAGGCTCTGAAGTGGAATCACTCATCACTTCTATCTTTGCAAGTGAACTAATAATTACCTCTGTTATCATCAAAAGAAAGCTAAAGTGATCCTCTGTTGTTGTTGCAGTATGTGGTGGACAATCACAGGGAACTTCGGAAACATCCTGCCGATCGACTGGTCCAAAACCTACACACGACAGCTGCACACTAAAGTCCTCAACCTGGGGGAGAAACGGGTAAGTTGGAATAATTGTCAAATATTCAACAATTACTTAATCAGGGATCTATTCAGTGCTTTAATGGTTGAAACCTAACAACTTGAATGCAACACTACACAGTTGAATTCCGTTAGTCTCCTTTAGTCAATGGTCATGAAATTACCATTCTTTAGATGTTCAGTGTAGGTGAGACAATTTCTCCAAGAATTTCAAGTATGAAAAGTCCTCTCCTGTAACCATATAGTGTAGTATTGACAGGTGTTATGCAAAGTGGGTGCCTAGGTAACTCGGATCTGAATTTTGCGTAAACAGTTCTAAGAAAGTCTGTGGTGAGGCAGTGTAAAAAGTAGCGACTTCACTTGCCAAAGTCTCTTCATGTTCTGAAGCAAACATTCTATTGGGTAGGTTTATTTGGGTATTATTATTCTCTAGGGCTGATATTCCCCTCAGTCCAAAGAATTGTGCTGCTGAATTAAGTCACGCCCACTGGTGTGAGATATAGCACCTGGCTCCCAGGTAGGGTCTCTCCGGTTACTCACCTGTATGTGTAAACATCCAGCCAGGCAACAGTGGTATCAGATAGTTACAAGAGCAACCTTTGACATTTTCACTCTGCCAACCACTCTGAAGAACAAGTTGGCGTAAGAGTCCAAGGGCTGTTAGAGTCATAGACAATGGCTTGATCTGTGAATGAAATTGGAAGATAACATCTTGAATCATTAATCAGCCAGCAACTTGGAATAGCTTAACAGGAGAGCCACCTACAACATTTATAATAATAATGATAATAAGGATATTTATATTGCGCTAATCCACGTCACTGAGGGATATGCTCTAAGCGCATCCTGTATTATTACCCTGGTCTAACCCAAGCTGCTGGTTACAGCGCTCAAGGTAACCTTCAACACAATCTACACCAGGTACCCAATTACTACTGCTGGGTAAACAGAGGCACAATTTGAATAAAGTCTCTTGCCTAAGGAGACACCACAAGTTGTTCACTTGTGCCTCAGTTTGGGACAGGGAATAACCCTTCATACTCTACAGCAATGATCGGGTAACCCACCCATCCGGCGAGCCACGCCAGATATTGCTGAACTTCATTGATAACAGTCAACTGAGCTATGCACAGGACCACGTGCCACCACCATCTGCGACTTGCAGTTAAAAGTTTGCTCAAGAATGAAGTTCTGATAGACATAGACTATTTCCTAGTTCTCTGAATGCAATATGAAAATGAACAATATGATTTATAAAAACCTGACCCATCAACTATTTCAAGAGTGACCTTCAAAGTTCAGACACTTTTATCAATATCTGCTCCTGGAATGCAAGTTGGCTCTAGAACTGAAGTCCTGATAGTGCCATAGACTATATAATCTCCAACTATCAGGTTAAAACACACCCATGCCAACTCTGGCATTTCCTGTGTTATTGCTGCACTGACCTATGACATTCATACTCTATCCATAACTGGCTTCTTATTGAGTAAGCTGGTTTATGATGGAGTCACTGAATGAAAGGATAAGGCAGCTGTCAGTATAGCATATTCTTTTATTTACAGAGCAAGCAGGTTTTCACACAGGTTCAAGAAGTCCTGTCTTGTCAAAGTCTTTAATTATAGTGTTTATTTGATAACAATCCTTGACAAAAGTCCCTAGATAACTCTGTTCAGTGGCATTTTAGATTTTTAGAGTCAAATGTGTACTAAGTTTTATTGATAGTCAAATTCTTTATTGCAATTACTTTGGCGCTTCAGTGTAGATTCTAACACAGTTATCAAGCAAAAACTCAGTACTGCATTCATTGCAATTAAGAATTTTACTATTCATAAACCTTTTTTTCTTCCCTAGTCTCTAAGAAGTCTTGTTTTCAAATGTTGAAACATTCAAGACTTCTTTACAATTCCTTTACCTTTTAATTCTACATCAACCTAATTCTGCAATTCTGAAATATGTATAGAAATTTGGAAATCACTCCATGTGTTAAACAATTTACTGTTAGACCTTGATGGGGTTCAGCTTTGCAATGCACTGTAAGTGACTTCTTGATTAGATGGCTCCAATATCCTCTCACTGTTCTCAGAATATTGAGCCATTAGGTGTTGGGGAGTGTTCAAGTGGTTTGATGATTGGGGAAACTCCAAGAGGGTGTAATGTGCTTTAGTCGTCTTCATGGAATAGAGACTGGGTGGTCATATTTAGTCAAAAATGTATACAATGCAGATTGTTCAAGCATTCTTCAAATGAGGAAGGATGAGATGTCCAAGCCCTGTAAAACACATCATGGGTATTTTTTATTCAGTATATGAGACTTTTTGACACTTCTTCTTGTCTTATTCTCAAATCCAGACAGAAGCTATTTCATGAGGTCCTGGGGCTTGTTTCCTATTTGTGATAAAGGTTCCAGTATTTGCTTTTTTGCCTTTACCATGATTTAGAAAGCAAAATTCTTTGAATATGTCTGGTTCCTACAGCTATAAAAGGTTGGATGTTGTAGCCTAGATCAATAATGCCCCATTCAGACTCAAACTGAAGATAATCTTTTTGTAAGGAAGACGAAATATTGTGCTCTTTTGTATCAAATGACAACTAAATCAAATTAATGTGTGCCATGGTGTGTGCCAAGGATGACAAAGTCTGCATCTATTATATGCTCTATTATGATCTATTAAATGAATGCTAAAATAATCTCCTGATTTAGTTAACGTTAAGGAGGCCTAAGTCTGGCATTATTGTGCTAAAGATTTCAAATATTCAATAGTATTTTCTCTATCCTACTTAAAGATAATCAGTCTGCTTCATGAGTGACATATTCTACTCCAAAACTCTCTAGCTGGTGTTGAAGCTGATAGGATGATATCACTCAGCTTTTGTTGTTCCATATCTACCGGAAACCATTATTGGCGCCATCGGTCTTCAAGCTCTCTACACATGCACTTGATGAAAGGTTGAATAATTTGTACCATAAATAGTCAGTCAGCGACTGTTCTGGAATATTTGGGATAAAGCAGTAGAATCTGATGTAGAACTTCTTGACATTTACACCAGACAGATGCAGTCAGTCTACAGTAAACTCCCGGATTGTGATGACTTAATTGCCTTGGCTTCTTGCCCTCGGGATGCATTTATTGCAATAGAATTTCTGTTTTATCATTGGAATAACTTCCTGTATCCTAAAAGCTGCTGATCTAACAGTCATTGATTTGTAATATTCACTGTTTTAGAAAAGAACCTTTTTAACGTTTCAGTGTAGATAACTTCAATAATACATTACACCACTCTGCAGACATACAGTTAAAGAAGAAAAAATGCTGTCAACCGCTTTATGACTAAATGATGAAATAACTAGTTAATGTTTTATCTTCTCAGTGTAAAAAAAATTTTGTCATTTGTTTTACAGCAGTTCGAAGACATGTATGTTCATCCTGTATAAAAAGCATTTAGGGTTATTTTTGTTTTTTGCTAAATTTTAACCTAATCTGTTGATAAATGTTAACCTAATAAACCACCAAGCCAGCGTATTTATTGATAAAAGTTAACCTAATATACAACCAGCCCAGCGTATCATATATCAAATGATAAAAGTTAACCTAATATACAACCAGACCAGCATATGCTGTATCAAATGATAAATGTTAACCTAATATACAACCAAGCCAGCGTATATATTGATAAAAGTTAACCTAATATACAACCAGACCAGCATATGTTATATCAAATGATAAAAGTTAACCTAATATTCAACCAGACCAGCGTATCATATATCTATTGATAAAAGTTAACCTAATGTACAACCAGACCAGCGTATCATATATCAAATGATAAAAGTTAACCTAATATACAACCAGACCAGCATATGTTGTATCAAATGATAAATGTTAACCTAATATACAACCAGACCAGCGTATATATTGATAAAAGTTAACCTAATATACAACCAGACCAGCATATGTTATATCAAATGATAAAAGTTAACCTAATATTCAACCAGACCAGCGTATCATATATCTATTGATAAAAGTTAACCTAATGTACAACCAGACCAGCATATCATATATCAAATGATAAAAGTTAACCTAATATACAACCAGACCAGCATATGTTATATCAAATGATAAAAGTTAACCTAATATTCAACCAGACCAGCATATCATATATCTATTGATAAAAGTTAACCTAATGTACAACCAGACCAGCGTATCATATATCAAATGATAAAAGTTAACCTAATATACAACCAGACCAGCATATGTTGTATCAAATGATAAATGTTAACCTAATATACAACCAAGCCAGCGTATATATTGATAAAAGTTAGCCTAATATACAACCAGACCAGCATATGTTATATCAAATGATAAAAGTTAACCTAATATTCAACCAGACCAGCGTATCATATATCTATTGATAAAAGTTAACCTAATGTACAACCAGACCAGCGTATCATATATCAAATGATAAAAGTTAACCTAATATACAACCAGACCAGCATATGTTGTATCAAATGATAAATGTTAACCTAATATACAACCAGACCAGCGTATATATTGATAAAAGTTAACCTAATATACAACCAGACCAGCATATGTTATATCAAATGATAAAAGTTAACCTAATATTCAACCAGACCAGCGTATCATATATCTATTGATAAAAGTTAACCTAATGTACAACCAGACCAGCGTATCATATATCAAATGATAAAAGTTAACCTAATATACAACCAGACCAGCATATCATATATCAAATGATAAAAGTTAACCTAATATACAACCAGACCAGCATATGTTATCAAATGATAAATGTTAACCTAATATACAACCAGACCAGCGTATATATTGATAAAAGTTAACCTAATATACAACCAGACCAGCATATGTTATATCAAATGATAAAAGTTAACCTAATATTCAACCAGACCAGCGTATCATATATCTATTGATAAAAGTTAACCTAATGTACAACCAGACCAGCATATGTTATATCAAATGATGAAAGTTAACCTAATATACAACCAGACCAGTATATGTTGTATCAAATGATAAATGTTAACCTAATATACAACCAGACCAGCGTATATATTGATAAAAGTTAACCTAATATACAACCAGACCAGCATATGTTATATCAAATGATAAAAGTTAACCTAATATTCAACCAGACCAGCGTATCATATATCTATTGATAAAAGTTAACCTAATGTACAACCAGACCAGCATATCATATATCAAATGATAAAAGTTAACCTAATATACAACCAGACCAGCATATGTTATCAAATGATAAATGTTAACCTAATATACAACCAAGCCAGCGTATATATTGATAAAAGTTAACCTAATATACAACCAGACCAGCATATGTTATATCAAATGATAAAAGTTAACCTAATATTCAACCAGACCAGCATATCATATATCTATTGATAAAAGTTAACCTAATGTACAACCAGACCAGCGTATCATATATCAAATGATAAAAGTTAACCTAATATACAACCAGACCAGCATATGTTGTATCAAATGATAAATGTTAACCTAATATACAACCAAGCCAGCGTATATATTGATAAAAGTTAGCCTAATATACAACCAGACCAGCATATGTTATATCAAATGATAAAAGTTAACCTAATATTCAACCAGACCAGCGTATCATATATCTATTGATAAAAGTTAACCTAATGTACAACCAGACCAGCGTATCATATATCAAATGATAAAAGTTAACCTAATATACAACCAGACCAGCATATGTTGTATCAAATGATAAATGTTAACCTAATATACAACCAGACCAGCGTATATATTGATAAAAGTTAACCTAATATACAACCAGACCAGCATATGTTATATCAAATGATAAAAGTTAACCTAATATTCAACCAGACCAGCGTATCATATATCTATTGATAAAAGTTAACCTAATGTACAACCAGACCAGCGTATCATATATCAAATGATAAAAGTTAACCTAATATACAACCAGACCAGCATATCATATATCAAATGATAAAAGTTAACCTAATATACAACCAGACCAGCATATGTTATCAAATGATAAATGTTAACCTAATATACAACCAGACCAGCGTATATATTGATAAAAGTTAACCTAATATACAACCAGACCAGCATATGTTATATCAAATGATAAAAGTTAACCTAATATTCAACCAGACCAGCGTATCATATATCTATTGATAAAAGTTAACCTAATGTACAACCAGACCAGCGTATCATATATCAAATGATAAAAGTTAACCTAATATACAACCAGACCAGCATATGTTGTATCAAATGATAAATGTTAACCTAATATACAACCAGACCAGCGTATATATTGATAAAAGTTAACCTAATATACAACCAGACCAGCATATGTTATATCAAATGATAAAAGTTAACCTAATATTCAACCAGACCAGCGTATCATATATCTATTGATAAAAGTTAACCTAATGTACAACCAGACCAGCATATCATATATCAAATGATAAAAGTTAACCTAATATACAACCAGACCAGCGTATCATATATCTATTGATAAAAGTTAACCTAATATACAACCAGACCAGCATATCATATATCAAATGATAAAAGTTAACCTAATATACAACCAGACCAGCATATGTTATCAAATGATAAATGTTAACCTAATATACAACCAGACCAGCGTATATATTGATAAAAGTTAACCTAATATACAACCAGACCAGCATATGTTATATCAAATGATAAAAGTTAACCTAATATTCAACCAGACCAGCGTATCATATATCTATTGATAAAAGTTAACCTAATGTACAACCAGACCAGCGTATCATATATCAAATGATAAAAGTTAACCTATTATACAACCAGACCAGCATATGTTGTATCAAATGATAAATGTTAACCTAATATACAACCAGACCAGCGTATATATTGATAAAAGTTAACCTAATATACAACCAGACCAGCATATGTTATATCAAATGATAAAAGTTAACCTAATATTCAACCAGACCAGCGTATCATATATCTATTGATAAAAGTTAACCTAATGTACAACCAGACCAGCATATCATATATCAAATGATAAAAGTTAACCTAATATACAACCAGACCAGCATATGTTATCAAATGATAAATGTTAACCTAATATACAACCAAGCCAGCGTATATATTGATAAAAGTTAACCTAATATACAACCAGACCAGCATATGTTATATCAAATGATAAAAGTTAACCTAATATTCAACCAGACCAGCATATCATATATCTATTGATAAAAGTTAACCTAATGTACAACCAGACCAGCATATCATATATCAAATGATAAAAGTTAACCTAATATACAACCAGACCAGCATATGTTGTATCAAATGATAAATGTTAACCTAATATACAACCAAGCCAGCGTATATATTGATAAAAGTTAGCCTAATATACAACCAGACCAGCATATGTTATATCAAATGATAAAAGTTAACCTAATATTCAACCAGACCAGCGTATCATATATCTATTGATAAAAGTTAACCTAATGTACAACCAGACCAGCGTATCATATATCAAATGATAAAAGTTAACCTAATATACAACCAGACCAGCATATGTTGTATCAAATGATAAATGTTAACCTAATATACAACCAGACCAGCGTATATATTGATAAAAGTTAACCTAATATACAACCAGACCAGCATATGTTATATCAAATGATAAAAGTTAACCTAATATTCAACCAGACCAGCGTATCATATATCTATTGATAAAAGTTAACCTAATGTACAACCAGACCAGCGTATCATATATCAAATGATAAAAGTTAACCTAATATACAACCAGACCAGCATATCATATATCAAATGATAAAAGTTAACCTAATATACAACCAGACCAGCATATGTTATCAAATGATAAATGTTAACCTAATATACAACCAGACCAGCGTATATATTGATAAAAGTTAACCTAATATACAACCAGACCAGCATATGTTATATCAAATGATAAAAGTTAACCTAATATTCAACCAGACCAGCGTATCATATATCTATTGATAAAAGTTAACCTAATGTACAACCAGACCAGCATATGTTATATCAAATGATGAAAGTTAACCTAATATACAACCAGACCAGTATATGTTGTATCAAATGATAAATGTTAACCTAATATACAACCAGACCAGCGTATATATTGATAAAACTTAACCTAATATACAACCAGACCAGCATATGTTATATCAAATGATGAAAGTTAACCTAATATTCAACCAGACCAGCGTATCATATATCTATTGATAAAAGTTAACCTAATGTACAACCAGACCAGCGTATCATATATCAAATGATAAAAGTTAACCTAATATACAACCAGACCAGCATATCATATATCAAATGATAAAAGTTAACCTAATATACAACCAGACCAGCATATGTTATCAAATGATAAATGTTAACCTCATATACCACCAGGCCAGTGTATCATATATCAAATTGGTATATGACATGTAGTATAGTTCTGTTTCCAATTTCTGTCATTCTCCAAGGCCTGTGAGGGGTGGCAACCCTGGCAGTCAATTGAAAACTGTCTATGATTATGAGAGGAGAGGAAGTGTGGTGTAGTTGACGTGTTACCATTGTACAAGCAGTGTCAGGCTACTCCCTCAACTGTCTGTTGAGGTGATGTGACATTTAATACTTGTTTGATAACTTCCCTCAGGGTTGTGTTTGGTTCGGTGCTGTTATTGAGAGATTAAATCTGCAGGATTCTTTCACGATTGATTGTGAAGCAAATGAACTAATGATTTGTTATAATCAATTATGATTTTGAGTTGTTCTCAAATATTACGAAAGGTCATAAGGTAGTGTTTGAAGAGAAATGTTATATATACTATTTCAATTATAAAAGATTGGTTAGTTAAGATATGAAAAACTCTAAATGATTGTTGTTAGCTTTTGAAGCATGAGAGCATGCAGCCTTATTTATGGGATTAGTTCAAGTTGTAAAGTTAGAAAATATATGTGGAAAGATTCCAAGACACAATTAGTCCAATAGTTTTGTCTATGAATTAGATACCATGTTTGATGTTAACACCATCCTTTATCCTTAAAATGGTTCTACAACAATGGATGCGGCATATCAATAGATGAGTGACCTGACAACTTCAGGTCTGTCTGATCTGTGAGTCTTAACTAGATTGTTTACTGGTGTCACCTTGAACAGGACATTATCTTCAACCTGTGCTTCTGTTCACCCAGCAGTAAAAGTGGGTACCTGGTGAAAGCAGTGTGGAGGTCATAATAGGCAGCTCAGGTTAGACATGAGTGATAATGCAGAGAGCACCTGGTTAATGCATGGGCTTTTTGAATGGACAAATTATTATCAATATGAGTAGTTGAAGCGGCAATCTGACGAAAGACATCAGTGATAGTGTGTGGAGCACCTTGTTGACTCATTATTATCATTATTAGTAGTATAAGTGGGTACCTGGAGAAAGCTCTGTGGAGGTATTGTGAAAGACATCCTAGTTTAGGCATGAGTGATAATGGAAGTTGCACCTTCAGCATGTTTGTGGATGTGTGTACTTTATGGATATCTTCAATATGATCCATATTGATATTTCTGAATACTGGAAACAACTGGTACAGAAAAGTGAAGCTAATCTTCCTGTCCTTCCTGAAATCAATCAAATCTAGTTCAACTGACTACTTCTGGGAAATGAAATTACATTCCAAGATCAATCCTCTGTGCATGTTAGAATCTGATTTCAGTCTTATACTTTTACATAACATACGGTGGAATTGTTGTGCTGTTTTCAACTTTTCAACTTGCGGTGAGTCGAAACTCAATTCTTATCAAGTTTGTTTTCAAATTCTGATTGCCTATGCAAAAATTCAGATTGTCTTGCAGGATTTGATTGAAGGATCTTGAAACTCTTCTTCAGATATTCTGTCAACAAAGAAAACTTTTCTCTAAGATTCATTCATTGCCCTTCAGCTAACAATGAATTTTTGAGAAATTCTGTTTTCACAGAGCAATTCCTGTTTTGTTCAATCTCTTGTTCAGTTAACCATTGAATGTTTCTTATGCCCTTTAGTTATGGAATTATTGAACACATATTTGTTAATAATGTGAAAAATGGTTGGTCTTAGGAAGATGAAGAAGGTCAAATTCTTTGCAAAATGCTGATCCTGGCTAGGCGTAAGACTTGTCATAGTTCGTCCATCACTTGCAAATTTTATGATCATTGCTCTTGTGCTCAAATTGTCTGAACCAAATGACAAATATCCATCAAAAGCTGATATACAGACTCTTCATTTGAGATAATTATTTTGCTAATGAGTACAGAGTTATTCTTACACAGAACATGGACACATTAGTTCTATGCACGCTTTGACTGTAGATAAGATGCTAATCTTCAATTTTCTGTAACATGCATGTCTCGTAAATGCATTTTTAAGAACTTTATGCAGCATCCTCGTGAAGCATGCTAATTGAGCATGGGCTAATGAGTGCAGAGTTCTATTGACACAGAGTCCACTGTGCATATATATTTGCTGCTTATGTAAACTGCGCTGCATGCAGTCAGTGACCTATGATAAGCAGGTCACTATTACACATAGATCTTCACAGAGCTTCATGTACCCAGCTGACTTTGTACCAAATTTGTTATTCAAATAGAAGTAAAAGCGTTTTATTCTAAAGATCGATTATTTAACTCAGGAAGACAGACATTTTATATATGAACAACTTCTGACCAAGATGATGAAGAACATGAATTGAGTGAGTGAGTTATTGTTTAACGCCGCTTGGGCAATATTTCAGCCGTGAGCGGCGATCACATGAATTGATAAAGATACCAAGAATTCATAAAGATGTTCTCGAACACCGCTCAAATACCATAGAATTGGTTGGGTAGTGAATTAAATATTGGAAAGATGTCTAGGTCGGTAAGAAGATCTGTATCATTGACATCATTTAGAACATATTCCAATGAGATGGTGAAAGCTTCAAGTTGGGTGCCTCAATCTGAGTATACTTATTCAAAACCTACAAGAAACTCTCCTAGAAACAGTGAAAGACTTTCTCCTGCTGCAGATATTGTAATCCCAAATTTAGCAATGTCACATAAAAATTATTTAAAATATTTTAATGTCAGTGAGTTTCTAAATCTTTCAGACATTTGACATGCTTTTCTATCCTTGAGGTCTGTCCCTGAGGTCAGGGGTCAATTAAAGGTGAAAGAGGGATGGGAAGACTGCATAAACACGATCACTCATCTTCCTGCTTTAGATGCAAAGCTTGATCCTTGATCTGTGAAGGGTCTGCATTTAGTTAAACCAGAATGACAAATTAGATGTGACCTTAAGGAGATTGAAATGAGGGACAGGAAAAACTATTTAACAAGGAACAAAGGAACAGAATTTCAATTTGGTTTATAAAGAATAAAAAGTTGAAAGATTAAGTAATGCAATTTCAAGAATGGGAAACATGTTTTCTGTTCTTTTGTTTTGATTTTTTTATTAAGAAGATTTTTAGATTGGGCAGTGAAATTTTTTCGTTTAGAATTGTGTAATTCTATGAGATGTCCTTGCCAAAGATTAAAACAAATCATTATCTTCAAACAGTTTTTTTTCATACCTAACAAAGCTAAATTTGAAAACAGCTCACATCTGACAATCTTGTTTAAAATCCGCTCTCTTTGGTAAAAAAAATAAGTTGACTCATATGACATAGAAATCAACATCTCTGCAAAACACTTGAGTCAGCAATTTGATGTGCACTACATAACAGGGCTGTTGTCCATTGCATGACGACAGCAATTAGCTGTATGCAGGGCAAGCCTGGGATAAGATGTGTGTACACACACATGTAGCTAGACTGGCACTCAGTCTCTGGCAAAATAATATTTGCTGTTTAGAATAAAAAAAGTGTATTGTAAATATTTCACTACTTATTTTTCACCCAAGGGTAATAAATAAGTTGTATATCAAACTGTAATTTGTTATAGTACCTACCATGCGCATCAAGAACTTCATTCTGGGAGAACCAATGCAAAATGTTTGTTAAGAAACTGAACAATGAATGTTCAATTGAAAGGCGAAATGGTTGAGGTGCTGGTGAGAAAGTCTACAATAGATCTTACCTCACCGGTACACAGGTTACAGTTGAGACAGAACACTCACTTGGTCCTGGCTCTGGGGAAACACCAGGATAAAATACTGCCTCCATCATGGACTCGACACATGAAAGCTGGCTAAGTCGCAGTAAAGAACATGTCTTAGATAATGGATCCCCAAACATTAGCAGTCTTTAGATAAAAGAAAGTACTAAGTTATCTTGCTTGAAGATAAAGAACCATTATGAATAGGACATACCCGCTCTCCTGGACATTTTCAAACAGTGAAATGTTTTTAGTGTCAATTTTTTTTTAAGAAAATTAATTTTTATGTTTTCAAAAGTCTATATATTTTCAGTTTCAGATTTCATGAGAGATGACAGGTCATATCTTTTTTTCAATAATTATATTAGAAATCATGTTTTTCCTCCAATCTGTGGATATTAATAGCATAGCTTAAGGAAATGTTTTGCATTTAGATGATTTTATCTCCTGCCATGTCTGTTTACGTGCAATCTTCATCAGAAATGATTTCCTCCCTGTTGCCTTCAATATAAAACTTCCTTGATCATTGTTTTTCTCATTTATCAGCAGTTCTATTTCAAGGTTGTTCAAATTGGATTTGGATATAGCTTGCAGATACTTTCAAAGGAATGTAATACTTTAAAATCTTTACCCTTACTTAGTGTAAAGGATTATTATCATAAATAACTAATTGTATTGTGTTTTTGTTTATTTTTTCTGTTATTACTGAGATTATTTCAAAAGTGATTTACAACCAAAATAACTATTTGAAAGGTAGTCTACAAGCTGGTATTATAACTCATTCATATTATGCGTGACAGATTTTTTTTATCTGTTACAATTAAGCAAGTAAGTTTTACATAGAGGTCTCGTGATAGGTGGTTTTTGGCTTTAGCACTTTTTTCTCTGAAGTTGATGGCCTTTTGAAAAGGTGTTGATTTTTGGTTCTAAGACGAAACATTGACATTGACCTGCAATACTTCTAGAGATTAAACCAGAAAAAATATTAAGGTCTACTTGGTGAGATCTTTCTCCCTTGGTTGAAACTAGTTCTCGCTAAATCTTCTTTCTGGGTTGAGCTAGTTCTCACTGAATCTTCTTTCTGGGTTGAGACTAGTTCTCACTAAATCTTCTTTCTGGGTTGAAACTAGTTCTCGCTAAATCTTCTTTCTGGGTTGAGACTAGTTCTCACTAAATCTTCTTTCTGGGTTAAGACTATTTCTCGCTAAATCTTCTTTCTGGGTTGAGACTAGTTCTCACTAAATCTTCTTTCTGGGTTAAGACTAGTTCTCGCTAAATATTCTTTCTGGGTTGAGACTAGTTCTCACTAAATCTTCTTTCTGGGTTGAGACTAGTTCTCGCTAAATCTTCTTTCTGGGTTAAGAATAGTTCTCGCTCAATCTTCTTTCTGGGTTGAGACTAGTTCTAGCTCAATCTTCTTTCTGGGTTGAGACTAGTTCTCGCTAAATCTTCTTTCTGGGTTGAGACTAGTTCTCGCTAAATCATCTTTCTGGGTTGAGACTAGTTCTCGCTAAATCATCTTTCTGGGTTGAGACTAGATTCACTAAATCTTCTTTCTGGGTTGAGACTATTTCTCACTAAATCTTCTTTCTGGGTTGAGACTAGTTTTCACTAAATCTTCTTTCTGGGTTGAGACTAGTTCTCACTAAATCTTCTTTCTGGGTTGAAACTAGTCTTGCTAAATCTTCTTTCTGGGTTGAGACTAGTTCTTGTTCAATCTTCAACTCTGGGTCGAGACTAGTTCTCGCTAATTCTAAACACATGTCAAAGTTGGGGTTCAATGCTCAATTTCAAGAGGTTTTAATTTACAGTGACTAGGGAGTCTGTATTTGTGTAGGAGAGATCCAGAGAATTAGTTCTCTGTCAGGCAATTAGAAAACCAAAATAGGATTGTTGTTCTGAAAACAAGGTGTCTGGCATTTCTCTGCTAGTAATTAAGGCAGGATATTCATTCATGCAGAGACAGAGAAACTACATACCTGCAATACTCAGCTTCTACTCTCTGAGTTGAATGGTGGACCAATTACGTACGTCTACATATGAGGAAAGTATATATGTTATTGAAACAATTTTGGGAGAGCACCCTCTCACCTCTCAAAGGTTTTGATTAAAGCCTTGTTTCAATTTCTTGATAACGAGGGTGAGTATTTTTAATAAATTGGGTTGTATGAAATTGGTTTGGCAAATCACATTTATATGTAATAATGACACAATTTGCAAGAAATTTTTTCAAACTTGTGACGAAAAATACAATTGTATATATTGATCAAAATCCTTTATGTACACTACCTAAAAAAAAATAAATCTGAATTTGAAAAAAGCTTTTAGCTCCAACGAGATGCCTGTAGGATCAGACATTGAATCTGCACAAAGCTTTCAACAGTATTACAACAACTAGACTTGGCACAGTGTCACACTGTGGTCAGTCTCATTCCTAGAGCTGGTAGAACAATGATACTCATCTTTACCAAATGTTTCTTCTCTGATATAAATTTAATAAAATTTGAATATTGATAGCAAATATGACCATTAAAATCTTTATTTATATCCTAACTTTCTGCTTTTTTGTAGCTTCAGTTGCCTACTCTAATGGCAGAACAAAAGTCAAAACTAGTTAAAATATTTCTTCTTAGATAATAATTCAATGTATATATGTTTTTCAAATATCAAGGAGTGTGAAGTAAGGATGAACCAGCGAAAAATCAGGGAGATCCTGGCCTTATGATTTATAATAAGAGCTTACGAACAAACTTTTTAAACATTTAGATAAATTCATAGTCTGAATGTTAGTGAAATGCTTTTGTTGTCAGACAATGCAAGCTTTTTAAGGTTTCAAATAGAGTGAAGTGTCTGACTAGAACCGTTTCCTGGGGGCGTGTCTCCAAATCACTCACGTCCATGGACCATTATGCAGTCAACTTGTACATGGTCCTCATTCAGAGCAGGGAATTCTGGAACATTGCCATAAACTTCTTCTGTAGGTCTGTGAATCATTTATAACATAAAAGATTTTACTAATTTACTTGCACCGAGAACATGTTAATTTGTCCACATTTCCTAGGCTAGATCTAAAAGGTTTTGATGCATTCTGTTTGATACCATTTCTACAAACAGTAATTAGAAGCAGACTGTTCAGGATGGCCAGTGTCCAGGATTAACCCTTTACATACTGAAAATATTTTTATAAAGTTGCTTCATAAACCAAAGATTTTTTTTGGCAACATGTCGCTTGAATACCGCAGCCATTATGTGGCCTCAATACTAGAGAAAAATGCAAAATTTAGTATATTTCTAAAAATGAATCAAAGGATGTTTTGTGTGAAAAATAAATACATGTGTGACATAAATCGAAGAAACAGGTGAGTAATTAAATATATTTAGCTTTCTATGTACAGAAATATATGGGTTTTTTTTATTAGTTAGATGCATTTAAAAAAATTTTTTTTAGAAAATCATGTAGTTTGCAAAAATTGTTGCAATAATTAAAATAAATTTAAATACATCATTAATTGTTTTCTCAGGTAATATATATGTAATAGTTATTTTTAAAAAATTAATTCTAAAAAAGAAATAAATTATTTGATTGGCCTGATGAGGAAAATTAAATCATTTCAATTCAACGCCTTGAAATTAGCATGAGTGAATTAGAGTCTTTCAAATTCACGTACGTTTCCGCCTTAAAAAACAACAATGCATTTTAATGTTACAGAAACAATAAGAGAATGATTGTAAATGTTCAACTTGCTATAAAAATCTTTTGTGTTGACAAAATCCGGAGTCACGGTCATTGCCAAAGCGACATATGTACTGTTTCAGGAACGAAGTTAAAACTTGTACATGTGAATTGAGTCCAATTGTGTACCTTCATTGTTTACCAAAATTAGCAATAATGCAATCGTATAAACATCAAATATATATCGAAATGATCTGTATTTTCTAAACATGTATTCTTAAGCAATCGTGTATTTGATTTTATATCGGGATTTACGAAAACACAACCCGGAAGTAAACTACGCAGCTGTTCAGAGCACGTGGTCGAAACGTTGTCAATACGACATATAATTTAAGAAGATATCTTGTCCCGATTTAAAACTATTTGTTTCGAGATTAAACGATATTTAATTGAGGAGACATTTAATGAAAACAAATATTCGATATTACAAAGAGGCATACAAAAATAATAACATAATCGTTGTCACGAAAGTAAATTTAAGAATGTTATTTTCGCATATTTTGGATTATCATATTTATCTTGTAATAATTCATAATTTATTGACAATTTCCATTTAAGATGATGAAATGTTATTATATTGTTCATAATGGCTAAGAATAAATAGAAGATATAACTTTTAACTATAGCGTGTCTGGCCGAATTACCATAAGGCGATTGTTGACTATCGCTTGTTATCAAGAAAATAGTATTTAGATGATTTCACGTTCTGTAATTGTCGAAAACTTTTCACCATTATCGACAAAAACATACTTTGTTAGGAATAAAAATATATTGAAAATTAACAATATTTCACCGATAAGTGTTGCAAATATTTAGATTTTTATTTACACAGTTGTATTTTCGGTTTGATTTCAAACCACGTGCGCAGCTTGTTTTGACATATTCTGTTTGACCGTGACCTTCCAGTTAAGTTCGTTTAATGTTGATCAAAAATACATTTGATAATCTTTAGATCAAAATCTAAGACTGTAGAATATCGATTTTAATATTTTATAGTTTCGAGAAGCTATACTTTCAAAATAATTTACACCCGATGAAAATTCAACATCACTTAGCGTGTCAATGAACTAGCGAAACATCGGCAAGTTTCAATTGAATTTTCTTTCAAACAGCTTGGATTAATTCATCAACAAATCTACTTTTTCCCAAAATATAATGATTTTCAGTGAAGATAATTATATTATTTTACAGAATTTTATGAATTTATTATTGTTACTGTGTTAGTTTATCTCGGACAGGTAAGTTTTGACAACAACTCGCCCTCGCGCTTAGATGCGCTACTGAGGATACAGCATTTCGTAAAAGCGCGCTTACAAGCGTCACTGAGTGCCACGGTCTGTTATGCGAGCGCGCCTCAGTGCGTCACTAGGTTTGAGAAGCAACTTTTTCCTTGCGCTTATATGCGCTCAAAGTATGTAAAGGGTTAAGAAAAGGAGCATTTGCTACTGACACAAATTAAGTGGAGTGGTAATTTTAAAGTTTGTAAAAAGACCAAAGCAGTCCTTGTACTTAAAGGGAAGGAAAAAACCAGACTTGCAATTTGAATACAAACAAGCGCATTGTTCTCTACAACAAAAAACAATCGCTATTGTTGCTGAGACAGTACTGTACATGTCTGTTTAATGTTAAGCTATACCATTGTTCAGGCAATTATGGATACACTACACAACCAAATTTCAAATGAGAAGATCTTAAAGTTTCTGCAATAACCAAACACAACAACATTTATGAAAATTTGGGCATCATGTCATAACGGTTCTTGGCAAATCATGTCAAGCTTACTTAGAAAGACCAATATTCTGATCCTCATTAATAAAGACAATGCTCATCCTAAGATCATAAATAAGATCTTAAAATCTTTCTTTTTATGTTTATACAGAACATGGTCTGTCAATTTCACAATTTTATATGTCCACCGTAATGTTTCAGTTCATGAATACCATTGTATTTACATTCATAACCATTAACAAATTATATTTAGAAATTGCAACCTGAAGTTTTTGATGCAGTTATATATCAGTAACTAAACATAAAAGTATATAAAAAACAAGCCGCTCTTTGATCTAATGATTGTTTTTAAAAACAATACATAAGAATTTTTCTAGTCATTAACATTGTTCCTAAAGCTGCGACAAGCTAGTTGTGTATGCTGCAGAGTAGCTAAACAAGTACACAATTCAGCAGCGGGAACTATCCACAGAGTTATTGAGTTGCAGCTCAGTGGGATGAGAAGCACATCAAAGCTTCTTACATCAATCATTGTCTACACAACTCAATTAAAAACATGCTCTTGTCGGACTTGAGTATGAAGTAGTTACTGATGTTACGCTGCGGTCAGGCGATGCAGGCACAGCATCATGTCTTTACACAACTCAATTAAAAGGTGCTCTGGTGGGACTAGAATATGTCGTACCGTTCAGGTGGTGCAAGTCACAGCTTCACATCATTACACAAGCAGTTTGTGTTTCTACAACAGTTGGCTCAAAACCAGAGTCGCAGTCCCCAGTTTTGTATCTCTACAACAGTAGAAATGTTTCTGTTAATAAGTTTTAGCAATCTTGTATCTAAACAACAGTAGTTTCAATACCAGAAATTAGGTTCTTGGCTCTTTTTATACAAGATGGAGCATTTCTATTTTATGCATGTGTTGCCCCTAAGAAAAGATGTTTTAGGACAGACAAAATTAAAAAGTTGATTTACGGATTTTGGGAGCAAAACTTCCAAAGGCAGAGAGCAAAAATAGCCCGCAAATTTGCTCTAGTGTAGATGAAAGTTTTCTGAAATGTTTCATGTATGAAGAAGAGGTACAGAAATTGATAAAAAATATTAAGATTTCCCTTCTTATTTAGGGTTCTAACTTAGAATTAGTTGATTCTGAGTAGCTTTCCTTAAATTAACTAAATAATTTGTTTTTGCCTTAAAATAATTAGAACTTCTTGTTGAAACTCAGGTGGGAACTAGTCAAATGATTTGCAAGGTTTCTCATCTGCTCTTGTTGAAGCCACATTTGGGACAGATCAAAGCATTCTTTTATTGGCTTTATACTGTACAAACACAGATTTGCATAGAATGTGGCTTATAAATCGTTATTCAGCAGCCTATTTTTCGGTTATGGTATTTTCAGCTTCAACTCAAGCCTTGACTGTATGTTTTTTTCTGTTTTCCAAGGTTTAGATGACATGCATCCTGTTCGTAAGTTTTTTTCTGTTGAGAATTTTGATTTGTCATTGGTTCAGCAAATTTACATAATTCTTCTACAATACCCGTAATGAATGAACTTTTCCTACACTTGAGTCAGCTAACATGTATTATCTGTGCAGTTGAACATATTCTTCTTGTCTTCTACAATGATCCATGTTTCACCAATCACACAGGTTCTTATATTTATGCCTGTAATGCCCTCCATGTGTCAAGTCAGAGTAATGAATCCATTAATTTTCCAATAGGTAAGTAGATCGTACTCTGCTACACAGATTATGCTGCTCAACAAGAATCAAGTTTGGGTCAGTGTGATCTCCGAACCAGTCTCATTGCTCTGGTCATTCTGACATTCTCAGTCATTTTGGTCCAGTTTCTGGTCATCACCTTCGTCAATATTGTTTCGTCTATATGTAACAAAGTATATGAGGTTCCCATTCCATCATCATAATCAAGTTATCTGATATCTGCATTCTTCAGTGACATCCATATGTGTAATAATAGAACAGCAAGGCAAGAATTTTTCTCATATTTGATTTTTTAAATTACAATAAGATTAACTTCCTGATATCTGATCACCTTAGTGCTTTGTGACAGAAGCCCTGATAAACTAGTTCTTCCTTGATATTCAACAAACATATATATATGGTATACAGAAATAATATGCGAGGGAATTTAATCTTCAATGACATATTCTGGTAATTATAGATTTTCCTGCTGCTCATGACAAAGCGGCTTGGGCTTTGTTCCTGGAAATGACCCAGACACATTTATCTTCAGGGAAAAGCTTTAAACTGCATGTCCAGGTTAATGCAGTTCTTCAGGTATAGAGATAGGAATTCTAGAAAGTGTGACATGATTTTTATGAAATGAATGTGAATTGATGTAGATAATAAAGAAATATTTAAGTTTATTAAAGTAAATTTTTACACTTTGAGAGTATTGACTTCCTTCATTCCCATTTTCTGACTTTGTTTAACATCAAATAGTTGGAAAACTTCCCTCTTTTCAAACAGCCATGCACAAAAACTTGTTCAAAGACATTGGTAACTAGGCAAAAGTGATATGTGAACATATTGAAAATATGAAACTGGTTATGTTTCACTATAGGAGTAATCATTTTAAGAGCCACATAACATGGAATGTACTAATCTAAAGTTTTAACGATACTGATGTGTTTGATGTCATTGATTGGCAGAGACATATTGCCTGTACATAGGGGCAGAAAATCATTATGGGTTCAGTTATTATTGACAGAATTAAATGATCGCCTTGTTTCAATCATAATTATGTGGAAGTATATTTATATGTTTTCAGTGAAAATGGCAAGAATATTAGCTGGAACACTAAAATATTCACCAAACAGAGTCATTTATAATTGGAAGTCAGGTCCTTATTTGTATGAAACTGCAATATTATAATGAAAATCTCCTTTCGTTGGTCCGAAGGCAAAGTGATTGGGAACTTAATTCCTGTAGAAGAAAGTTTCTTACAGTGTCTTTCATTACTGTGTCGCTGGCATGATGAAGTCTTTATGTGGTAAAAATATCAATATTTGAATGGACAAACATTTCTTGAAGAAATTATTGAATATTTCAAAAAGGAAACATGTCCCTTAACTAATTTAATCATTTACCTGAGGGTGCTTTTCAAATTCTTTTATCATTTATTTGTTGTCAGTCATGCTGACCTTCAGTTTGTTAAAAAAAATACTGATTAATTTGAATAAGATGATTTTAATGAATATTGAGTTCAATATCAGATGCTGCATTTTCAAGGAAAGAAATAATTGCACCACCATTAAATTAAAACTTTTAAATGATGTTGTCCTTCAACAGTATTCTCTCTCAAGCTCAGCGTCGCCAGTTGAGATGACATCAATGTGGCTAGTGTGTTTGAACCAAGATAAGATAATTCTGAAATGATTATTCAATTCTGTCTAAAATATTAACAAAAACAAAGCATTAGCCAGTACACTTCAATTCATTCTATGAAACAGCAAAGGACACAGTCTCAGTTAAGCCGTTACTAAATTATGTATTTGTTTTTCCTGGAAAGCAGTTCCATTTCTGAATGACTCATATCAAATCTAAAGGGCGTGTTTTAACAACTAGTGACATAGGTCAAAGTTTACTCTTTGCTGAGCAAAATATCAGCTAAGGAATAGTATTTTTACACAAGGTTTTTGTAAAACATCTGAGGGATGTTATTTTTACAGAGATAGGAAACATGTGAGCATGTGGGACAAGTCAAATCTGTTTGTTGTGGCAACACCAAAGAAAATACTGAGAAAAAAGAAAACATTTGATGTTCTCCTCTAAATCGGAACTGTGTAATGACTGGTCCGAGCTCATAGGTTTGTTCCGATCTTCCTTTATAACTGAGGTCTAACACAGATTAAATGTCAGGAGAAACGGTTATTTGCTTCCGGTTGTTCGATGGAAGATTTCATCTCACTGGTGCATTCAAGACTTTTCTTTCCTATGAAAAATTCTATTAAAAGGATGTCCATGTTAGTCAAATTTATTTTTCTGTCCCCTGCAAAGCTTTTATAACTTTTAAATGATAGAGACAGACTGTTTATATACTGTCCTAAATCATGAAAGGCAAGGAGAGATATATATATATATATATATATATATATATATATATAAGAGAGATGAGCCACCCTAAAATAGGGTTACAAGAGACTGATCATCTAAATTGTATCAGCTTAAGTGTTCTTAGTTCACAATAATCAAGGAAAACCATTTAATAAATCTGTTCTCCCCCAGGAACCGGAGGTCCAGGACCTGGATCTCTCTGACGACGAGGAGTTGGCACAGGCCTTCGACATGCACTCTCTCATCATCTCCAGTCTGCAGCCCGAGGAGTCCGACCACGTGGCCTCTGCCGACGAGGTCATCAGCGAGATCGACACCATGATGCAGGTCAGTCCAACACCCAATCAAACTTAAGAGTTATATTTTGAATTAAAGTTTTTGATGTTGTTTGTTAGCCTTGCACATTGTTCCAACTAAAAGTGGGGTCTTGAATTAAGAAACAGTTAAAAAGTTTCCCTTGTTGGCCCTGATTGTATGTCGAGGTCTTGGAGGCTGAGTGGAGCAGTTGTTGTTACTCTCAGCCCTGGCTATTGATGCCTTTAGTTTAATTGGACTGCAATTTTACATAGAAAGAACCTTTTTCTTGACATCAGAACTGAAACTTGTCAACATAAAAATATATCTGAAGATATCTATTATCTATTATATATCTATTTGCAATTGCCCTTCAGGGTATTTATCTTGGGTTCAATCAAAATAAGTTTTCTCATTATGAAAGTCTGCAAAAGTTGTACAATGTTCAGTTAATATGTCCACGATGACCTAAAGTATGCTCTCCAACATGTATGAAATCAATCCGTCCCTCGCACAAAGACAAACATGATCGTAAATCTAAGTTTATAGTTATGTTATCCCTTTTGGTCTTTATGTTGGTTTATATGATACAAAGGAACAACTTGAAGAACAGATAATTGAATTCTTGACAGATGAAAGCAGGTCTAATGATTCCATACACAAGCAGTTGCAAACTGTCATCAAAATTGATAAGGTTTCGTGAAGCAAGGTTGTTAGATCAAATTAGAGTAAGATCAGACAGCCATGGGGTCTCAGATAGAGGCTAAGACAAGATGGCCGCTCTCTTATCAGGAATATTATGTATATTTCATGTGTCTCAAGCTTGCTCTCCAAACAGTTACATCATCCAGTGCGTCGGTCCCATTTCACTTGGCACAGATAGCGAAGTTCATCAAGGTTCCTGCGATGGAAGAAATTCCCTGATGGATTTTGGATGCTATTTTTCAGTTCCTGTTAAGGCTCTGTTTGAGGAAAAGAGATGTCCTTTTTAGATTAAAGAATCCCGTTGTGTGATTCCATCATCAAAATGGCCATACAGGTTAAACTATCTGATCTCTCTGGTTGTTAAGTTTCAGACAGTCACAAAGATGAAAGATTCATCTCACTTACAGACAATTTTCTCACCAAGCAGGCAATCTGATATGGAGATAACTTAATTTCTAGACTGGTATAAACAGCCACATTGAGTGTATTATTGCAAGCTGTTGTGCAATGCAGCTAACTGAATTACGAGTGGTCATTATGCTACTGTTATTCATCCCCCGCCAGTGACTGCCATGTATAATTAATGTTAATTACTGCACAGTCCAAGACTGTCCGACACTTCAGGTAGATCCTCATCAGTTTCTGGTCGAGGTTAAGGCAGTCTTGTTTATAGATGTAGTGTATATGTACCTGTTTGGAGAAGATGTTGTTGACATCTATTAATTTTTCGAAGGAATTACTCCATTCAAAATATGGGATCTATAATTCAGGAAGGGGAGGTAGTGAGGATTTGAAGGTGAGAAGAGAGGAATCCCACCACCAGGAGGCGCCACTGTTGATGACGTTCAACAATAGTGCATCAACATAATTTATCAAATTCAATAAATCGTATCTGGCATTTTTGAAACAAATCTTTATCTTTGATGTAGAACAAATTGAGTAGTAATGGGAAGATTTGTCCGTTTCAAATAAGATACCAAGTTGTACTGTCAGAGAGACCATCATTACACAATTCACATTCTGCAGATGTATTTTGAAAAGTTTAATAAGATCTTCGACATTGGTAGTTTAGGCTTAACGTTCCATGTCATTATATAACCATGGTACTGAACTCCAGGGAAAAGTTAGCCTATGATTATTGATGGACAGAAAGACCAATGAATTCAAATTTATAGTCATTGACTGGTTTGTAAGGCAGATGAGAAAATTACTGGAGGGAGCTGATTAAATCACTCTCTGATGCTCTTGAGTCCGTTCTTATCACGACCTTCTGGTATCAACTCCAAGTCCAGTGACAAGCTGTAGGGATTTCTCGCCAAATTATCATCTTTGGTTTCCTGGTATTTCTAATGTTAATGTCATTGACTTTAATTCTGTTGACAAGTGTATTAGGAATAACAGCACCGTTATCTGTCTACTTTCCTATCTGCTTTCCTATGCCAGATTTAAAATCAATTTATGTAACTTTATTCAGACAATGTAAAATGATCATCAAACTTTTTAGAAATTTATTTTGGAATGATTAGATTTGTATATAGCTATAGAAATTGAATAAAGAATTTCAGAACTTCAGAGCAAACAGTTTATATATATGTAATTCGATTAAAACATAATTATATGTATTAGAAACAGTTTGCACAGTTGAACCACATCCCTGATGTAACTTCATTCATTGACAGATTTAATCTACAAGACAGGGGATAATGATGATAAATGCTTCATGTTTATCTATTTACAAAGGAATGAGAAAGTCATTGGCTATGATAGACAATTATCAGTGTGGATGCATAATGGCAGATGATGCTGCGCTATGGTTGAATCCCCAGGACTTCCAGTTTGTCAGTATAAACATCATTACCAACGAGATAATGTCCTCCACTCGTGATAAGGCCTTGGACCCAATGATATTGTGAACTGAGTATGAACACTGTATTGGCTGTATTAATGTCCTTGAGTACCGATAATGTCCGACTGACGCCAGGGTTCTGGACGAAGCTGGAGAGTCTGCTGAGCTGCTAATTATTGGCTGATCAGTCCCGGGAGGTCTGGGACTAAGCAGGATTAATATCAGTGCGGCTAATTAATCACGGTTGGGTCGTTGTATCTTGGACTGATTGTTATGATACTGGACATTACTGGACATTACTGGACTTAGCGATTATTCTGCTGATGTTGAATGAATGTGAATTGTAAAGACGAGTTTCAGATTTAATGCGCAGATGTAATTGATAAGGACAGTGATAGCTCTACGATGTATCAGGACAAACATCAGTATATTGATATCCTATCAGTACATTCAGGTCATTTCACCAGTGATGAAGGAGCTATTTAGAATAAGACATTGGAGCTGTTCTGTTGTTGTTTTTGTTTTGTTCTCATCCCTGTTTAATCAATGATAGAATGAAGAGATAATGGACCTATATTGCAACACATATATATATTGTAAACATCAAACTATGGTTTTCTTTGTTTAACTGGTTTCGACATCTCTTGAGATATGTTGAGGGCTACTTATGGCTTAGAATGACTTAGATTGTATAAGATTTTGTCCTGGACAAAACATTTGCCTCGTCATTGTCTACATTGAATTGTTACAATGACACGACTGCAGCACTGTCTATCTAATCCCCTCAACAGAAGCCTCTATACGTCCACTTCAGGTACACTGGAATGTGCTGATGGTTCATAATGATTATTGATTTTCTCCTTGCCATTGTCATACAAGTAGCATTACCAAAACACTTCCAGGGACTGACCACTACAATACCAGTGATTTGACCACTACAATACCAGTGATTTGACCACCACACTATCACTGAATTTCTAGACATGCCAGTGACTTTATCTACCAAATGAGCAATTGTTTCTTCAGCAGTTCACTACTTGCATTAAGTGTTTTTTCTTGAAACCATTCATTTTCTAAAGAATTATTCCTTTCCCTGTTATGTGGTCATTTTTGCAACATTTTTGTTTATTTTTGTTAATTTAAAAAACTTTGCACCTTTATGATATCGATTGAAAACCTTAGAACTTAAATTGTTTTTTTCTGGTATGATATTTGTAGGAAGATTAACAAATGCTAGTGTCGAATTCCTTCATCATTGAGTGATTAAAAGTGACTCTTTCTTGCTCTGTAAGGGCTGGGATAGCGTAGTGATTAAGGCGTTCAGCTTCAGATGAAGAGGTGTTTGGTTCTGTTTTTGTCTGCAGTAGAAAACTGTTCAGTAAGGTTTGGGTTCAGTGCTACAGGGAATTTCAGCACAGAACAACCCATGGGTGGCTACTTCCAGTCAATGCTCGCAGATTTCACCACTATGTATAGCTTGCATGGTGTTGCGTAGGGGTGAAACGGTTCACTTCTACAGTAGTTAAACCACGGTATTTTACGTTTCGTTCGGTGCTCCGTACATTAACATGGATTTTCTGTTTGTAACGCATATTTAATTTCTGTCTTATTATAATAATTTAAAAAACCAATAATATTTACTCAAAAAGTCAATGATATTTATTATCATTAAACGTCATCAAGTTTCACAGTCGTAACAATACCTGTCGCCATTTTCCCGGAACTAAACTGGTTAGTTTAATCTTTTAACTCTCAACAATAGTGTTTAAATGATGTGACTTTTCAAGATCTCGTTCAAAGAAATATGGCGACTATTGGTTTCATACCAAAACGAAAATGTACCGAATCAGGGGTCTTGTACCGCAATATGCACTGAACCGAAGCTCAAGCGTACCGTTTCACCCCTATGTTGCGGGCTTTCTCCCTGCAATAATACTAGCAGTGAAATACTCTTGAAAGAGGTGTTAAAGCCCAAATCACCTCAGCTCACCCCATGCTCAGTGATGGAGTATCTTTCAAAATTGTACTCTTTTCTTCTTGAATAAGATCATGCTCCATGCAACATTTATGAAATGTTTAACTGCTGATAGGTGATAATATTTGAACCTACAGTTGGGAAACAACAGTCTTATACCAATGTAGTTTGGTGTGACCCATGCATGCATCTGGGATGAAGTAAATATTCTCAGGCAACTTTATACCCTTATCTGAAATGTCTATTCAACAAGAAAGAGGTGTTTGGAAATCTTGTCCCCAGTGATTCAAATTGCAGTCTTTTCAGATTACACAAGTCATGTTCCTCTGTGAAGGACAATTTGAGATTCTGTGAACATGCTTCTAAGATTGCTGTCTCTTTTTCTCTGTCATCTTTGATCTGAAGGCTGCATTTTCCCAAATAAGCACCTTGGAACCCATATTCACTGGACACATGTATCCCAAAAATTTCCTATCAGTTTTGTAACATTGTTACAACCTTGAATACATTGCAACAATGTGAATATAACTTGCACAGCTAAGATAGATTGTTGCCGATTTAGATACATTGTAACAGTGTGGGGATACATTGTTGAAGCTTTGAATACACTGTCTTAACATGGCATATTGACCTCACCAAAACTGCTCAAAAACCAATCCCAATAGGAAGTAGAGCAGTGTCCATCTACACATGTTATATAATATCTATAGTCTCATCGTTTGAAAATATGCAAAGCAAAAGTTTGTCATAAAAGATTTTAAATGGATTTTCATTGAACATTCAAACTGTCTCCTTTAACTTTCCTCATACAAATAACTTGTAACTGAAGGAGTAATGAAAGATCAGATATCTCTTATTCTTGTTATTGCAATGCTGAAAAATTCAACAGAAATAAGATTGAGTTTATTCTCATAGAATATTACATTCTTTAAGCATTTTGTTGCACCTGTAAAGTAATGTCCCGATGTTTGTCACTGTTCAGGAGCCTGACCTTGACGAAGTGCCGATGGGTCTGGAGGGAGAGATACCAGAGGACCAGAGCTACACCAAGCTGAAGGAGACCCTCGCAAACCTGCCTGCATACCCAGAGTCAGGTTAGTATAATGTATATATATACACCATATCCCTCGCCAACCTGCCTGCATACCCAGAGTCAGGTTAGTATATATAAACCACATCCCTCGCCAACCTGCCTGCATACCCAGAGTCAGGTTAGTATATATAAACCACATCCCTCGCCAACCTGCCTGCTTACCCCTATACCAATAGGACATGACTGTGATTGCTATTTGACTTAAATCCAAGCTACTAAAGTAACAGCTTTCATTAAGTGCTAAGAAAATTGCTGAGAAAATGTTTATTATTATTTTTTGTTTAATAAAGTGTCACATGCTTTTATAATAAGATACATAAATGTAAATGTAGTCATTAGACATCACAGCATAACAATATAATAAGGTAAATATTAAAACAGTTATTTACAAATGATACACTATAATAGCATATGATATTCAAGCACAAGCATGCATGCAACGATATCCATTCAACAAATAATGCACAAGATCACGCACATATAGTCAATTACTCCCGCTAACACATTCTTTCATTCACACCTACATAAACACAAACCTTTATAATCGCATTAACTACATAGTACATTCTCACGCATACAAATATGGACATACACATTGTTGAAGTGGAACTGGCTAAAGATCTATCTGAAACTATGGCCAACCATCATCTGCAGCAAAAAATGTCTCTCAGTCATATTGTTATATTTTGTCATCCATTAGGCATTGAAACCTTAGTCTAAATGAATCTGATGAGACTTGTGTATAGCTTAGTAATTAATTAAGAAGCTTGATGTATCCTCGCAAGAGTATAATCTTTTAAGAGATAAAATAGACTTCTTTTGTAGATTCTGCAGAACCTTGAGAGTTGATGTTAGAATAGTACTGGCATGTCTAAGCTATCTTCAGTAAATAGATCTCGGTAACTCAGTAAGATCTAGAAGCTAGATCCATGTCAATGTTAATTTAGATATCCTTTACACGCCTTATGGATCACAACTCTATAAAAACTACAGAAATTTTTTTTTCTAAATGTTTTTCAGGAAAACACATTTGATCCCTCAATATGATTTATAAATAACCAATAATAATAAACCAAAACAAATCCTAAATGATTGAACTTTGTCTTAGTATGTTTTTGTCCAATAGGTGACTATCATAATCACGACCAAACTTTCAATGATATTGGAAAGACTCATATATACAGATATTTAGGCACGAGTGCCGTGAACATTGTATGTTAGGGACACTAATATGATATTCTGTTTATTGTCGAAAATAAAAGAAAATTATCAAAATCAACCTCCAACCATAGGTGGAGTAACCGCCGTCATCACAGTTGGAACCCAACGTCATAGTAGAACTGTGACGTCAAAGCATTGTTTATAACATGATGTCGCAATATAAAAGTGATATTTTTCCTTAGAAAAATATGAACCCCGATATGATTGCCCTCGTAGGTAATAATCCTTATTATGGGGATCATTATACAGAGTTGGTGATACTTTGGCTCTTAACAGGGGACACAGGGGCAAGAACCTAAAAACTTATTTATATCCAGGATGAAAAGGCTAAAATGCTGAATGTTTTGTACAGATTAATAACCCAACAGGGAATACAAATGTTAGACTTGTTTGTTTTTGGTCCCTCATTAGTGCCAATGATGTCACATTCTTAAAACAAATATTCATCTTATTCTCTCTGTACATATTCCCTAACCAATGATTATTATTCTGGGTTTTCTTATCATGGCAATACTGTGACCTAGAACAGATCAAGAAAAGCCAAAATCAATACACATCGACCCAATGGACTAAATCAGCCCCAGTTGAGCCAGATACCTCATGTTGGGGCTGCAAACATGGCCTATACTGTAAAATAAGCTTGGAAAATTGATGGCACAAAGAATTTTTGCTTGTAAAAGCAATGACAAGCACATAAAGGTTAGCAATGTGGATCAGAAGGACCAGTTGTTCTGTTATTGACTGGACCAATTTCAAGCCTGGCAGAAATGGAACAAAGAATACGATGAGACTGTCTTCTAGTGAAATATGACCCCTGGAGATGTTCTGATTCATGTCAATCAATAGAAGCTTCTTGCTGGGAGCTCTGGCTACAGGATTAGTGTACCTGTTCGGCTCAGGGCTTCATTGCTGAACACGTAGTACAATCAGTGGCAGGTCCAGGGGATTTTCTCCCTCCTTTTGAAAAAATTTGTGTTAAAGACTGTAAAATGATTGAACCTCAAAGGCGACACCCCCCCAGCCCTCCCTTTTAGAATACCTGCTTCCAACAACATTCTATTTAGTCTTCAAGTCAGTGGTCAGATTCATGATCTCAAATTCATTCATTAACTTTGTCTCTGCTAGAAATTGTGTATCAGCACTGTGCCTGCGTCGTCATGATATTTCATAAACCAGACACATGCACTAAGCTAGTAACATTAAGGTTCATGATACCAGATCTACAGTCCCCTCCTGCCTTCTGCCCTTACAACCTGGAATACAATTATCAGTCCATCATCTTCAGAATAAAATTTGTCTTGAATAACAAGAGGTATAAGCTGCTACACCAGCACAAAAGAGCTAACTTGTTTTCTCTTAAAGCAAATATTGTCATTGTGAACTAAGTGTTTCTTGATGAAAACATTGTATAATATTTGTTATCGCTCATCTAAGCTGTTGATAACCCTGACATTTCGCCAATGACAAGTGATTGAATGATAATCAATGCAATCAATGTGAAGCTAGAAATACTTTTAATTTGGCAAGGTTGTTTTGGTAATACGAAAATGTTTCAATTGGTTGTTCAGTGTTTTGATTACTTCTAGCAATTCCAATCAACAGTGCTTGCGTAGGCAGAAAGCCAACATACCATGCAAACAAGTCTTGAATTAGTTTCTCGTCTCTTTTTAAAATTGGAATCAAAGGTTAGCATTGCTAATTGAATATAATTGTAAAGAATTATCCAATTTCTGTTTTTCTATTTTCAAGTGCTCATGCATTACAGTTATTGATTTTACTCATCACATCGATAGATTATAAATTATTGAGGGTTTTTATTCAATGAAAATTGTTCTTCAGCATCAAACAAAGCCAGAATTGTATTTTAACTAATCTCTAACATAGTTGGGATCAAATCAATCTCTCCAAGATGAGGACAACTTAGCTCAAATTTTTTTGTCTTATATAATCCGACACTAAAGATGGCAAATGAGACTCAGATGTAGCCAGTATGCTTTTATTGAATGAAAGGATGTGAGTTAAGGAAGCTTCATAAGGTTTAGATCTGGTTTGAGCTTTAAGATGGTACAAGACTCCATAAACCCTGTGTGCAATATTAAAGGTGGACAATAAAAG